>CM076682.1:41120839-42320839 GCA_038501925.1 Xenopus petersii | reverse complement strand
GGTTTAATTACTCAAAAAACACAAATAATAAAAAACTAAAACCAATTGCAGTTGTATTCTCTATGTTATACTGAGGGGCCGATTCACTAAATTCGGGTGAAGGGTTAGAATAAAAAAAACTTTGAATTTCGAAGTTTTTTTGGGCTACTTCGACCATCGAATGGGCTACTTCGACCTTCGACTACGACCTTCGACTTCGAATCGAACGATTCGAACTAAAAATCGTTCGACTATTCGACCATTCGATAGTCGAAGTACTGTCTCTTTAAAAAAAAACTTCGACCCCCTACTTCGGCAGATAAAAGCTACCGAAGTCAATGTTAGCCTATGGGGAAGGTCCCCATAGGCTTGCCTGTGATTTTTTGATCGAAGGATTTTCCTTCGATCGTTGGATTAAAATCCTTCGAATCGTTCGATTCGAAGGATTTAATCGTTCGATCGAACGAAAAATCCTTCGATAGTTCGATCGCAGGATTTGCGCTAAATCGTTTGACTTCGATATTCGAAGTCGTACGACTTTAGTTCACAGTCGAATATCGAGGGTTAATTAACCCTCGATATTCGACCCATAGTGAATCGGCCTCCCCATGTTAATTTAAAGATGAACAGCCCCCTTTAAAATACCTATACATTTCTCTCTTTTACTGTTTCTGTAACTAGAGTGAAAGCAGATTAACCCATCCTATCCCTTTGGCTCTGTGCTAGCGCCGTGGACGCCCCCTGGCACTAAAAAAAGGTGAACGCACATTGGGTGAGGGGGTGGCAGCAGTAAGCTGTCTCAGGAAGCAAAGTGACCAAAATCTATCTTATAGCCACCATTTTTATAATTGCACGTTGATTTATATTTTTGTTTGTGTACAGCAAACCACATAATTGTAAAGCTTATCCCTACCACTGATTATGTGCATAAAAGCCTAAACTATGCACAATAACTTAATCTCTCTTATTTCTTTCTTGTCTTTGGGGGGTTATAAATAGTTTTTACCCAAAGTTTATGGGATTCGCTTAATTACATCACAGATCCTATAACCACTTAACCTGTCTGGATAATGCCAAAGGGAAATGATTTATCTAAAATCTGAAGATAATTTGGGATTAAATTTGTTTTAAAGCAATCATACAGTGATGCTATGCAAACGGGGACTGTAAGAGCATTAAGAACGTGAGTAATGTGATTATATATAAGAATACCAGCAGTAAATTGAGTCCAGGACACTGGAACGTTTCCATTGGGATCCATCATATTTCTAGTAGCATGCTGTGCCTGATATATTTAACCCAGGCACATTAACCTTATACAATGGCTGTGAGGTGCAGAAACTGGCAGTTCTTCTTTCAGTTAATAATTTTATGATAAGATGAAGGCTAACAACTTCATTGTCTTCTAATCATGTAAGCTCATCAGCAAAGCAAAAGACATCAAAGAACTGTTTACCTTTCCCAATAAAATTGAAGTGTATCTCTCAGTGAGGCATTACAATTGCATTGTAAGCAAATATGATGTCAGGTCCTTATTCTGAATAGGGTTTCTAATGGTGTGACCAAGACACAGGTTTACAGAAGCACAGAGAACAAGGTATTAAGTGGCTAAGTGGGCCGGTAAATAAGACGGTACCTGCGGTGCGATGACAATACATTATAAATTTATAAGCTTATTCCTTCCACCTTACACACTGGCTAACCACACAGTCTAACAATGCTGTCAGGAGAGAATCCTTAACCTGATTTACATCTTACTTTCTTAAAACAATGTAGTAACATCGCTACAGATTAGAACTTGCAAATGTGTTGATTAAATTGATTACCAACATATTCCTTTTCAATTGTATGTTTTTAATAATGTATTGTTCTAGTGTCTCGGTGTCTGCAGCTAGAGATAAAGTTTAAATTAGATCCATTTCTTTGTTTCACAGGACAATGGATTACAATCTAAATTGGCGGCCAGAAGATGAATAAAGCTAATATTCTGAGAAAATGGAGGTCCTTTGCACAGAATAATGGGCAGGTTTGTCAAACTATTCAGTAGGAATAGTCCTCAGAAATCTTCAAATTTAATCTATATCCCTATTTTGACTCCTATTTTCCTAGATATTATCCTTTTAAATTTAGAAATATGATAAAAGATTTGTGACACCAGTTTCCTTAAAAAAATAAAAAATAAACTATGCATTTGAGGTCTATTTATTCTGAGGCAAGATACAAATGGAAATCTAGTGTTTCTAAGTCAGCCATATGTATTGTTGTGTGGTCCTTTAACCATGATAAGCATAGATAAATATTGTGCTGGCAATATAAATAGTGCAACTCTTTCATTAAAAGAAACACATGTAACAGGAATGTCTTATTAAGTTAAATATATAAAATTACCTAGTAATTAAGACATTTTATGATGTATGATAGTATAAGTAACTTTGCAGTAGTTTTTATGTTTTTTTAATATTATACTGACTTTTTATTTACTTATCTCACCAGGCAGAATGCTAAAATGGATTATAAAAGAGAAACTAATGTATACAACAAAACAAATGAAAACACAGAAAAAGAAGAGGAGAAGTGAATGCAATTTAATACAGGTCTAGGAACTGTTATTCAGAATATTTGGGACATGGGGTTTTCCGCATAAGGGATTTTTCGGTTATTTGGATCTTCATATCTTAAGTCTACTAAACAAAATAAGTTAAACATTTGATAAACCCAATAGGATTGTTTTCCCTCCAATAAGGATTAATTAGTTGGGATCTACTACAAGGAACTGTTTTATTATTACAGGGGAAAAGGAAATAATTGAAAAAAAAATTGAATTATTTGCTTATAATGGTGTCTATAAGAGATGCCCTTCCCGTAATTTGGGGCTTTCTGGATAATGGGTTTCCAGATAGCAGATCCTATACCTGCACAATAAAAAAATGTAAAAAGACAGCAGTAAATTAACTTGGTATCCAAAGCCTATATGGTCACTATGATGAATGGATCTAGCCACCAAAAAATATTTAATATGGACACCTGGGGACAGAGGCTGAATAAAGCAGTAAATAAAATCAGTTACAAAGTTACTGATGTTACTATTTGTCTACAAGGTAACTAAAATAAATTAAAGATGAACTTTGTATGTCAGAAAGTACTAGGATTTTCTATAATTTAGAATACAGTGGTCAAAGTTAGAACATACATATTTAATGAAGAGGATGGCAGAGAGAGACTTTGGAACCGGACTGCTTGCAGCCACTGTCTTTGCTGTTAGAAAAAGTTACTTATTATAGAATTGAATACAAATTTGACGTATCTGAGCATGGAATGTAAAGGTTGCATTGTAGTGGTATCAGAGCTTTTTGAAGTGATGATTAAACTTTATTTCTCTAAAACCACAAATGTCATGAAAGTTATTAAAAGACCCAATAGTAAAAAGTGCAGGGAAAAAAATATGAATATCTATAAAACCTAAAAATAAAGTCTCTAAAATTCTGATGGCTAAAAATCCAATAGGATCTAAGCAGCTCCCATTGCCTTCTAGACCTAGACCTATTTTGTATTAAATTTTTTAGTTGTTTTTACACTTCATACATCTTGACTTTTTAGTGACTTTAGTTTTAGAGAAATAAAAAAAAAAACATTTTTACAGAAAAAATACGATTCATGACGAAAAAGTAAATACAAATGTTAGTAAATAGGCCTGATAAAAATAAACAATAGTCAAATATTAATTTCTGTCATGGGAAATGGACTCTTAGTTACCTTCTTTTTATAGGATAAGATAAATTGCATAGATAAATAATGTATATCCTGGGGTGCAGCTGTGCGGACATTGTGGTGATGGGAGGTGCTTTGCAGCTTAACAATAGCTAGAGGGCGACAGTCACATCCTTGCTACTGATAATGTTTGCTGTCTCTATCTCTAATTAATTTATGTCTCACAATAAAAAAAAAGTATTTAAAGCAACATAAAGCAAGTGGACAAGTGAACTCTCCTTGTTTTCACATTTCAGTCTATTATAATGTATATTCCATACTAATGATAGACAGGCCAATCAGCTTCAGGGCTACACTGCATCTCACAGTTAAATCAGTTCAGCTGACATAAGAGTCCGGGATAGTTACTTCATTTCCAAATGCAAAAGCAGTGGCCTGGCCTAGGCATCTCATTCAGGGCAGAAATGCTGCTTCTTCCAGTTACTTTGGATCCGCCTTAAATTGAAGAGCAAGAAAAGAAAAGTTTGTTTTTATCCAGGGTATGGTCTAATTATCCACACAGAGCACATCCACCATTTTTAGATCCATAAGGCGCCTCAATTTGTAATCCAGATCCCTTAAGGCATCTTAGTTCCATAATATCCCATGGTCTTGTAGTTCTAGAGCCATATTGAAGCAGAATGAAGTTTGAAGCCAACAGGTGTACAGCAGGTAAATCCTAGTGTGTTCAGCGCTAAAAAATTCAGAAAATGATGAGGACTCTGGAAAACTGGCATTTTATGCCCTGATCTTTGTATTCTTTCACAATGAGGTATTGTTAGGTATAAGATCTGTCAAACAATGAGCCCTTGATAGAACATAATACCTATTCAATGTCTGAGCTTTGCACACTCACTCTGAAAACACACAAAGCTCAAACTAAATTTGCCTTGTGTGCCACACAATGAGCCCTCACATAATACCTTTCTTAATGGCCTTAAAAATCACCTGTTGTGCACAATAGTCGGTATTCCCATTTACTTTGCTGTAAAATGTTTATTCTCCTCTGCTGCAAATCTCAAGCAGTGAGGACAATGGCATGTACATGGTAATAAAGATGATACTAATTATTATTATAGACTGTTCATTTTTTCATTTACAAACTTTAGATTTGCTAATTTCTGCTTGCCGCCTCAATTATGTGTTTCTAAATGAATTGTGATTATATAGCATTTCCACGCTGATACGACTGCTAGCTGCCTACCAGCACTAGGATGGAGTAGAGCCATTCCCTGGTAGGAAAGCAGCTCATCTGGGGTTGTGTCCTGTGCCCAAGTGTAGTTCCTCACAAGGAGGTTTAAGGTCTGTAGTTAAATAAGCAAAAAACTTTAATGAATCAATCATATCTTCAGCTATTTACAACTGTGTAACACAATGGCATAAAAAACCCTGGTCCTTCTACTCCTGTCATCCTCAGTCATCAAGAGGACCAAGGGGTTAAATATGAACATAAGCAAACGTGTAGTTATAGCACTGTAACTCATATCAGTAAACTCAGTGGTTAGAGCAGAAGTGCCCATACTTTACTAATGCAGGGTCTACTTTTAGTGATGTTGTCCCATCACTAAAATCACTGTAACATTCTGTTCCATGGAAAAAAAATACTTTAATACGTTTTTTTTTTATAAGAGAATTTATATTACAAGTAGGGGACCTGTTATCCAGAATGCTCGGGACTCAGGGTTTTTCCTTTCTGTAATTTGGATCTTCATACTTTGTCTACTAGTAAATCATGTAAACATTAGGTAAACTCAATTAGCTGATTTTGCTTCCAATAAGGATTAATTATATCTTGGTTTGGATAAAGTACAAGCTACTGTTTTATTATTACAAAGAATAAGGAAATATTTTTTTTTAAAATTTTAGATTATTTAGATAAAATGGACTCTATGGGAGACTGCCTTTCCATAATTCAGAGCTTTCTGGATAATGGGTTTCTATATAACGGATCCCATACCTGTAATATGTTTAAAAAAAACAACTATTTCTTAGGTAACCATTACAAAATAAATAAAGCTGTTTGTTGACAGTGATCTACTGATCACCAACTAATAGTCTACTAGTAGATCTACTGATGGACACCCCTGTGTGTGTACTAGTCCAGTGCAGTTAGAATAAAGAAACTAATTATCTAACTGTTGTGGGTAAATGCAATCAGGCACACTTTTCTCATGTGCAGCTTCAGTATTGTGCAAGACTGTGCCCAGACGTAGGGGGCTTAAATAATGAAAATATCAGCCTATTAACCACAGGCTCTTAATCATTAAAGGAGAACTAAACCCTAAAAATGAATAGGGCTAAAAATAACATGTTTTATATACTGAACTTACTGCACCAGCCTAAAGTTTCAGCTTGTCAATAGCAGCAATGATCCAGGACTTCAAACTTGTCACAGGGGGTCACCAACTTGGAAAGTGTCTGTGACACTCACATGATCAGTGGGCTCTGAGCAGCTGTTAAGAAGCTAAGCTTAGGGGTCATCAATTCAATAATTGCACTGGTTTCTGTGCTGCCTTGTAGTAATTATCTGTATTATTACTAATCAGCCTTATATTATAACATTTATATTTTATGTGTACTGTATATTGTGAGTGGGTCCCTAAGCTTAGTAAGTGACAGCAGCACAGAGCATGTGCAGTGAATCAGCAGAAAAGAAGATGGGGAGCTACTGGGGCATCTTTGGAGACACAGATCTTCCCTGCTAAAGGGCTGTGCTTGCCTTGGGCTGGTACAGAAACCCAAAACATAATGTACAACATTTCTAGCCTACTTCTTTAGTTTAACTTTCCTTGTCCTTTAACATGTCTTTCATTGTTGTACAAATTGCTATATACTGTACAGAAGTTATCAAACAAAGACACTACCCCATCTCATCTAAATACAGGACAATCAACATCATTCTGCAAAATGTAAGTATATTATGCAGTAGGTGCACTGACCATATAACATTTCAAAAATGTTTTTCATTTTCTGTAAAGGGAACGTTATCTCTTTTTGGACAAAGTGTTTGAAACTGTGTTTGGAGTATACTCTTCCCAAGATGGAGATTTTGTTTAGTTGCTCCACAAGAGGGCAGTCAAATGTGTTTTATTCTAGTGAAAGTGCCCCAAGAAAAGTTAGCCAATAGAAATGATGGATTTAGCCACTGGTGGTGTTTAATATATGAAAGAGAATACTGTATATCTATATAAATGTTGGTTTGTTTTGTATCAGATCAACATTTACTTAAAATCACGTTTTAATTGGGGAATGGTCTTTGTTACTTTCTAACCTCTCTTTGGAAGTGGGGAAGTGCAAAGTAATTTCTCCTAAAAAAACCCCAGCACATACAGTTTTGTACAATATGACTACATACATGGATGACTAAACTGAAATGACTAATGGGCTATGATTAGTATGATCACTATACATTTGTGTGGGGCCATACAGTTTTGGTTTACTTGCTGATCCCATAGAGAAGCCAGTGGTGGTCATTGGCCAATTCAGTTTTATGTTTTGACCACCTAAATCAGTGTTCCTCAACTTGTGGCTTGCGAGCAACATGTTGATCACCAACCCCTCAGATGTTGCTCCCAGAAGCCTCAGAGCAGGTGCTTATTTTTGAATTCTTGGTTTGGAGGAAAGTTTTGGTTGCATAAAAGCAGATATACTGCCAAAGAGAGCCTCCTTTAGACTGCCATTGCACATAGGGGCTACCAAATAGTCAATCTCAGGAACAAATAGGTATCCCCAGGAACCTTTTCCGTGCTTGTGTTGTTCCACAACTCTTTGTACAATTGAATGTGGCTCACAGGGGGTAAATGGATTCGTAAGGGGTCCATACACAGAACCAAGATCAGAAAATTTGGAAGGAAGTGGCAGAGTTTAATAAAAGAATCAAACCATCTGTGGTCAGAAATTATGTCTACACCCTCATTTAATCAGATAAATATGAGCATTTCTCGAAAGGTTGACTTGACTAAATTTGTTGGGGCCCAATTACACATTGATTGGGCAGCTATTACTAAACTGTGTCCTTGTGGGGCCAACATAAAGTATGTTTTGGGTATGGAGTAGTAATGACTAAAACAACAAGGCAAGGGGTGGGTCAATTTGAATTGATTGCAAAGGCATGTGACTATGCTAAACTGAAAATATACTTACCTGAATAGCATTTGTGGGTTGAGGGCTACCTACAATGACTTGCATTGAAATCTGATTTTTTTTTTGTTTGCTTCTACTCAATGGCAGTAATCAAACTCTGAGTCACAGAACTCTGAACTGAGATTGTATATCCTCTATAATTTTCAACATTATTATTTTTGTCATATTGGGTTGGATACTGGAAGCTGCTGTAGAACAACTATTAAATGGATATTGCTTGTTTTATTATACAGGTATGGGACCTGTTATCCAGGATGCTTGGGACCTGGAGTTTTCCGGGTAACAGATCTTTCCGTAATTTGGATCTTCATACCATATGCCTACTTAAAAAACATTAAAGTGTTAAATAAATCCAATAGACTCATTTTGCTTCCAATAAAGACTAATCGTATCTTAGTTTGGTATTGTGGTACCAGGTACTTTTTTATTATTACAGAGAAAAAGGAAACAATTTCTAAAAATGTTAATTATATTTATAAAATGCAGTCTATAGGAGACGCATGCCTTTAATTTGGAGCTTTCTGTGTAAGTGGTTTCCAAATAACAGATTTCTATATACCTATATCCCTATACATTTTATCTAGGGGCACATATTTTCCTGTGATAACACAATTGCCATAACCTATTGTTGTAAACAGTTAAATGCTTTTTTTTGTATCATGCTAATTTGTGGAATTATTTATTTGAGTTACAAATCAGAATTGTACTTGAAAATCAGAATATATCATCTTTGATCTGTGCCAAACAAGAAGTATGCTGCACTAATACAGACTTTCTACCTACTCCTAAAAAAAAGCCAAGGGAGGTGGCGAGTGCCTGTATTAGTAATTTACATTCCTCAGAGTGTCAGGGCAAAGAGTTAAGGTTTATTTTTATGCCTCTGTTTTTAGCAGCATGTCTACATAGCTGCATATTAGTGGAAGCCCCTGTATGAGAAACATCCCTTGCAATATTAGTCTCCTGAGCATTGTGCTTGCCAATAAATCATTCCTGGTGACTTGCTTGATATTCCAAGTTGAGGAAACATCTTGCTATCACAGAGCAATATGTCATGCTAGAGAAAGTATGTTGTTGCAGCTTGTAAATGGCACAGTAGGGATACTATAGGATACTAAGTGCCAAAATAACTTTGCTCACCTGTTCATGAGCCTGTTTTTCATTGCCTCTAATTATCCTACTGTGTGTCATTGGCTGCCATATTTTCTGCAGCACTTACGCAATGGTATGTACCAACGACGTCAATACCCTTCCTGCCTGACCCAACAACGTTGTGAGCCCGAGAACGCTGCCTTAATTATTTTAACATTCCCATTGCATTTCTTATCAGCCCATCAGAGGAAACACTTTTCACATAGTATCTTGTAATTGTTAGCTAGTAAGAGAGTGTTTCTCGGTATCACACTCTTTTCTAGAAGTGGATGAAAGAGAAAGTTTTAAAATACAATATATAGTAACTACATTCCACATTGTCTATAATGTTTACTGCCTGTGAAATATATTTTTATGGTCTTATATGTACAGTATATGATCTGTAAATAATTTGTCAAGCTGTGTATAAATGAATTTCAAAGCACGTATTAGAGACATGGTGCCAGTGTTTCCTTCAATACACTAGAGATTTAACATGCACTTGCCAACTCATCAGCTGCACAGCCCAGTGTATAAATGAGGAAATAAATGTGAAATAAATGTGGAAATAACCATGCATGGATATACTGGCCCATAGACTTCTATGGGACCTCGACTGTTTTTACCTGCCAAAGTTTTTGGTAGAGTTTTTCGTGTTTTTTTGGGTTTAAAGGCAGAGACAAGCGCTCAGATTCAGGGAGATTACTCGCCCGGCTACAAATCTCCTCTTCTTCGGGGGGGACTAATCTCCTCGATCTCCCCTGCCTTTCTGGCGACTAGCATGTAAATCACGGCTATATGGCCTCAGAGCGCTTCGTTTCACGAAGTAGCCGAAGTTTCCTTGTGAGGCAACTTCGGGCGAAAATGAAGTGATCCGAATGCCATCCCACCAGTGATTTACATGCTAGCCGGTGGGAAGGGAGGGGAGGCAGTTCGGCGGGAAGGCAGGGGAGGCAGTTCAAGGAAATTAGTAGCCCAGAAGAAGAGGAGATTTGTCGCCGGGTGAGTAATCTCCCTGAATCTGAGCGTGTGCCTCTGCCCTAAAACAAATAAAGAAACCAGAATATTAGTAAATCAACCCCTAATTAAACCCAAAAGGATTATTTTGCCTCCAATAAGGATTAATTCTATCTTAGTTGAGATCAAGTACAAGGTACTGTTTTAATATTATAGAGAAAAAGGAAATCATTAAAAAAATTTGAATTATTTGATTAAAATGGAGTCTACGGGAGATGTCCTTTCCATAATAAGTATAACAAACAAGGGAAAGTTGTGCTCACCACTAATTCTTAAAACCATTAGGCGGGGGTGCAATGAGGCTGTGACCACAAAAATCCTTATATACAAATACAAGAGTCCTCTGCACTCAACCCATTATCAATATATTTAAGACAGCGACATTTTGTGCATACTGCTACTGAAAAATGCCTTACCCTTTAAACAACACAGGGATTGTTTGTCCATATATTGCAATATATTTAAGCTGGCCAACTACGTCAGTCATCCCATATCTGGCCAGTCCTACGCTCAATTTTCAGCTCCCACCCTTCCCAGCTATAGTCAGGTGATCCCACTGGTGTCTAATAAAAGGGCAGTCAAGTTTTGGGAGTTTTACTTTGAAAGCAGCTAGTAAGTTGCAGGTAAAACTTAGTCCCTTTGTAAAATGTATAATTAAACCATAGAATTCTTAATGAATCAGATAAAATTGAGCATAGGACTGGCCAGATATGGGATGACTTTGACGTAGTTGGCTAGCTTAAATATATTGCAATATATGGACAAACAATCCCTGTTTTGTTTAAAGGGTAAGGCATTTTTCAGTAGCAGTATGCACAAAATGTCTCTGTCTTAAATATATTGATAATGGGTTGAGTGCAGAGGACTCTTGTATTTGTCTTTCCATAATAAGGACCTTCTGGATAGCAGATCCCATACCTGAACTAGTAAGATACTGTACCCTGAAGTTCACCTTCTCAATACGTGTCAATGCCATTTTTGCGCTAGAAGGTATGGCTGGATGAGCAGATTTCAGGCCATTCCAACAGTGCATGTTTTGTGTAAATCTATGTGCAGCATAGGTGCTAAACTTTATTGTCTTGTTCTGCCATAAAATTGTCCACAAAATATGTGCATTTTGCAGGTTGGGGCTAAGAGGATGCATAGTGCATAAATAAGTAGATCTACTTACAAAATTACAATGTTTAAATGTTACTTGGGCTAAGCTGACACAATCCCTTATTTGGTTAAAAAACATTTGCCAATAACATGCATTGAAATTAATTTGGCAGGGGCATGTACATGCAGATCATTTTACCTCTATTAAAATGGGATTCATATAACATTTGGGGTTGTATTGCCTACTATCCTAAATTCCTTCCTTCCATTGTACAAATTCCTCCCTGCGTGGATGTGGAAGATTTGTCCCATGCTTCTTGTCTAAAAATGCTCACATGGTTTCGGGAAGAAACGACTCTTTTTTTAAGCTTTGACTTAATAAGGCTTCAATTTCTTTATGTTTGTTTTTTCCTACAATACAAAACTTGTGGGAGGCTGAAGCTCTTCTGTGAAATTATCTGTTTCTGTCCAGTGGATTTTCTAACAATCCTTTGCTCTATAGCCTGTCTATATTTTCTGTCTAACGTTTACAGTGATTGATAATTGACATTAATATGTTCCAACTATTGTTTAGTACTAATGGAAATACACGTGTCATATAATATCGGAGCCTGGTAAAAAAAAAAGATGTACGCATTTAAGGAATACATCATTCTCATCATTTATGCTCTTCTTTGCAGTTTCCCTAAGTTTCTAGAAGGATTATTTTAGTGCCAAACAGGAAGAAGGAGGTTTCCCTAAACTGCTCTACCTTTTCGTATTTCTTTCTGCTTATAGATGACAACCTCAGTGAAAGTCAGCTGTAAAAAGTAATCCTAATTACAGGTTTATGGCTCATCATGAAATATTCCCTAATTCACTGCTATTGTGCACCTTATCTCATTATCACGGCTATCTGATCTGAGCATCTTATTTCATTGTTGGGTTATGGCAGGAGCCTGAGAGGACACACTCTCAAACAATGGCGGTGGTGTCTAGTGTTAGCTTTTCATTTCCATTGAATCTGGCTCTGTTTAGACATGCAGGGCTTTGATTGTGACTTGCCAGATACAGTACAGAATGATATAAATCAAATTACAGCAATTATTGTAACACTCTGCTTTCTGCTCATGGGAAACTTCCTGGTAACGAAGCTCAAATGCCTCTATTAGTTTCTTAGCAATAATCCATTTCATGCCATTGCTATTAATAACTCATTTGTCTATTCTGTAAGTTAAACCCCAGTGCTGGTAAACTGCTACTGTATATGTATATGCTATGTATGTATGCATATATAATATTATGTATATAGAGCTAGTAGGATACCTGATCCTTCCTGAAGCATTTCATTACTAATCTAACTGACTCAGGCCCGGATTTGTGGCAAGGCCACAAAGCCCTGGGCTTAGGGTGGTGTGCTGTCCAGCCGCATATTTTTCCTAACACACTGAGGACTGGGCGCACAACAAATTTCTCCTATATTTACGCACCTGGAGTGGAAAAGTGGGGGGACAAACAGCGTCTGGCCCAGAGGTGCTATAAATAGAAATCAGACCCTGAACAGAGACATATATTTGGTATATACTCTACAAATACTTGAAAAATATCATTTGACTGGGCTTACAAACATACAAAGAGAGAAGAATGATTAATGCACTATTCAAGTGTGTATATCTTCAAAAACAGGGAGTTTTAGTTACAAAGTTATCATCATAAAATTGCACAGATTTAGTCCAACCGAACCGCCTGCAGTCTAGCAGTCCACATGGGGCATCAGTTAGCCTATCACAGCCCTAATTTGGCATCCCCAAGGAATGTTTTCTTGCTTGTGTGTCTCTCCAACAGTTTGGAAAAGGTTGGGGATCCCTGATCTATACTGTATTTTTAACACAACCGTGAATAATAAATAAATTAGTAATTGAATATGTCATCTTTAAAGACTACATGAAACCCCCTGTTTCTTTTGTCCAGCATTAGTATTTTTTATTTACTGCTGCTTTAGATAATATGGGTGTATAAAGGCAATAATGTACAACATACGTAGTCCCATGACCATATAAAGGTACAAGGACATATAATCATAATACATGACCATAATACATAATTTGGGTCAAAAAAAAAATGTGGATTGCATCCTGTTTTTTGCACTTTGTATCCAGCCTTAGGGTAAGGGCACACCTGGTGATTCGGGGAGATTTTGTCGACTGGCGACTAATCACCTCTTCTTTGGGGCGACTAATCTCCACTGTCTTCTGCTGAGGAAACTTTGGCGACTTCGGAATACGAAGCGCCTCGTGTGCCATGCTGCAGGCGTTTTTTCATTATAGCCGGCGGAAGACAGGGGGAAGCCATTCGGGGAGATTAGTTGCCCCAAAGAAGAGGTGATTGGTCGCCAGGTGACTAAATCTCCCCAAATCGACAGGTGTGCCTTTACCCTTAAACTCCAGAAATAACCCCTCATATATGGGATTTAAATACATAGTGTGGTGTTGTTACTGAATTACCTAACAGTAGCAGTTTCGTACTAGGAAAATTAAACACATTCCCTATATACAGGGTAGATAGTAAATATACTCAAAGTCTTTGTAGTGTACAAGAAAGGAGGCTATGCATTGTTTCCAGGCTAGTGCAAATAAAACATATCTCTTTGATGAGTAGATCATAGCCTTGATTTGCATCTAAAGATTTCTTGTATATGATTAACTTGTGTGAGTACTCAAATCTTTTATTTCCCTTAATTCTGTCTTTGTAAAAAAGGGGGATTTCACAGATACAGTAGGCTGGTGATTTGGTCAATAAGGAATTGCAGGACTTTACAATAGTATTATAAGAAACAATTGAAGGCCTCTGTCCATATAAGCTTACAATCTAAAGTAATGAGGAACAATTTTAAATGTGAAAATGCTGATTATTATTTAGGACATTTTGGGTACTTTGGCATGATAATAAGGGTGCATCAAATACATTTTTTTAATCTCATTTTTATTGGAGCGTTTTTTAAGATTGCAGAAGGTCAAACATATAGCTAAATGTGAGATCCTTGACCTAGTGATTATAGACAAGACTTTCCAGGATTTTGGAGGCAAAAAGAAGTAGAGCACCTGGATTAAAGGAGAGCTGGGATTAAGCCTGATTTATTGAGTATGAGTAAAATTAGTGCTTTCTTGTGGGAAAAATACAAGAAGAAAGCAAAAGGTTAAGCAGTTGTATAAGAGCAGAGAAAAATGGGTTGAAAAGTGGGCACTAGTGATAAGGAAATATGGGGCTCAAGGGAGCAGAATTTTAGAGTGAGTCAGAAGGAGGTAAATTCATTTAAATTTGCAGGTGATACAGAGCCAAAAGTGGCTATATCTAGACAATGCGTATTTTTAAAAAAATAACTGTGAGAGCCCTATTGAAATGCTGAAGAACTTTAGTAACAAGTTGGTTTTCTACTCAGGTAAGGAATTCTAAATTCATAGCATTCTGCATGTTCCATAGCCTGATAGTAATCAACCAGATTATATTGTAAGACATCTGTGCATATATGCTGGTTCGCAGATGCTGACCAATATCCATGTACAATGGATAACGGTTGGTCCACAAGCAGGTTAGAAAATGTATTCTGCTGATGCACCATGTTAGCCAGTATATGGTGCATTGGCAGATGAGGGAGTGAAGAGGAGATGCATCTGCTGCTATTCAATCATTTGTGTGATCTGCAAATGATTGAAACAATAGAAAGGTGGCATTATCCTGTGTTGTCCCTTGTATGTTCTCTGTTTGATCAGACTGTGGGCAAAACAGTGGGAGAGAGTATGAGATCAGAACATGTTCGAGACAAACAGAAACCATTCTAAATGACACTGCACCTGTCCAAAGCCGAAATATATGATGTGATCCACCTGTATGGTACATATTTGGAACCAGATATTATTAGCACTTACCTGTATAATAAACTCAATACTTGAATTGCTGGCAGAAGTTTCTTAGACAAAATGAAGTCCAGCAGGTGAGCTACATTGTTCTAGCTAATCCTACTGGCACCCATAAAAACACCTATCCATTTAAAACTTCAGCAGATTAGACAATGGACCACATGGGGAGAGCAATCCTACATTACTACTTAACTCAGCAAGGGACACAAGGCTTGTCTAATTTACTGTTCATCATATGGTTTCCTCAATTGAATCCTTATCTCAGGACAGTTTACATGTCAGGTGGTTCCTTATACAGTAGGTTAATCAGAATTTTTTATCCACATGCAAGAAAAACAATGATTATATCTTAAGCATTGTGTTTATTTTGAACGTTTCTTCTATTTCTTAAAAAGTTCTTCTAAAAATACTTTTCTGTCTGGTCTGGGACCTCAATAAAACACTTTTTTCAATTTGCAAATGGACGTACCACAGCATACTTATCCCTGGCAAGGGTTGAGCTGCTTGAGCACCCATCCAAAAAGGATATTAAATGGAGGCTGTTGCACTCTTAAATATTGGCATCAGTAAAACAGGACTTCTGGGAATTTATTCATACTCGTGTTATATAGTGCTTCTATGCTTAAAGCTACTGCTGTACTAGAGCAGCAATATAACTTTAAACATTGGACAGAAAATACTGACAGAAATGATATGGCCAAGTTGTCAGTCTTCCATACCATAACCCTCTATGCCAGGGGTGCCCAAAAAGTAGATAGGGATCTACCAGTAGACCTTTAGCTTATGATCAGTAAATCTCAAGACACTGTCAGCAAACAGCTTGACTAACTAACTTGACTCTTTCATTCTTTTCATTCAGATATTTATTATGTTAAATATAGAAAAGAAATAGTTGCTAAATATAGCAATTTACATTTTCTCAAAAATCAATATAATAATTAAGTAATATTTTCAATTAAACAGAATGCTAACAATGCGTTTATGGACGTAGATCATGATGGGAGAACATCATTAAATGTAGACCTCACATTAGTAAAGTACGGGCACCCCTGCTCTATGCCTTGTCTGGTCACAGATTGACTTAAATCATGAGATTTTTGCACTGTGTCCATTAGTAGAAACATCCATGAAGGTGATGCAGATAGATTGGATGTGAGTTAAGGCCTGGCACCAAATTTAATTCTGACTGCCAGTGCTTTAAAGTGATAATGTCACTAAAAAAGTACATTTTAAAATATGAATGTACATTTAGGGGCAAATTCATCAAGGGTCGAATATCGAGGGTTAATTAACCCTAGATATTCGACTGAGGAATGAAAATCCTTCGACTTCAAATATACAAATACTTCGATTGAACGATCGAAGGAATAATAGTTGGATCGAACGATTAAATCCTTATAATCGAACGATTCGAAGGATTTTAATCCAACGATCGAAGGATTATCCTTCGACCAAAAAAACGTAGCCAAGCCTATGGGGACCTTCACCATAGGCTAACATTGGGTTCGGTAGCTTTTAGGTAGCGTACTAGGGGGTCGAAGTTTTTTCTTAAAGAGACAGTACTTCGACTATCGATTGATCGAATAGTCGAACGATTTTTAGTTCGAATACTTCAATTTGAAGTCGTAGTCGAAGGTCGAAGTAGCCCATTCGATGGTCGAAGTAGCCAAAAAAAAACACTTCCAAATTCGAAGTTTTTTTCCTCTATTCCTTCACTCGAACTTAGTGAATGGGCCCCTGAGCGATTTCAAAGTTTTATATATCACTAACACATTTTTCAATTAAAAAAATTGATGTTTCTGAATCTTTAAAGGGTTAATAAACCCCATTTTGCAACATGAGTGCAATGAATAGGGCCGTCTGTTTAAATCATGCAAAATCTTTGCAAACAGCTAAAACTACACTGTGTTTGGTCCTTGCGAGGTAGATAATAATTACACAGCCCACAGCCCTCCCTTCCCCCTTTGTTTTAACAGGATTACATTATGCATAGAAATTGTCTGTGCACTGGTAATCAAATTATTTATCTTGCAAGGACCAAACATGGAGTAGCTTCAATTTTCTTGTTTTCCCCTAAAAACCATAGATTTTTTTGTGATTAAAATACTAGGAAGAAAGTATGTTCAGCACAAGCCCCATGAATTAGCCTCATGTTTAATAAGGAGGTATACTACCACTTTAATTTAGTTCAAACAGGCCAAGCTGGGTGACCTACTGTCCATTGAATTCTCATAATGTCACAGTAGTAAACTGGCCTCTGACACTAGTGTGTGCATGTCTGTACTAGAAAAGATTAAGTCATAAGCTCAGTTGGGGAAAGGTCTAATGAAAATAATTAAAGTGATGGTGCACAGTATACAAGGACTACATAAAAGATAATAATTACATGTCTATGTTTGCAGCAAATGAACACAGAAAGTTTTCTTCCTCTGTTTAAATGAAAGTATGAACATGTCTTATAAAAATTTCTTTACAGGAATCGTTTGGGTAGGAAGTAAAAAACTAGCAATTATGATTACAAGCTCTAACCTGGGACCAGTAACTGCAATCTGCACATCTGCTATACATGACATCACTGATCACTGATACCTTCCAGCAGCTTATTAATTTGAGCTCTGGCCCCTGGTCTGAGAGTATAACTGTGCTTAGTATATACAACATTTTATTGTTCATTTCTATTGGAAGAGGATGTCTTCAGGCATGTCAGGTGTTTCTACAAGTGACAGGTCCCCATTTTTATGTTCTTTAACCCGCGTATTAACCTTTAAACTTCTCTTTAGCCGCATAGTGTGGGTTCAGCTGACCTTGGAGATATCCCATATGCTCCTGCCTCTATTACATGATTATGTTACAGCACTTCTGTAACCATATCACAGGGAATTGCAAAACAGCATCACTTGTTTTTCATCCTTAGCACTATACAGTGCAGATAGGAAATAGAGTATTATTATTGGCACTGAAGAACGACAAGCCTTGTTTTCTGCATGTACACAAATTGTTTCCATGTTTAATTAGCCTCCAAAAGTATTTTGTTTCTTTCCTCTCCACAGGGACAACAGGCTAACCTTCGGCTTGCACTTTGTAACCAGAAGTACAATATGGTAATTCAATCTGTTCTTATTGGGACTCATATGAGTCCCCTACTATGTTTAAGTGCAGTGTAGAACCTATTTAGGTAAATAAACGCACCTTGTACACTAATAAAGATGGAACTTTAGAAATAACACATTTGCTTCTCAAAGGATTAAAAAGATATGAATGTATATGACTAAATTATATGAATGTTTATAGTAAAATAAGGCTGTCCTCAGCACAAAGAAATTCTAAGTAGCCAGAAACACTGAGGCAAAGGTCATAAACCTGTGTCCAGAATATTGGTGCAGTAATTCACTGCATTGCAGTTATTATGAGTATTTAAGCTAAAAAATATGAGAGTGTGCCACGGTATATGTATGTAGCCTAAGAGTAGGGGTTGGGTTTGGGAAGGCTCAGCAACTGACTAAGCAATATCAGCCATCATCATATTTCTGGTGCTTATTTAGCCAACAGTCAAGGATGGAAGCTCATTATGTAGTCTGCACCCCTTGCACTGAATGGGGAAAGGGAACCTTGATATCAAATATAAAACATTGACAGGGTGGGACCAGGGTTCCCAAGGACCCCAAAATTAGGGTTGCCACCTTATCTGGAAAAAAATACCGGCCTGCCTATATATTTATATCTTTTCCCTATTAATAACAGTGGGGTCAACAATCATTTTTACCGGCCAGGTCAGTAAAATACTGGCCAGGTGGCAACCCTACCCACAATACACTGACTGGTTACTCAGTATATGTGTATTGCCTGGTTCAAGCCCAGAGTTTTGGGCAGGCCCAAGCCTAGGGAGGCAAGGATCTGAGGGTGGTATGCCACCTGGCTACATCTGAATGGCCTAGGGGCGTTCTGGGTTGAAATTTGGCCCTGGCCTGTTTACTCAATAACACAAGTCTTGTGTGCTAGTGTGGTTATTTTCATTGCTGTTTACTCAATAAACTGCTTACTTATTAGGAACCACTGGTGCTCACGGTATTCTTATCAGAGAGTAATTAAAGTAACACATATTGGTATTGTATTATTCTCTAAATCATTGATTCCAAACCAGTGGCTTGTGAACATAATACATATCTACCCCTTGGATGTTGCTCTCAGTTGCCTCAAAGCCAGTGCTTATTATTGAATTTCTGGCATGGAGGCAAGTTCTGGTTGTATAAAATCCAGGTGTATTGACAAATAGAGCCTCCTGTAGGCTGCCAGTCCACATAGGGGCTACCAAATAGCCAATCACAGCTCTCATTCTGCACCACCCAGAAAAAAATTTAAATCTTGTGTTTCTCCCCAACTCCTTTTACATCTGAATGTTGCTCACTGTAAAAGGTTGGAGACCTCTGCTCTATATGAATAAAACAAGAGGATCAGGTGAAGGGTCTTAATCTAACCTAGATTCTATTTTAAACTGCTCTATTAATGACAGAATTAGACAGATCTGTTTTTTTCCCACTAACAAAAATAGCATCTGAATGTCAGTGGGACATAATCTCAGCAATGTACTTTAATAAATGGGTAAAGGGGTCTGCCATTAAATGATGACACAAAACCTGCAATAATGGTTCAATTAATCATCTCTAAGAAATGGTTCTTTGTGTCTGAAGCTACAGATTTATACATCCAACTGGTGTTTAAATGGCCTTACCATGTCAAATAGGCCCAATAAATAGTGACTGTCTGGCATCTCACGGCAGCCCATCTGGCATTTTCCAGAATCTACAGACTGCTAGTTCTGGCCTTCTTCTGTCCAGTAGCACTCAAAAGATGGTCAAACACGGTCAAACATGATCAAAGATGGAGCAATACAAACATGTAGAAGCCAGTTGGTCTATGGTGATCCAATAGGCAATACAAATAAGCAAATGTGTCTCTTCTATAAGCATGAACCCAGTAGCTGCTTGAAGTGAAACTAAAAAAGAGAATGTTTGAGACCAATGCTGGTGCCAAGACTTGGCATGTTGTGTTTCCAAAAATCCTCCATGCTAAATATAAGTTCTAGATAATATCTGTGTGCGATCAAGTTAGGGGTTTGTTGTGTCTAAAGAATGTTAGATTAAAAATACAGAGTCTTATTTTAGCCTAGGCCATGACGCTGACCTTTGCAAAAGGCAACTATGGCAGTATGTCTTTAATCTCCCTGTACCCAGTTGGTCAGAAGATGTTTTGCAGTTGAAGGCATGAAACAGCACAGTTCCAGTATCAGGCCTGCACAAGTTTTGTTATTTTTCCTGTCATGTTTGTTGTGACGCTGATCTAGTTTATTTTTCTTCCAGAATGGCAGGAAGACAGATTTGGAAAAAAAATACAGCTTGCATGTCATCAGCAATTACTTGGCCGTGGTGCCCAACACTGGCTCGCTGACAGTTTATAGGTAGGGAGTGGGTAAGGCGTTACTGCAGCCAGAAGCATAGAGCAAGGAAAATGGAAAGATCTTAATCTACTGTAGCCTTCAGCAAGCTTCCCACCTCCCCTGTTCCCTTGGATTCCTCTCTAGGGAATACTGGATAATGCCGTACACAATTGGCTGTATTTCACCCTCCATTCTCTAAGTGCCATTCAATTCTATGCTTTCTGTCCACCTTCTTCCTTTGCAGTCCATGTGAAGGAAACCACGCACCCTTAACAGCATCAGACTCCCTGAAGAATACAATAACCTTCCTGTGTCGAGAGTAGGGACAGTGTGCCCACACCATGCACTGCACACGGCGGAGATTTCTCCTACTGATATGTATATAGATATTTGTGTGAGGGTGGTAATTATTACCTGAGCTTGTTTCTCCTTGTTAACAATATTTCAAGCTAACCTTTTATTAACTTCTCTCAATTGTTTTCCACAGTATAACAAGTAATAAAAACCACAGGTCTATGTTAATAAAAATAAAATAAATATGTAGACTAGAGAAAGGCATTAACCTGGACTTTGAGTCCTAGGAACTACAATTGGCTCTTAAAGGGATACTGTCATGAGAAAACATGTTTTTTTCAAAATGCATCAGTTAATAGTGCTACTCCAGCAGCATTCTGCACTGAAATCCATTTCTCAAAAGAGCAAACAGATTTTTTTATATTCAATTTTGAAATCTGACATGGGGCTAGACATTTTGTCAATTTCCCAGCTGCCCCTGGTCATGTGACTTGTGCCTGCACTTTAGGAGAGAAATGCTTTCTGGCAGGCTGCTGTTTTTCTTTCTCAATGTAACTGAATGTGTCTCAGTGGGACATGGGTTTTTACTATTGATTGTTGTTCTTAGATCTACCAGGCAGCTGTTATCTTGTGTTATGGAGCTGTTATCTGGTTACCTTCCCATTGTTCTTTTGTTTGGCTGCTGGGGGGATAGGGAGGGGGTTGATATAACTCCAACTTGCAGTACAGCAGTAAAGAGTGATTGAAGTTTATCAGCGCACAAGTCACATGACTTGGGGCAGCTGGGAAATTGACAATATGTCTAGCCCCATGTCATATTTCAAAATTGAATATAAAAAAAACTGTTTGCTCTTTTGAGAAATGGATTTCAGTGCAGAATTCTGCTGGAGCAGCTCTATTAACTGATTCATTTTGAAAAAAATGTTTTTTCCCATGACAGTATCCCTTTAAGAGCTTTTTTTTTGCTGTAAAAGTTGATCTCAGTGGGGACACACACTCTGATTTTTTTAGAAGCACCATTACTAAGAATTTCATTAAATACATACTCAGCTTCTGCATCCTTTTTCAGGTAATGTGTTCATCACATAAGGCAACAACATGGACTATTGATTTTGCCGAAATACTAAGTACAGGTATGAGATATGTTATCCGGAAATCGGTTATTCAAAAAGCTCCAAATTACAGAAAGGCCATCTCACATAGAGTCAATTTTATCCAAATTTTAAAAAATTATTTCCTTTTTATCTGTAAAAATAAAACAGTACATTGTACTTGATCCAAACTAAAATATAATTAAACCTTGTTGAAAGCAAAACCAGTCTATTGGGTTTATTTATTGTTTTGTCTAGTAGACTGAAGGTATGAAGATCCAAATTACAGAAAGATCCGTTATCCAGAAAACCCCAGGTCCTGAGCATTCTGGATAACAGGTCCCATACCTGTATTATTTAAAATCGGATTATAGTTTAATATCGGATTTATAGTTTAAATGGTGCTTAGAATGGCCTAATGTTGGTCACACAGTTGCAGATCAGTTTGATATCTGCAGTACTCCGTGTATGAATAATAAAGACTGCACATCATATAAAGACTGCACCACTATAGAAATTGTTCTATAGTGGAGTAGCAATGGGCGAATTTTTCCCGTTTTGCGTTGCCGGAAAAATTACAAATTTCCAGCGAAATTTGCAAAATGGCGAAATGCCCGTGACAATTTTAACGCCCTCATCAATTTTGATGCCGGCGTTAAAGCCATTGGGCATCCGAAAAATGTTGATGCGCACCGGTTTTGACACGACCAACACGCGTTCAAAATTTTTGACAGCCCCCCATACATGTGACAGTTCCGGATCAAGACCAGTAGCAAACTCTACAGTGACACCACAAAATTATGTAACCAGTCAATAACCTGAGACAAATTGTTGGCAGGAGTTGAGTTTGAGATTCATCATATTGAGGTTAGCCACTGGATGCCACCTTCAGATTAAATAATAATGGGCCACAAATCATACATTTTTAAAGTTTTTTTTCCCTACGTTACAGCTCTTATTTTTAGTACTCACATGGTTCAATGACATAAAAAAGCTCAGTCAGTTATTGGAGAGGAAAAAAAGAACAGAAATTTTGTGCTATTAGCCCTTAAGTCCCTTTAAAGGGATACTGTCATGGAAAAAAAAATTCAAAATGAATCGGTTAATATTGCTGCTCCAGCACTGAAATCCATTTCTCAAAAGAGCAAACAGATTTTTTTATATTCAATTTTGAAATCTGACATGGGGCTAGACATATTGTCAATTTCCCAGCTGCCCCAAGTCACGTGACTTGTGCTCTGATAAACTTCAATCACTCTTTACTGCTGTACTGCAAGTTGGAGTGATATCACCCCCCTCCCATTTTCCCCCCAGAAGCCAAACAAAAGAACAAAGGGAAGGTAACCAGATAGCAGCTCCCTAACACAAGATAACAGCTGCCTGGTAGATCTAAGAACAGCACTCAATAATAAAAACCCATGTCCCACTGAGACACATTCAGTTACATTGAGAAGGAAAAACAGCAGCCTGCCAGAAAGCATTTCTTTCCTAAAGTACAGGCACAAGTCACATAACATGGGGCAGCTGGGAAATTGACAAAATGTCTAGCCCCATGTCAGATTTCAAAATTGAATATAAAAAAATCTGTTTGCTCTTTTGAGAAATGGATTTCAGTGCAGAATTCTGCTGGAGTAGCACTATTAACTGATGGGTTTTGAAAAAAACATGTTTTCCGATGACAGGATCCCTTTGAACATTCAGCATTTTTTTACTAAAATGGTGGAACGTGAATTT
Organism: Xenopus petersii; assembly: GCA_038501925.1. NCBI lineage: Eukaryota > Metazoa > Chordata > Amphibia > Anura > Pipidae > Xenopus > Xenopus petersii. Next base: position 42,297,278 of record CM076682.1, on the reverse strand, counting down.
TGATCAGAAAATTGTAGGCTGAATTATATGAGCCGCAAGATCTGTACCAAATGCCTGAAACAAACATTGCCTGAATTTGCTGTATCTTACTAGAAGTTCCAATTTTTGGAAACCGCAGAGAATGACTTTATCTTAGCTGTATGCCGTTAAAGAAAACAGGGATATCCTCCATGATAAATAACATGTGGCAGTAACAAATGTGCTGTGTGTTCTTATCATGTTCTCAACAGTGGGTCAAATGTGTGCATTGCTGCGTATGATTACAGGTTTGGAAAGACAATAATTCTTCTTGCATAATGTTGATATTATACCTTTTTCCCTTCTTACAGTTTTGCTGTGTGAGTGGGATTAAATATAGAACATCCTTATGCAATAGATCACAATGCACTGGGTGATTGATGTAGACACCTCTTTTTTTTTTTTAACTTGAATTTCTCCAGAAAATCTGGAAACTGATTCTTAATCTTATGATATGAAGCCACATGACATGCTGACGAGAGGTTTTCTTGGCAGAGACATCAAAATAAACCTAGTAGGAAATGAATGGCTTGTAGGTCTCACAGCCTGAGAAATGTTGATGTTATTTCACACCAAAGCTAAATGCTTTGATAGAGTGCATATGTAGCAACCTCTTAGTGCATACGGGGCCCCTCAGACTCCAGAGAGCCTTATCGATCATGACCTCTGTACCCCACGTATGTACTTTGTTTAGAATAGTACTGAAAGCAGGCCTGGATTTACTATCCAGGCACCCCTAGGCCAGCTCTCTCTCGCCCCCCGCCCGATTCCCTTCTCCTCCCCGTCCCCTCCCCTTCCCCTTCCTTTACGTGCATGCGTGTGCACATGTAGAATGCAAATGCCTAGAACCGTTCAAGCACTGGAGACATGTGGGACATTTTGAAATCTCCCACACGTCAGTCTCCATCGCTCATACTTGGATGCGGCATGGCGGCATGCCACCCCTGAATCTCTGCTGCCCTATTCCTGGGCCATTGTAGCCTTGCCACAAATCCGGGCCTGCCTGAAAGTTCATATGAAGTCTTAGGCCAATGGCACAAGCCACATCTTTCCCACTGCTGTCATCCGGCAGAAAGTGGGGGACTCCTTTTTTTCACCATTCCTAATGTTCATGTGAGAATACCTGGGAGACGGCAGGTGCCTGCAGGGATGCCCGCAGCCTTCTTCTGGGTCTGGCGCGTCTATGGTGTGTGTCTTTTTGTTCGTCATCGTGATTGGAGCAAAATTCAAATATTTAAAGATGCCTTGTCCCATTGTTCACTTCCTAACATAGTTCTATTGTAGATGGTTCCTGTGTGTGCCTCTAGTCAGTTTTCGTTGTTCCTTGACCTTTGCTTGTCCTAATGTCCTTGACCACTTTTGTATCTTTACCTGAACTGACCTGTGCCCATTACTAACTATTTTCCAAATCCTGACTCTGTACTGTACTGACTGATTGGTTTTGACCCGAGCCTTTTGTACGACTAATCTTTGCTCTAACCCCGTTCCTTCTGTCACACGTTTCAGTTCCCTTGTTTGCCCAAAACTCTTGCCTTGGTTCTCACATTTTAAGACCTGTCAGCATCCCAGTAACAGAGGGCTACTCTCAAATCGAAAGGTGGCTGTTTTAGGTGGAAATGTGAGCCGTGACTAGAACTTTGGCGTCTGTTCTGGGTTTTGGGATACCTTTTGGGACACCATACGTGTTAATGGGCTTGCTTGCTGATGCACACAGAGCAACAATGCTCAAATAAGTGTCCCTTTGTCTAAGCCGGCATTGTCTTATGAAGGTGTGTGCCTGTGAAGGTTTTCATTCATCCAAGTAATGGTATATCTAGCAGTAGGAAATCTTGTGCAACTGACTGTTCCTAGCACTCTTCTGGACAGAGTTCTCTGATGTTGTTTCTGGGATCTGTTGAAGTCTCTCAGCTTAGGAGTTGCAAATGTCCTACCACCATTGGGACCACTTTGGCCTTCACTTTCCACATCCTCTCTAGTTCATGGACAAGATAAGATGGGTGGCAGGTATCAATTAAATGTAGTAGTAGAGGGTGGAAAAATGAATACTGATCAGTGCATTGTAAGCTACATTTTTTGATCTGCAATACTAAATGGCAAACATATTCCTGAATTTGCTGTATCTTACTAAAGCTGTATTTATAATATTGAAATTACAGAAATAATGTATATATATATATATATATATATATATATATATATATATATATATATATATATATATATACACACAATTACAAGAGTCCTCAGCACTCAACCCATTATCAATATATTTAAGCAACGACATTTTGTTGTGCATACTGCTACTGAAAAATGCCTTACCCTTTAAACAAAACAGGGATTGTTTGTCCATATATTGCAATATATTTAAGCTGGCCAACTACATCAAAGTCATCCCATATCTGGCCAGTCCTATGCTCAATTTTCATCAGATTCATTAAGAATTCTATAGTTTAATTATACATTTTATAAAAGGGACGAAAACGTTTTACCTGCAACTTACTAGCTGCTTTCAAGGTAAAACTCCCAAACTTGGCTGCCCTTTTATTAGACACCAGTGGGATCACCTGGAGAGGGTGGGAGCTACAACATGGAGCTGGTCACTGCTCCTGTAGAACTATAACTGCTCCTGTAGAACTCCTGTATAGTTCTACAGGAGCAGTGACCAGCTCCATGTTGTAGCTCCCACCCTCTCCAACTATAGTCAGGTGATCCCACTGGTGTCTAATAAAAGGGCAGCCAAGTTTGGGAGTTTTACTTTGAAAGCAGCTGGTAAGTTGCAGGTAAAACGTTTTCGTCCCTTTTATAAAATGTATAATGAAGCAATAGAATTCTTAATGAATCAGATGAAAGTGTAGGACTGGCCAGATATGGGATGACTTTGACGTAGTTGGCCAGCTTAAATATATTGCAATATATGGACAAACAATCCCTGTTTTGTTTAAAGGGTAAGGCATTTTTAGTAGCAGTATGCACAAAATGTCGCTGTCTTAAATATATTGATAATGGGTTGAGTACAGAGGACTCTTGTATTTGTCTATATGTATTTTGTGGTCACAGCCTCATTGCAACCCTGCCTAATGGTTTTAAAAACTAGTGGTGAGCACAACTTTCCCTTGTTTGTTATATATATATATATATATATATATATATATATATATATATATATATATATATATATATATACATCCATCCAAAGAAGATCAGCAGCACTCTCAGGGCTTAAAAATATGAAAATGGTTTTATTGACAATAACACAGCATATGACTAAAGTTTCTGCACAGTCCAGGGCTGTTAGTTAGTCCTATGCTGTGATATTTTCAATAAAAGGTTTTTCATATTTTTTCACACCCTCATTGCACCCCCGCCTAATGATTTTAAAAACTAGTGGTGAGCACAACTTTCCCTTGTTTGTTATAGTTATACAGGAGCAGTGACCAGCTCCATGTTGTAGCTCCCACCCTCTCCAACTATAGTCAGGTGATCCCACTGGTGTCTAATAAAAGGGCAGCCAAGTTTGGGAGTTTTACTTTGAAAGCAGCTGGTAAGTTGTAGGTAAAACGTTTTCGTCCCTTTTATAAAATGTATAATGAAGCAATAGAATTCTTAATGAATCAGATGAAAATTGAGCATAGAACTGGCCAGATATGGGATGACTTTGACGTAGTTGGCCAACTTAAATATTTTGCAATATATGGACAAACAATCCCTGTTTTGTTTAAAGGGTAAGGCATTTTTCAGTAGCAGTATGCACAAAATGTCTCTGTCTTAAATATATATATATATATATATATATATATATATATATATATATATATATATATATATATATATATATATATATATATATATATATATACATACATACAGCGAAGAGGTGAATCCTCTAACTTCTATGCTGCCAGTGACTGACCCGCACATTGTGCTGAGCTCTGTGCACCTGGAGGATCATTCACATACAGTACATGACCCAAGCATTGTGCAGAGTCAACTTTCCCATAGAGATATAATCCATTTAATACTTTCTAGGCAGTTGCCAATGCAGATGTCCATTTTACATACAAAGTATTGCTGGGCCTAGGATCCCCCCTTCCTTCGCTTTTTCTATTCAATGTAAAGTGTTCATGGAAAGTGAGTGTGAAATAGTAAATTAGGAACTTGCAATGTCGTGTGCTATCACAACTAGGGCAGCAGGTTACAGCAAATAATTCTTGGCTGCTCTGCATCATACCATGGCGCTTTGTTTGGAGTCTACTAAACTGTTGACAGAGGTGGTTTCTTAACACTTCCTAGTTAGGATTAATGTCAACGGCACCTAGTACAATGCAAATCTGCATACTTCTCTGGGGAGATTTTTCTCTGGTGGCTCCCTGTCTAATAAGTGACAACCAAGGGTCCTTTACCAAATTAGTTTTCCTTTCATCTACCTAGTTTGTTTATTAAGGCAACAAGTTATTGAGGAGACACAATGGTACTCTGTTAGTAATTAAGGCTTCCTGTGGAACGCACCTTGCTTTTTCTATTACATTTCAGGAATGAGATATTATTTTATTGTACAGGTATACAACCTGTTATTCAGAATGCTCAGGACCTGGGGTTTTCTAGATAATGGATCTTTCTGTAATTTGGATTTCCATACCTAAAAAAAATACTTAAACATGAATTAAACCCAATAGAACGGCCGTGCCTTCCTTAAGGATTAATTGTATCTTGGTTTGAATCAAATACAAATTCCTGTTTTATTATTACAGAGAAAAAGGAAATCATTTTTAAAAATTGACTATGAAGATTTTCATTCATCCAGGTCATGGTATATCTAATATAAGTAATTATAAAACAACTGGACTTGCTGAGTAATTATTGAAGAGATGAGTAGTGAATAGTGATGGGCGAATTTCTCCCGTTTCGTCGAAAAATTCGTGAATTTCCCGAGAAATTCGTGAAACGGGGAAAAATTAGCCCTTTTGACGCCGGTGACAATTCCGACGCCGGTGACAATTAAAGTCAATGGCCGCCTAGAATTGTTGCCGGCGTCAGAATTGTCTTCGGCGTCAAATATATTTTGACACCAGTGAATTTTTGAGGCAATTTCACGCATTTATTCGCCGGGGTGAAATTTGCCCATCACTAGTATTGGCCATAATTTTATCTTTATATTTGCTTTTTTTCACAAGAACACAAGGAGCCATGATTGCTGTAATGAGCATGACCCAATGCACCCCTGTCTAAGGGGAGGCTAATGGCACTTGGCTGTTTTTTCCACTGCCTTCTGCCCCCCGTATATGTGTGTGGGCTGATGGGCAGGGAATCAGTCTGTCATTGCATACACAGAGCTGATTTCCGCAGAGAAACACTAAAGTATGTATTTTCACAGAAAGACCGAAAAGCAGCGAAAATGATTTGTGTGCCATTAGCCTTATAAATATCTGACCTTTGTGTTGGCCCATAAATGAGCCAATAGGATGGAGACTTGGTAAAGAATCCCAGTCAGTATTGGCCTGTGTATGCCTTTATACACTTAATATATAAATATATATATATATATATATATATATATGCTCAGAGCATTATACAGCTTTATGATCCAGATGCAATTACAGTTACTGTCAGGGTGTTAAACATTTTTTTGAAGCTATGATGCGTGAAAATGATTTAGTGGTTGTAGAATAGAGAAAAATAACCTTTGTTTACTCTTTTACTGAGTCATTGATATGTTGGACTTGGAGGTATTTCCACCGTCTTTCCCACAATATTCATTTAAGTAACAAATTGGCTGAGCCTGCATACATCCTTAATTTAGATTTGATGCTAACCTAGGGCAATATAAGTCATCTCCGATGTGATTAAGAGCGCTATAGGTAAATGGCTTCATGACAAAATACTCAGAATTACTCCACATCGGTTTGAATAGCACATTTCTAGAATTGTGGGTGCACTCATGTGCAAGGTGAATGTCATTACTCTTGCGTAGATCCAGTAAATAACCAACTGCTGTTAATTAGCAAAGAAAGGGTTAAAGTTGTTCTGCCTTCCAGATAAGCATCTTATAACTTTCTCAGAAAAATCTCATATTGGAATAGTATATTCTCGACGTTCTCCCTGAGCCCTACTGTGCAATTCAATTCTCAAGTACACAATAAATATATTATTTTCTCTTCACCGTATTTCCTTTTTTTTCGACTAAGCCGCTCATGTAACAAAGCCGTTTTATTGTATTATTCCAGAGCACATGTTGATTACAGGGAAAAGACGTTGGTATATTGTTTCAGTCTTTTTAATGAGCTGAATAGCTACCAGTTCCTCACACGTAGTAATCTCCCATCAGACATACACTTGGCAAGTGATACATTTGCTTACTATATCGAATGACTGTTGGGATCCACCATATTTCCGTCAGTACTTTGTTATTGTGTTGTAACCTGTTCACTGCCATCTGAACACACCAACCATTACAAAGATTAACTGATAAAAACATATCAAATGCTAGACGTCTCTTGGCTACTGAAAACAATGTAATGGTAGCTAGATGATAGTGGCGACTTTTAGGGGGTGATTAATCAAAGTTCGAATTCCAATTTTTGCCACGGTTCAACATTTCTTTTGCACAAAAACACACAAATTCCAATTATATTTAAATTTGGGATTTTCAAGTTTTAATTTAACTTGTAAATTCGAGGTATTTCAGTTTTTTTCCAACTTTTTTTATATTTGGATTTTTAAATAAATTAGCAAACATTTAAGTTTTTTTACATTATGAATTTATTTAAAGTAGAAAAAAACTCTTAAGCCTCACAAATTAGATTTTTGATAAATCAGCCCATTATTGTCAACCTGGTATTCTGTCGCAAGTGATAGAAGCTTTATGAGGACTAGCAACAGCACAAAAAACATCTACAGAAGGGACAAGGTTAAATGATAAATATCTATTTCTGCATTCACTGAAGCACCACTAGCTGTCATTCACTGTCAAACTGTCATTCAAACCAGCAAACAGACAGAGTTCTAGAAGCAGAGTATTCTAATGGCATTCCAATTTGTAAATTTTCTTTAGGACCAGTAGTGTGACTCTCCAGAAAGGTGCAAAGTTGATAAAGCACAGGGGCGCTTCGCCAGTGAGGCGAGTTGAGGCTGTCGCCTCAGGCAGCAGCGCCCCACTAGGTACCAGGGGCGACAAAAATGCTGCTCCTTGTACTTTAAGAGCCGAATTTCCAGTTTTCAAACAGTAAATTCTGCTCTTCTAGCGCAGAGAGCGCAGTTAGGCTCTCTGTGCTAGTGTACTGGCCCTCTCTGCCGCCCTTGTGGACCCACCCTGGACCCCCTCAGGCGCAAAAAGGTAAGTGCACAGGGGAGGGGGGCGGCAGCAACTGCTGCTGCCTCAGGCGGTGGAGGAGCCAAGATCACCCTTGATAAAGCATATTCAATGTGTTTGCTACAAATCAAAGAGCAGGCAGGCAGCCTATCTTATGTTTTCTCTGTATTTTTTGGCATTAGGTAGGGTCTCTGGGTAGACACTTATTGTATTTTAGCAGGGCAGTAAACATAGAAAGTAACCGATATATCTGTCCCAAAAAGTGTATTTGAGGCAACAGTCACATATTCCACATATATGGATAATGGAAAAGTAAATCTAAAATAAAGATCACTATTTGCACTGTTATTCATCATGTAGTATATGAGGACATCGCCTCTCCAGATTTGCATATACCAATCCCACCATCTGGCTCACATGCTGATTGATAGGATCATTATGGGTAGCTGTTTGTGTCTAAAGTTCCCTTAGTACAGTGATCCTCAACTTGTGGCTCACAAGCAAAATGTTGCTCAACAACCCCTTGACTGTTGCTCCCAGTGGCCTCAAAGCAAGTGCTTTATGCTGAATTCCTGGCTCAGAGGCAAGTGGTTGTATAAAAACAGTGGCGTAACTACCAGGTGAGCAGGGGGTGCAAATGGGCCAGGGCCCGCAACCCCTCAGGGCCCCCCGGTAGCTCGCGCGCCACTGGATTCTGGCCGAAAATAGCGTACGGAGGGGGCGGGGGGGCCCGGCTGCGCATCCCGTGCCATGGCCTGCCCCCCTCAAGTTTCATTACTGTATAAAAATCAAAATGTTGAACAGTCAAATGTGTTCCTTCAGTTAACAATGAAATCAAACTGAACAATCTACAGACTTGTTTTTTTTTACTTAGATTTTTAGATTATAAGGAACAAGATGAAAGCAGAAGAATTTGGGGCTGCAGTATGGGGAGGCATTTGCGTTCTGGACAGGTATGTGGTTGTGTAATACTTCTGTCTGTGAGGGCCCTACTTTATACTTGAACAGTGATCCCCAAACTGTAGCTCGAGAGCAATATATTGCTCACTTACCACTTGGACGTTGCTCTCAGTGGCCTCAAAGCTGGTGCTTTTTGTTTAAATTCCTGGCTTGGATGTAAATTTTGGTTGCATAAAAAACATGTGTACTGCCAAACACAGCCTCCTGTGGGCTGCAAGTCCACATAGGGGCTACCAAGATGCCAATCACAGCATTTATTTGGCACTCCCAGGGATTTCTTTCATGCTTGTGTTGCCATCCAAACCTTTTTACATTTAAATGTGGCTCATGGGTAAAAAAAGGTTGGGGTCCTGGTCTACAAAATCAAATACCAAAATGTTGCCTGACACAGGAGGATGCCTAAATTTAAGGCAGCTTATATGTAGCTGACATTGGAATATGGCTGCTTAAGTCAAAGATAAAATACATCTTTGTTTGACATCTTCATTTTAATATAATCCAGCCCTCAAACATCTAGTATATCATATAAACATCTCAATACAATTAAAACAGCTTTATGTTGCTTAAATGAATAAACAGCTTTATATAAACATTCTTAGTATGACATTCATACTGTACATCGTTCACATAAAATCAAACCTTTATTTTAATATATATCTTCAATAATAATCAGTACTAAATGTTTTTTTTATTAAAAAAGGGAAAAAAAAGAGTCGCCACATCATATCTGAGCGACATACTGTAAGTAAATTTAAAAAAATTTAGTCCCGAAACCTGACAGGCTTCTAAAAATCCCAAAACACAAACTTTTACAATGAACATGCATTCCATATTATGTTTTACTGAACTCAATAAATATATTCACTGTTAGTGGGGAAAGCATAGAGAGAATCCCAGTGCTGCAATAAATAGCAAACATGAGAAATGGTTTCTCCCAGAAATAGGGATCTGGTTTTAAGTATTTGAAGATGTTTGCGGTGAGACGTGCTGTTGTAGAGCAGTGTTACATTACCCGTCCTTCTCTAAACACCAACGTGGAAAGCTGTGGCTTTAGCGAATAAATATGAACGATATTCTGTCCTATTTATGGGTTGTGATAACAGTTTCCTTACCATTTATTGGTTGAGTTAACATAACTCTCACAAGCATTTCTATTTCTTTACTGGCTTCTGAAAAAGCTTTGCATGAAATTACCTAATTCAATAGGAAGTAGTACAAAGTCATTCTGCTCCAAAGTATTTTTGGAATGGATACATTCCTTTTAATTACTTTTTCTTATCCATGTAGATGCTAAATGGCGATTTTTAAAACCTGAGATCCATATCAGAGGGAAGCCATATCCTGCATTCAGTGTGGATAGATCAGATTTGATACATGACTAGAACTAGAACGATTACTACTAGAACCGCTGCCTCTCAGCACTGGGGTCACACAGTCCAAATTCATACTGGTGAGTTAATTGGTTTCTGGTGGAACCGACTAAAGTGTTTGCCCATAGACGTTACATTATGTTGTAAGCTCCTTTCAGAAGACTAACACTGCTGCTTCAAATCACAGACCAAGGTGTGCCATTGGCACTGTGCCTAGTACTGCTGCTTTAAATCACATATAATTAGTGACAGGTTTTTGGCAGAGAATAGAAGCAAAACCCTCCTTTGGACTTAGAACTGCTACATCACTAAAGCCAATTGCAATTAGGGCAAGAGAACTATCTGCATGGAGTTTGTGTGGTCCCCATGTTTGGATGGGTTTTTTTTTTGGATAATTTATCATTAAACTTTCTCTATAAAATGTAGGGGGTTATTTATCAAGGTCCGAATTTATCTCAGTATTGCTAAGTTAGAAATCCGAGCAACTAAGATTGCCCGAATGGACCTTATTTATCATTACAAAAGTCATAAAAAATAGCATCGGACCTTTGCTGAATCCAAATTCCTGAAATCATTGGATATTGGTGCGGACAGCAGCGCAGGCACTGGGACCTTCTCCATTGACTTATACAGGACCTCGAGAGCTTTCATATGCCGGATTTTCGGATTCAGACTTTTCAGACCAACGTACTTTAATAAATTCTGAAAAATTAAAAAAAATGTTTAGTCCGAAAACTACTAATTATTCAAATTTCGGATATTCAGAGCTTGATAAATAACCCCCTTAGTGTAATATGGCACTATAACAGACGAATAGAACTTATGCAAGTGAGAAAAGAGGCATCCATTTCTTACAGGAGCCTACCATGTTATTTATCAGTACAGGGGCAGGGCCACCATCAGGGGGGGCAGTTGTCCTGGACTGGCCACCAGTGTTTTTCTTTTTATTTCTGTGTGGCCATTGACACAGTGGTATTTTTAACTTGTAAGGGGGAGTCTGGGCACCAGTGTTTTTTTATTTTTTAATTTCTGTGGGGCCCCTGACCACTAATTGTATTTTTAACTTGTATGGGGGGGAGGCCTGGCAACCAGTTTTTTTTTTCAATTTTCTGTGGGGTCCCTGACCCCCATTTTTTCCATCTTGTAGGAAGACCCAGGCCCCCTATGTTTTTTAAAATGTAGGGGGGCCTTGGCCACCCATGAAGATTTTTTTTAGTTTTATGGGGGGGGGGCCTGACCACCATATGTTATATTTTCTTCTAGTGAGACACTGGCCACAAATGAGTTTTTATCATTCATGGTTAAGCGCCCATGTTTGTGTAGCTTTTTTATTGTGGTGCGTGGGGTCTGTGGCGGGGCCTGTTGTGGTTTGCAGAGCCAAGGAGGTCCAGACAGCAGAGCTGTCCCACACTCAAATGGATCCACAGGATCAGAGATATTCAGTTGAAAAATATTTTTATTAGTAGAAAAATTAAAAATATATTTGCATCTCCAGAAAATGTTGCCATATAGGGCCCTGTACAGGGGTACCTGTTACCCATGTTACTCTCTTAGGTAAAAGTTATAGGATGCATGGCATTTATTAGGGTCATACTGGGTCCTGAAAGACAGATTGTTCCATATAGCAAAAGTGGCTCCAGTGTAACCAGTATATGCTCGCTTAGTGGTTTGTGAAGGGCCCAGAAAGATCAAAGCAGTACACCAGTGAAAGAACAATCACCAGTATAAAAAATATATTTAGAAAGCCAGAATTGTACCGAATATAATATATTAACTAGCTTAGCTATTATTGATGCCAATGTTTGTACAAGGGAAGAAAGCTAAGCGTTAAAGGAAGGCCACAATTTTTCCCTAGAAAAGGTGGCAACCCTAGACCAAAATCTCTTGCTTGGAAGGGTTTCAGAGTACCAAAGGAAGTTGACATCTTAAGTAGAAATTCTAAGACTCGAATCTTAGACCATCTATAGAAAGTTATTTTCTTCACAACAAGAGACAATATTTTAAAGGGATACTGTCATGGGAAACATTTTTTTTTTTTCAAAATGAATCAGTTAATAGTGCTGCTCCAGCAGAATTCTGCACTGAAATCCATTTCTCAAAAGAGCAAACAGATTTTTTTATATTATATTTTTATATTTCTAGACATATTGTCAATTTCCCAGCTGCCCCAAGTCATGTGACTTGTGCTCTGATAAACTTCAATCACTCTTTACTGCTGTACTGCAAGTTAGAGTGATATCACCCCCCTCCATTTTCCCCCCCAGCAGCCAAACAAAAGAACAATGGGAAGGTAACCAGATAGCAGCTCCCTAACACAAGATAACAACTGCCTGGTAGATCTAAGAACAGCACTCAATAGTAAAAACCCATGTCTCACTGAGACACATTCAGTTACATTGAGAAGGAAAAACAGCAGCCTACCAGAAAGCATTTCTCTCCTAAAGTGCAGGCACAAGTCACATGACCTGGGGCAGCTGGGAAATTGACAAAATATCTAGCCCCATGTCAGATTTCAAAATTGAATATAAAAAAACCTGTTTGCTCTTTTGAGAAATGGATTTCAGTGCAGAATTCTGCTGGAGCAGCACTATTAACTGGTGTGTTTTGAAAAAAACATGTTTTCCGATGACAGGATCCCTTTAAAGGTCTATATACAAGTATGGGACCTTTTTATCCAGACTGCTCAGGACCTGGGGTCTAAGTTCTAGATAATGGATCTTTCCATAATGTGGATCTTCAAACCGTAAGTCTACCAGAAAATCATGGAAACATTAAATAAACCCAATAGGCTGGTTTTGCTTCCAATAAAGATTAATTATATCTTAGTTGGGATCAAGTACAAGGTAATGTTATATTACTATTGTGAAAAAGGAAATCATTTTTAAAAATTTGAATTATTTGATTATAATGGAGTCTATGGGAGGCAGTCTTTCCATAATTCAGGGCTTTCTGGATAACGTGTTTCCAGATAACGGATCCCATACCTGTATCTCATTACTGCTGTGTGTATTGTGGGACATTATGGGATCCTAATGATCATTTTCTCCTTGTTGAGGTCACACAGCCTTGTATGTGACTAGTTATATACTAGTTGATGTTCCTAAAATATATGTAATATATAGTGTATTTGGGTTTGTACAACAAGGGCTTTACAGCAAGTTCATGATTTGTCAGGTTTCTGCTGCCCTTTAAAAGAAAAGAAAATATTTGGCAGCTCTGACTTTCCCCATTGGGATGACCATGTAGAGAAGAGAATATGTTCCATTGTTAGAATGCATCATTACACTGTTCCAACTGCAGGGCTGCCAGATCACCAGCCTCTCCCAAGGCATAGTCTGTGGTGCCAGTCATTGTAGGAGGCAGTGGCTGCCACCCCGCTCTTCAGACAAAACAAGGATAAACATTTTGCCCTCTCTTACTTTTGGACTCAACATAAAGTCGTTTCTCTAGTTTTTCTCACGTAGCGAACATTAAAATGCCTTTGATCCCTTCCTGCCATGTACATGGTGCGTTCATGGGCACTGCTTGATATCTTTTGTTCTCATGTGCTATATATTTGAGGGAGCGATACATCATTATGTTTATAATTTACATAAATGTCTCTTTTGTTGCCAACAGTCAACTACTGCTTTTTCCTGTTAACATTCTCAGAGCAAAAAAAAATTACTAATAATTGCATCACACAGTCCCTAAGTCTGTTTTCCTTTATGGCACCAGAAACAATATATCTCTAGAGATATACGTAAATATATTTGCAGATGTTCTGTTTTGTGTATCAATATTAAAAGCATTACTTTATGTTATTGCCGACAATTATTTCTCAGCTAGAGTCGTATGAATTGTTACACCTCCCTTGCATTTTGCATTAGGATTAACAATTCAGAGAGGTGTTTGAGCTCGGCACTGCTTCGGAGCACTAACACATCATAGAACAGAATGGTGTAAAAAGTTTATCTACAATCCTTCCATATTTGTACACAGTAGAGAAGAGACTGTTTTCTGTTTCACAATACGGTATGTAGTTATAGGGTTGGTTTATAAGCCAGTTATGGATTTCTATAACTTCAAGAATAAAACAATTGTACTACCATTCTGAAAGCTATTTTGTATAAAAGTTATTACTTGGAAAAACAGAGCACACATTGCATAGCTTTTCTTGATAATTTGGCCACTGGAGGGCACTTTTCATTAGCCTGTGGATTAGGTTATCTCGGCAGAACAATTGTGGTTTCTTCCATGGAAAGAAATGGACACAAATAAACTAATAATAATGCTCCATGCACATAATAACCTATTTCACTCAACAGTTACACCTACTGTAAATACAGTCAAAATAAATCCTGCTCTGAGTTAACCTGGTCATATACAAAATAAAGTTTTGGACAAATATTGTGATCTGTCGATGCATAATGCTGGCAAGTGCTTGATGCATTGGCAGATGAGGAATGGAAGAGAATGATCTTTGCAGGAACATACAGAAGCATAAGAAGTTGGCCAGTGTCAGATTGGGGTGTCCAGGGCCGACTAAAGCTACTCCCTTAAAGGCCCACCACCCTTTTTGCAAATGGCCCCTCTTGTTCCATTTCAAACTTCAATGTGGCTTCCCTCCTCAACTCATATATCCCACTCCGCCGCTTAACTCATTCCGCTGACCCTCTTATGGCAACACCCCAATGATTGCATAAAAATCCCGAGTAGGCAAGGTTCAACAGGGCCCATGAGGGCTGGGATACCCTAATGGCTGGAGCTGCAGTACCCCACTGGCCCAGTCCGACCCTGAATTGGCCATACTATGGATGGCGCCTTGTACACTCTCCATCAGTTTGTCCCATGGTTTGAACAGTTGGAGATTGTACCTCATCAGCCCCTGTACTGGACAAAGGCAAATGTACTTAGTCTACAGTTAGATTCCAATTTTACTTCCCATGATTTTAAGTTTTCCTTTACATTTTTTTTATTTAGTCCCTTCATGTTCTATTGCATTTCAATGGGAGCATTTCCAGGTTGTAAGTTGGTTTTCCTGCATTTTATGTCATAATGTTGGGCCATTTTCATTAAAATCCCCATTTATCCTCTGTGAATGTTAGTTTTGCCACATTTTAAATCTGTTTTACACCATTTTTACAGAAAGCCCATGATTTATGTACCCTGATTTTACAGATTTTACGTTTTTTTTCTGTTTTTTATGGAAAGCACAAAAACTGGTTTTGACTGTAATTACAATCCCATCTCCCCTCCATGGTTTCCAAATACATCTGACTTAAGTTAAAACAGTTTCTCATTAGCAAAACTGAAAGGGATTGGATACTTAGATTATGTCAGGACAACTGTATATGTATTGGTATAGCCTACTCGCTATTGTTTCCATACAAGGAGTCTGTGAAGATAAATCAGTACATAATGACAATGTTCGTCAAGGCTAGAAAGATACATACCACCTAGTGTTAAACAGAATACAAGTATGAAAGTGGATATTTATCTTTACCGCTTTCATACTTGTTCATTGCTCTGTGGTATGTATCTTTATGGCTTTGATGAACATTGTCATTATGTACAGAGTTATACTGTATATACTGTAATGTTTGTTACATATAAATCTTTGATAAAGATTTTTTAATTGCAGTACCACCTTCGTTTTTGTGCTTGATTAGTGTGCAAGATCATTCTCTGTTTATCTATGTGTTTTGAATCCTGTAATTCATGGGGGTGTATTTGATCTTAGCACCTTAAATACAAATTTGTGAAAAAAATATATATGGGCAAGCTTTTCTAACTTGCAGTGCCCTTCATTACCTTTGATTAAAGAAGAAAAATCAACAGCAGAATGAGGAGGAAGAGGAGCTTAACAGTCCATTAGAGTGCTTACTCTTACTCTTTAGTTTGCTTAATTTTGATAGAAGTCATCCCTATGCCCTTAAGTCTTGTGTTTCAAATACTCAGCACACATCACTACCAGGAGAAGAGATAATGGTGCAAAGAATCAAGGAAAGGGCTTCAGAAGCTTCCAGATGACTATCTATTGATTTGCTCTACAAGAAGCAACATGCATTCCAAACATGTTAAACATCATTTGCACAGTCTCAAATGTAAACAGTACCTAGCAAATATCTCTACTTACGTGTACGGAGATTGAAGCCTCTGTCTAGCGATCAATGTGAGAGTTGACCCGGTCACGTCTCCACCTGCTGCTCAACGGAAATTTCAACCTTTGTATTAATATGTCTTACTTTGTGGCTGCTGATTTTCTGCCATGGAATATTGTTATTGATGACTTTGTGCAACCCAATTTCACTTGTTTCAGAACCTTTCACACTATTTCCTTCTTCCTTTTGTATCATAGAAAAACTGCATAAAGCCTATGACGTACAACAAACAGGTGTACAAACCCAAAAGCATACTCTGGCCTTGCCCTACCACCTGGATAACCACAATAATAACGAAAAAGATATATGCATTATGAGCTCTAATGGGACTTTTTTAAGTTCTTATTGGCAGACATTACCCGTTAAAAACCTTACTTCTACCGATGTCCTGGTTATATACTATACTATCTACTGCTGGTCCCTCCCCCCCTTGAGAGAATTAAGGGCAAATGGCAAAGTGATATTCCTGACTTGGATGAAGAAAAATAGAGAGACACTCTCAAGTTAGTCACAGAGCTATCCATCTCTATGAGGGACAGGTTTATACAAATAAAATTCTTGAATAGAGTCTATTTAACTCCCTACGGACTGGCTAAAATGTATGGGAATGTATCAGACCTATGTCCCAAGTGCAGAGTGGAACCTGGTACCATGTTTCATATATTCTGGACCTGTCCAGTAATCCAGAGATTTTGGAGTGCTGTACTTCAATTCTTGAATGAAAAACTCGCATTGCCAAGTATTCGTTCACCAGAAACTTGTTTATTGGGGATAACGTCGGACCTGCAGCTACGTTCCTATTCTAGAATCTGTTACCTACAGCTCTTATATTTTGCCAAGAAAGCCATATTAATGCATTGGAAGTCACTTAACCCTCCTACATTACAATATTGGCAAAAGCTGATAAATGATTCTCTCTCAAACCAGAAACTGACCTATCTGTCAAGGAGCTGCCCCGAATTTGATGCTGTATGGGGTACCTGGTTGAAAGTGCAAACTGATTAACTGCATATATTGCATTATGCTGGATATGACACCCTGTACCTTACCTCCCCTCCCCCTTCCCTCACAACTTTCTCCTTTCTACTATCTTTCCTTTTTTTTTCTCTACTTTAAATATTCATCTTGTGTATGTTGAATGTTGAAAAATGTAAAATAAAAACTTTAAAAAAAAAAAAAACCTTACTCCTAGGTGTAGGCATTTTGCCTCAATATTTCAGTGTAGTCTTTTAAACTCCAGTGTAATGAATAAAGTTAGCAGGTGTGTATTAACCTTGTTGATTGTTGGCTAATCTATAAATGTGTGGTACTGTAAGTATCCATATGTATTTATTATTGCTGAAGATGCATGTGCATGCATGTGAGCTCTCCTCCCGTATATCCTTTAATGCAGGGTTATTATATAATAAACAATTTACTTATCAGGATTCCCTATAGGTAATGTCTCTTCACTACCTGCCCAGGAACTGTACCTCTGGATATGAAGGTGCAAAGGTACCAATGCCAAAGTTTGGCAGTATTCAGGCTGCTCCAAACTTTTTCAGCCAATAAACAGCTCATATTGGGACCTGTGTCATCTGTAGGCCACAAATAATTGTCTTGGTCCAAAGAGATCTGTGGCTAAACTTTCTGCATGGCCAATTTTAAAAAACTCTGATCAATGATGATCAGAAAGTGATTGTGTGGTTTTATTTATAGAGGGCTACCAGCTGCCAATTCGATAGGGAGATGACTTGCTTGATGCTAATTATTAAAGCATTATCATAGTTTAGTGAGCACCCTACTACTCAAAATGGACATCTAGCTGAATCGCTGAACTTGCCGTGCTTCTAGTTTGTGGATGTTTTCTTACCTTAGAAGCAAGGCAAGTCCATCAATTCAACTAATTGTCCAAGCCGGCTCTTTATTATTGGACTTGGAATCACCATTCAAACATAATATCCTTTCTCTTAACCAAACATTCATGTGACCTTGCTGGGCTACCATTTGTGAGGCCTATAGTTTAATTGTGATCACTATTACGATGTAAAAGGGTTCAAAATGTCACAATCTATTGGAGCATCTTCCTGTTGGTTACCAAATTGGGCAATAAAACTTTCTTACTCATTCTTTGCATTCACATCAATTTCTAGTTGAAAGCCAACAGACAGTATAGCCCAGTAAATAACAAATCACGCAGTTCAGATTTCACACCAAACAAAAGGATTGTAATTTAATATCTGTTTTGACTCACGAGTAGTCTGGCACGGCTGGTAATACCAGTTTTACTTATGTCAGTTATTCGAATGGATTTATTATATTTAAAGCACATATAACCACATCTCCATTCTTAGCCTTGATTGAAGAAAACATAAGGACAAATGAAAATGGCTCTGTAGAGGCTGGAGGTGATAAAAGGCAAACAATTTATCTCCTTTATCTCTACAGTGACATCAGTTGCTCAAATTTATTTGAAAATTCAATCACTTTACAATTTTTTTAGTGAGTTGGCCAAGTCTGTCAATAAAAGGAGTGAGTAAATTCAGTCTTTACAGTCATGTTTCTGTTTTACTATGGGTGTAGAAAAACTTTGGCTGAAAATCATTCAGCACAAATTTATGTTTTGTCACAAATCATATCAGAGGTGATACAAATTTTTGACTAGTGGTTTATGACTTTGAAAGAATCTCGATGCACAAGGAAGTATTCGATTGCTGAAGGTGTCAGACTGGTTTTGAGAATGCACATTTTTCTATATTGAGTTACAAATATGAGGCTTATTGATTTAGCAGAAAGAGAAGAGAATCAGTGGGGCAAATACTAAAAGCTAACATTTCTGTATAATGGTTACATTTTTCATTCACTTCTTTTTACAACTGTTTTACTCATGAATTTTGGCCTTCATGTTATTTTTACAAAAGGTACTAAGCACCAAAGACATAGGTACTGTTTATTTGCACATGTGCTAAAGCTACAATCAAGCAAATTCTGACCAGTTCTTGGTTTCCAATTTCTAACCGGTGCAGCTTCATAATCAAATGAATTAGTGGTGGAGCACCCCTTTCTGCCTCCTGTTGGCAGCATGGTGGCACAATGACTGGCACTCCTGCATCATATTGCTTGGGTCCTAAGTTAATCTCCAGCCAGAATAATATATGCAAGGAATTTGAATTTTCTCTTTGTGTGTGCATGAGTTTCTTCAGAGGATTCCAAAACAGTGATCCCCAACCAGTGGCTCGCGACCAACATGTTGCTCAACAACCCATTGGATGTTGCTCCCAGTGCCATTACAGCAGGTGTTATTTATTTATTAAGGCTTGAATACAAGTTTTGTTGCATAAAAACCATATGTTCTGCCAAACAAAGCCTTATTTAGGTTGTCAGTCCACATAGGGGCTACAAAATAGCCATGTATGCTTATGTTGCTCTCAAACCTTTTTAACATCTGAATGTGTCTCATGGGTGAAAAAGTTTGGGGACCCCTGCTCGAAAACATACAGACAGGTTAACT
Source organism: Xenopus petersii (assembly GCA_038501925.1). Taxonomy (NCBI): domain Eukaryota; kingdom Metazoa; phylum Chordata; class Amphibia; order Anura; family Pipidae; genus Xenopus; species Xenopus petersii. The sequence goes on along the minus strand of CM076682.1, from coordinate 42,277,991 downwards.
GGCTTCTGATAAAACTAACCCTAATGTGTGAACGTGATAGGGACCCTCGACTTTAAGCTCCAAAATATAATTTCCTTCTCTGTAATAATAAAACAGTACCTTGTTCTTGATGGTAACTAAGACGAAGTCCATATTAGTGCCAAAACAATCCTATTGGGTTTTAATGTTTAAATGTTTTTAGCAGATTTAAGGTATGATGATCCAAATTACTGAGAGATCCAAGATCCCAATCTTTCGGGATAATAGATCCAATACCTGTAAGTCATCATAATAGGTTGGTACTCCCTAAAACTATGTGCTAGTTTTAGGGAGTACCAAAGAGAGCAAATTACCTTTGTGTATAGTATAAAAACATGCACAATTTTGAATCCATTCTAGTGCCCTTTTAAATTGATCAATTGCCATCAACATGCCTGCAGCTAGTTTTATCTAACTACTAACTGCCATCCATGCATATTACTTGGGTGGAGAAGCGTGCCAGTACATACTTACTAATAGACCAATTAATTTCCCTAAGTCATAGCCTAGTCACAGCATCCTACATAGTTAAAAGCAACAATGCCCTCAAATAAGGGTAATAAACCTAGATTTACCTAGAGTTTTGGTACCAATGCACATTTAAGAAACCAGTTAGAGAGCTTAATATATGGTCCCATATGGCTTCCAAACCAAGTCACATCACATCCCCTGGGCTGCACATCTTGGCTGTTTCAGATTTCTTGCAAAACATAATAGGAGGTTTCTGGGAAGTGATTTGGAAGGTTCTGGCCAGATTAAGCCAGAAAGCAGAGTTACTAATATATTTAAAGAGTCAAAGCAGAAAAAAGTAAGAATAACATTACTATGATTTCCATTAGACAAATAGAATTATTCTTTAGAAGTCCCGAACTAAACATTGGTGCAGAAATTATTTTAACAGTTTATTGTTGCTCACGAATACTCTTCCCGTGACTCACTTTTGTTTTGGCCAAGCCAATAAGGAATTTGAGATAGTTTCGAGAAATTGAATATTTCTGCTTCCTTTAGTAGGTATTGCAACACGCTGATATTTTGGAAACAGGTGATGTTTGGAAATGGGCCATTATACATGAAGTCCAATTTGTGTCTGTTGTAGCATAATTGCTCATATTCAGATATTAAAGCGATTTCCTCTGAGCTGTGCAGGGTCAAACTGAATAGCCATATACAGGCTTGTTTTTATTGTCAGCTCCCCGGGCTGCCTGAAGTGTCGCAGAAGAATGGCAAAACTGCACAAATCATCTCTTGTTTTCGTAAAGCAAACGTGAGCTTTGAGCTGAAACTGTAAATATTTGTGCAAATGTCGATTTTAAACCTGCAAAAAATTTGTTCAAGAGAGTGAGCACAAGGGACTTGACTACTGTTGTGACTCTGCCCCCATAGTACTTCCTTCCTGACCTTTCATGGCTTCCTGCTTGGAGGCTTATCGCTACAGAAAACTTGACAAAGTACTGGCTGAAACCCTTGGAATGCAACAGAACTCCATAAATGGAATTACCTTTTCTTCTACATATTCAACTAACATTTCTGACCTTATTAAAATACTGAAACATGTTTGGTGAGGGAGCACAGCAGCGTTTCCCCACTTTCTAATAAGGTCACTTGCTGGTGCAATGTGATTTACATACCTCTGAACTATATGTTTTCAATTGGAGATACAGTACAGAACATTTTTTTAGCATTTAAAGGGTACTGCCACGGGAAAGCAAGAAGAAAATCAAATAAAATTGGCATTACTACACTTGGGGGCCGATTCACTAAATTCGAGTGAAGGGTTCGAATTAAAAAAAAATCGGATTTCGACGTTTTTTTGGGCTACTTCGACCATCGAATGGGCTACTTCGACCTTCGACTATGAAAATCGAACGATTCGAACTAAAAATCGTTCGACTATTCGACCATTCGATAGTCGAAGTACTGTCTCTTTAAGAAAAACTTCGACCCCCTACTTCGGCAGCTAAAAGCTACCGAAGTCAATGTTAGCCTATGGGGAAGGTCCCCATAGGCTTGCCTGGTATTTTTTGATCGAAGGATTTTCCTTCGATCGTTGAATTAAAATCCTACGAATCGTTCGATTCGAAGGATTTAATCGTTCGATCGAATGAAAAATCCTTCGATCGATCGCAGGATTTGCGCAAAATCGTTCGACTTCGATATTCGAAGTCGAACGATTTTAGTTCCTAGTCGAATATCGAGGGTTAATTAACCCTCGATATTCGACCCATAGTGAATCGGCCCCTAAGAATGAGCTGATCCAAATTTACTAATTCACTGGAACTTTACCTTTATTTTAATTTTTAGTATGTTGTAGACAGCAGACGCTGTTAGCATCAGGGCCTCCAGAAACAAGATATGAGTAAATTGTAATGTATGGAGCTGCAAAACAAAAAATGTACCCCAAAAATCAAAAAAATGAATTGGTAATTTTCTTTAAACTTGAATGTCATAATAAGATAAAAGTAAATGATCTTAACCCTTAATTAAATTCAAATGTAAAAAGCGTAAGGGAGCAACACACATGAAAGAAATCCATGGGGATGTCATATAAGGGCTGTGATTGGCTATTTGGTAGACTGGTAGCCTAAAGCAGTGCACCTTGTTTTTATTCAACCAAAACTTGCCTCCAAGCCAGGTATTCACAAATAAGCACCTGCTTGGGGCCACTGAGAAACATCCATGGCGTTGGTGAGTAGGGATGTAGCGAACCTCCGCTGATGTGTTCGCGAACACCGGCAAAAAATGCGGACAGTTCGCGAACAGTTCGCGAACTTCGAACATCCGAAAATCGTTCCATTCGAACGATCGCAGGATTGTAATCGTTCGATCGAAGGATTTTCGTTCGAATCGAACGATCGAAGCCATTCGATCGAAGCCATTCGATCGAATGATTTCATTCGATCCAATGGCTTAGATCGTTCGATTCGAACGAAAATCCTTCGATTTTAGCGGCCGAAGGAATCGAATGGTCGAATGGTCGAACGATTTTTGTTCGAATCGAACGCGAACTCGTATTGGCGAACGTCGCGCGACGTTCGCGAACATTCGGCGGACGCGAACAGTCGAAGTTCGCACGAACTAGTTCGCCGGCGAACTGTTCGCTACATCCCTATTGGTGAGTAACATGTGGCTTGTGAGCAACTGGTTGGGGATCACTGCCTTAAAACCATATGATTGGTACTGTTGATTCTGATTCACACATTTCTCATGGTAACTCATTCAAAAACAAAAATCTTGCAACCAATCGAATCAGTGACATTAACAATTGCTTTCTTAGGTCAAATGGCAGGCATGGAATTAGTCGGAAGCTTTATACACACACTACCTCTCTATACAGATAATTGTACATCTAATAAGTTGATATTTAGCTATCTATCCATTGGTTTCATTGGCAGCATGACAACTGAAACTCATTATAAGTGCAAAAAGTTTTAAACACATTCCTGATCATCATTATTTATCCAAACAGTTCAAACAAAGGAAGGCCATTTATTATATGGTAAATGGACACATATTTTTTCTACAGTATCACACCTGATCCAAATCTGATCCTTCATAATGGTTGGCCAGTCTGGTCGGTGCAGGCCAATACACCCTACAATGACACTAGCCAACCACATAACATTTTTGTGCATTTTAAATCTGGTCCTTACCCTTTATTCTTCATGTAAAAGTTTGCCACTAGAAGCCTAAATAGGAAAAGTGCATATATTTCCCCATAAGAATAATAGAGAGCTAGAAGAGCATCACAAAATATCAACTAGAAGAGGTTTGCAAAATTTGGAATACAAAAGTATATACAAATCCTTTTAAAGAATAGTAATGGTCAACTTATGTTAATAGATATTTGTTGAAATGCCCTATTTACGAAATCCAAAAATAAGAGCGTTACAAAATATCAACTAGAAGAGCTTTACAAAATATGTAAGAAGACATAGGGGCCCATTTACTTAGCTCGAGTGAAGGAATATAATAAAAAAACTTTGAATTTCCAATGATTTTTTTGGCTACTTTGACCATCGAATTGGCTACTTCGACCTTCGACTACGACTAAAAATCGTTCGACTATTCGACCATTCGATAGTCAAAGTACTGTCTCTTTAAAAAAAACTTTGACCCCCTACTTCGCCACCTAAAACCTACCGAGGTGCCATGTTAGCCTATGGGGAAGGGCCCCATAGGCTTTCTATAAATTTTTAAGTCGAAGAAAAATCGTTTGATCGGTGGATTAAAATCCTTAGAATCGAACGATTCGAAGGATTTAATCGTTCGATCGAATGATTTTTAGTTCGATCATTCGATCAAACTATTTGCGGTAAATCCTTCAACTTCGATATTCGAAGACGAAGGATTTACATTCGGCAGTCGAATATCGAGGGGTAATTAACCCTCGATATTCGACCCTATGTAAATCTGCCCCATACTGTAAGTATATACACACCTTTTTAAAGAATAGTAATGGCCAGGTTCCCTATATTAATAGACATTTGTCGAATTGCCCTATTTCTGACTTCACTGAATCAATTTATAAATGTTCTAAGAATGGCACTGTTGTTCTTAATACATATCTTATTAGGATGAGCACGTTCGCTGTAGACCATAGGATGTAGATCTCAGATAAATAGAGACAGAAAGAATTGAAGCTACTCAGCATGGCACTAGCAGAGGAATTTTTCAATCATAACTAAGGAAAGCCTAACATAAACATAATGACAATTTGCTATATCTTGGAGACAACTAATAAATGATTAGATAATCATAGAAAGTCAAGAAGTCTGTTTTAATCACTGTGATCCTGGGAAGAGTGTTTCCTTTTGCTGCATATCCAGTAACCTGAGGTCCAGGCAAAGAATTCCAAGCAGGGAACCACTTTGCAAATAAACGACACTGAACCTCTTATAGCAAAGGAAATGCCTTTGTGAGAACGGAGCACTCAGCTGTTTTTAGTGGTCTCTTGTGTCCCTTGTCCCTTAAAGGAAAGGGGCATAATATCAATCACTGAAAAGCCTGGTGCAATGTTTTATTCCCTATTTAAAATGAAGATTTAAATCCAGAGGGCCTTGACGTGGTGGGATGATGGTCAGTAGCTATCATATCCATATCTATGGAATAATGAAATCAAGTTGTTCTTTATTCCTTCTTGTTTTGTACTTACTTCACTGTTCCTTCCCTGTATTTTATTCTATGAGTTTTACAAAATTCAAAAAGAAGAGCTTTACAAAATCCAAAAAGAAGAGCTTTCCATAATATCTACTAAAAGACTCCTGTTTGTTATGAAACTATTTTTAAGTGCTGTGTAGCTTGTTTATAAATATATGATGTTGATGATGGTCAATGTAGCCTGCCGAAACAGTGCTAATTCCCAAGCGGGTCCCTTATTGCATGAATTCTGATGCTACATGAACACCAGGCAATAGTCTTAGACAGAGAGCAGCGAACAACAGGACTGATAGAGTTATTTGTTGCACGAGCCTGTTTGGTAGAAAGTATGTGGTTTGTAAACTGTTTAGGTTTTAAAGGAGAGAAATGCCTTGTGAAACTTTTGATGCATATCCTGGCATGATGCCCCCCCTCAAATTCACAGACAATATAAATAATCCCAGAAGTCACCCTGTCTCCAGTCCCTGCCTAAAGCACATTGTAACAAAGCAGGGAAGTGAAGTGCTGCTTTATTTACAGTGACTACGTGACAGTTCAGACAGAGATGAAACACTCTTACTCCTTTTTGCTGAAAATCAGGAAGATCTATATGTTGCATAAATCAGAGCACTTTTTTTATGGTCTGGTTCCTAATAATATTTTCTTCACCCCATTAAAATACAGATTTCTTTCATCAAATGTTCTCGAGAACAGTGAGTCTATCTGAGAATAGGAGAAAATAGACATTTCCAAAATTGTAATCACCAGAAACTCATGTTTTATTTATTGGGTTATATAGAGGATAATCAATTTTTCTTCCTTCAAACTGAAAATACCGTCATTTTTTAAACATAATTTACTTATTTTATATTCATTTAGAATGATGGGTTACCTTTCCATATGGCTGTCCCAAGCCAGTGTATATTCTCTGTATCTAGCTGTTTGTCAGCTATAATCATGGTCCAAGTAATCAAGGGCCAAGGTAATTCAGTAAAGTAAAGCTTTTACTTTAAATTTACATATTACATTTAAATGGTTCTCATTTTTTAATTTCTTGGTTAGATACCAAAGATACCATAGATACCATAGGTACATGTTTCACTAATAGTTTCTATCATGTCCCTGCACTATTTGTCTTGCAGGAGTTGCATATTTTTGCACTTGCACTTTTTGTCTGTTGTCCGGTAGATCTATGTTGTGTGTAGCACCATGGTCCTAGAGGAACATTGTTTCGTTTCACTGTGTACTGTACAAATGTACAGTATATGGATGAAATGATAATAAACTCACTCTTGACTCATGCCAAAGGTTATTGCCCCAAAACTTTATTGTCAGCATAACTAAGGACTACACACCATGAGGACAATTGTAGGAAGTAATCTGGTATGTCAACAAAGAAGGGAATCTACTACCTCTAACCCCCTTAATTTGATGAGTTCTGCAACTTTTTTACAAGGCTTATTGCACAAAGGTATTTATTATTGCTGCTTTCTCCTCAGAGGATCGTGGTGGTAGCAAAACAAGAATGGATCCCTGTATATTTAAGGGGGTGCAGTGCTAATTTTACCTTAATATTAGCATTATTGCAGCCATACGTTTCTGTCCATCTGCCTGCTCCAAAATACTGAATTGGAGAACTTGGAGATGCATGTTAGGGTAAGGCCTTGAGGTTCTAGGGGGGGACCCAACGGTCAATATGTTAACTTTATCTTCTCAATACCTGTGTCTATCATTTAAACCAGAAAAATTCTCAGAATGGTAAAATCCCGGGGCTTGTTATTTTCATCCCTTATTTTGTGTCAGAGACACTCTTTGGACAAGTGCCAACCTTCATTTCCCACTCTGTGCAGCCTCAAACAAAAAAAAGCGATTTACGCTGGGAAAATAATTTCATAGACAGATGCAGCAAAGAGAAACAAAGAGAGCAATCACTTTGTATTTTTCTGGATTTCTGGCAAGGAATTACGATGACGTATTTTGGAACTGGTTGACCTTGAATCCAGCTAATACTGTAATTCTTTTGCAGGGCTGCCAGAGGAAGAGCATCATCTCTGCACAACAGTTTACTATGTCACCGGTGATCTAAGGTTTCTCAACATGTCTTCAAATAGTGAGCCCCAGCTCCCAGTGCTTGAGATAGCGCACGCTTCAGATGTGCTCATCTATTTCCCCTTGTTGTTTGGTTTGGAGAGTTGTTTTTAAGAAAAGGAAGAAAGCAAGATTCTTAAGGAAACGGTGTTAACTGGTCATTTTGTTGTTTATATTTTAACATTAGATGTGACAATAAGTAATATTGTAACATACCCACTTTTATCTACACATCCTCTATAGAACTATGTCATTTAAAGGGCAAACACAGCCCCATAACAGTTTGCCTATTGTATTCCTGGCCATTTACTACACACCAGAAAAAAACACAAATACCCAGAAAAAAACACACCAATGTATTAAAAGGCAAAAGACTAATGTCCTCCCACCCCCCTCCAGGCTCAACACATGAATGGGTATTCTGCTCCAATCACAGCCAATCTCAATCAGCAGAAATTGCAATAGTTCTATCCACCATAGTGAAAATTCCCAAATAAAAATGAGCAATAAAAGGTTTTACGTACTACTTGTCTAGTAACCCACAGCAGGTAGAATGTATTGGTGGCTATTTAAAAACAAACATTTGATTGGTTGATATGGGTTTATAGATGTGGGCAAACTCAAGACTTTGATGTTTTGCTGTATATTTTTTGGAAATGTATTAAATTTCTCTATTCTTATCTAACACACTGTCCAAGAGCAGAAAATTTCAGGCTTGCTGGAGCCATTTATACAGCTTGAAACGCGACGACTGTGTTCATTTTGTTTTCCAATGAATGGCTAATTGGTTAAATTTTATGAATTGCTGTCCAAGTTTTGTTTTTTTCTGTGGCAGAGAGTGACCTCTAAGAGATTTGCTCCAGTACCCTATAATAATCTGCAGTTATTGCAGTATTTTATATAAAATGTCATTGAGTATTTTTATGGAACCTTTACCAGGAACCTGTTCCAGGCACTATCTAGATAAACATAAAAGGGCTACTAATTGATACTGAATAACACTGCTCCTCCTAAAATATTTCTTTCTACAGCGAGATTGCCGGAAGATTTGGAGTATGTGCCTCAAAACCTTTCAATATAATCACATTAAAATTTCATTATATCATAGTGCAGTGAACATTGTTTATTATTTCTACTATAGTCAATTGGCCTTTTCATGTAATTATAGGCTTTTCTGGAATTATAGGCTTGTGGTAGCTTTGGTGGAACAGATGAGCTATGGGTAGAACCTTCTTGGTCTGTGGTGTTGCCTGTTGTATATGTTTTTGCTGACCCGACACTGCCCTCTGAAGGCTACGGTGGTATCTTTTGATCTAAAGTGGAGCAAACTTCATCTGATAAGGATTCTTCTGGGTTCTTCTTCAAGGAGTTTGGAATATTTTCAATGTATATCAACGGGCTAATCTGACCATATGCTGAAAACGTGTACTTTTGTGTCTGGAGAAATGTTTTACGTGTTATATATCTTCAAAACTAAACATCCCAAGCCAAACCCTAAACTGTCTATGCAAAATGTGTATTTGATGAATTTAGGTCTCGGTGACCTGGCAAAATAGTGTATATGTAACTTAATGATTGATACATCCTTTGTTGAGAAGCCTGTAATTTAATTAATTTCTCTGACGGTAATTACTGGAGGTAATATTTATGAAGGCCACAAAAGGAAATCAGTGAACCGCATGAGAATGTCAGCATGCCCACCTTGGAATAAACTGTCCAAGCTTTTTATGTTTTCTTGGCAGTTCTTCTAGAATGGTGCAGTAATTCAAAAGTAGAATGGATTAACTTTGTGGGTGCCAACAGAGAAGTTTCCTTCTTTTTCTTAAATTGGTTAAAAACATCTATTTAACTGGAGGAAGGTCCAACATTGCCTCAATGAGATCACTAGGATTCGATGTTAAAAGATAATGAGAAGGACTGCTTCTTACAAAGAGACACATCCTTATGTTGCTATTATTGGGTGTCCCACTAGCAGGCTCATTGACAGGATTAATGCAATTGAGTTGCTCTACAGATGCAATACAGTTGAACCCTCAAATGTCCAAAGAGACTTCTTCAGATGACACCACAGTGTACAGAAAAGGTGCTAAAGGGAAGAAATAGGTTTTGGTTTTTACATTTTTTTGTATGCTGGGCATGATGCAATGGCATTAAAGTTACCTACTATGGCAACTTTCTTCATGTCCATATTACTAAAATATTAGCAACAACAATATCAAGACTGACATAAGTTTCTTATACAAACTTAGATCTCTACTACATAGATGACTTTAAAGGAAAACTATACCCCCCAAACAATATAGGTCTCTATTAAAAGATACTGAGTAAAACAGCTCATGTGTAAAACCCTGCATCATGTAAATTAACCATTATCATAATAATATACTTTTTTAGTAGTATGTGCCATTGGGTTATCATAAATAGAAAATTGCCATTTTAAAAAACAAGGACCGCCCCCTGAGATCGTAAGATTCACTGTGCCCACATACAAACCACATGTAAGGTCACATGAGCCAATTAACAGACAGAGTTCTGCCTTTTGCTTCCTCACTTCTTCCTGTTACAGTTAGTGTTGTAGTATTTCTGGTCAGGTGATCTCTGAGGCAGCACAGATAGAGTCACGAAATGGTGGTTCAAGGCAAGAGATGTAAAAGGGGCAATGTTTATGTAAATATATATTCCAGTTTGGTAAGATTCTTTAATATGTCATTCAATTTGATATAAACTATCTGTTGCTTAAGTATTCATTTTGGGGGTATAATTTTCCTTTAAGGAGTTTTTTTTCACTCTACTGCAAAGGGGCTGCTCTTGACATTTTGGAATGTGTTTTCAATCATTACGCTCAACAAAATATTTACCAACTGGTTCATTAAAATCTATTCTCTTAATTGGGGATACACAGGCTCTGGCCATACATTTTAAGCACTGATTATTGTAACTGAAGTGTGACTAAAATGTGTTCCAAACATACGGAAAATACATGACCTGTCATTCTCTTTCACCATGTTTTAATTAGTAACTCAGTAAATCTTCAAGACTCCTTTGCTATACTTGTAAATGGAACCCCTGTTTTTTTTTTTTTAAATGTATGCACTTGTACTTGTAACGTGAATAACTAATGAATAAAACACAGGGCCAGTGAATGTACATTAATCAATACCCTCTTTTCTGCAGGTGTAGTGCATAATTCACCAGGTCATTCTCACTAGGGATGTAGCGAACTGTTCGCCGGCGAACTAGTTCGCGCGAACTTCGACTGTTCGCGTCCGCCGCAAGTTCGCGAACGTCGCGCGACGTTCGCCAATAGGCGTTCGCGTCAAAATCGTTCGAACGTTCGACCATTCGACCGCTAAAATCGAAGGATTTTCGTTTGAATCGAACGATCGAAGCATTCGATCGAATGAAATCATTCGATCGAATGGCTTCGATCGTTCGATTCGAACGAAAATCCTTCGATCGAACGATTTCAATCCTTCGATCGTTCGAATCGAACGATTTTCGGATGTTCGAAGTTCGCGAACAGTTCGCGAACTGTTCGCAAATTTTGCCGGTGTTCGCGAACGGCGTTCGCGAACACATCGGCGGCGGTTCGCTACATCCATAATTCTCACATTCTCACATCCTCAGCCTCATTTGTATATTTTCTGTAGGAGCCACTTCCATATGGTTGCAGCATACACACCATCCCTATCTTATGCCTTTAAAAATTGGTGCTGTTCTAGGAGATCTCTCCCCTATGAAAGTTCCAGAGAGGTAGATCAGCCTGTGAGACATAGGGGCAAATTCACTAAAGGGCGAAGTGGCTAACGCTAGCGAAAATTCCCCAGCGTGACATCATTTTATCTACTCTAGGGCTACTTCGCACCCTTACGCCAGGTGAAGTTGTGCTCTGGTGACAGAACTACGCTAATTCACTTAGTTGCGGATTATGAGAACGTTACCTCTACCGCGCCACCTCAGACCGAAGTGCAATAGAGTAGATAGGACTTGCTTTAAAAAAATTTTTCTAAGTCCCAAAAAACACTGGTGTCTTTTTTAATGGTGATAGGCTGAAAAAGATCGTAAATTTTTTGGGGGGTACCCTCCTTCCCCCCTACATATGGCACATAAACTATACAGTGGGCACATGTATAGGGCAAAATAACAACTCTATTTTATTTAATGAAGCTTTCCCAGGCTTGTGTAGTGTTATCTATTTGCTGCTATATATACGTCCATTGTACTTTAACTTGGCGCCGTATGCAAATTAGGCATCACTAGCGTAACTTTGTACCGCTGATCGTAACATCGATAGCGCAACTTCGCAAATGACCGGTAACTTGTGCGCAACTTCGGATCTTCGTGAATTTGCACAGCCCTGGCGAATCTACGCCTGGCGAATTGCAGCGAAGTGCGGTGAAGTCAACGCTGGTACAACTTAGGAGGTAAGTAAATTTGCCCCCAAATCTTTGGTCATGGATCACTTTTCACAAGAAAAGCAATGGTTTATCATCATAAATATGTGTTTTTATGCATCCTGAAAACTGTGATACTGTGAATATGTTATGGTGGAGACAGAACCTATTGAAACTGCTGTATTGGCTTTGCACAGTAAAAATAAACGCATATAGTGGAAGGAGGCTGGGACCTACTTTGACACATAAGCGTGTTTTGCGACATGAGAAAGGTCAAAGGGATGAAATTATCCATATGCATTATTTACAAACTATTGATTTATATTTTTGGTTAATGGACTGATATCCAAATTGTGCATTGTGGTTATAGATTAATAACACATAAAATAATATATAAAGGGGAAAGGGGAAAAAAGTCGCAAGCGTTGTTTAAAATGGCGCCTCTGTGAATGTTTAGCACTGCAGTTGCTGGTGAATATTACATTGCGCATTTTTGACAAGCAAAGCTTTAGCGTTAACACCTGCTCTGGAGTTTCGTTAAATATTTTGTTGAAAAAAAGTTTTTGGGATTGCAAAATTTTATTATATACACTGTGAATGTTCGCAAAAAAACATTTGGTTTACAAAGTTTGCATGAGGTTGTTGAGGTCTTTAATCAGTCATAAAGTACGCAAACATGGTCGCCAACATTTGCGTCTTTGAGCAGGTTTTTTGCTCTAGCGAAACATATTACATTCCCCCAAAAGGTTTCGTAAACTTTTTTTAAACATATTTCTGTTTCTATCTCTGCATTCACCAATAATACCACAAGACCTGCAAGTTCTCAAATGAGAATTCTGGACATTGCTTGACTTGCCCACTTACTTCATCTGTAACCCCAAATCTTTTCAAAGGTGTATCCCAGCACAAGGCAAAGTAGGAATTTCGGCAGGTATGTTCTACAGCAGGGCTGTTCCACCAGCGGCCCTGAGGTCTGCTGTGACCCTCCAAGGAATATTTATGGCCATTAATCTTCCCAAAGGTTCCACAGATATTTTTCATCCAAACATGCAAACAATCAGCCCACAGCATGTACTGTACTTCAGTATAATATGATTTTTTTCTGGCACAACCTTTTAGAACAGGATCACACTCTGGGAGAGACTCAGAACCCAGGGACTGGGCATAGAAGCGCCACCTATTGAGTGATAAGGAATTGGGGAGGCACTGAACCCTGCTTTTCCAGGGGTACAGATCTAGGGCAAATACCAAACCAAACCCAAACCCTTCTTCAGAGCTGAAAAAAATCGTTGGTCTTCATGTGTGAGGACTTATTAAAGTTATACAGGGTTTGGATTCAGTTTGGCCAGGCTCTTGGATTAGGCCGAATCTGAATCCTGATAAAATTAGTTTTGGCCAAATCCCAAACCAAATCCGGGATTTGGTGCATCCCTATAAATAATTCACATCTGGGGATCCCACAGGGACTACAGCTACTACACAGATATATACACAACATATTAATATATGGTTTGATATAGGCTACTAAACTTGAATCATACTTTGCACACTTTGCTCACATACAATGTAAACTTTACAGTACATTGTTTTACTGTACATAGCAGTATTGCTCTACAAATAAGTAATGTAATCCACAGAAGTCTGGAAAGATGCAAACCTGGACACTTTATTGATCAGAATTCCCAGTTTATAAAACAAGTTCAACTGAAGGCATCATTACACTGACCCTCAATAAACCACAGAGGAGAGGCCATGGAAAAGGTTACAGATGAAAGGATTAAGAAAAGGATCATGTCTCAACAGCCTAACATGGGGCAGCAGGCTGGTGTTTGCACTTGTCCTTGAAGTCTAAAAACAAAGAAGCCTTGTATTGATGTCCGCCCTTTCTTTTGAGTCAGTGAGGGCAGTTTTACCCATGAACGTTTATGATGAAAGATGTCATTAATCAATAAAATCTCTGCAATCGCCGATTTGAATTTTGTTTTGGCAAAGTGCCAGAGCAATGTTTTGCAGGGTATTTTCATGTAGATAGGAGTTATGATAAGGGGAGCTAAACATTTACCTCCCCAGTAGTAGTAGTAGTAGTAGTAGTAGTAGTAGTAGTGCCTGGTGGTTTAATGCATCTCAGTTCTGTCTATAGCAATGTCATGATAAAAAAGGTACAGGCTGTAAGAAGTAGGAACTACAGTAACATATGTTTATGCAATTTTATTCAAGATTTAATTTTCAAAAGTCTCCTTATTTATTTGCACACAATAGGGCTCATTTACGACAGCAAGTGCAGTTGTGCAAGAGTGGTTGCTATCATTGCATGGATTGCCACCATTCATTAAAAGTTGTGTCCAAAGCCCATCCTTGTACAATGAAGATTCATTGCATGTGACAAAGCCCCATGGTGGAACTGTTATTACATTTCCAACACCCCCATAGAGATTGTGTTTATGCTAATTCATTCTACCTGTGACACCATAATCCACTTCTGCCCACGGACCCCATTCATTTTAGTATGGCTCTGGGACAGAATTAGCAGAATATCAGGGATACTGAATATGTCTTAAACTATTTAAAAAATATTTTTTAAATTATTTTATATTTGTACATAAAGATTTTACAAATAAACACTCCAAAAAAACTGATGCAAGTGCAGCGACTCCATGCCTTGCTGGCTTGATTTTAAGGTAGGAGCTTCAAAATTCACTTAAATAAATTAATCTCGGAGGGCGGATTTTTTTATGCATTTCTCCCTGTTTTTTTTTCAATTAAATCATACAGGGTAAAGGCAAGATTAGGTACAACATCTTTCCGTGGGTTAAATCATGATAATTATGCATGAATGCTATAAGCCCTTTGTATCAATGTTGGGACTTATGGCACACGGGAGTGATCATCACTTAACTCAGGTCAATGATGGGTTGTTTTTTTTCCATGGGTTTTTAATCAAAATCTGTGACTCACTCAAACCCTATAAAAATAAATTAAAGCCTGTCAGGTCAAGAAAACACAAACTGGATTCTCACTTTACATATTGCAGCCAAGTTACTGACGTAACCCTACCTTTGTTCTTCACCTTGGCAATACAGGTTGTGTGATGATAACATTAGCAGTTCATGGTCAGGTGTAACTATCCCTCATAGAAAATAAAAACACTATTCACCAGGGCTGTGTTTGCTTTCGTTATTGACTTGAGATGCTGTGCCGCGCTGTGTTAAATACACTAGGCACCTTTCATTCTGGTTGCCAGCAAGAATTCCTTCGGAATGGCAATATGGACTGATAAAAAACACTTCTGTGTCATTTTGTATCTTAATTCAAAATAATACTCCAGGGCCATAAAAATGAATCTCCAGGAACATTGCATTCATGAGTATTTATTCCATTCATGATTGTGATAATTGTTAATATAACACACTTCCTGTAAGTTTCTTATTGCAAATAGAACTATTTTGTTTTGATGTCTATTTTTTTTTTAGTTTTCATGAATATGAACTACAACACTGAGGCCTGGCACTAAAGAACCTAAATGGAAGGGCTATTTTGATTGAACTGGAGGAGTCCATATATCTTTCAAAAATTTAGATCACCATAAGTCTGTAAAAAATCATGAAATAGAATTGTTTTGCCATCAATATGTATTTTTGCAGCTTAGTTACAATCAAGTGCAAGGCACAACTAATACGAGGTATTGTTTTATTTTTACAGAGACAAACTAGACATCACTAGAATTATTTGAATAAAATGGGATTAAAAACTCTATGGGGCAAATTTACAAATAGGCGAAGTGGCTAACGATAGCAAAAATTCGCCAGCTTGATGTCATTTTGCCACTTCGCCAATTTAGGTGCTAACAGGTTCTGACGTAAATTCGCTAGCAAAGTGGACCTACTCTAGCGCTACTTCGCACCCTTATGCCAGGCGAAGTTGTGCTCTGGCGAAGGGACGTAACACTACGCTACGCTAATTCGTGAACGTTACCTCTTGCGCCAGACTTTACTTCGCCACCTCAGACCAGGAGAAGTGCAATAGAGTAGATAGGGATGGTCCAAAAAAAAGATGACATTTTTTCTAAGTCCCAAAAAAACGCTGGCATCTTTTACTTTTTATAGGGTAATAGGCTGAAAAAGATCAACATTTTTTTTAGGGGACCCTTCTTCCCCCCTACATTTGATAACATATGGCACCTAAACTATACTGTGGGCACATGTGTAGGGCATTAGAATACATTTATTAAGGTCCCCAGGCTTGTGTAGTGTAATGTGTTTGCTGCTGCATATATGGCCATTGTACTTTAACTTGGCGCCGTATGCAAGTTTGCCTTCGCTAGTGTAACTTCGAACTGCTGATCGTAACATCGCTAGCGCAACTTCGCAAACGATCGGTAACTTGATGGTCTTCCCTTAATTTGAAACTTTCTGGATATCATGTTTTTGATAAGGGATACAATACCAATAGTATTATTTACCAATCAAACATAGCTGAGCTACCCCACTCCTGCCTTGACGTACTGATTGGTCTCAGATTGGTCTCACAAGGTACAGAAGAAAAGCCAGTGCTCTACAACTCCCTCTTCATAGCGTCACAATTCAGCGGAAAGGCATTTGGGGTCATTTTATAGGCAGTTGCTTGAGAGTAACATGCCAAGTTCAGATACAATTTATAATCTATGAATTCCATAACTTTACATTAAAAAAGAAAAAAAAGTGGAATCATTTATTAACATATTTTTGCATTTTACAGTTTTTAAAGGTAAAAAAATGAATGAAGCTTATGCATACCTGGAAAAATTATGCTACCATTAAGGACCCTACAATTTATAAGAATCATCTACATCTTTGGTCTGCATCTCCATTCCATGTTTGGCAGTACAGGCTAAGGGTTGTGTGTTCCACTGCCTCATGCAAGAGCTTCTGGCAACCATTTTCAGCCATATTTAGAGACATGTGTCTCAGTTGACACTTTCTTAGGTGTCTGGCCTCAAAACAAGTCTGAGAGCTCAAGCCTGAGATTTCCTGTTTAAGCAAAATGCCATGAAAAAGCTGATGAGGGGGGACCCCACCCCTTAGCAGTTAACAGTCTAGTTGAAATGGGGAAATTAAAGTAACAAGGATTATGTGAAGGGAAACAGCTGAATTTAGCCAAGAAATAGTTACAAAAGAAGATAAGAAGGGTCTAATTAAAGAGACATTATATTGGTCAGTCATGTATGCAGAACACAATAGACACTTGTATGGCAAGAACAATCAAGATTTTCCCATGTCTAAGAATTTCTTAATTTTCTAAAGCTGGCCATAGATGTAAAGATTTTTAAAAGATCTTTTCGTTAGCCCAAGCTTATCTTGAAACAATCATTCACAATTTCTCTAGTTGAAGCCAGGAAAACTGAGTGTAGCCGCCTGCTTGGCCCTGCAATAATAGATACATTTCACTGTGACCGATGAAAATGTTTTAACAATTGGATGTTGGATGAAAAATCGTTAGAGGCACGTTCGTTTGATTTTCACTAACCTCGCGATAATTTGATGGATTGGTTGGATTGCACTAAAACCAGTCGTTCACCAAAAAAAAATCTTTGGATCTATGGGGACCTGTGGACATGCAATTTGATTGACGAATTAACGCTAGCGCACCTTCGCTACATTCGCCTCCCTGAGCGCAAATTTTTTAGTGAATTAGCAGCGCCTTGAAACTTTGCCTGCCAAAGTGTGGCGAAGTGCGGCAAAGCCAACGCTCAAGCAACTTTGGAGTTAAGTAAATTTGCCCCTATGGGAGATAATAATTCTAAACCACGACCAGAACTAGGGGTTGGCAGAAGATGAACGTCATACAGCTTAACGGGGGAGTATCACTAGGACCCTAGACACACACCTCTAGTGCCTCCCCTAACTCTGGTCCTTCTCATCAGGATCAACATGATCATTAATGAGTATCAGAGGGGAGGGGAAGGAGTTATTGAGTAGAGGAGGGACGTTGTCAAGCAGAATGCAATGCCAGGGACTAGCCTCAGATGCTCTTCTGTGTTGGCCAGGCTATCATGGAGATGATCCCATACCTGTAAAACACCCCAATTTTTTTAAAACAAGCATACAATGCCGGAAATGAGCAAAGAACAGCACTCTTGAATGAGCATATCATTACTATGCTTGTAAACATAATAATAATAATAATAATAATAATGATAATAATAAACATAAAACATCCCCACTTGGGTTGACACAGATCAAGTAAATCCAACTTTTTCTTTTATGGAATTCCTGTTCAGCCTTTACACCTTCACTTGAGCTACCCTGATTTGAGTGTAAGGACATATAATGTATCAAATTCAGCCTGGAAAAGAAGAATCCCACCTTGCAATGTTCTCAATGGAGTCGCTTGGCTGGTTATTTGAGAATAATACTTGTAAGCCTAGAGCACACTATATTATATAGGTTAATGTCATTTTGATGGAACCTTATTCATACAATCCAAGTGAACACTAATTTAGTTGAACAAAATATATCCTGGATTGTGAATGTAAAACAACTTGAGTTGCTATGTAGGGTTAATCATATCAATTATAAGAAAAGAAGAGACAGTTGATCAGCTGGAAAACAAAAGATATTTTGTCTGTATGCTGAAAAAAATGTAAAAATCTAATGCAAATCTCCATGATTTTTTTTATCTGCGATGCTGTGTTTTCCCTGAATTCCCCCATAATTGTGGGTGCCTGTTAAGTTGCATAATGTTCAACTTGCCTGGGATGCACCAATAAGGATGCAAATTAGAATCTATATCAATAAATTGTGTGTGTTTTTTCACATGAATTTATGTCCTTTGCAAGTAGTTTGCTGCAAGTTGAAAAGGAGTATATATGGATGTAAGTACCATTTGGAAGATATTAAGTACCATGTAAGCAGGCCCGGACTGGCAATCTGTGGGTTCTGGCAAATGCCAGAGGGGCTGCTATAAGGTCCCATAGAAAGTCAGTATTTAGTGGGCTTGCTGGGGCTGTTTGGGCCTCTATGTGGGCTGATTGGGCCTCTGTGTACCTGAAATGCCAGGGCCTATTTTAATTCTCAGTCCAGACCTGCATGTAAGTACCATGTGGAAGATATTAGAAAATGATGTGCCCCTGAGTGTACTGTACTGCACTAAACTGGATATTAGTATGTGTCTATTCAAAAACAGTTAATTTTCTATTGATTTCATTTGTTCGTCAGCACTTTTTATTAGCCCTGGGTAATTCGTTTATTATATACTGGATTACAATAAGGGCTCAGAGTCCTCCAGTGATTGGAACAGAAGGCTTTTGATAGGTCTGAATGCAGTTATAAAGGATCTACTCTGAGCTATAGAACATAATAAAAAATCCAACTCCCCAAGGAGTTTGATTCTGATCCTGGAGGCCCGGAATATAAGGCCCCCAGCTGACCTCATACCTTCCCTGACTAAGGGTTAATGTCTTCCTATGTGTCCTGATGATTTTAGAACACAATGACATTGTGTGAAAGTGAATGGGACTCCACTTAAGAGCACCCGACGGCGCAGCACGATCCGGCCTAATGTTTCCCCTATCAGTTATTGTACTCTGTGCAATTGTGAATAGGTCCCAGTGAGACCTGTGAGAATGTCATCAGATGAAATTGGGGGGGGGGGGGTACAGGACTTGTAAGAAAAAAAAAAAAGAAGTCATGAAGTCTGGAGCTGTAGCCAGATTTCCTCTGCAAGGTGAGGTGTGGCCCTGCTGTGTGTGTGGAACTGCTTAGAAGGGACACACGCCCTCCTCCCGAACTGCAAAACCTAACGTTGGCGACATTCCAAGAAGCCAGACGCCAGGCTCCGGACTCTCAGCAGTGGGAGAGGCTGCTCAGCCTGGTTATACAATGGTATTATCTCAGGCCAACCACCGCTGCAGAAACTCTCAGTACTTCCTGTCCTCATGGTAGCTGTACAGATTGTCCACTTTCCAGTCAGCAAGTGACACACTCACCAGCACTGGGTCGCCAGGCTCCCTCTATAAATGTCTAAAGTTCAATGCATGGGAATTAGAGACACCATGTGTAAAAAACCTATTGTTTTGTATTCCCCACAGCCACAAACAGAAAGAGTCCCCAGGGAGAAGCAGGTCTTATCTAAAGTAAAAGTCTTCCCTCCTAGTTACCAAACTCATAGGACCAATACTCATGGCACAAAGAAAGAAAGATTGGTGCAGACCTGAATATAAACCCAAAAATAACCCCTTGCCTAATGAAAAAAAAATACAATTATCAGCAAGTTTCCAACATACATTTATTAAAGTGCTTTGTACATGTAATTGCTACTGAAAGCACATATATTTGTCTGTCCCTTTCAGACAGAAGCTTGCAAGACTGACTTCTAGGGAGTTGTTTCAAGAGACAAAACCTGCAGTGCTAAAAAGGACAGTTACTGCTTTCAGTTGCGAATACCTTTAAAAAGAACTTGAAAACTACTGAACATTTTTAAGAAATGTATATTTAAAAGTTGCACAGAATTAAAGTTTATTTCCGTAGGCAAAATGTCATTTTTAAATGTACATTCCCTTAAAATGTGAAAAAGCTAGAAGGCACTAGAGATGGCGCGAACTGTTCGCCGGCGAACTTGTTCGCGCGAACATCGGGTGTTCGCGCTCGCCGGAAGTTCGCGAACGTCGCGCGACGTTCGCCATTTTGGGTTCGCCATTGTTGGCGCTTTTTTTTGCCCTCTCACCCCAGACCAGCAGGTACATGGCAGCCAATCAGGAAGCTCTCCCCTGGACCACTCCCCTTCCCTATAAAAACCGAAGCCCTGCAGCGTTTTTTCACTCTGCCTGTGTGTAGGGATAGTGTAGGGAGAGAGCTGCTGCCTGTTAGTGATTTCAGGGACAGTTGAAAGTTTGCTGGCTAGTAATCGTTTTGATACTGCTCTGTTATTGGAGGGACAGAAGTCTGCAGGGGTTTGAGGGACATTTAAGCTTAGGTAGCTTTGCTGGCTAGTAATCTACCTTCTACTGCAGTGCTCTGTATGTAGCTGCAGTGGGCAGCTGTCCTGCTTCTGATCTCATCTGCTGACTGCTGCAATAACAGTAGTCCTTGTAAGGACTGCTTTTATTTATTTTTTTGTTGTTTTACTACTACTACTACTACTATAAGAGCCCAGTGCTATTAGTCTAGCAGTGTTGGGGAGTGGGACTGGTGTGCTAATCTGCTGCTCCTAGTAGTTCAGCAGCACCAACTGTAATTTTTTTTTTTTAATATTCATTTTTTTTTTTATTTTACTTTTTTTTATTTTACTACCGCTGTAGTAGTGTATAAGTTGACCTTTTAGGCATTATTTGCCCTGTAGGCATTTTTTGCCCAGTGTGTTATTCAACCAACTGCCATCTAGCTGTGTGACCTTGTTCACATTCTGTCTAAATATCCATAATATTACCGTCTCCAGAAAAAACACCGGAGTGACTTTTTTCAAGCAGCCATAATATATTTTACGTAATCCGTATCCATCGCTGTAGTAGTGTATAAGTTGACCTTTTAGGCATTATTTGCCCTGTAGGCATTTTTTGCCCAGTGTGTTATTCAACCAACTGCCATCTAGCTGTGTGACCTTGTTCACATTCTGTCTAAATATCCATAATATTACCGTCTCCAGAAAAAACACCGGAGTGACTTTTTTCAAGCAGCCATAATAAATTTTACGTAATCCGTATCCATCGCTGTAGTAGTGTATAAGTTGACCTTTTAGGCATTATTTGCCCTGTAGGCATTTTTTGCCCAGTGTGTTATTCAACCAACTGCCATCTAGCTGTGTGACCTTGTTCACATTCTGTCTAAATATCCATAATATTACCGTCTCCAGAAAAAACACCGGAGTGACTTTTTTCAAGCAGCCATAATAAATTTTACGTAATCCGTATCCATCGCTGTAGTAGTGTATAAGTTGACCTTTTAGGCATTATTTGCCCTGTAGGCATTTTTTGCCCAGTGTGTTATTCAACCAACTGCCATCTAGCTGTGTGACCTTGTTCACATTCTGTCTAAAAATCCATAATATTACCGTCTCCAGAAAAAACACCGGAGTGACTTTTTTCAAGCAGCCATAATATATTTTACGTAATCCGTATCCACCGCTGTAGTAGTGTATACGTTGATCTTGTGGGCAGTATTTGCACAGTGTTTTCTTCAAACCGCCATCTAGCTGTGTGAGCTTGTTCACATTTTGTCTAAATATTGATAATATTATCGTCTCTAGAAAAACCACTTGAGTTACTTTTTTTCAAGCAGCATTCTTATATTTTACGTAATCCGTATCCACCGCTGTGTATACGTTGACCTTGTAGGCATTATTTGCACAGTGTTTTCTTCAAACCGCCATCTAGCTGTGTGAGCTTGTTCACATTTTGTCTAAATATTGATAATATTATCGTCTCTAGAAAAACCACTTGAGTTACTTTTTTTCAAGCAGCATTCTTATATTTTACGTAATCCGTATCCACCGCTGTGTATACGTTGACCTTGTAGGCATTATTTGCACAGTGTTTTCTTCAAACCGCCATCTAGCTGTGTGAGCTTGTTCACATTTTGTCTAAATATTGATAATATTATCGTCTCTAGAAAAACCACTTGAGTTACTTTTTTTCAAGCAGCATTCTTATATTTTACGTAATCCGTATCCACCGCTGTGTATACGTTGACCTTGTAGGCATTATTTGCACAGTGTTTTCTTCAAACCGCCATCTAGCTGTGTGAGCTTGTTCACATTTTGTCTAAATATTGATAATATTATCGTCTCTAGAAAAACCACTTGAGTTACTTTTTTTCAAGCAGCATTCTTATATTTTACGTAATCCGTATCCACCGCTGTGTATACGTTGACCTTGTAGGCATTATTTGCACAGTGTTTTCTTCAAACCGCCATCTAGCTGTGTGAGCTTGTTCACATTTTGTCTAAATATTGATAATATTATCGTCTCTAGAAAAACCACTTGAGTTACTTTTTTTCAAGCAGCATTCATATATTTTACGTAATCCGTATCCACCGCTGTGTATACGTTGACCTTGTAGGCATTATTTGCACACTGTTTTCTTCAAACTGCCATCTAGCTGTGTGTATTATCGTTTCCAGAAAAACCAACTGAGTTTTTGTTGTTGTTGTTTTTTTAAAAATAATGCCAGGCAAAGGCAGGCCGCCACGCAGAGGCCGTGCTAGGGGCCGTGCTGCTATGCAATCCTGTGGCCCTAGCAAATTGCCCAGTTTTAAAAAGCCAATGACCCTGAACTCCCAAAATGCTGAAGAGGTAGTTGACTGGCTTACACAGCACACCCCATCCTCTACCGTTTCTAACTTTACCACAACATCCTCCTCATCCTCCACTGCTATGGCCACCCCACGTAACACTTCCTCCACCACCGGTGCCCCTTCTTCACTGGAGTCAGAGGAGTTATTTTCCCATGAGTTTCTTGAACTGAGTAATGCGCAACCATTATTGGCAGAAGAAGATGAAGGAGATGAGGACGTTACACCAGATTTAATTCTGGCAGAGAACACGACAGAGATGGACATAATGATGAGTGATGAGGAGGAGGTCCCTGCTGCTGCTTCCTTCTGTGATGTGTCAGAAGAAATTGATGCATCTGAGGAGAATGATGATGAGGAGATTGATGTTTTGTGGGTGCCTAGTAGAAGAGAGCAAGAGGAGGGTAGTTCAGATGGAGAGACGGAGAGTCAGAGAGGCAGTAGGAGAATAAGACTTAGAAGAAGCAGGGAGGACAGCCCGCAGGGATCAGTAGGGCAACAACATGTATCGGCACCCGTGTTCAGCCGGCCAACGCACCCGCCATTGCCGCCAATGCCGCCAACTTCTACTGTTACCGCCAGATCGCACACTTCCAAAAAGTCAGCAGTGTGGGATTTTTTTAATGTGTGTGCCTCTGACAAAAGCATTGTAATTTGCAATGAGTGCAGTCAGAAACTGAGCCTTGGTAAGCCCAACAGCCACATAGGTACAACTTCTATGCGAAGGCACATGAGCGGCAAGCACAAAGCACTTTGGGAGCAACACCTCAAAGGCAACAGGCAAACTAAAAGCCACACTCCTTCTGGTCCAGCATCTTACTGCTCTACCTCTGCTCTCCTTGACCCATCTGAACCACCCTCCACTCCGCCTTCCACCTTGACCACCTGTTCCCATTCCCAGTCATCTGCCACCAGCCAAGTTTCTGTGAAGGCCATGTTTGAGCGTAAGAAGCCAATGTCTGACTGTCACCCCCTTGCCCGGCGTCTGACAGCTGGCTTGTCTGCACTCTTAGCCCGCCAGCTTTTACCATACCAGCTGGTGGACTCTGAGGCCTTCCGCAAATTTGTAGCAATTGGGACACCGCAGTGGAAGGTACCCAGCCGCAATTTTTTTTCTAAAAAGGGAATACCACACCTGTACCAACATGTGCAGAGCCAAGTTACCGCATCTCTGTCACTTAGTGTTGGGCCAAAGGTCCATATGACTACTGACGCATGGTCCTCCAAGCATGGTCAGGGCAGGTATGTCACCTACACTGCCCACTGGGTGAACTTGGTAATGGCTGGGAATGGGAAGCAGGGAATGGGTAGCTCAACAACAACAACAGTGGAGTTGGTGTCACCGCCACGGATTGCACGCGGTTCTGCCACCACCTCTACTCCTCCATCGCTCTCTACCTCGTCTTCTTCCTCTTCTTCTTCTTACTCTGCTGCTGGGTCCTCCTTCTCCTCCTCCACACCTGTGCACCCCCAGCTCCCCCTAGGCTATTCGACGTGCCAGGTACGCCGTTGTCACGCTGTCTTGGGGATGACGTGCCTGGAAAGCAAAAACCATACCGGATCTGTACTCCTGTCATCTCTGCAGTCACAGGCCGATCGGTGGCTGACCCCACACCAACTGCAGATCGGAAAAGTGGTGTGTGACAATGGAAGCAATCTGTTGGCAGCGTTGAGACTGGGAAATTTAACACATGTGCCCTGCATGGCACATGTGTTAAATTTAATAGTCCAACGTTTTGTCTCCAAGTACCCAGGATTCCAGGACGTTCTCACCCAGTCCAGAAAGGTGTCGGCCCATTTCAGACGTTCCTACACAGCCATGGCACGCCTTGCTGACATTCAGCAGCGCTACAACATGCCAGTCAGGCGTTTGATTTCTGACAGCCAGACTCGCTGGAATTCAACGCTCCTTATGTTGGAACGTCTGCTGCAACAACAAAGGGCCGTCAACGAGTACCTTTTTGAACTGGGTGGTAGGACTGGATCTGCAGAGCTGGGGATTTTTTTCCCCCGTTACTGGGTGCTTATGCGCGATGCCTGCAGGCTCATGCGACCTTTTGAAGAGGTGACAAATATGGTCAGTCGCACCGAAGGCACCATCAGCGACCTAATACCCTTCGCTTTCTTCCTGGAGCGTGCCGTGCGACGAGTGACAGATGAGGCTGTAGACCAGCGTGACGAGGAGCTGGAAGCGCACGATTTATGGTCGGAATCACCAGAACGAACCCAGGCACCTGCTGCAACGCAGGGAGAGGTGCCAGAAGTGGAGTCAGAGGAGGAAGGTGGCTTTGTGGAGGAGGAGGAGGAGGACCAACAGGAGCAGGCTTCCCAGGGGGCTAGTGGTGACCTTTTGGGGACCCCTGGTCTTGTACGTGGCTGGGGGGAGGAGACCGTGGATGATGCAGTCCTTGATAATGAGGAAGCGGAGATGGATAGCTCTGCATCCAACCTTGTGAGAATGGGGTCTTTCATGCTGTCATGCCTGTTGAAGGACCCCCGTATCAAGAGGCTTAAGGAGAAGGACCTGTACTGGGTCGCAACGCTACTAGACCCTCGGTACAAGCATAAAGTGTCAGAAATGTTACCAACATACCACAAGTCCGAAAAGATGCGGCATTTACAAACCAGCCTGCAAAACATGTTGTACAATGCTTTTAAGGGTGATGTCACTTCAGGAACTCATCAACATTCCAGGGGCAGAGGTGCCAGTAATCCTGCCACGAGCACACCTGCAAGGACAAAGCCCTTTGGCCGGTCTGTAACGTCAGACATGCAAATGTTTTTCTGTCCAAGGCAGCGCCACAACCCTTCTGGATCCACCCTCAAAGAACGCCTCGACCGGCAGGTAGCGGACTACCTGGCATTAACTGCAGATATCGACACTCTGAGGAGCGATGAACCCCTGGACTACTGGGTGCGCAGGCTTGATCTGTGGCCAGAGCTGTCACAATTTGCCATGAACCTCTTGTCTTGCCCAGCCTCAAGTGTGCTCTCAGAAAGGACCTTCAGTGTAGCAGGAGGGATTGTAACTGAGAAGAGAACTCGCCTAGGTCACAAAAGTGTCGATTACCTGACCTTTATTAAAATGAATGAGGGGTGGATCTCGGAGGGTTACTGCACGCCGGAAGACTTGTTCTGACTTCTATGCAGCTGTCCTTCTCTTCAAGCCTCATGACTCCACACACAGCTGTCCTTTAGCGTCCTCCTCCCTCCGCCACCGTTACAAACTAGGGTGCAAACCCTACTGGTTTAATTTTTTCTGGCCTCTGTGCTTCAGTGGCTGCAACCAAAAAAACTGGGCAAACAATGTCTACAAGGTCAACGTATGGCGAAAAATGACTATTTTCAGCATTTATATGGCATATTTTTTTCTGGCAACTGTGCTTCAGTGGCTGCGTCCAAAAAAATGCATATTTTCTGCATTTATATGGCATAATTTTTCTGGCCTCTGTGCTTCAGTGGCTGCAACCAAAAAAATTTATATTTTCAGCATTTATATGGCATAATTTTTCTGTCAACTGTGCTTCAGTGGCTGCGACCAAAAAAATGCATATTTTCTGCATTTATATGGCATAATTTTTCTGGCCTCTGTGCTTCAGTGGCTGCAACCAAAAAAATTTATATTTTCAGCATTTATATGGCATAATTTTTCTGGCAACTGTGCTTCAGTGGCTGCGACCAAAAAAATGACTATTTTCAGCATTTATATGGCATATTTTTTCTGGCCTCTGTGCTTCAGTGGCTGCGGCCAAAAAAACTGGGCAAACAATGCCTACAAGGTCAACGTCGTTGACCTTGTAGGCATTGTTTGCCCAGTTTTTTTGGCCGCAGCCACTGAAGCACAGAGGCCAGAAAAAATATGCCATATAAATGCTGAAAATAGTCATTTTTTGCCATACGTTGACTCAACGTATATGGCAAAAAATGACTATTTTCAGCATTTATATGGCATATTTTTTCTGGCAACTGTGCTTCAGTGGCTGCGACCAAAAAAACTGGGCAAACAATGCCTACAAGGTCAACGTATGGCAAAAAATGACTATTTTCAGCATTTATATGGCATATTTTTTCTGGCAACTGTGCTTCAGTGGCTGCGTCCAAAAAAACTGGGCAAACAATGTCTACAAGGTCAACGTATGGCGAAAAATTACTATTTTCAGCATTTATATGGCATATTTTTTCTGGCAACTGTGCTTCAGTGGCTGCGTCCAAAAAAAACTGGGCAAACAATGTCTACAAGGTCAACGTATGGCGAAAAATTACTATTTTCAGCATTTATATGGCATATTTTTTCTGGCAACTGTGCTTCAGTGGCTGCGTCCAAAAAAACTGGGCAAACAATGCCTACAAGGTCAACGTATGGCAGTTGTTTAAAGAGAACAGTAGATTACTAGCCAGCAAAGCTACCTAAGCTAAAATGTCCCTCAAATCCCTGCAGACTTCTGTCCCTCCAATACAGAGCAGTATCAAGCAGATTACTAGCCAGCAAACTTACTATCATCTGTCCCTGAAATCACTAACAGCTCTCCCCCTACACTATCTCTTCCAAGCACACACAGGCAGATTTTTCAGATACATTTTTGCCCTTGATCCCCCTCTGGCATGCCACTGTCCAGGTCGTTGCACCCTTTAAACAACTTTAAAATCATTTTTCTGGCCAGAAATGTCTTTTTTAGATGTTAAAGTTCGCCTTCCCATTGAAGTCTATGGGGTTCGCGAACCGTTCGCGAACCGCTCGCATTTTTGCGCAAGTTCGCGAATATGTTCGCGAACTTTTTTTCCGACGTTCGCTACATCCCTAGAAGGCACAAAGGCCTATATACCAATATGCACATTTCTCTTATTTATCTGGTTTTTACAGTGTTATTTTCGTTGGGGTGCTAATAAAATTTTTTTTTTTTTTAAAAAGAACTGTAAATTAACTGGAAATGTTAAAAACAGTTGACCTAAGCTGATAAAGTGCTAAAGTGAAAAATCACATTTAAGTTAAATATATTTTCCCTTTCTCTTTAATGGACAAACACCAGGGGGCAGATTTACATATGGTCCAATATCGAAGGCTAATTAACCCTCGATATTCGATTGGCGAATGTAAATCCTTCGACTTCGAATATCGCAAATAGTAAAAATCGTTCGATTCTAAGGATTTTAATCGATCGATCGAAAGATTTTTCTTCGACCAATAAATCGACCAAAAAAATTGCTAGGAAGCCTATGGGGACCTTCCCCATAGGCTAGCATTGCACCTCGGTAGGTTTTAGGTGGCGAAGTAGGGGGTCGAAGTTTTTTTTAAAGAGACAGTACTTCGATTATCGAATGGTCGAATATTCGAACAATTTTTACTTCGAATCGTTTGATTCGAAGTCGTAGTCGAGGTCAAAGTAGCCAATTCGATGGTCGAAGTAGCCAAAAAAAACATCCGAAATTCGAAGATTTTCTTTATTCTATTCCTTCACTCGAGCTAAGTAAATGGGCCCCCAGGTCTGGTTAGCTTTCAATTTTTACTTTTAATTGTAAATTGTAATTTTTTAAATTTTATTTTAAACTTTAAACATGCTTTCTCTAAACATAGTAAATAAGAACAAATATATGACAAACTCAATAATTACCTAAAGAAAAAAAAACGCTGCTGAAATTTCGCTTAATAGATGAAATAACTTAAAAAATAATATTTTGAGGAAAATAAACATTTTCACTTTCGCGCATACCTGTTTTACTTACAGTGAAAAATACTCTAGGGCTCATTTACGTTGACTACCGAAGTCGCATTCACACAGATTTCCCCACAGTCAGCAGCACACAAAACTATATTAATTAAAGGACTTGTTTACCTTCCAAACACTTTTTCTCAGTTCAGTTGTTTATTAGATTGTTCACCAGAAATAAAGACCTTTTTCCATTGCTTCACATGTTTTATTTTTGGCCACTTTTACAAAATTTGAGTTTAACGAAACAATTCCTGGAGTTCAGTCTGGCAATTTAGTAATCCAGGGGCAGGTTCTGAACTGTTATAATTTGCTACATTTAGTTGATACAATTAGTTGATCCATTTCTCAGCAGGATCTGTGGAATATTAGCAACTATTGTATCAATTCTAACAGCTGACTTTAATGAAACTCAGGGATTCTGTTCAACAGGGCCAAAGTTAAGAAATTTATTAATTGAATGTATCAATTTAGACCAATTACAGAGTCGGTGACTCCCCTCCCAGAGCTACTTCAGAAAGACATATGAAGGTTAAAAATGACTTTAACTTTAGTATTAGAAAAATGGTCACACCCACAAATATAAAATAGAAAGTAATTGGAAAAAAGTCCTTATTTCTGATCGATCTGAAAACAACTGAACTGAAAAAAGTTTTGGAAGGTGAACAAACCCTTCAAAATGCTCTCCTTGCACTGCCCTATAGTTGCTCTTGGTGCAACTCAGACCTTCTGTTCCAAATCGAGTACAGTTGCACCTATTTACACAGAGGAACCCTGGAGCTACCACCACCTCCGGACCAGGCAGTAGCTCAAGGGTTCCCTCAATTCCTCAGGCAATAGGCACAGTTCACTTAAGTAACATTCATAAGGATTGCTGTTTTGATTTTGTATTCTATAGAAGACGTCACTGCTAAAAACCTTGGCATCCTTTGTTAATAGTTAATCAGCAGTCACATTATAATTACAATTATAACTTTCAACAAATATCCAACCTAGGAGAACCGATCAAATAAGTGTGAGACCGTAGGATTCATCACTACTCACCACCATACCATGGATTTCTAGATGTATCAACAGAGATCCGTGTTGGAAAAAACTCTGAATGAGTGTTGGTGCCACTATGTTAATTGTCTGTGATTATCTTTTTCAAACTGCCAATGCCCTGTCAGGTTCTGAGATCCCTAAAACATGCATTGCAAGTAAATGTAAAGAGCAGAGTAGCTCAGTGGAGAGATGAGCCATGCTCGAGAGAACTAACATCTTGAAAGAATTCATATAAAGAAATGGATCATCTGCACTTACCCGTGATCAAGGATATTAAGACCTTCTGTTCATTAAACTACTAAAAAATGCCTCCTCTTTAAACAAAACAGGGATTTTTTGTCCATATATTGCAATATATTTAAGCTGGCCAACAACGTCAAAGTCATCCCATATCCGGCCAGTCCTACACTCAACTTTCATCTGATTCATTCAGAATTCTATTGCTTCAGTATAAATTTGAATCATTTTTTTACCTGCACCTCCAAGGTCAAACCTCCCAAATGGTTGTATTTTGGATAGAAGAAATGCAATAGATGATAGATAAATGAATAAATGAATCAAGATATATTATGACATGCTTCCAACTATTCTAGTCATTCCTGCTCAGATGTATTAATTGTAGCACAAACCAGATAATAAGTACCGCTCTATTGCTACCAGGGGTGCCATCAGAAATGTATAGATCTGAGCCCTTTAATGATAGTTCCCCATTATTAGTCCACCAGTTAAGGTGGCCATACACGGGCGAAAAAACCTGCCGACAGACCTTGTCGGCAGCTTATTGCCCCGTGTATGGGGCCCCCCGACGGGCTTCACCGATCGAGATCTGGCCGTTTTCGATTGGATGGGACAGAAAATCCCGTCAGATCGCGGCCGCATCTATTCGTTGATGCGGTCCCGCGATCCAGACGCCCGTTAAGGCATCGTTAGGATACGATCGTTGGGCCCTAGGGCCCGCGATCGGATCAACCCGATATTGCCCACCTCAAGGTGGGCATATCGGAGGGAGATCCGCTCGTTTGGCGACATTGCCAAACGAGCGGATCTCTCAGTGTATGGGGACCTTTACTTGGGGCCCTTGGGCAGTGCACTAAAAAAAATTCCATACTAAGCAAATGACTCATCTGACTATGCCACCAATCAGCCTTGGTCAAACCCCATTACACCCAAAAAATACCTTGAACATGCTCTCATGCATTATCCTTAAAGGGAT
Source organism: Xenopus petersii (assembly GCA_038501925.1). Taxonomy (NCBI): domain Eukaryota; kingdom Metazoa; phylum Chordata; class Amphibia; order Anura; family Pipidae; genus Xenopus; species Xenopus petersii. The sequence continues at coordinate 42,247,131 of CM076682.1, read as the reverse complement.
CCTGTCATCAGAAAACACGTTTTTTTCAAAACGCATCAGTTAATAGTGCTATTCCAGCAGAATTCTGCACTGAAATCCATTTCTCAAAAGAGCAAACAGATTTTTTTATTTTCAATTTTGAAATTTGACATGGGGCTAGACATTTTGTCAATTTCCCAGCTGCCCCCAGTCACGTGACTTGTGCCTGCACTTTAGGAGAGAAATGCTTTCTGGCAGGCTGCTGTTTTTCCTTCTCAATGTAACTGAATGTGTCTCAGTGGGACATGGGTTTTTACTATTGAGTGCTGTTCTTAGATCTACCAGGCAGCTGTTATCATGTGTTAGGGAGCTGCTATCTGGTTACCTTCCCATTGTTCTTTTGTTTGGCTGCTGGGGGGAAAAGGGAGGGGGTGATATCACTCCAACTTGCAGTACAGCAGTAAAGAGTGATTGAAGTTTATCAGAGCACAAGTCACATGACTTGGGGCAGCTGGGAAATTGACAATATGTCTAGCCCCATGTCAGATTTCAAAATTGAATATAAAAAAATCTGTTTGCTCTTTTGAGAAATGGATTTCAGTGCAGAATTCTGCTGGAGCAGCACTATTAACTGATTCATTTTGATTTTTCCTGATTCATTTTTTTTCCCATGACAGTATCCCTTTAAACTTATGCATTATACTTATACTTATGCATTATACTTATAATGATGGACTAAGATTGTGAATATTGTAAATTCAGAAACTATGGCAACATTCATTATGGACTAAAAAAAACGATGAAGCTCAAAAGAGGCAGAGTAATCAAAAAGCCCATTTGAAATGTAGAAAATATGAAATACGAATATCCGATGAAAATATTACCATAATCATCAGATCTTGTGTAAAAGTAAAAGTATATTATAGTAACAGTATATAATACACAAAAGCCATGAATATCTTGTAAATTCTTATAAACGGTGACTAGCGATGTCATCAGTTATAAATGGTGAGTAGTGATGTCACATGACTTACTAAATCTCGAGTATTGTAATAAATAAAGTACCCCTTGTTGGAAAATATGAGGATATTAGAAGTTACCTCGGAGTTCCATGACCTGTATAAAAACAGTCAGCCTTCAGCCTTGTGCTTTTATATGGTCATGGAAATCCTCGGTGACTTATAATATCCTTATATTTTATAATACAGGGTACTTTATTCACTATATAATTTTGTGATGATAGTTTCCCTCCCACTCATCTGTAAAGAACAACAAACACATTAAGGCTAATTGGGTATTCTGAATATGTTGTACAAGTATAAAGCCGCATACAGGAACTCATTTTAGACAGCAAGGTCACATTACTTTAAATAGTTTTATAAATAGCTTCTTTTGTCAGAGCACAGTTCCTGAGTATCCGTGACCTATATGCATTGTCAATGAATTTATTGGCTCAGGCGAGACACAAGAGCAGATCAGCATTAGCTCGGGTCATGTGAAAGTTCATCTTGGGCTCTATCTGATGATACAGACACTTCTGGCCCTGTCTATGAGACGGAAGGGACAGTCTGATTTCACACTGACTTGACCACTATATAGGAGGATTCCCAAAAACTACATGTGACCTTTTTTTTAAACATATCCATCTATAATTCCGCTAAATGTTAGTTCTATATATTCTAAATGAAAGTTCTCAGAAAAACTTATTTCCTTTTAGGTTATAATAAACTAGTAGCAGAGAAAAAGTAATGTGACAAGATGTCTGTAACATTTTCTGGGAAGGTTTGGTATAAAAAACATCCATTGATAAAGTAAGAGATAAGTTTCTCACAGTTCCCTAAGTAATTCTTAGGGAACCGATACTTTCTTTCAAACTTGGTCAGTAGAATTTACTCATTTGAAAGAAAACAATCTCTTAGTAAGGGAAACATATTACCCAGTAAGAGCAAAGGAAGGATCAGTGGGAGAAATTAATACATTATATAAGTCAGTGGTTCCTAAATTATGGAGGGCCCCCCGGGGATGGAGCCACACCCTTAAACTGAAGAAGAATTAGGGAGAATTAGAGCAGTGACTTTAACCTGAAGGTGAATTAGTTTGATATTTATGGGATTCTGTGTGAATACGTATTTGCTGTCTAAGTATAAATATGGCTCAATGACTGAATTTTTTCCTATATCTAAAATCTTGTTTTGAGCTAAAGGGTTTGCTGAGCAAAGGTTGACCTCCAAGGGAGGCTTACGTCTGACAGCCACTGATATGGTTGATGCTATGGTTGTTAGCCAAGAACTGGGGAGTCTGCATAGAGCAAGCTGCTGCTGTGAGTCATGGCCCAAGACTGGGGGAATTCCACTGATATTAAAGGGAAACCATGACAAAAATGAAAAAAAATTAATGCAAGCTTCAGCATACTGAAATAAGACGTTTTCTAAATATAATCAATTAAAAATTCTGTACAGTTTCATAAATAATCACGTTTATCTTCACTATCCCTCCTTCAGCTTCTGGTTCTCCTCATTCTGTCTTCATGCAGGAGTTGGGTGTCAGATATTCATTGACAGTTAGATCCAATATATCTTATAGGGGGGCTCCTTTAGCCTAGAGGATGTATTAGAGCTCACTTTATTAAAGTTATCAAACATCATGTCTCTCTACATGCAGGATTTGTGCAAAAGGCAGTTAATTTGTTAGATTTTGTTTGTACTGGAATCCATTATTTGAGTGAGTGCTAATTCAACTGCTAGGAAAGGAAGCCCCCCCATAAGATATATTGGATCTATCTGTCAATGAATATCTGACACCAAACTGCTGCATGAAGACAGAATGAAGAGAAACAGATGCTGAGAGAGGGATAGTGAAGGTAAACCTGATTATTTCAGAAACAATGCAGAATATTTAATTGATTGTATTTGGAAAGTTTCTTATTTCAGTATGATAAAGCTTACATTAAATTTTCATTTTCACAATAGTTGCCCTTTAAATGGTCTTTTGAATGTGGAATTCACCATTCAAAAGACCTATTTAAAGGGTCTTCTGGCCCTGTCTATGAGACGGAAGGGACAATCTCATTTCACACTGACGTGACCAGTATATGAGGATTTCCAAAAACCAAAAGATGTATATCTTATAGGGGGGCTCCTTTTGCCTAGAGGATGTATTAGAGCTCACTCTATTAAAATCACTAAACATCACTACTAAACATCCTAAACATTTTGTTTGTACTGGAATCCATTATTTGAGTGAGCTCTAATTCATCTGCTAGGGTGAATTAGAGCTCTGCTGTCCCTTGCACTTGATCCAAACTAAGTTAGCATTAATCCTTATTGGAGGCAAAACCAGTCTTTTGGGTTTATTTAATGTTTACATTTTTCTAGAAGACATTTAAAGATCCAAATTATGGAAAGAACCATTATTCGGAAATCCCCAGGTCCAGAGCATCTGGATAATAGGTCCCACAGCTATACCATCAAAGAATCTGTATTCAAAGTCCTGACAAAATGGTATATCAGCCCTCAGAGAAAACACAGATTTACTCTTCCTTCCCATCAGTTTCTGAGGTTTCACTGATACCAATCCTTTCTTTCAAACTTGGTGGACTTGGCCAGTAGAATTAACTCCAGTAGAATTTACTCATTTGACAAAAGACAATCACTTCAGTGGAGTAACTAGATATTACTGGGCCCCACAGCAAATTATTTTTCCAGGCCCCCAAAATGTCTAGAAGTTGACCTGTTTTACCAATATTTATTGAAATTGTATATGAACTAGAGCCTCATGGGGCTCCTATACCTCCTGGGCCTGCATGCAACCGCAGGGTCTGCTTCCTCTGAATCACTTACGCCCCTGAATCACTTGATACCAAAAATCTTTAACCAGCCAATACAAATGACTATTTGACAAACCCTTTTACACTTCCAACTAAAGTATTAAATAAACCTCAAAATAAACTATTAGCTCAGATATTGGCAGCTGCTAGAATTAATAGGGATAATATTATACAGAACCTGTTACAGTATATCTTACAGCTTGGACTATACATTGTTATACTCTAAACTAATATTTGATTGAACAAATGTTGATTTCTGTTACATCTAAGCCTACTCCCTGTACTCCCCACCACCCAATGATCATAGCAATTTTTGTATCAGCTTTTGATCTGGATTGGAGATACATAAGCTAAATGTATGCTCTGCTGAGCCATGTTTTTATCTAAAAATTCAAAAAAATATAAAGATATTAAATGGATATATTTTTTCTAAAAAATGGCAGTAGAATGTAAATGGTTAACAGATGAGCAGCAGAATTTGAAGCAACTGGCTTGAGCTATTTCCTTTCCCAGATCAGTGCAGGAGCAGCCTGTGAGTCCTTTGGGAAATTCTTGCTAGGATCCTGGTCTTCAGGAACCAACTGTGGATCAGAGGAAACATATTTTAATTGGTCCTTTGTGCTGCAACTGGTCTCTAAACAAATCGTAAAATCATATTTGTCCTGGACACAGCCATATACTAAACAAGAACTGACATAAGTAATGCACAGCATTTATCTATATATTAGGGTAAAACCTAGTATAACATTAAAGCAACTGTAAATTGCCATAAAAAAACATTCTGAGCAATCAAATTATGTCTGGGGTATCCCTTATGGAGTTGTTACAGTCTTTTGGAAACAGTCACCAATTGCTCATCATATATTAAAAACAGCCTTTAATACGAGCTATTTACAGTTGTTACATTTGCAAATGTTTTAGAAAAAAAATATTTTTTGTGCCAAAAAATACTTAATTCAAAACAATGTGTGAAATGTATAAGCTTTATTTACATGTCACAAATTACACTGGGGGGTTTAAGATCTTTTTGAAAATGAAAGTTTATATTCTCTGGAAACTTTATACGGGTATGGGATCCGTTATCCGGAAACATGTCATCCAGAAAGTTCCGAATTATGGACATCTGCCATAGACTCCATTACAGGGATCCCCAACCTTTTGAACCCGTAAGCAACATTCAGAAGTAAAAAGCGTTGGGGAGCAACACTAGCATGAAAAATGTTCTTGGGGTGCCAAATAAGGGCTGTGATTGGCCATTTGGTAGCCCCTATGAGGAATGTCAACCTACATTGAGGCTGTGTTTGGCAGTACACCTGGTTTTTATGCAACCAAAACTTGCCTCCAAGACTGGAATTCAAAAATAATCACCTGCTTTGAGGCCACTGGGAGCAACATCCAAGGGGTTGGAGAGCAACAGGTTGCTCACGAGCTACTGGTTGGGGATCACTGCTCCATTATAATCAAATAATCCAAATTTTTAAAAATGATTTCCTTTTTATCTGTAATAATAAAACTGTACATTATACTTGATCCCAAACTAAAATACAATTAATCTGTTATGGAAGCAGAACCTGCCTATTGGGTTTATTTCATGTTTACATGATTTTCTAGTAGACTTAAGGTATGAAGATCCAAATTATGGAAAGATCCATTTTCCAGAAAACCACAGGTCCTGAGCATTCTGGATAACAGGTCCCATACCTGTATTTCTAAATTTTACAAAATGCTTTAAGCAGTAATACAAACTTGAACGTCTCTTTAATATTGTGGTTCTATCAAAGGACCATATTTTGCGTTAACTGTTAGCATACTACTAATGAAATTGAAAGGGCCAATAGTAGACTTGTAGAATCCTTTTGCAAACAATGGAATGTGTTGGATACTGAAGGATAACTAAACTATAGTGCAAATATAGGATTACCTAGAAAGCTTTCTCATAGATTACATTTTAATTAAATAATTCTCATTTCTGAAAACGGTTTCCTTTTTCTGTGTAATAATAAAATGTACCTTGTACTTAATGGTGACGACTCTGTATAAATCCATATTTGTGGCAAAACAACCCTATTAGGCATATTTTAGGTGTACATGATTTTTAGCAAAATTAAGATATGGAGATCCAAATTATAGAAAGATTCCTTATCTGGAAAAGCCCAGGTCCCAAATATTCCAGATACTAGATCCTATATCTGTCAGTTATCAGTGCCATCTTGACATTGAGATTTTTATGGAGGCTTTGCTGGCTGTTCATGGTGATACCCACTCTGATCTGTACTACTAATTAAAATGATACTACTTATATTCCCAAATCTTGTTGGCAGTCAGTGGGACAGTGATTAATTACAAAAAAATCAAAGCAAAATTCACAATAAGATGGCTGCCTTTGTGTCCTTACCCTAGCTAGTGAAGTGGACTTTACAATAATTCTAAAATGAAATACATTTTTTAAAAAAATTCTACCCATGTGGTTAAAAAAATTCTACCCAGCCTTATCATTAACTCCAATTATCATTAACTTAGCTTTTTACTTATTTTGACGCTCGTCAAAATAATTTTGACACCCATTGACTTCAATGCATTTTGCAAATTTTACGCTGTTTCACGAATTGCACAGGAAATTTGCGAATTTTTCGTAGAAACTGGATAAATCAGTTAATTCCAACAGCAAGTTTACATTCACATTTTTGAGACCCAATCATAGTATTGCAATGCTTATTTACAAACAGTAAATAATAATGCAGCCATGACTTCCCTTTGTCTCATTAATTCAGGAGATAGTTATAGGAGCTAGTCTGTACTTTTTTACTTTTTTAAGTTTTATTGGGTTTGGGGTGAATAGTTCTTGTTGTATAGATATTGGATCTCTTGTCTGGAAACCCATTATCCAGAAGGATTAGAATTACAGGAAGCCCATTTCCCTTAGAGTCCATTTTAATCAAATAATACTAGTTTTCAAAAGTTATTTCCATTTACCAAAGTACTGAACATTGTGAATAACACATCACAAACCTGTATTAGAAAAGATTCCATAATCTGCATTTGCTTTCAAGTCAATTTATTTAAATAATGTCTCTCAAGGGCTATTAGACCCCTTAATCACTTTCTTAGAATACAGTGTTTGGAAAGGAATAGTAGCCTGGTCTAACATTGCATAGAATGATGCCATTAGATCTAATAATGCACATCTAGTAAAATTCCTGATGCTTGGGAACTTTGCTGTGTCTTTCTTATCAAGCTGATCTCACAAAAACAAAAATTGCTTTCCCCACACCAGGAGCTAAACGACCCATCCCATTACCTTCTCCCCCCCCCCCCAAGAGAATATTTTAGATTTATTAGACAGTTTGTCTCCTGAAGCTAGGGTGTGTTCTTTCTGGGGACCCAACTAAATCAACAAAGCTATACATAGCACTGTCTGATTTAGTTACCAGCTGATAGTTGTCAACCGATAGCTGTTCCATAGATAAGTGAGTCACAGAGGAAATGTTTTACTTCCTGATTCAGCCAACATTCATTTCAGGCTAAGCCATAAAGATATTCCCCGTAATGGATTTATTTTAATAAATGTCTTAAGGAAATGTATTTTCACTTGCTCGTCTGATAAGAGATTACCTCTGAGTGTGACAAGTCATTTCATTTTTTTATCATGGGCTTCAAATTTCTGCAGACCTGGAAGATTGAGGTTTTTTTTTTTTTCCCTTATCCTGGGAACACCCTTCATAGAGTCTAAGGTTAAGCCATAATGGCTATAAGAGTTTGACATAAAATAGGCAGTAAGATAATCTCTTATAATGGACTCATTAATTAAACAGTGATATCAGCAGACAGCGAATTGACTGTTATTAAATGAATCAGGTTGGACATACCCTTGAACGGGAATATAGGCAAGCTCTGGCACTCTTTTTAAGAGCGGTAGTTTCCCTGCCGCTGCCGAGCTGCCAAACTATTTGTCTTGAAATATATATTGGCACTTTAGTCATCAACATTATATCCTCAATCATGTATTAAACTTTCTTGAGTCTGTCTTGTGTCATCTGCTTCTTTTATTGCTGAACGTGGCAAAACAGCACATTGCATCTGATGACGTTCATGTTGTTGTGCTTGATTCACTGTATTACTTCATTAATTGATCCTAAAATTTTTCTTTACACTTTAAACGATGATTCAAAATCGACAGTTCGCTTGTCCCCCAGCTCATGTTTTCAAACTAAAATCTGTTTGCCTAACCTGCTTATCTGTCCAGATTACTTGCATGAGTACAACCAGATCTATATTATTTGTTATTCATAAACTATACTTATATGGGTTGAAAATCTATGATAATGTCACAATTAGTCGCCTGATACCATGAGCAAATGCTTGGTCCAGCAAATTGCGCGATCTGTGAGTCACAAAGATGAACTTCGGCTGGCTGGATGACTCGTGACTAACTCAATGTGCGGGTATCATTGTGTTTTGTTAAAGGAAGATATACCCCACTTACTGACATGAGTTTATTTAGTTGGGCTTATGTAGAAAAGATGCATAAACACTATCTAAACACAAACCTGATTCCACAGATTGAAAGGAAACCTCTGTTTCCAGGAAGCCACTACCACATTTTCAAATACTGTGGTAGAAACTCATCACTAATAATTGTGCAAAAGAAATACTCACACTTACATGGGAACCATTGCACGTGTCTCTTGAGGGATTTACCCCTAGGTATACATCCTTCTGCGCACTGTTGTGCTTTTATAAACCCCATTGTGGTGATGGTGCAGTCTCCTGTACAATCCAAGACAGCAAAGACTTTATTTATGGAAAAAGCCAAAGTGCAGATTTATTTAGATATACATACTTCACCATGGTTATATAATATATCCATTATCAAGTCTTGGCTTATGGTGAGCTATGAAGGCTCATTGCTCTATTCATACAAAGCATATATGTTGATGGAACACTACCTGCAATGTTTCCCAGTAAGTGTTTCAGTTGATTATTACTAGTTTAGCATTTAGCGTCTATAAGGAAATCTGGCTCCTAAAATATGTGATATACAGTACTACAACATCTCCCTTTCCTTTAAATCCTAGTTTGTTTTAGTATAGAAACATTCCAGAATTTACAAACAGGGCTTAAGCCAATATAAAATTCTACCAAGCAGTGGACATTAACCTATGTGTTCCTAGCAGTCCATAATGAAAAAGCAGGCATGCTCCCAAATGCCATATCACACAAAGTAATTAAGAAATATGCTAGTTTATAAAGAAGTATATTTTACAACTCCTGTGCCCATCACAGCTCTATATTCACTTAGTGGGACACAATGAAGGGAAGTTTTGTTTTGTATGAAACTTCCTCTCAGGTCTTGAGTATTCAATGTTATTGTGAAAAAAAACAAAAGAAAATGAAAGGAAATTAAAATATTATTTGACACCATTTATTGGTCCAACAGTAAACTTCCGACTGTGAAAATTCAGGAGATGATTGCATTTATCCCTCATATTGTATTACCAATGGGATTTGTTTATTTCCTCCTTTGGGGTTCTCCTTCTTTAGTTAAAGGGTATCAATAATAAAATAGTATTAAGATAAAATGAGGCAGCGATAAATATGGTTCTGCACTGGGATTATCATTAGGTGCCCCAAATGGCTGCTATAGGGGAAAACAAAGTGCCCCAGTGGGTTGCAATCAACAATTCTCAAACGAGACAAAGTCTTTTAAATGTTCCATTGCATAAAGGACACATAGGAAACCTAAGGGTTTTATTTATCAAAGTTCTCAATATTTTCTGCTACAAACTCCGATCAAATCAGCTCAGGTTTTTTATGCTTATTCTTGAGAAATTTTGCTTTGCTGGAAAAAAAAAGAATTTTCCTGATTTGTCCTGATTTTTCATCCGATTTTCATGATTTTTTTCAGATTTTTCACCCGAAAACTTCGGGGTATTGCACGAAACAAAGAGTACACATCAAAAAATTATTGGGACTTCTCCTATTGACTTATATGCAATCTCGACAGGTCTGAGATGCCAAATTTTCTGATTCAGACTTTTCAGACTTTTCCATCCTCAGGGGTTTAATAAATTCCGTCTGATTGCAAAGTCTGATTTTATAAAAAAAAAATCACAAATTTTGCATTCGGAGTTTAGTAAATAACCCCTATGAGAAAGTTACATAAAAGAAAGGATTGAGTGGAAGTATTTTGGTGGCCTTGCCTAGTTCAGTCACTAATCAGCTTTGCTCTCTGGATATTTGAGTTTCATGAAACAAGTCAAATCACTAATTAGCAGCACAACACCTTTCCAAACATCAGGTGGTTCTTTTGCAGTTTCTAGTTTACATTTTATTACCTTATGGGCAACCCTAAGAAGCATCAAAAGGGGGGTTTTGCTGTAAAAGATTAAGATTAACCAGTGGAAGCTGAGTAATATAATGTAACTTGGCACATTGTGCAAATATTGCAGTCTGTTTATTGGTGGGGGGCTTTTTGAAGACAAAACAGAGGATGCATTTTTAAAATAAAAAATGTAATTCAGGTGCAGCCAGAGATAACAAACTGTGCTTGGCTTGCTCGAATAGAGGGTTTAATTCCTTAAAGGTACAGTATGTGCATCTAAAGCTGCATCTTGCACTTTGTTTGCTACCGCTATCCCAACGCTCCAATTCCCTTCAAAGTGCAAGTTTTAAAGCTTCAGTCTGTTTTGCGTTAGGTACATTTCTATTTCATTGGTTCCTCTGAAATAAGTAGTCTATTAGGGCAAAGTCAGACGTTGTGCCATTTTTTTTTGTGCCATTAACTCTTGTGCCTCTTTTTAACTCTTAGGGGAAATGGACACGTTTGCTTTATTTAAAATGCTTTATGTGCTGGTGCTTGGCAGCCCTTTCCATTAAATTTAAATGGAGGATCATTTTGAGTGTTTTGTCCCTTTCCCACACATTGCTGCCATGTGCTGCCATTGCCTTATACCCCCAAAAGAAACAATTAAAACCTATTTCTAGACAGTACACGTAGCACTACTAAACACTCTGTGTGACACAACTGCATAAGGAAAAGTTGAGCTTGGGCAAATCCTTATAAATGCGGCTCCTTCAGGATGTAAAATACAGTTTTCACATTGTACTTTAAAGGGATACTGTCATGGGGAAAAAAATGTTTTCAAAATGAATCAGTTAATAGTGCTGCTCCAGCAGAATTCTGCACTAAAATCCATTTCTCAAAAGAGCAAACAGATTTTTTTATATTCAATTTTGAAATCTGACATGGGGCTAGAGATATTGTCAATTTCCCAACCAGGCAAGTTTTGGTTCCATAAAACTAATTGAAGTGCCAAACAGAGCCTCCTGTTGGCTGCCAGTCCACATAGGGTCTACCAACTGCAGCTCTTATTTGGCATTCCCAGGAATTTTTTCATTCTTGTGTTTCTCCCCAACTCTTTTTACATGTTGCTCACAGGTAAAAAAAGGTTGGGGACCCCTGTACTAAACCTTATACATGTTCCAAAATCTTTACTGATTCAACAACCACAATCAACAATGATTTTCACAATCAAGATTATAATAATGCCTGCCAGATGGCCTTATTGAACCAACTGCTAGCAGGCTTCATCATTTTCTGCACATACTTGCCTGAAAGGGAGCAATGGGAAGGCTTATAACCTGCCCAATCATATCTGCTAATATATAAATATGGAAGCCTATTACAACTGGCAACAAAGAATTTGAATCTTGTCACTGACATGTAGCTGTGATGATCAAAACATTCTGATTCCTGTATGAGAGATGCATTTAGCACCTAAAAGGGGGGTCCTACAACTAGACCCTCCATTATCTTTGTAATTGGAAGAGCAGGCTCAGTTTGAACACATAATTGTGTCTGGTCTCCATGCTAAAAACTGTTTTAAATAATGGCTACTATTATTCAAACTCTATCATGATCAGTTGAACATTTCTTTCAATACAGAAATAGTTAATATCTACAAGTGGAAAAAAGGCGCCAACTTACCTAGTTTCATTTTTCACTGGGAAGAAGGTGGCAAATATTTGAAGATATTTGGTTGATATGAATATTTTAAGCATGTTTTAATTAATAAATAGATGTAGGTTGAGTACCCAGTGGGTGTCTGACCAGGAATCACAGCTAGATACCAGACCTTAACAATAAAGATGCGGTTTTGCCTGTAAATTGCTTACCTGGGATGCTGGCAGGCTACAATTACCAAACCTAACAATAGGCAAGTGTTAAAGCACTCAGTTGAATAACACAGTTCATTAGTTTCTATGTGGTTTGAATACACAAAACTAATAAAGCCCAACGTGTTTATCTTGACAAGAGCAAGTGCTTCTTTCTACCTGCAAGTGAATAACAGAAAGTGATATTAAACCCAACGTCCCATGGGGAGGTGAGACCCAGGACTGATACGTGATTTTCTCTCACTGTCTGGCCTCATCTCACCTGAAAGTCTCCAATAATACCACTATTTTCTAGAAACGACATAAGTGACTATTAATCTATTAATCGCATTAATAGAATGTGGCAACTGCAATGAGATGTAGATATAATGACATTTACGGTTACTTTTATTTGTAAAGCATCGATATATGATGCTATGCTGTAGAAGGGTGTAGACATAAAATGTGCAAATGACATACAAATAATGAAAGATACAGAAGGTAAGGAGGCACCTGCTCATTTGATCATAAAATATAATTAAACACAGATTTATTGTTTCTATATACCATACATTCTTCATTATTGGATGTATAGAGCATGGCACAGGAATTATGGGGGGAGGCACCACTGTGGTCAAAAAACATGGCAAATTACATCCAAAGCACTTTGCACACTATACCTGCATTGAAATTAAGCCTTATAATATTTGAAGGCAGTATTTGACTTTTGTAATATGTTGTAAGTTGCTTGATGTTCTCCCAGAAGGGACCAACCTATAGCAAGCTATATTTATAGAAAGCACTTACACCCACACTCATTTCCAGCATCATTCAAACACACATTGTGGCTGCATAGTTGTTTCAGGCTCAATTCAACCTCTATTGCAACTACAGCACTGGCTGTCAGTATGTTGATTTTTACTGCTGATACTAAAGTATAATTAAAATAATTACATGTGCAAAGAAATGCTGCGATGTCAAAGGTGGTCACTAAAGACAAAACCGACCTTCTCCCTTTACTCAAAGCCATCAGTTAAATTATGCCAAAATCTGCCTAGTTACTAGCTCCTCAGACGAGCTTATACCACAAACACTTGTGGATCTTACATAGACTCAGCTAAAAGGAGTTGCAAAGATGCTTTCCCTTATTTCCCTCTTGTATCATGTGAGTCAGTAGAAATAAGGAAATTATATTAAACTGGAGCAACTGAGTGGAAACATAACATTGTTATAAGTGGGGTTATTCTGTTCTATTTCTTTTCTGTTTGATCTTTGGAACACAAGGCATTATACTAGGGGGATTGCCATGGGTCACTTCCCATTGTCGGCCATTGGAAACACTGCTCATTGGCATCCTTTAATGTTGCCCCAAAATGCATGTAGGTATCATCGAGGTATCCAGGTAACAGTCTAGAATGTTAAGGGTTGCTTAATGATCCAATGGTAATTAAAATGTTTTATGTTCCCTAGACTTTAACGTGACATTGACACCTTTTAACAAATAAAATCATGTCTGTTTCAATCCAGAATACATATCATTAGACATACTATTGTTTTCACTTAAAAACACTCCATACAGCTTCTCACAGTTTTCAATGGATCTGTCCTCCATTCAGCAACAGGTACTGGATGAAATGCTGAATTAACTTACTATATTCAGTCACGGAACTGGCTGGAGGAAGAAGCAGCTGGGAACTTTGAACATTTGTTGCAAGTCTTAAAAAACATTATAACTTACACATCTAATGAAACGTTTTGATGGCCAAAATGAACATGATTTACTTATTGGACTGTTCCTTATGATTGCTTATTCATATTTGCCTTTACCAATACGAAGCTGTTGTATTGTTCTTCATTGACCACATTTTCAGTGGTACTCTCTAGTGGTCAAAAATATAATGATTTAGATTGGGCTGCGAAGATCAATAAGGTGGCCATAGACAGGCCTCGGAGGAGGCTGAAACGTTAGTCGCATTTAAACAATAAAACCTTTTTATTATTTTCATAAGACCTGAGAGTGCGGATCTTCTTTGGTGGATATATATATATATATATTATATATATATATATATATATATATATATATATATATATGAGACAAGGTTGCTCAACACAACCAAAATTGAATCCTCAACAGACCCAGTGAGTCAGGGGTCATCATCATTTATAGACCACTGGGTAGTTACACAGTGCTTTACTTTAATTTATAGCAAACAGGGGTCTTTCAATAATATAACAAACAATAACTACAGAGCCCACAATCTGAAGGATCAGGTAGTCAGAATATTTATTTTGATATCATACTTCAGTCACTCTGACTTTTCACACTGATCACCATACACCCAGAAACTGATGACCAGATATTTATCTTTTAAGTCAAATGTTTTTTTTTAAGTTGACTCAAGGAAAATTAGCAAGATAAAGGCACCTATCAGGTACCATTCCCATAATAGTTTAACCCGGGTTCACAGCCTTGATTACTGTTCAACTCCTGATCTCCTGATGTGCTGATCTTCAGTCATCCCATATTTGGTATTGTCACAGCCGTTTATTTCTCCCTACACAGGTTTCTTTTGAGGTAGGCAATAGGAAATTTGACACTGCTTATTTGTTATCAGAACTCCATTGGATAAGTCAGGGAATTTAAAAGATAGACCGTGTTTGGTGAGCAATGCTTAGGCTGCCGCAGAAGTTATTCACTTTCAGTGTTCCATGCAACTTTGCAAACATTGGGTCCTATAAACTGCAGGGTCAATGCAAGTGCACGGACTGCTTGGTTCCAATCTAGCCTGTCCCAATATCTTCTAGTCTTTCATTTAATGGTAACATCACAATTAATAGCTCTAACAGCATCTTGTGATAGGTTATTACTCTCTGGAAGAAAAAGATGCCTTTATTATGCTCATTATGCTAGTGAATGATTGAATACTCATTTCTGTGATTGCATCGTTTTTAATCTACACACAAAAGTATTTCAGCAAGTCTAATGTTACCATTTGTTTGGAGTTGTGCTATAACCCTGCAAGAAGGAAGCTTAAATGCTGCATGGAAGTTCCTATGGTGCCTGTTTGTAGTCACGTCGGTGAATGACATCAAGATATCTTAAACATTGCACTATGTTTACCCAATTTGACTGAGAGCAATTTGACTCAATTGCCCTTATGATTTTATCTTAGCACCAGTAAAGCTGGCCATAGACTCAAAGATTCACTCATTTGGCAACATCGCCAAACGAATGGATCTTTCCTCGATATGCCACTAACGGCATGGCTATATCGGGGTTAATTCAAACGTTCGGCCGTATGGCCGAACGATCAAATTACGTTACCCCAACGGGTCGGTCGGTTAAAAATCAAGCCTTCCAGATTGATATCGTGGCCGGATATTGATCGGGAAGACCCGTCGGAAGCCCCCATACATGGGCAGATAAGCTGTCAAATTGGTCCAAACGACCAATATTGACAGCTTTATCTGCCCGTGTATGGCCACCTTAACAGCACCACAAGACAACTTTACTTTCAATGTAAATGAGATGGGATCTCCCCAGGGCCACCATGAGGGGGGCACAGGGGGTACAACTGTACTGGGCCCGGGCCTAAAGGGGGGCTGGCTGTGCTGCCGTTTTTGATATAGGCGGTCCCCCCTAGGCAGTGGCAGAGCCGTGCCACCCCTTCGAAAAGCCAAAGTCCCGAATAGAGCCGAACTGCCGAAGTCCCGAAGTTGTGAAAAGACTGGAAGTGACAATAAGAGCCGAACTTGAAGTCCAGATGCCGTGAAAAGACCCAAAGTCACAAAAATAGCCGAACTTGAAGTCCTCAATCCACGAAAAGACACAAAGTGACGAAAAGAGCCACAAGTTCTACTGAACACCAATGTGTGCTTTTTTATTTTTTTTAAAGCCCTAGCCACTAATTTATTACTTTAATATTTTACAGGTCCCTGCCACCAATGTTTTTTCTTTAAATATTCTCTGGGGTGGGGCTTGGGGGCTGTGGTATGGGTGGGGTCCAAGGGGCCCCAAAAATTTTGTTGTACAAGGCCTCATGATTTCTAATGATGGCCCTGATATTCCATGATGAGATGGTATTAGTCGCTGTGTATTGGTCAGGAAGTTGGGGAATATCTTTACAGGAATCAGATCTATTATTTATACCAGTGATCCCCAACCAGTGGCTCATGAGCAACATGTTGCTCACCAGACCCCTTTGTTGCTCCCAGTGTCATCAAAGCAGGTGATTATTTGTAATTCCTGGCTTGAGGGCAAGTTTTGGTTGCATAAAAACCATGTGTACTGTCAAACAGAGTCTCCTGTATGTTGGAAGTCCACATTGGGGCTACCAAATGGCCAATCAACGTCCTTATTTTGTACCACCCAGGAATATTTTTTATGCTTTGTTGCTCCCAACTCTTTTTACATGTAGCTCTCTGGTTAAAAAGGTTGAGGATCCCGTTAATAAACCCAACAGTATTGTTTTGCCATCAATATGTATTAATCCAACCACAAATTTAAAGTACAAGCTACTGTTCTATTATTAAAGAGAAATAGAAAAATGGACCTATTTGCTTAAAATGAACTCTATGGGGGGTGGCCTTCCTATAATTTGGAGTCTTATGGATAACGGTTTTCCGGATATGAGATACCATACCTGTAGTATAATAAACGTATCGTCTGGGTACATAGACTGCAAGGCAGATTTATCTGCTTGTGATTTTACTATGTACCCTAATTATTGTAGAAATAGTCACTTGAGTTATTATTGCAGAATATGTAATTGCTGATGGCCTAGTATGACATGAACTGTACACGATAACGAGCACATTGCAAAATATTTATTTATCACAAAGAAGTCTCAGATCAGCCTTGAAATATATAAAATAAAAGCCAATGATGAACAATTTAAAGTAAATTAGTAAAAATACTTTTAATATAGGGACCTTTATTTTGTCATAAAAGACTAGCCAGCTAGAAGCACATGGGCCCAATATGGACCTCCAAGGAAGGCTCCAGACTGCCCAATGACTCCAAAGACTTCCTTCAATGAAGATATTGCATAATATGGAGCCTAAACTCCAAAACTAAAGTTTTTGTTATGGGCTGAAATCAACTGTTCTTTTTCCCACTTATTGATTAGTTGCTCAGAAACCAACACATGGCATGCTCCACTTACATATCTATAGGCACATGCCTAGAGCTCACCAGTTACTTCTGATATGTCTTATACCATAGCACTGATTGCTTATTGAGACAATTAAGTTTCTATGGGTGGAAAATATTTCTCACCACTTACCTATTTAACATGGATTTAAAATATGGGGGGAGTGCAATAAAACTCTTGCATCATTTAATTACCTTCAGCATGGAAACATGTGCAGGTGGATGAAAAGGCATGCTGTTTAGCATTTCACCTCCACTAGATTTATCTTTGCTTTTTAGGGTTATTTGTGAGGCTATAAATGAAGTGCATATTTGATGACCATTTCAGTGCTGTGTCTATATCCTCCTAAATTACCTGCTGCAATAAAATGTTTACTGCAATGCTCGGCAAACACAAATCTCTGACCATCATAAATAAACCTGTTTTCTTTGAGCAGCCCCCAAGCCACTTCACTGATAAAGTTAGATTTTAACTAAAACCAATGGAACCTTAATAATACATAATCCACTCCTTCCATTGGATTTTGTACAGCTAATGGATCAGCCACAAATAAAATATCCAAACCTATCTATATTTGCTTAGCACAAAGAGTTCATGAAAATGCTTAGCACCTTGTACATGGTCTCAACATATATTATTTGTAAATGGTCTCAACATATATTATGTCAAGGTCTTGAAGGGGTATAAAAAATGTTCCTGGGTGACACAAAATAAGGGCTGTGATTGGCCATTTGGTAGCCCCTATGTGGACTGGTAGCCTATAGGAGGTTCTCTTTAGCAATATATCTGTTTTTATGGAATTAAAACTTTCCTCCAAATCAGAAATTCAAAAATAAGGCCACTGTGAGCAACATACAAGGGGTTGCTGGCTGCTCAAGAGCCACAGGTTGGGGATAACTGGTCTTAAGCTGGCCACAGACGCAAAGATCTGATCGTACGAATCAATGTACGATCAGACTTTCCCCTCTCCCGACCTGCCACAAACCATAAAGATCACAGTCTTACCATTCCGATCAAATAAAGTAGTAAAAGAACAGATCAGCCAATGTTCTACTTCTGACAGCAATCGTACGATAGTTATGTCTGACAAAGCTGGTGACAGTCTCCGACTGAAAATCGTACGATCGGCAATACACGCAGAGATATTAACGGCAGCCGACAGAAACTTTCTAACCTGTCCGATTGACCAAATGGCCGATCTCCACTGGATGTAAAATGTCGGGACTCTTCACACATGTTCCGAAAATCATACGAATCCACGATTCGAACGATCGGATCTTTGCGTCTATGGCCAGCTTAAAGGAGAAGGAAACCTAGTCGGCGCAAAAACCCTCCCCCCTCCTGTGTGTTGCCCACCTTCCCTCCTCCCCCCTGGCCTACCTGTTCCGCTGGGCAAATGCCCCTAACTTGTTACTTACCCTTCTGCGCAGGTCCAGTCCAGGGAGTTCACAGGCACCATCTTCTTCCAAGCGATCTTCTTCCTGCTTTGAACGGCGTTTTGGCGCATGCGCAGTAGGAGCATTTCACCGGTATGGATCTACTGTGCATGCGCCAAAAGTCACGAAGTTTTCCGATTTCACTTCGTGACTTTTGGCGCATGCGCAGTAGATCGTACCGGCGGTGAACTCCGTAGACTGGACCTGCGCAGAAGGGTAAGTAACAAGTTAGGGGCATTTGCCCAGCGGGACGGGTAGGCCAGGGGGGAGGAGGGAGGGTGGGCAACACACGGGAGGGGGGGAGGGTTTTTGTGCCGACTAGGTTTCCTTCTCCTTTAAGGGGAGATTGCAGCTACAGTTAATGTTGAACCATTACAAGTAGTGCAGTTTCACTAGAAAAGTACACCTATGACTAATGCTACGCTAGGCATTTGGTTTTCTGCCCTTTTCACTAAGGAATCTGTAAACCCTTAATTTCCATATCTATATGGGTATAAGATTCATTATTTTTTATTTTAAGACAATTATCTAGGAAACTCCTGCTTACTCTAGTGACTCTAGTGAATTTACTCTACTAAATTTTAGTAGCAACAACTCCTAAATTTTACAGATTGGATTATGCCATATCATAATTAGGGTCATTTCCTAACCCCCCGGGTGCAAGTGCTAGACCATTCCCCTTAGTGCTCTATGATAAAAAACTATAATGTTTTTTTTTAATTTATTTTACTATCAAAATTAATATGTCAAAATTTGCCAGACCCCAATTTCCGGCGAATTTCCTCATTTTGCAGCAAGCAAATTAATTTGTGAAATTGCCGTGGCAATTCGCCCGTGAGAAATCTGCTGCGTCAACAAAAAATTGTTGTGTGCCAAAATTGGCGCACACATAAAAATTGTTGCAAGACGAAATTATTCGGACGACCATTGACTTGCATTTGGAGCAAATAGTCGCGCGTATAAAAATTGTCGACTATTGACTTCAATGCGTTTTGTGAATTTTTCAACGGCACAGAGTCGCCCATCACTACAAGAAAACAGTGTATCCTGAAAAAGTATTCCGGGTAATAAATCCCATACCTGTACTGACACCATGAACAAATTTCTACATCAATTCCCAAATCCTAAGGTTACTGACCCTGCAATTCATTTTTATCATTTCCAGTTAACGAAATGCAAGTGGTTAATGATTAAAAAACAAATGTATCTGTCGGTGAGAGAATGGGTAAAAGAAATCCTGGCTCCTTTCTTTTTTATTTGCTATTGTCCTTATGAGTGATATGAGAACTAAGGAAATTTCTAAGACATGTGAGTTATTAAGGAAAAGTGTGGGAGGCACGAGTCATCAAGGAAAGCTACTGTGAATACAGTAAGGAAATGAAATCATTGCTTCTGGGAGAAATAGGCAGCCTCGGACATGTGTTTGGAGTGCACACAGGGGGCACTTGGCAGAGAATGCTGGGAGAAATCCTTTCTCAAACAAAGAGACAAGGTATTCCCAGGTATCTGCGCTGAAAGTGTGCTGTTTATTATATATTTATGTGTGCCGGTGTAATTGTACTATTAATAGATATGGAATGTGCAGCAATGCTCTGAAACACAAATGTAGAAACGTTAAAAGGGACAGTAAACTCTAATATAACTGGTGCTAAATACAGAGGAATAATTACAGACAGACTTGGTTTAATGGCTATGATTTCACCAATGACTGGCTGTGTCTCCAAAATTAAAGAGACACAAGAGACGACAGTTTCAGCACACATTCAATAGGACCAGACTATCAGCTTCTGTATGCTGCCTGAATGCCTTCTGGGTATATACTATAGCCTAATGTCACAGAAGGGACACTTATAATAAACTGGTTAAACACCCTACATAAGTGTGTGGCTACTATTTACCCTTTTCCGAAGGCATAATCACACTGAGATGATTTAGACTGAGAGGAGGCTTATGGGAGGAAGGTTGTTAATGGATGTCTTCTGCAAGGCAGGAGTTGCATTAGGGGCAAGTAACAACTTTAAGGGGATCTGTCATTGTACAGGGATGGGGACCTGTTCTCCCGAATACTCGGGACCTGGAGTTTTCCGGATAACGGATCAATCCATAATTTGCATCTTCATACCTTAAGTCTACTAGAAAATCATGTAAAAATTTTATAGTTTTTTCTTCCAATAACCATTAATTATATCTTATTCTGGTACAATGTACTGTTTTATTATTACAGAGAAAAGGGAAATTATTTTAAAAAAATTGGATTATTTAGATAAAATGGAGTCTAGAGGAGATGGCCTTTCTGTAATGTTGAACTTTCCCATACCTGTACTATAAAAAATGTTATCCAATAAATGTGTATTTAGCCTTCAAGGGTGGTATTACTGCTAACACTCACAGCACATACAGAGTTAAGCTAGTTGTTCTACCTAAGGGAAATTGCTGTCAGATGGCCTGATAAAGCTTCTGAGTCTGCAATGTATTGTCTCGCATATGGGCCTATGGACAGTAGGGATGTAGCGAACTGCCGTTAATGTGTTCGCGAACGCCGTTCGCGAACACCGGCAAAAAAGCGAACAGTTCGCGAACAGTTCGCGAACTTCGAACGCTCGATAAAATCGTTCGATCGAAGGATTTTATTCGTACGATCGAAGGATTTTCGTTCGAATCGAACGATCGAAGCTATTCGATCGAATGATTTTAATTCAATCGAATGCTTATAATCGTTCGAACAAATGGAAATCGTTCGATTTTAGCGATCGAACGGACGAATGGTCGAATGGTCGAACGAAATTTTACTTCGAATCGAACGCGAACACCAATTGGCGAACGTCGCGCGACGTTCGCGAACATTCGGCGGACGCGAACAGTCGAAGTTCGCGCGAACTAGTTCGCCGGCGAACAGTTCGCTACATCCCTAATGGACAGCCTGACCCACTGATATATATGGCTGAAAATCACGGCAAATCAGTCCACTGATGCTGACCCTGTATGATGGATCTCTATGGGCCCCACTGTATGAATCAAGTGTTGGCCCTTATGCCAACTACTCAATCCTATTGGACCCAGCACAAGAGTGGCCAGATCTAGCCTAGTAGTCATCATATGGTAGCATACCTGTAGAAGAGATGTATAACATTTCAAGTAGAAAGGTTTTACAGACTCATAAAAGTAAATTCCATCAGGTTATATAAAGCTGCATACTGTCATCCCAGGGTGATTTGCCAGGCATTGCATCTTCCAATATATGACACAGCTCCGTTCAAAGTTTTCAGATTTAAAAAGCCTTTATTTGGTACATAGCTTTGTGATCTGTAACAAATAAAATGTTTCTGTCCTGCTCCTGGCCAGGGCCGGATTTGCATAGTGGGCGCCCCTAGGCCAACTACCATTTGTCGCCCCATGTCCCCTTCAGGGGGACAGGAGCAATGGGGATTGGGGCACGGGAAATTAAAATCCCCAGTGTTTTTGAACCAATGTCAGTGTGGTTGGGCAGCTTGCCGCCCCCCTAAAATCCTGCCGCCCTAGGCCCGGGCTTAGGTGGCCTTTCCACAAATCCGGGCCTGTATCTATCTATCTATCTATCTATCTATCTATCTATCTATCTATCTATCTATCTATCTATCTATCAATCTATCTAATCTATCTATCTATCTATCGATCGATCTATCTATCTATCTATCTATCTATCTATCTATCTATCTATCTAATATATTTTCTATCTGACTGTCTATCCATTTACATGTCAATTATCTATCTATCTATCTATCTATCTATCTATCTATCTATCTATCTATCTATCTATCTTTCTATATATCATCTATCTATCTATCTATCTATCTGTCTATCTATCATCTATCTGTCTGTATGTCTGTCTATCTATCTATCTATCTATCTATCTATCTATCTATCTATCTATCTATCTAATATATTTTCTATCTGACTGTCTATCCATTTACATGTCAACTATCTATCTATCTATCTATCTATCTATCTATCTATCTATCTATCTATCTATCATCTATATATCATCTATCTATCTATCATCTATCTATCATCTATCAATCTATCTAATCTATTATCTATTTTTGCCCACTTTCATGAAAGCATATCTATTTAATTTATTATCTATCTTGTTGTCTATCTATATCTATCTATCTATCTATCTATCTATCTATCTATCTATCTATCTATCTATCTATCTATCTATCCAGGGCCGGATTTGCATAGTGGGCGCCCCTAGGCCAACTACCATTTGTCGCCCCATGTCCCCTTCAGGGGGACAGGAGCAATGGGGATTGGGGCACGGGAAATTAAAATCCCCAGTGTTTTTGAACCAATGTCAGTGTGGTTGGGCAGCTTGCCGCCCCCCTAAAATCCTGCCGCCCTAGGCCCGGGCCTAGGTGGCCTTTCCACAAATCCGGGCCTGTATCTATCTATCTATCTATCTATCTATCTATCTATCAATCTATCTAATCTATCTATTATCTATTTCTGCCCACTTTGATGAACGCATATCTATTTAATTTATTATCTATCTGTCTGTCTATCTATCTATCATCTATTAAATCTATTATCTATCTATATATCCATCCATCTATCGTCAAATCTGTCTATCCATCTATCAGTCAGTCTGTCTGTCTCTCTATCTATCTATCTATCTATCTATCTATCTATCTATCTATCTATCTATCTATCTATCTATCTATCTATCTCTCTCTTTCAGGGCTGCCATCAGAAATCACAGGGCCCCGCACAACAAAATTTCTGGGCCCCCCTCGCCACCCCTCCCTCACCCATCAGTATGAAGGCCGCACAAGACACAGGCATTAAAACATTAAGTGCCCCCCTACACGTTAACAAAAGAACTTTGGTGCCCAGGGCCCTCCTACAAGTTTGGTGGTCAGGCTTTACCGGGGCTTACACTTCATGGCGAATCAGAGCACAAGAAGCAGTCATCAAAGCTCTACCCAGCCCTCCCTTCCAAAGTCTGCAGCTCACTGATGGCAGGGGCAGCTCTGCAAGTAAGTGCAGCACGGCCAGGCCCCCCTTAACTCCCCAAACCATCCGGGGACAACAGTCCCCCCTGTCCCCCCCTGATGGCGGCCCTGCTCTCTTTCTCTCTGTCTGTCTGTCTATCTATGAGAATTGTTTATACCATATAAATTCAAAGCACGTTAGACATTTTTACAATTGTTGTTCCAGAACAATCTAATGATTTTGGGCAGTTTGACTGACTCTTGTAGGCATTTAGTGATAGGTCTAGAAAATTCCCTTCTGTGCAATTTCTCTTGTACATCTGTACTTCCCTTTCTTCAAATGTACCAGCTGTGGCCCCAGCAGTACTAGTTCTTCTTGTTTCACATAAGATGAGTTTATGTAGATATTTAGTGCCGTCAAACAGGCAGCTAAAGAAGATTTTACACAGTGTAAACAAAATATTGATGAACTGTAGCTGCCAATAAAAAACCCTCTTTCCTGAATGTGAGATGTTTTCGGACCTTGAAAATTACCTTTAGGGGGAGTCCTTGATTATAAAGTGACTCTGCTCCATTGTTTGTGGAAAGTTGGCATCTTCTGGCTGGAGTGAGTAGAGCAGGACAAAAGTAAAAGCAATATCTTAGCCTAGATATTTATCTATATATATATTTATGAAAACGAATATGCATATTATTATTTTGCATCAGAGTGTATCCAACGTTTTGGTTCTAGTCCTTATTTCGTATCACCGCTTCCATGTATATGTAGAGAGAGAGAGAGAGAGAGAGAGAGAGAGAGAGAGAGAGAGAATGTATATATTTGTAAATATAAATATATTTTGCATTTGCTCAAAATATATTCAACTCGTATATATACGTGGTTTAATCGTGCACAACAATGAATTCCTTTTATTGAGAGAATTATGTATTCATTGATTGACCATATCTCTTTATTTGTAAATAAATATAGATATAAGACACAAAACTGTGCTCTATTGCCGCTTCGGAGTATATAGACGATTTTGTTTTTGGCATATAGTCACAGTTGGTCATTTGGGAAGGCGCCATATAAATCCAATCGGATGAGCACTTCCAATGAAACCGCAACTTGCGCCAACGGAACCATATAATCATATCGATTAGTCTATTAAACTAACTGCCCGGAGAGGGTTCGGTTGTAGTTGTTGGGTAACATTTTTACAATTAAACGAAATAAGGTCTACTTTAAAACGTGGGCTACTTAGAGCATTAGGTCAGACAATGTCTGGATAGTGGATAATTTGGGGGTCAGAGCACCTGCTGAAAGAGTCAATAATGGAGGAAAACAGGGATATTAGGGGACTACTGCTTCTGTAATGCAACCTGAATATGCTGGTTACTTTACGGTATATTTTTTTAAAATATATTATACTAAATCTGAACTGTCGTTGTGTCTGAAAAGGGTACCACGTGTTTGACATGAATCAATTTCAAAACCGGTAGTCTTTATGATTATTTTCCTTACCGATTTGTTACATTTAGAACTGTATTACTACGCACTCTGAGCCTAACTTTTTTCCTGCTGCAAAAGCAAAAGTTTAAGCCCCAGACTTAAAGCAGGGTGCAGGGGGTTTGTTTCACATTATTACAAAGCAGCTGAAATTGAAAAAAAATACATAGGTTCATCACGTTCAGTCTAACAAAAAACTTACTATGTTGCCCATAACTTTACTATGGGTAAAAGTATAACACAACAAAGGTGAAAAAGATCTAAACATCCACTAAAGTCTAGGGACATAGATTTGGCTATAATAGTTCCCTGTATGATCAGGAGGGATAGGAAAACAAAACAAATTAAATATATTATAGACTCATTTAATGTTATGTGACATGAGCTGAACTGTTTTCATTACATAAACTGTTTTTATTACACAATGAAAAAAATGATGATAAATTATTTTACCATTTCATAGGTTTTACTGTGTGGTTTTTTTTTTGAGAATATGACTGTGTTAACAAACAATGTTGGTGTGAACTCTGAAGAGTGTGTGAATGAGTGAAACTAGGCGAGTGTGATCCACAACAATGTCCCAAGTGACTAAATTAACAAGGAATGTGAGTGTTGAGGCATGTGTGTATCAGTGCCTGTCCTATGTCTGTGACTTTTACCCCAATACTGGCAGCTCCTTGTATATTCCATTTACACTGGATAGTGTCTATAGCCAATGTGTAAATTTACACTAGAAAGGTGTCTATTGGCAATGAGTAGGGATTAGGTAGGGATTGGGGAGTGAGTGTGCGGCAGCTCAGGTGTGAAAGTAGATCTGGGGAAATCTTGAGTGCCATCAGCTCCATGGATGGTTATAAAGTTGTTGGCTAGTGAAGAACGAATCTGTCCCAAAAAAATCGCGAAATACATCGAAGTCGATGGGAGTCAAAATTATTTTGCCGCACAACAATTTTGACACAAGAGACAATTTTTATACGCTTGACTCTTTTGTCCAAAATGCATTAAACTCAATGGGCTTCCTAATAATTTTGATGTGCGACAATTTTGATGAGCGACCATTTTTTTTGCAGCAAATTTTCCAACAAGTTTTACATGCACAACTCTTTTGTCCAAGTGCATTAAAGTCAATGGGCATCCTAATAATTTTGATGTGGGACAATTTTGATGAGCGACCATTTTTTTTTCGCAGCAAATCTTCTGACAGTTTCATGGCAGTTTTGAGAAAACATTTGCCATAGGCAGAATCTGGAAATTCGCTGCAAATCCATGCCTGGCGAATAAATTCGCCCATCTCTATTGTTGGCAATTTAGAGCTTTATTTTCCCTTTAATGGTTTGTCTTTCTGTTACTGAACAATACTTCCCTCTCAGTAGTGGAAACCCAGCTTTATTGGGATGAGAAGGAGTGACTAGTGTAGCAAGGTATTTGCTTTGGTGAGAGCCATATAAGTGTCAGCTGTGATGCTCCTGGGAATTCTACTTTTCCACTACTTTTAGTAACATAGTAAGTTAGGTTGAAAAAAGACACATCCATCCATTTCGACCATAAATCTGTATATAAACTGACCCACATGTGAAAGCTGGAGTCAGAAGAAGAAGAAGGCAAATAATTCAAAAACTATAAAAAAATAAATAATGAAGACCAATTGAAAAGTTGCTTAGTACTGGCCATTCTATAACATTCTAAAAGTTACCTTAAAGGTCAACCACCCCTTTAAGTCTTTATAATAAAAGTTTGGAACTAATTAAAAAGAAGAAAAATGTTGTAGATTCAAAAATGGTCAGAGAATTTGCGATTTCCCAGGCAAATTACACAGAACATAAAATGAATAGAGTTAGTATTGTATTTAATATATTTCTCTCCTGTTGAACTGCACTATGGTAGAAAGTAGCTGCATTGTTATTTCATAAACTAGTCATTATTATATTTCTGGGTTTTTGTGCATTGCCAATCCTTAGTCCAAGTCCCTTCGACCGTCATTAACCCCCCCCCCCACACTGTCTCTTTGCCATTGTAAATGTTCAATGTACAGTAAACGGAACTGGTTTTAGAATAGCATATTACTAACTTGTTGGAAGAGTTTTGCACTTATTTAACAGCAATATGCCAAAAATAACATACCACAAATTTACACTAACACTGCACACTCACTTGTTAACCTACCCCATTTCCATACTAGACACACTTGCCTTCTGGCTGACACCGCTGCCTGAGTTTCACTATATTGTTTATTACAGTAGACACAGAGGAAAGTGGGATGAGTCAATCTGAATGTTTTAATAATCAACCTTTCTTTAGAAAACCATTGATTACCTGGGACAATTAATACCCAAATCTATAGATTGACTCAAACATCAAAGACCTCTCTTTGAAATTCAAGGAAGTGCCAGGTTACCGTTTATTTCACTTACTGGGAAATGAAAAAGAGACTGCTCAAATGTACTAATTTCCTATCATTTCCCCTTCAGCATTCCAGATTTTTAGATGCTCTTATCTATTTTCTACTACAGGTATAACACTTTTTATCCAGAATACTTGGGACCTTGAATAAGGGGTCTCTCTGTAATTTTGGTCTCTGTAACTTAAATCTACTAAAAAATTGTTTAAACATGAATTAAACCAATAGGGTTGTTTTGCCTCTAGTATGGATTCATTACATCTTAGCTGGGATCACTTGCAAGGTACTGTTTTATTAGTACAGAGAAAAAGGAAATTGTTTTTAAAAATTAGAAATATTTCATTAAAATGGAGTCTATGGGAGATGGCCTTCCTGTAATTCAGAGCTTTCAGTATAACGGATCCCATACCTGTATGTTGAAAAAGGAAAGAAACTTAAATCTGGCCTAGGACATATTTCGTATTTTGTAAATATAATTAATTTGAAGTCAGAGGGGAAATTTAAATGGCTGACACTGAAAGCACTCTTTCCCAAGAACAAACGGTCATTTTTGTAACTGTTTGGAAACAGGTGCCTAGCATTACAGAATATCATCAATATATAATTTCCAAATGCCCCAAATGTAATACATTCCATGGACTTAAACTGTAATTAAAATCAATTGAATGCAATGTATGGATTGATCCTTTTGCTTTGGAGATGCAAAAAGAGCCCCAGAATTCGGTTCATAACATTGAGCTCTATCACTTTCGAAAGACTTATTTTCAGGTAAATTCCAAGTGTTCAGAAGAAATAAATCTGAACCCATATAGTCATGAGCAACTGAATGCAGAGTTTTTGTTCACACATGCATTTAAAATATGCAAATACTGTGGGCTGATTCTGTTTGGTATTCAAATAAATTTTTTGTGGCAGAGTCAGTACTTTGCCATATCATGATATAATGGATTCTGTGCATCCCTAGCCACTTGTTGTCTCAGTCTGTGTGTTTAGTCTTGTAGCTGCTTCTAGAAAGTCTTGTAAGTGTATGATATACTTGTTTTCTGTTTTACTTGTTTACTAATTGTGCCATATTGTCTTTTCTCAGGCTGAACAAAAGGAGTCACTATATGAACCAGAAATGTCACTTCCAGCTTCTGTGAATCTATTAGTAGGCTGCATTCTTATCTCATACACATTCGACATGATTTGCTGACATCACAAGTGCACCATGTTTTCTTAATAACATCCGTCACACCCACTTGGAGCACTGCTTGGGAAAGTCACCTGAAAAGGGACAAACTGACTGACCTTATGACCAGCTAAACTCTTTTATGACTCATGAAGCCCTTTTCTCAAATTACCCTTCATGCTCTGAAACTGTTTGTGTCACACTAAGGTAGGGGTCCCCAACCTTTTTTACTTGTGAGCCACATTCAAATGTAAAAAGAGTTGGGGAGCAACGCAAGCATGAAAAAAGTCCCTTGGGGTGTCAAATAAAGTCTATAATTGGCTATTTGGTAGCCCCTTTGTGGACTGGCAGCCTACAAGAGGCTCAACTTGGCAGTATACTTAGTTTTTATGCAATTAAAACTTGCTTTCAAGCTTGGAATTCAAAAATAAGCACCTGATTTGAGGACCCTGAGAGGGGTAGGAGAGCAACATGTTGCTCGCGAGCTACTGGTTGGGGATCACTGCACTAAGGCCTAGTCACGCATAGTCACAAAGCCAGCAGAGACTATGGGTTGATCCTAGGGCACCAATGGCACCCGTTCTGCATCAACCTATACAGAATCTAAATATTTATTTGAGTTTCCCTGCAGTTCTTAATTTGGGTATGAGACAATAGCCTATTTTGTTCACTGAGGCAAGCACTATTGAAGACCAAGATGACATCTTTAAATGAAAATATTTATATAAATATATATATATAGAGAGAGAGAGAGAGAGAGAGAGAGAGAGAGAGAGAGATATTTAGAATATGCAGGCAATTACGGCACTCACAGGATTTTTCAGTTGAAGATGAAAAATATATATATTATACTGATTGCACATTGGCTAGTACACCAGCTATGACTCATCAATGTAACAATGAGTATGTTCTGACATCATGATGACTTGTTGTGTGATTCTTCTAAAACATATTATAACTCTCCTTCTTCATACCTTTCCTTCTTTTACCACAAGATACATTGGCTGGCCAATTGGATATTAATAGAGAATATCATGTAAAGCCATTCTCTTCATCTGTGCAGCTGTAGGGAGAATGTTCTGGTCTATGTATTTCCCAGCTGGTTAATTCTATGACACAAAGGGGTGTGATGCATCAAATCAATTATTTTCAGGCCACTCATACCCAGATAATCATACAGTTCAATTTGAAATAATCTGTGTCTGCCTGGCCAAAGGTCCCAAGCTGTAACTCCGAAAGTTACATATAGACTCCTTACTGGTTGTTTAAATATTGTTGAAGACAACACATTATAAATCAGTGGAAATATCTCACACTGGGTTTACTCCCCAGTCAGCCCAATGTTTATTATTAGCAGCCATGATTTACTTTCCTGCTTGATAATTGTATCTTGCTAAGTTACCAACCAAAACCGAAAGGTAAAAGTGTTAGCGGTATCTCACAAATCTTGTAAACTCTGTTTTCTCTCAGTGTTTACCTTTATGATTTGTGCCTCCATTCTTGTATTGTATTCTAATGCAGCCCTGCAAATAAGTCTGATCTGCCCAGAGCTGCCTTTGGAATTGATTGAATACAAATCTAGCATGCAAACAGGGCCCCCACGCGAGGGAATGGAAAATTACATAAATCATATATAGGGAACTTGAGGCCCTCCAGCCTTTAGTTGTTGGTGGGATGCTGGGAGTTGGAGTTCAGCTGCTGGATGATTACAGGCTGGGCAACATTGATGTATATCCTGAAAATAACTTACAGCTGTTACCTAGAATAAGACAAACTCTGTACTTCTGTAAAATCCCCATCACCAAAACATTCTTTAAATGGGATAGTGGGTTCTTTTTAGGGACAGAAAATTAGATCCTCCTCAGTCCTCAGTCCTCAGTCCTCAGTATTGAGAACATTAGACATTTGGTGCAAAAAGATGCTTAAAAATGTATTACCTTTCAAACAAAACAAAACATGGATTGCTTGTCCATATATATCAGATATTATTATTATTATTATTATTATTATTGTAATTATTATACAATACTGGTGTTAGCTTATTTGACAAGTGATGTTAGACTAATTGCCAATCATTGCAGCCACAAAGAGAATTTTTTTTTATAAGGGTCCTTGGTTAAAATGATGTCTGACTCAAACTTTTGTTATAAGGTCTTGAATAAGAATTAACTAAATGTACAGGAAATGGAATTTCCTCTTCATAGTAAAGGGAACTTCCCAAAGGATTGCCTCATTGCATCCATACTGTACAGTCGGAGATTTAGCCTTGGTAACAATATCAGTGTAAAAGCCTTTGGCTAAATTGGTCGTGTCCTTCCTTTGCAGGTGTGCCATTTCATTTTCCCAGGAAGAATACAAAATAGTCAGATACCATGGTGAAAGAATGGAGCAGGTGCGGAGTTCTAATATTCTTTATTGTGGGATATACTGCAGGCATGGCTGGATGAAATATGAATTGTTGGTTTCAGTAAATGCCTATATATTGAACGCAAAGATAGAAGCAAAGCATGGATATTTTTAGTATGTTAAAAAATAACATATAATATGTTAATAAACTAAAAATAAATAAAAGTAAAGCCTTAAAATAAAGTAAAAATACTACAAATAGGCATTTACCATCTACTGGTCAGCTGTTTAAATGCAAACATATGATTGTTAACTAGGGGTTACTAGACCATGCTAAAACTTTGCACTCATTACTATGTTACCCTCTTACAACATCAACTACACTGTGCACATTAGAGTCTGAATCAAAGAACCTGACACGGACTTGGTGAATGCAGAACGGACAATAATAATAAAAAAGCCCTAAGGTAAAGAGTTTCCACTTTTTAGATTAAGTGACCCAACTGCATCATAAATCTTGGAATGTACGTACATACGGCACACAGCTCAAGTTGCAAACCATTAGAAAACTGTATATACTGCTTGCAAGTTGCAACTGATCCATGAAGAATGCAACAAGAAACGACACCAGCACCCAGGCAAGGGAATGGAAAAGTGAAGGGTGAATAGGTAAGGGCATGAACAGAAAGATAGGGATTAAAAACTAGTAATAAGGGTAATACTCTAGCCCAGGGGTCTGCAACCTTTACTATCAAAAGAGCCATTTTGCCCCCTCTTCCACTAAAGAAAAATAGTCTGGAGCCCCAAAACATAACACAGCTTATACACCTTTAAAAGTTTTAACCTATTTTTAATTTTAACTGTTACTACAACAGATTACAACAAACAGAAGTGCAGTGTGCAGTGTACTTTGAAATAAAATAAACACTGAATAGCCCTATTAAATGCTAGTGTTCTCATCTGTTTAATGTGACCGGGGCCGGATTTACATAGCGGGGGCCCCCTAGGCCCACTGCCGTTCGCTGCCCCTTTATTAGTGCAAATTGTCATCATCGAGACCGGAACAATGGAGACTGGACAGAGGAAATTTTAAAAGAAATTGTATCTTCAGCGCATCCCCACTGTTTTTGAATTACTGTGGGTATGGTTGGGCAGCATGTCACACCCTAAAATCCTGCTTCCCTAGGCCCCAGCCTTGGTGGCCTCTCCACAATTCCAGGCCTGAATGTGACTTCTGTTTCTGAAGCTCCATGCTGATCTTCCCTCTCTTGTCTTGACTGTGTGATCGCGGTAAGGACCATGATGAATCATCTTGCTGCGGCTCGGTCTTGCCTGTCACTCCTGGGATGTCTAGACAGCCCTCGAACCTGCTGGCGGCTTCCTGCGTGTACGACCCCGATAAGCTAACGGTTGACTTAAACACTCAAGTAGCCACTAGCAGGTGCGTGGGCTGTATAAATTACGTGACAGGCAAAGCCGCCAGACTGATCCGCAGCATACAGGATGAAGAGCCGCATGAGGCTCCGGCCCCTGCTCTAGCCTGACAATGAAGTTTCTTCAGTTAAAAATATCTATTTTTATCATTGCACAACGAGAGTAAACTATTTTATATTTTACATCATTACTTTATGCTGCTTTACCTCCAAGTAGAATCCTTCCTGCAGCCCAGCAGCTCAATCACTGGTTCATAGCACTGGGGTCTTGGTTCAATTCTGACCTGGGCACATGGTTTATATGTTCTCCCCATGTCTGTGTGGGTTTCCTCCCATACTCCAAAACCATATAGGCAATTTATTTGCCTTCTCATTGACCCTAGTGTGTGAATGTGAGAAGAACCTAAGGGCAAGGTCACACGTGGCATTTTTACGTTGCGTTTTTAAAAACACATGGCCGAGCGTAAAATACGCCAGTGAAACCACACACGCATGATAATATGCGTTTTCTAGCCTTTAGCCTTTAGTTTAGTCCATGTTTTTCCAAAATGCATTTCTGTTTTTTCTCGTTCCCCACAATTCCACTCAGAAGAATTTTAGTAAACTTTTGTGAAAAAAAGCCTGCTTGTCAATACGAAATCTAATTGCGTCACCAGCATACAATGCCGTAAATATGTATATGCAAAATCCATCTCGCAAGAGTTTGGCCGCCATGTTGAAAATACTCATCGTATTTTAGCGAAGTGTATTTCCAAACTTGCAGATCCCATAGAGTTCAATAATATGGCATTTCCTTGGTGTATTGGCGTTTCTGCTAAAAAATGCATCTTGTGGTGGATGTTGGCTCGCTAGCTCCCCATGGCAATTTCTATAGTGCGTATTCCATTATTTTCAATAGGGCTTCATTTTGTGCATCAGCTGTACTTTTTTAAAAACGCAACGTAAAAACTCCACGTGTGACCTTGCCCTTAGATTCTAAGCTCCACCGGAGAAGAAATGTGAATGATCAACAATCTTCATCTGTCTTTGTAAAGTGCTACATAAATGTATCAAAGGATAATGAAATAAACAAACTCATCATTGCTGAGAGTACATGTAGCCGAAAAGGAGATGATATGAGAAAATGCACTGGCCAAAGTTTTTGGAAACTCCGCTTAATAAAATTAATTTGCTTCATCAAGGGTATGAATTGGTAATCTGGTTTTGGAATTGGGGCTGCCTTACTGCTTGCCACTGTTGTGTCATTCTCCATATACCTTGATAGAACAGCACTCCTAGACATTAATGAGAGCCATTGTTGCTATAACTGTTGTCTGTTGGAATGGTTTGGGCTCATACAGTATGTTTAAATGCAAATATAAGCTGGGATGGAATGTTCTGAGCTATGTTCTCATACTGGGGAAATGAACAGTAAATAAGTTGTATATATAAACAGGATGTATTATTCTGTTACATATCGTTCCTTACTGTCTACAGTAGTATGCTAAGAGAGATCAATCCAGTGATAAAGGATTTGCAGGTAATCCAACACAAGGACCTTTTTGTTGGTTGGAGGCTCTTGTTTTAGGCAATCAATTGATTGTCCCCACTTCCTCCTGATCAAATAACAGCAAGTTGGGGGAGTTTTATTGCAGAGCTTTCCACACAGATCCCTATTGTCCCTCACTATAAATTAATGTCTAGGCTGAGGGCACCGGCTTTCTGTTGTTTGCATAGTGCAGTAAAAGAAGGCCTTAGGTTTTTATTTAGAAGATTGGGAGAGATAAGTATAATAAACAAATACAAACAATCGCACAGGAGTTAGGAGCATAGCATGGAGGCTGCTCCCAGTAATGCAACAGAAATTAGTACTAATGTTGGCCACTCTGAGTTTTAGTAAATTCAAGAGAGCAGATCATGGGATGTTTCAATAAACATTGGTAACATTTCCATGCATTGAAATAGCACTCAATGTACAGTAATGGGTTGTTGGTTAGACTGCAACAAGGAAGTGCAGGAAAGTGCAATGTTGGTTAATGGCTTCATACAGGAGCAGAGTGAGTTAGGGAATGGCCTGGTATTTTATTTCTGGAGCATTAGCTTGCACCAGGAATGTTTTTGGACGAATCAGTTGTTAATGGAAGGCATACACCTTGAAATTGTACAGGTATGACAGAACTGAATATTCATATACACAAATACAAAGAGTGATTTGGCTTATTAAATTCTAGTGCCACTGATAAACAGCCAATAAAGAAAAAGAAAAAGAAAATATACTGTATCTGTATAATATTACTGTATGGCTGCCCAGATACCACTACAATTTGGGCAAATGAATACATTTATTGGAATTACTGCCATTAAATGAATTTGTACCACAGGACTTTCCTAAAGCTTTACACTGCACTCAAGTGACTGTTTTAGGCTATTCATACACATTGGTAAGATGCAATGCAGGGCCAGGAGCAGGCCCGGATTTGTGGAAAGGCCACCTAAGCCCGGGCCTAGGGCGGCAGGATTTTAGGGGGGCGGCAAGCTGCCCAACCACACTGACATTGGTTCAAAAACACTGGGGATTTTAATTTCCCGTGCCCCAATCCCCATTGCTCCTGTCCCCCTGAAGGGGACATGGGGCGACAAATGGTAGTTGGCCTAGGGGCGCCCACTATGCAAATCCGGCCCTGGATAGATAGATAGATAGATAGATAGATAGATAGATAGATAGATAGATAGATAGATAGATAGATAGATAGATAGATAGATAGATAGATAGATAATTGATAGGTGATTGATAGGTAGATGGATAGACAGTCATATAGAAAATATATTATAGATGATAGATAGATAGATAGATAGATAGATAGATAGATAGATAGATAGATAGATAGATAGATAGATAGATAGATAGATAGATAGATAGATAGATAGATAGATAGATAGATAGATAGATAGATTATATAGATGGATGGATAGATAGATAGACAGACAGATAGGCTTTCATCAAAGTGGGAAGAAACCCAAAAGTCTGTAGAGGGCAGAACCCCCAAATTATAAGCAACTTTCCAATATACACCGATTCAAAAAAATAATTGTTTTAGTTGTTTGTAAATATTACAACTGAAAGCAGTTCAGTCCCTTTCTGCACTCTTGACAGAAGTTAATTCTTCCTCAGCCAATCGGCTGGCTCCTGCTACATTGTTTCAACAGTCAGAACCCCTAGTGTAAGAACTGACAGAAAGAAGTTACATTGACAAATAACTACCACATAATGTAAAATGCATTAGCAATGTACTGTATACTGTAAAGTTGGTTATAATTACAGATTTATATCTTTGATTCACGTGGCTTTTAGAGCCGTTTAAACGGTCCGTTTGTTGCAGCGGTGGGTCGGATGCTGCAGCTGCTGGTTGAATCCATTGTAATAAACGGACAATACAACCGAATGACCTTACTATGACCGGATGAACTATTTTATTGGTTGAGTAAAAGATCAGTTATTTAAAAGCCTTTGACAGAAAATAGGGAATGTCGGACACAGAATATGATTGCTCTACTGTATGGGGCTATCGGAGCTGCTCAGAAGGACAAGTCACAGACTCTAATTGGCCAGACTCTCACCCTGTGCACTGGGCACTGGGCACCCCTCCCCCCCAGACACAGGCGATGGGCAGCGAGGAGCCGCGACCTCACAGGAAGGCGGGCGGATACCGGCAGCGGGTGCTGAGGCTTCTGTGGTTGACCCTGATAAGGCGAACAGCAGCCTCCGCACTGGTGCCAGAAATAGAATTTCATTTGCATATGTAACAATGTGTTTGCACTGAGCGCTACAATAGGGGCACTGGCTAGCACTGTGTTGGCATTGCCACTGGCGCTTCTCCCTGCTGCATAAAACTGCCAGCCAGAGAAAGGGCTTGTTATAAATCGTGAATACTAGTACACCACCCGAGTGACACTAATCGCAATTTCAGTGATATCTCTTTAGCTGAGCCACTTTATGCTCAGTAAGTCACATTACAAAAATAAAAGATAGATAGATGATAGATAGATAGATAGATAGATAGATAGATAGATAGATAGATAGATAGATAGATAGATAGATAGATAGATAGATAGATAATAGTCACCAGTCAATCTGTCATTTCAAATATACTCTGCTCCATTAAACGAAATAGTATGCATGATGAAAAGATATCTTCTGTTATATTTATATATGGTATATGTTCTGTTGCACGATCTATCTGTCTGTCTGTCTATCTATCATCATCGATCTCTATCTATCTATCTATCTATCTATCTATCTATCTATCTATCTATCTATCTATCTATCTATCTATCTATCTATCTGTCTGTCTGTCTGTCTGTCTGTCTGTCTGTCTATCTACCTCTCTCTCTCTCTCTCTGTCTGTCTATCTATTTATCTGTCTATCTATCATCTATCTATCTATCTATCTATCTATCTATCTATCTATCTATCTATCTATCTATCTATCTATCTATCTATCTATCATCTATATATTATCTTTCGATCATTACATATATGTATCTGAGATCTATCTATCTAAGTACAATATATTGTCTTTATTTTCCATGTTTATCTCCTTCCTATATAATCAATGTTTCTATCTACAGTATCTATCATCTATCTATCTATCTATCTATCTATCTATCTATCTATCTATCTATCTATCTATCTATCTATCTATCTATCTATCTATCTATCTATCTATCTATTATCTCTCACACATAGATAAACTACAGATTTACAGATAACTATTCAGAAAGCATGCAGGCAGATGTCAGATGTTACACTATGGAACATAAAGGGATATCTGTCTGGATAAATCTGCACAAACCAGAAAAGTGCTTTTGAAAATGTTTCCAGAACACAAATGTGATCCAGCATGGGGAGTAGTAATGTGATCCGATGGGAGCCCGTTCATACATTTATACATTGTGCTCTTCTGCTCTCAGCATTTACTCTGTAAAATATCTCCCTGGGATAATTTTAGAGTGAATCTCAATGGTTAGCATAATGGCACAAATACGCACATACACACTGACACAGACAAACAGACACACAAATATACACGCATATTATATAGGCAAGGTTGTTGCACAGCAGTGAGGTGCAGGGTATGACAATTCCTCCCATAGTGCCGGGGTATAACACTCACTTGTAGAATAGACAGACAGTAGCTGCAGGTACAGACAGACGGAGGTTATGTATGCAATACAGCTTCATGTTGCACTAATGCACTTGTGTTCGTTTGCATTATCACACGACACTAGAAGGTAAACGAAATAGTAATATGTTGCTGCTATAAGATACACAAAGCATTTCCACTCGCAACATACATTTCATGACAGATAACTGAGCAGAGAGCCCTGTTTGCGCCTAAATCCTGCTGACTGGCTGCCAGGCGCCTTTATTTTAATTTTAACAATATGATCAGCCCTAGAGACTGAGTCAGGGGTATGGGTACTAAAAAGAGAAAGGGAGATAATTAGGTGGTAGTAGTAGTGGGGGTATGGGTACTAGAGAGAGAAAGGGAGAGCATTAAGAAGTAGTAGTAGTGGGGGATATAGGTACTAGAGAGAGAAAATGAGAGCATTAGGTAGTAGTAGTGGGGGGTATGGGCTTTCGAGAGAGAGAAAAGGAGAGCGTAGTAGTAGTAGTAGTTGAAATAGTAGTAGTTGTAGTAGTAGGGGATATGGGTACAAGAGAGTAATATGGAATTAAGCAGTTGACAGAATAGGGAGCAGTTAGCAGGAATGGAGGAGGAGGGGCACGGGGCATAGAAACAGAGAGAGAGCCGGCGCTTGGGAACAGCAGAAGAGAGCGAGTGAAGAAAAAGGTACGAATGTCCACAAAACACCTCATAGTAAATATAATGCTGAGCAAGAAAAAGAAATGTTTCACGTCCCACGCAGTATAAGGCATACTGTATACTGTATAATAATAATAATAATAATAATTGATTATTCAGTAATAACATACAGGTGGTAGCATCGCGCTGAGGGCGGGACAGAGTTGCGTTAATATCTCACTTGTCCTCTTGCACCTTACCCAGCGCAGGCCCCGCCCCGGGCGCTGATTGGCTGGAGCGTTAGTTATAGTGACCCGGCGAGCGCTGAAGTGCTGGGCAGAGAGATCAGTCGTTGGGTAGGAGCTGTACAACCATCCAGTGACCTGCAATCGCAAGCGCTTCTTCTCCAACCCCAACTCTCCTCATCATGAGCAGCCCTGATGGTGGTTACGCCAGCGACGACCAGAATCAGGGAAAGTGCTCAGTGCCAATAATGATGACTGGACTCGGGCAGTGCCAGTGGGCCGAACCCATGACTTCTCTCGGGGAGGGGAAACTGAAGAGCGATGCGGGATCTGCCAATTCTAGGAGCAAAGCCGAGGCTCGGATCCGCCGGCCTATGAATGCCTTCATGGTGTGGGCAAAGGACGAGCGCAAGAGACTGGCACAGCAGAACCCCGACCTGCACAACGCCGAGCTCAGCAAGATGCTTGGTAAGGGGGGTCTCGGGCAATTGGTGAGGGGGGTCTCTGAAAACATGGGGCACATGATATGGACAAGCAAGGGAAAAGGGTTAATGAGCAAGCTTCTTTGAAAGGGGCATGACTAAGGGCACTGGCCACCATAGAATAATGAAATAACACATTTGTAAGTTATGATAACTGCTCTGATATAGTGTTACCTGTTTTAGTAGTTCTATAAATGTTCAGTAGGATAAATAAGAATTTCAGGGAAATATATATATATTGTATCGGCCAATCTATGTTGTGTAAGTAATACTGGGCTACTGTATTGGTCTGGAAAATACTGTATTGCACTTGCCATGTATGTTTAGTATATAGATTATAATTGTGCATATTTAGTTTATAAACAGCTAGTATAATATATATATATATATATTATATACCCCCTGTTGTAAAATATGAGGATATTAGAAGTTAACTCGGAGTTTCTCCTTAATTTATAATATCCTTATAATTTACACGAAGGGGTACTTTATTCACTATATATGTATATATATATATATATATATATATATATATATATATATATATATATATATATATATATATATATATATATATATATCGATTCTTGGTGTGGATAGTGGAGTACTTTATGCTGCTGTCTTGTTGCCCCTGGCTGCCAGTCTAACTCTTCTCTTTGTTCTCTCAGGCAAGTCGTGGAAGTCTCTGACTCTGGCAGAGAAGCGCCCCTTTGTGGAGGAAGCAGAGAGGCTGAGGGTGCAGCACATGCAGGACCACCCCAACTACAAGTACAGACCCCGCAGGAGGAAACAGGTGAAAAGGATGAAGAGGGCAGAAAACGGCTTCATGCACATGGCAGAGGCGCAGGAGAGCGCAGTGCTGGGCGCAGATGGAAGGGTGTGTCTAGAGAACTTCAGCCTGAGTTATCATGAGCAGACTTACCCCCACGGCCAGGTTCCTCAGAGCAGCCACTACAGGGATCCCCAAGCAGTGGCTCCCCATTATGACGGTTACAGTTTGCCCACTCCTGAGAGCTCTCCTCTGGATTTGGCAGAAACAGATCCCGTGTTCTTCACATCTCCAGCCCAGGACGAGTGCCAGATGATGCCCTACAGCTACAATGGCAACTACCCTCACCAGCAGAACTCCATGTTGGTAAGACAGATGCCACAAACTGAGCAAATGGGTCAAGTCAGTCCAGTTCAGGGTATGATGGCATGTCAGAGCTCCCCACACATGTACTATGGACAGATGTACTTGCCAGGCTCTGCCAGGCATCACCAGCTCCACCAGGCTGGGCAGCCCTCCCCACCCCCTGAGGCTCAGCAGATGGGCAGAGCAGATCACATCCAACCGGCTGACATGTTGGCAGAGGTGGACAGGACTGAATTCGAGCAGTATCTGAGCTATGTGGCCAAGTCAGACCTGGGTATGCATTATCATGCGCAGGAATCGGTGGTGCCTACTGCAGACAATGGGCCCATTTCTTCTGTCCTTTCCGATGCCAGTACTGCTGTATATTACTGCAACTACCCCAGTGCCTGAGAGACTGACACTGTGCCCTATAGATCCTGCAGTATTCACACACACACCAGTATTGAGAAGGACGGGCTCTGTGTCTTATCTTATTGACTCTCTAATTTATGTAATTTATTTTACATACAACGGGCCAGTAAAGTAAGGAATGAAATATTGTCTACCAGGTAACTGGCTCCAGACTTACTTACTGATCAAAATGAGTTTGATCTCGATTATTTTCATTGAATGCAATGTGAAACGGTGTGATTATTGTGTACGTGGTACACTGCTTTTATTTTTGCGCTTTTAAATAATTTTTATACATTGTTTTTTTTTTATTTTATTTTGCACTTTTATAAATAAACATTCAAATATAATCCCTAATGTTGTACAGTTACTTTGTTTGTTTTACAATTGCTGCAGTAGTAGAAATGTAAACGAGATAAAACTAAATATATGAAATATGGTGAAATCTATCTTTAGAAATATTAGTGAAATCACCAGTTGTTTTATAATCGCTGGTAGGCGTTGCCACTTTGTTAATTTAATCTTATATAAACGAATAAATTCGGTAATAAATGAAGATATTAGAAGTTCAATGCATAAAATCCCCCTATAAGTGTCCAGCAATTTATTAGCATGGACCTCCTTGTTTACTTCTAGTATT
Source organism: Xenopus petersii (assembly GCA_038501925.1). Classification (NCBI taxonomy): domain Eukaryota; kingdom Metazoa; phylum Chordata; class Amphibia; order Anura; family Pipidae; genus Xenopus; species Xenopus petersii. The sequence goes on along the minus strand of CM076682.1, from coordinate 42,206,116 downwards.
TCAATATTTTATTAATGGGGATGTAATTTTTTGAGTTTTGCAATTTGGAGACTTGTTAAGATTCCTCTAAATGTAGACTGGGATTCTTTCGAATGAGATAAAATATTTTTATTAAATTAATTATATAATATATATCATTTTATGTCCAACGATAACATAGTGTTCATCTAGCAAATGTTCTTATTCAAATGAATATCTAATTACCCATTGTTTATTTAATTGGTACAAGACGAAAATTCATGTCTTTCAAAACATACATATAATACTTGCTATTTGGCACAGCTTTGTATGAAAGTCACATAATCCTTGTTTGTATCAGAGTGGCACTTACAAAAGATCTGACAGTTTTACATATCATTCTCAATCTCTATAACAAGCAAACTATAATTCACACACACACACACACACATATCCATTCCATTTAGATATAACTTTGCAAGCATTCATGAACTCTACATACCACTAAAATGCATTATTAATAGAATCCTAAATTCCTGAGAAAGGAGAAAACAAGTTATCGTTCATATATGACTATATATATAATGAATATGTAATAAAACTCGTTCCTTATCTGAGAGGATATAAGGCATAACTGATTACACAAGTGACCATCAGAAAATCTCTTGAGTTTATACAAATTATCTTAGAGAATAGCAGCTCCCACCCCCATATAATGCCTGTCCCACCTCTTGTGAAGACGAACAAATTAGTTCACAGCGATAGTTAATAAATCAGCGCAGTAGACATTCTCCCAGCGATACCTAATCAATTTATCTACAGTATGATAACTACAAACACTCCTCAGTGGGATTTCAGGAATACAGTAGCAATTAAGCGCTCAAACTGGGTTTCCTAATAATGAGTATATTCCAATAATACTATTACAAGCTTTTAATTAGTCGGTGAATTAGTAGACAATTCCTCATTTTTATCAATAGGTAAAAAATCACTTTGGAAAATTGTTTTCCAGCCTGGCACTTTAAAGGAACAATAACACCAAAAACAAAACGTGTTTTAAAGTAATTAAATTATAATATAGTGTTGCCCCTGTGCTGGTAAAAAGTGATTTGTTTGCTTCAGAAAATGCTACAATTTTGTATGTAAGCAAACTGCTGTGCAGAATTGGCTGTAGTTGAAATAGTACTAAGGCTAAAAAACAATTGTGTCGGCGCAGGTGCAGGCATACACAGCAGATTATGGGGAAGAAACACAAGAGCTTGCATTCTCACACTGAAATCCAATGCTTGTACCTGTTTGTACTCATGCTCACACCATTGTTTCAAGTGCAGGGAAGACAGGGGTCACAGAGCAGATTCACTTCTCTATGCTCTCTGTCCCTTTTATTAATATACTACTATATAAGTTACTATAGTAGTATTTCTGAAGCACAAGTTTAACCAGCACCGGTCAGAATTGCATTATATTTAAACTACTTTAGAACACTTTCATTCTTTGGTGTTACTGTTCCTTTAAGGAGGCCATACAAGTAACCAGCCTATTTGGTCCGTCTGTGTTGTTAAAAAAATGACAATTTTTTCTCCATACACAAGCCAATAAGAGAGGCTGAGGTATCGACCAAAATTCTTCTATGCATGATCAGCATGAATGTTACTAGTAAGCTGATGTTTATTCAACAATATATATTGTGTATCCTATATAATAGAGTTGAAGTGTCTCTGCGTCCAGTCCCTGTGTTCGTGGGATTGCGCTACTGCGCATGTGCCCCACGGACCTTCTATGGAGTCGATGTTGGAGTGTAGGAGCCAGAGTTCCTCGCTGTTGTCCTTCCGGGAGCTGAGGATGAGGTGGTGGCCGGTCAGACAGAGGGTGCCCCACACAGGGGAGTGGAAAGGCCGGTGCAGAACCACATTATCCACCTGGGGGGTCTTAATCAGCTCGGTGAACTCCATTCCGGCAGCGGGAAGCGGCGCCGGTGAGGACTCACAGACTGGATTCCCCCAGACTCATCATTCCTGTCACCCACTTCCAGTCAGCTCGGCAGCAAACAAACACCGCAGCTCCTGGTTCCTCCCAACGCGCATGCGCCACCACCGAGCGGGGAGTTATTAATACAGTGCGGGGAGTTATTAACACAGTGCAGGGAGTTATTAACACAGTGCAGGGAGTTATTAACACAGTGCAGGGAGTTATTAATACAGTGCAGGGAGTGTATAATAGCTTATAGTAGTGCATAATAGTGTAGCATATAGTAGTGCATAATAGAGTATAGTAGTACATAGTAGTGCATAATAGTGCATAATAGTGTATAATAGCGCATAATAGCGTATCCTATATACATAATAAAGTTGAAGTGTCTCTGCGTCCAGTCCCTGTGTCCATGGGATTGCGCTACTGGGCATGTGCCCCACGGACCGTCTCTGGCGAATTTTTTTTAGACTAGAACAATTCTGTTTTTATAAATGTTTGACTACTACTACTTATGTTCTAGTGCCCGTTAATTTAATGGGCTTAATGTCTAGTATGTTATAATATGTTTGCTTTTTATTTACTACAACACAGAATTATCTAACATTTAAAGGAAATGCCATATTAAATAATATGTAATTTTATGGAACTTTCCTATATACTTTTATTAAACATTTTCAATTTGTCGTTATTTATAAATGTATTTGGAATGAAAATCAGTGTTTACCTGTCTTTTTTTTTGCACTGCTGGTTCTGAACTTGAAACAGTGTAGCGGGTCAGCTCTCCTCCAGCCTAGACTTCATTTCTTACAATAACACACACGCTCCTTCATAGTTTATTAGGTTATTAGCTAGCTTCTGATACACTGTTTCTAATTTAGAAATAAAAAGGACACCATAAAAATCATGACATAACCCCTTTAAGTGGTGGATTTTATTTCTTAATTCTGGGAAAGGTCTGCAAAAACATTTGGGTACCCAGATTTAATTTCATTTGTTTAATATGAAAATCAAATAAAATATTTTAAACAGAAAGAATGCTCTGACTTGGTGTGCAAGTTGGTATAGAGTATTTTGATGTTCTTTTATTTAACCTTCATTGGTTTGTGCTCCCAGTGTCTGTATATCACATTAAACCTTTAAACGTTAAAAATAATAAGTATTCATTAAAGTACGGCAGACAAGTACCATTTCTGACATACAGTAAACCAGGCTTAGCTGCTGCTATATAAAACTATTCTACTCTGTGGGACAGGGGCTTCTTATTTTAGCACTTAATGTAACTGTATTTGTTCTTGGAATGATCAGTATTTGTTATATTATTGCTTGCCAGATATCTTGCAGTTATTTAATTTCACAGTGACAGTGACATTTTCATTTGCAAACTTAACTAGTTAAAGGGATACTGTCATGGGAAAATTTTTTTTTATCAAAATGAATCAGTTAATAGTGCTGCTCCAGCAGGATTCTGCACTGAAATCCATTTCTCAAAAGAGTAAACCGATTTTTTTATATTCAATTTTGAAATCTGACATGGGGCTAGACATATTGTCAATTTTCCAGCTGCCCCAAGTCATGTGACAAAATTGACAAACTGTCTAGCCCCATGTCAGATTTCAAAATTTAATATAAAAAAATGTTCTTTTGAGAAATGGATTTCAGTGCAGAATTCTGCTGGAGTAGCACTATTAACTGATGTGTTTTGAAAAAAACGTGTTTTCCGATGACAGGATCCCTTTAAATACAATGCACTTCCCAAAGGCCTTCCTCTAATAAGCAACCTAATTAAATATAACCAACATTTTAATGATAACATTGATTCATATTTGCACTGATATTTGCAGTAGTGCATTAGATGTGATAATCTACAGTAATGATATTTTCTGTAATAGCATCCCCTCTCTTCCCAAAATGATTGTGCTCTAGACCTTTTCTGTCTTCCTTCCTTTTCTGCCTGATGCTGCAGCTCAGTCTAGACTCTAGAGCAGTGATCCCCAGCCAGTAGCCCGTGAGCAACAAATTTCTCACCAACCCATTGGATGTTGCTCCCACTGGCATCAAATCAGGTGCGTATTTTTTAATTCCTGCCTTGAAGGAAAGTTTAGTTGCAGAAGAACCCTGTGTTCTGCCAAACAGAACCTCCTGTAGGCTGGAATTCCATATAGGGGCTGCCAATAGTTAACCACAACACATATTTGGCATCCCTAGGAACTTTTTACATGCTTATGTTGATCTCCAGCCTTTTTACATTTTAATGTGGCTCACGGGTTGGGGAGCCCTGGTCTATATGCTAAAGACAATAATTGTTCAATTCATCAGCTCTGTGGAGCTGTCAGACCCTATGGCGCTCTTCGCCCAGTACTGCTTATAAATAGCAACTGGCCATTTTGACCTACCTACTCCTCAGCACAAAACTCTTTTCAAATAAAGTTCCATATAGTTGAGCAGTACTCCTGTAGAAGTGTAAAATACCTTTATTGCAGAGCAGCACACAGCAAGTCTATAGGCTTTTTATTGAGAAGAAGGCAAATAGTTATAAAAATGAAAATAAAATAAATGCCAATTATGAAGTTGCTTAGAATTAGCCTTCCCATAACATATGAGGACCTCCAATAATGAAGAAGCAATTATTTAAAAAAAATAGAAAATGTATTAGGACATGAAGACCTAACGCGTTTCGTGCCTATTGGGACACTTACTCATAGCCTATGTATGTATGAGTAAGTGCCCCAATAGGCACGAAACGCGTTAGGTCTTCATGTCCTAATAAATTTTCTAATTTTTTAAATAATTGCTTCTTCGTTATTGGAGGTCCTCACATCTTCTTTGATATAGTGTTTTGGACTTGCACCTTGGGACTGTGGTGAACTGTGAGTAAATCCTCCACAACTAACTTAAAAAACTTGTATCTTTGATTTATTAATTATTTTTTAGCACAAACCTTGTATATTATATATCCCATAACATTCTAATACTTAACTTAAGTTGGTCTAAGTGGCATGCTTTTTGTGACTATGAATGGCAATTCAATAGAGGTGCTCACCATAAGAAAAATTAGATGGGAGTCAAAGTTCTACTACCTAACTTCATCCCCTGCATGAAATGGTTTCCCTAAGGCCCCTGGCCATTGTTATTTATTACCACATAGGACCACAATGATTTATACTGTATTTTTATATGGTATTTTTCAAATTACTGCCATTTGCCTTGAGGAATGCTGTATATAAAAGTCAATATTTTAACACTGGTTATTTAGGTTTATACATTCTTTACACGTTGTAGAATTGTGCTAATCATATGGACTCTTTTGTAGCCACATTTACTAAATATATATTTGTGCATACACTGTCCAGTCTGCATAATTAAATAATACAGTGACCCCTTCATAAAATGCCACAATGACATATCATACTATGGTACAGTAACCCCATTATAAAACGGCATAACAACCCACAGCATCAAATTGTACATTAAATTAACTGGGTATTTATAGTCAAATATTGGCAGTTTGGACTTTTTTCAACCAAACTGGCTGACATTTTCCAGTGTATACCAAATATCCCATTTGGGTTCATTTTGGACATAATAGAGTAGATCAGATGGCCTAAAAGTTAGAAGGACTCCTGCCACATCCAACTGCTCTGCAAATACCAGCAATCAGATCAGGACATACAGTAGCTAATTCTCTTTCCTGATTGGCTAGCATCTGCTGCTATATGCCCACCTTGAAACTAAAAAAAAACATGGGTCGTACAACAAAATGTGGTGCAATCCAGTTTCTTGTTAATCCAAACAACTAGCTCTCATGCATGTGCAGAGCTTGAGTATATTTATAGCAGCCCCTTTCACTTTTGCCAGAACATCCAGATTGATATATTTGCCCTATTTGTATGACATCATCATTTTATTGTAAACTGCCGCCTGTGCATATAGTTTGGTGGATAATTGGCCAACTACAGTGAAAAGGTTTGGCAGCCACACTATGGCTAATGATTCCAAGGCAGGACCCCAAAGCAGTTGCCCATGATGTTGCCTCTTGCAGATACTGATATTAAATATATTTTGCGTTGTAACTTACTGCTCTGGGAACCAGCCCTCAGTGTTGCTAGGGAAGCATTATATATGATTATTTTGTTATAGATGGGGAATTAGTAAGCATAGTAAAGTGTATTGAAATGTAGGGAATTGGGTTCCTATCCTTTTCCAGGTCTCCTAATTGGCCTGAGTGTCAGTTTTTTAGTGTGAGGGTGCAATACAGTGGCTTTGTAAAGATCTCCTGCAAAAGTCAAAATTGCTTCTTCAGACTCTTTGCAACTTTCAAATGGAGGTCACTGACCCCATCTAAAAACAAATGCTCTGTAAGGCTACAAATTGCTATTGCTATTACTCCTAATTCTATTCAAGCCTCCCCTCTTTATATTTCAGTCTCTTAATACCACTGCATGGTTGCTAGGGTAATTTGAACCCTAGCAACCAGATTGCTGAAATTGCTGCTGAATAAAAAGTAAAATGACTAATAATACAAAAATAAAAACAATTAGAAATCGTCTCAGAATGTCACTATCTATAGTAAAAGTTAAATTAAATGTGAACAGCCCCTTTAAAATAATTTAAAAAAAAAGTATAAAAAATATCAGTCGAGACATGAGCGAATAATTGAATTTTTACGACACAAATACGATTTAGATAACGCCGGTTTCATCATAGATATTCACTGCGCAATCAGCCGGACCCATTAAGAGCAATTTACCTTAACAAGATCAAGAATGAAACCAAGACAATGGATTATACAGTTTATCTGTTTTTTTACAATTCATTTACCATTTTTTTCTGATAAAGGAGGACGATCAATAGCTAGCCTTTATCATGACACAGACCTTTATCCAGCACAAGACAATAAATACAGGTGATCAAACGGTGTAATCGGTTTAAATCGCAGCGACAGGGCTTCACCAGACTGATATCATTTACAGAATTATGGTTTTATTTTAAGAATAATCTTGTTATTGTAGGTTGAACTGATATTCTACAATCCATCTAATAAATCTTGATATTTTTTATTACTGATACGTTGAATGATAATGCTACATAATAAAAACGCTTGTTTCTGTTCTGTCTTTTGCAGTATAAAATGTTAGAATATTGAATATTATGACTTTTCCCCTGTTTACTAAGCTAAAAAACCCTTCGTTTGGTCCTTAGGAATCAATTAAGTAAAGTGTAATAAACGAATTAATTTGTTTCTGTATCGATGACACATTTGCACCCCAGAATAATACAGTTGAATAAACACAAACGAATCCCAACGATGCCACACTGGAAAATGACAGTTTTTTTAGATCCTTGTCTCGGTCTTTGGGTGTCTAATGGCTTTATCACCTCAGGCCGAAACTCTGTCATTAGCAATGGGTTTGGGGCCAAAGAAGGCAAGATTTCTGACAATGTTGAGTTAAAAAAAAGTTCATTTATATTTTTATATCAAGAGCGATGTTCGGCTTCAAATTGTTTTGTAAAAATAGAATTGAAGATTTATATATATATATATATATATATATATATATATATATATATATATATATATATATATATATATATATATATATATATATATATATATATATATATATATATATATATATATATATATATATATATATATATATATATATATATTTAAAACATGGAAGAAACATCATTATTTGTATAATTCATGTGAGTAACAATATATCATTCTTACAACCCGCTCACAGAGGCTGGTGACTTGCTTCCCTGCATAGGCTGTGCTTATAACCAGACTAGAACAGTATTTTGTTCAATAATATACTCATAGAAATTGTATATATTTAATAATACAATACGTTGCTTATATTTAATAATATATTCAATTTACAGCAACAAACAGAACAGTACATACAAAGCAATGCAAGAATTAATAAGCTAATTGATACAAGCATTCTAATAAAATATTTATTTTAAAAACCAAATATATCAAGTGTTTAGTACAGGTACTATAGTATAGTGAGATTGGATACTATAAAACCATTGTGTAAAATATATTCCTGATTTAGAATTTAGAATTTTCAAAATAGTAGAAGCTAGTGTCATATAATAAGGATTCCATGGAACTATAGTGAATATAGAATTGAGTTCACCTGGTGCAGATTTACCAAAATGTTAGCTTAAAGATCACTACAGAAAAAATCTTTTTTTTTAGTATTTATCAATGGATGAGATTGTTCACCATTTGATAAATACAATTCTAAAAATCCTTTAGGAATGAATAAAGAGTGAGTGATATTTTGTGGTGAGCTAGAATCTCACATTTTAAAAGGGTTGTTCACCGTTGAGTTAACGTTTGGTGTAGAGATTTGATTTGAATAAAAGACTGGAATGTGAATAAGAGAGGATCTGAACAGAAAGATTATTAATAAAAAGCAGCAATAACAATACATTTGTAGCCTTGCAGAGCATTTGTTTTGAGACGACATCATTATTTATTTAATTTATCATTTATTTCAATTGGTCTTCATTATTTATTTTGTTATCGTTTTTTGTAATTATTTGCCTACTTCTTCTCTTTCCAGCTTTCAAATTGGGGATTTAAAAGCTGGAAATAGTCAGAAGAAGAAGGCAAATGATTACAAAAAAAAGATAAAAAAAAAAAATAATGGAGACCAATTGAAATATTTTTTAGATTTGACCATTCTATAACATACCAACATGAAACTTAAAGGTGAACCACCCCTATATTAAATCTGCCCCTAAGAGCTGAGCACATAGAAGCCAAGGCTGCTGTTAGAGAATGAGGAGGATTTCAGCACCCCGGATAGTGTCAGCGCCGGGTCCAACATTAGAGTTTCGGTTGACACATGAAGCCCTTTGTTCCCAAGTCCGTATGTGGATTGATAGCCGCTACCTTTAACAGCCCCTCAAAGGCAAACCACAAACTGTTGATTTTGATTTTGACACCACGTTGAAGAAGAAAGGGAATTTAAATGGAGTTAGTGCTTTTTAGGAGGATTACTAGCATAATAATTATGTTAATTTCGTCCTTTGCTGTCTCATTATACCTGGGCAATATCACACCTAGAGACCTGTTGGCCGACGCAGAAACCCACAGCTAATGTCCCCACTGTCAAACAAGTCTGTACTTGAACGGGAAGTCAAGGCCTGGGTTTCGAGGGTCCTTTAGCCTAGGCCCCGGCAGACAGCAATAGTTTCGGTTCAGTTACCTGCCGGCTAACCTGCTCAACATCTAATATCCTATCATTATAATATCAAATAGTAGTACCTGTGCCCAGACACAGCTGTCTGTCTGCACCGGTTCCCAGACTAACCCTGTCATATCAGGGATCATTATCTGCACAGACACTGGGCCAGCCAAATACAATTACTAGATATTGCCTTGTAGCTGAATAAAGTACTCTGATAAGCACCAAAGGCACCACTGTAATGCACCATATAACCTATATCTCTGCATTGTTTCCCCCTTATTGCGCTATCACTGCATTTACATAGCCAAACACAAGCAATCGCCTGTCCATGTCTGTACCCTATGCGCTAGAAAGAACTAAATCTGGATAATAAGTTACACATAAAGACCCATTTAACTACTAAACAAAAATCAAATATTTAATACATTTATATTATCAAAACATATTTTATCCAATTACTCCAATGTACACCGCGCAGCTGAGGCTATATACTGTAAAACAGTGAAATACTTATTCAGAATTACTATAAATGTCCATCCCATATTGTACAACGTCGTCATTCCATACCCATTACATGTAGTGCCCATTCCATATAATATCCGACCTATATAAAGCCCATTCTCTATAATACCCATCCCATATATAGCCCATTCCATATAATGTCCATCCCATATAGTATTAGCGCCCATTTCATATAATGTCCATCCCATACAGAGTCCATTCCATATAGTGTCCATCCCATATTGTATTAGTGCCAATTTCATATAATGTCCATCCCATATACAGGCCATTCCATTAAGTGTCCATCCCATATTGTATTAGTGCCTATTCCATATCCTCCTTTTTTGGCAGTATATCGGTGTGATTATTACAAAGAAAAACATCACTGAATTAAACGCAGAGTTACATAAAGGCAATAATAAACGACCTATTGTGATATATATGATGATATTATTCACCCAACAATCATGTCCATATAAAGACATCATTGCTGTTATACACAGAGAGAACTCAGGGGGCATTTCTGATGCGTTTTATTTTAATATGTGGGGTACATACATTATTACTTAGAATACAGAAGTTTGAATGGATTATGTGACGTCACGGCACAATGGTTACAGCTGATTACATCACTGATCACTGTTTATACAGCTATATTTTATTGATATATTATATTTTATTTATTTTATCACAGGATATCTATCTGCATTGTATAGTATGCTGCATACTGACAGGAGGTAAGGAGGAATCCAAATTCTCGTTCTAGACTTGATTCTAGATTCTAGACTTGTGAGAAAGCAAATAGTACTCTACAATCTGCAGTTGTAGGGATTGCACATCTATGCGAGCAGATATCATTGTATACTATTTATTTTGTTTATTGCATTTGTTTGTTTCATAGAATTTGCCCCAGCACGAATCCACTTTCCTTTAAAACGGAGTCCAATGCAAATCCAGTTGGTTAGTAGAAAGTCAATGCAATGTACATCAAAGAGCAGGAAATATAGAGAAGGGCCCTGGCGTCCTGCCTTTTGCAATAAAGCCATCCATTGGCATCCGTTTACATGAATTACCTGTCCATTGATAGAGGAAAGGGATAGGGAAGGGTGGGACTCATCTCATTCAGGTTATTACAGGCAAGTGAAATATTCAACATGTGTTTCTGCACCTGCTGATGGACTACAACTCCCAGCATGCCAAGTTTAATGAAGTTTAATGCTGGGGATATTGTCAATAGCCAAAAGGTACTGGTTTAAGAGCTTAACCTCTCTAAAGAATACAGCAGTACAGGGGTAGATATAACAGTGGCCATTTAGAAATAAATAATGTATGATATATATATATATATATATATATATATATATATATATATATATATATATATATATATATATATATATATATATATATGGATAAAGAGTAAATCAAATCTTAATTACAGTAAAGGGATAAAGTGCTGATTCTGCAAATAGGGTGGTTGAACCAATCTGAGATACGTTGGAGGGGGGGGGGGCTTCTAGGGTCTAATATCTATTGACCATATTTTAACTTGCCCAAAATAAATATAAGGAGCCCCAGGGTGTGCATGTGTAAGTGCATGTGTAAGTGTATGTGTAAGTGCATGTTTATACGGAAAGAGAACGTTTGAAGTTGTGTGAGAGAGCACAATGACATTGCATATGGCAGCTCCTCATTACTAGCAGAGGAAATAATACATTCACCTGAACAATGATGAGAAGAGTTGCTTTTGCAGTTTGTGCAGAATACTCCCCCCCCCCGTTTGTGAACTGCTCGTCTTTGTTATTTTATCCCCGTTGTTTCATTTGCATCGACACCTTTCCATTAGCCCAGACCTTAACCTCCTGCCTCGTCTCTCTCTGTCCCAGCCCTTCGCACCTCTCTCAGGTTAGACCCCGCCCCGGGCGCTGATTGGCTGCTGCAGTAGTTATAGAAGCCAAGGTAGAGCCTCAGGGCAGAGTCAACGTTTCCCCCAAAGTGGAGAGATCCCTGTACCCGTAGCGCCGAACTCCACTACCCTCCTCCTCCTCCTCATCATGAGCAGCCCAGACTGTGGCTACGACAGCGACGATCAAATTCAGAGAAGCTGCTCACTGCCAATGATGATGGGCCAGTACCAATGGACCGAACCCAGGACCGTCTTTCAGGAAGGCAAACCGAAGAGAGACGAAGCATCAGCCAATTCTAGGAGCAAAGCCGAGGCTCGGATCCGCCGGCCTATGAATGCCTTCATGGTGTGGGCAAAGGACGAGCGCAAGAGACTGGCACAGCAGAACCCCGACCTGCACAACGCCGAGCTCAGCAAGATGCTTGGTAAGGGGGGTCTCGGGAAATTGGTAACGGGGGTCTCGGGCAATTAGTATTAGTTCTTTGTCGGTTCGGGCCCCTCTTCAGGACTTCAGTACTAGACAATAATAAATGTCCAAAATACAAAGCAAATATATATATGTATATATAAACTTAGCCATTGTAGGATTTTTTGAAACTTGCAACAGGGATTGTTTGTCCATATATTGCAATATATTTAAGATGGCCAACTATGTCAAAGTCATCCCATATCTGACCAGTCCTACGCTTAATTTTCATCTGATTCATTAAGAATTCTATTGCTTCATTATACATTTTACAAAGGGACAAAGTTTTACCTGCAACTTACTAGCTCCCACCCCTCCCAACTATAGTCAGGTGATCCCACTGGTGTCTAATAAAAGGGCAGCCAAGTTTGGGAGTAAGTTGCAGGTAAAACGTCCCTAGTGTAGTTGCTTTCCCCTAATATTGCATATGTACCTTTTCTTTAAGTAAAAATAACTGTTATTCAGTCAGTGCCTAACCAGTACTGTTTTCTTCAGGTAAATCATGGAAATCCCTTAACCTAGCAACAAAACGCCCCTTTGTGGAAGAAGCTGAGAGGCTGAGGGTGCAACACATCCAGGACTATCCCGATTACAAATACAGGCCCCGCAGGAAGAAGCAGATGAAGAGGATGAAGAGGGAAGAAGAGTGCTTCTTTCCAAGTGCAAACATCCCTGGACCTGAGGCGATGGGCAGCAATGTCATGGTAGGACAGAAATACAAGATGCAGTATTCTGTGCAGAACCTCCAGGAGAACCAACTCCCCACAGCAGGCTACTTCGAGGGCCACAGCCCCATGGGATACTTTTACAAAGATTACAATGTACCCAATTACTACACTTCCCAGAACAGCTCTGGCTACTGTAGCCCCCCTACTCAAGATGAGTACCAAGCACTGTCTTATGGCTTCGGCAGCAGCTATATGCCCTACCAGCAGACTACTACGACCCCAGTGATGGCTAAACAGATTTCAGCTACTCAGAACATTCCACAGGAAAGTCCTGAACATGGCATGATGGCATCTCCACAAATGTATAATGGACAAATGTATTTGCCTGAGTGTGCCAAAACCCACCCAGTGGCACAAACTGAGCAGCATTCCCCTTCACATCAGTCCCAGCAGATGGTGAGTCAGAATTATCTACAGTCCCAACAAGATGGACACCTAGAGACTCACATTGACAAGACAGAGTTTGACCAGTACCTTATGTATGAGCCCAAGTCTGATCCAGAGCTCATCTGTACCATTGACCAGGACAGTGGGCCTTATAGTACAAACCTCCTGCCATCTTTAATCTCGGAGGCAAACAATGTCTGCTACTATGACTATTGTGGAGTATAAAGCACCTGCACAGACAAATAAGATAATGGACATTAATGTGTAGTCTGTGCTATGGCTTAGGGCTCCTTTTATTCACTCTTGTGGATGTGATATGTATCATATTGTATATTAAATACATTATTTTGAAGGTTTGGCAGAATCTATTTACATTTAATAAATGTACTATGAATTGTATAATTTCACTTGTCATCTTTTATTTACTCAAAGTGGGTTTATCTTATGGAACATTCATTGGGAAAACTTTGTTTATTTCATGAGCCACCCTTCACTGGGTTGAATGCACATTATTTACTCTTGGGTACACAAATGTAGCAATTGGGGCCGAGTACAAATAGGGTTGGTACAAAGGGCATAGAGAGTCAATATTAGGGGTCTTGAAAATGGCTAAACCCTGGTTTGAGGAGGCTTTCTATATTGTCTCTCACCCTTATTTGTTTGGATACAGAAACTCTAGCGGCTATCATGAAACCTCTTATATGAAAAACCTCAACCTCATTTGGTTAACAATAGACACTCTTACCAGGTGATATGGGGTGACTTCCATGAGATGACTATGGGGGGGGGGGGTTGTGGATGCACACCCGAGGCCAATTTCAAAAAGTTTAAAGCCCTGTCTAAATAATTCATTTACTTGAATTATTTAGATAGAGCTTTAAACTTTTTGAAATTGTCCTCAGGTGTGCATCCACAACCCCCTCATAGTTATGTATTTGCTGGAAGCTTTGGCTAAGCTCATGTGGTTATTGCACCCTCATACCCACCCCTTTATATTTTTGGTGGTCACCCTCACTTGTTGTGCCTTGGTTTGTGCAATATCTCTCTTAAAAGCCACAGATGCTAGCGGCATGGGAGGATCTAGCCGTGAAAAAACCAACGTCCCATTAGAAACTTCTCTATGTAAACACACTTATTGTGTTACTCATTTAGTTCTCCTTTACACTCTTCTATTCTATGCTTACATTCATACACATTCCTAAATACACATACACTTTTCCCTTTTCACTACCATACACACCTTCATATTTCACTTATACATGTATACACACTATTGTGCAACTGCACATATTACTCTACTTTGTTTTTAATTACAACACCTTACTTCTACTTTTCTAAAATGGGCATTGGTTAAGGCAGTCTCTCCCTCTTAAAAGCCGCTGAGCAGTTGGCGGGGGAGGATTTAGCACAGAGTTTGAAACCAAGGCACAGGAGATGTTGGTACTATACAGAGAGGTTATATTCCTTTTTTACTATGATTAGAGATAAATAAGTTAGGGACCACCATGTGGGGTTTTACCTTGACGTGGTATGGTGGCTTATCAATATTATGATCATAACTTTGTAACAAAAAAACCCTGTTTCAAAATTACATGCACTTGCATATTTACTTGAATTATTTAGACAGGGCTTTAAACTTTTTGAAATTGGCCTCAGGTGTGCATCCACAACCCCCCATATTTATGACTTCCATGAGATGCACCGAGATACAGAACCCATTGACACAGTAATCTTGGGAGTGAAAAAGTACTAATACATATAGTTTATGAAAAATACAGCACCAAAGCAGAGAGATGCCTTACAGTGCCATCATCATAGAGGGGTTATTGATGTCACAAACACAAAAAGAATATAAAGGTAGAACTTCTAACTCTAATTTTCCCAACTTATTTCCCAAATCATTCTTCTTCTACTTGATTTCAGGGATTGCTCTGTCTTTTGTAGGATCAGGCATTAATGAGGTGCAAAAAACGTTACCTGCCATAATTCTGCCCAGAAAGATCACCCTTGATATTCATTTTCTCCAGTAGGGTTTCTTTAAGCAAGCCCTTTACTGTTGCAGCATATAGCATTTTGCTTAGAATGTCATCTACACAAGGAAATACATTTCAGGGACATGTTAGTTGAAAGGTCCTTGTTATTTCAGCTGTACTTGCCCTGATCCGACTCTGAGTGCATGGAGCCTTGGATCCATGTTGCACGTTGCAGTAACAGATTTATCCTGGTGGTAGGGGCTCCTTACAAAGGAAGTTCAAAAGTGCTCCTTCTCTCATATTGCTGACCTTGAGCTTTAACAGCTAAAAATCCTGTTTTTTCGATCTCCAAGAGGAAACATGCTAAAGTTACCATCTCACTTCTTTTCATATTTGATGCTTTAACCTTTTTTGTACAAGCTTCAGGCATGGAAATAGGCCAAAATGAGTGGATCATTGGTGAAAGAAATAAGCACTGCAACATATTTTGCTGGCATTGAATGGACCATTTTTTGGGCAAACATATTGGTAAAAATTTTGCTTTGGCCCCAATAATTAGAGCCATCCCTATGGTTTTGGCATGGTTAAGTTTGGTATCGATCAAGCACAGTTTGACATACACTATATGACAAATGAAGTCTTAGAAAAAAATGACATATCACTACTACATTGTGTAATTAAAGATACTTTTAATATTAACTTCAAGGATTCTCATCCAATTGTCTTTGAGCTTTCTCAACTACAACTCTTAGAATCACTGCAAGAGTCAAGAGCTGTTGGCCTCTACAGGGAATTGTAGTTCACAAGCGTTTGGCTGGCCATAGATTAATATTTCTGATATTTTTCCACCAGTTCTCAGTTTCTTTTCTTTGTCTCAAAACTCCTCCAGACTATTTCTGCTCCTGCTAGTAAGCCTATGTTTTCATACACTGAGGGGCCCATTTAATAACAATCGAAAGCCTCTAATACAAAACTTCACCAGGTAAATGTTGTCGAGGTTTTCTAAAAGTCAGTTGGAGCTGCGCTGATTCCGGACCGTTTGAAATTAATTCTGACTTTTAGAGGTTTTTGGATTTTTTTTCCTAGGAATTGTCCAAAACTTGATTTTTTAAAGTTTTTAGAGCTACTTGTATCTTTTTTCAGATCGTTCAGTGTAATTTTCTGTTCATACTTTTTATCTGGAGCTTTTAATAAATTTCATGACATTTGTGGTTTTAAAGAAAGTGAGTTTAGTTGTGGTTTTAAAAAAACCTCTAAAACCACTAAAATCCAACCTTTAATAAAAAGGTCTCCAAGTGAACATGCCTTTAGAGTGATAATTAAAGCGATACTGACACCTTTGGGCTAAGGGCATTTTAATTTTTGCCTTGAAGTGTGATCCTCAGCGGGGCTTTTGTTTTCATTGAAATCACATTCTGAAAGCCTTTACACTTGCATCAAGCTTGTCTGTGTTTCTGCTCTGCCCTGAAGATATGCTGGGCTCAGGCCGAGTACTGATATACGTCTGTCACCACTTGCCTCTACTCCAGTGAAAACAAAGGTACCACAAACACAATACAAAAGTGTAATTTTCATATCATGCAATAGGCACCTTGTGCAAATCAAATTTTACCTGTGGGCCAATGATGGGATGATGTTGCTTGCTGTCCCGGTCACTCATAACGAAGTTTATAACTTATTTATTGGCCTATGGGGCCAAAGCTTGAGTCTCCCTGATTGTTTTGAGTTTGGGGGGGGGGCAGACTGGGCTTGCTGGGAAATCCCATTGGGCAAGTATTTCATCAGGCTGTTGCTACTGTCCTCTTTCAGTGGTTTTTTAGCCTGAGGGCAAAATTATTGCATCAGCCTGGATTAGAGCATGCTTTGGGTGGCCAAACTGGGCAACAATCAGCTCATTTTCATGACCCCACCAAAGGAACATTTATGGCTAGCTTTAATTATGGGATGCCTGATTACACCAATAATATAAGCAAATCTGTTTAACAGACATGCATACAAATAAGATGTATATGAGCACATTTAGATAATTGTTCCCTTAAAAAAAATGTTCCTAGCCAAAGACTGAGCTGACCTTACAGATAAGCCCTAATTAGTTATTAGTTTAGATCTGGAATCCCCAATATTTTTTACTTGTGAGCCACTTTCAAACATAAAAAAAGTTGTAGAGCAACAGAAGCATGAAAAAGTTCTTGGGGGTGCCAATTAAGGGCAGTGATTTGCTATTGGTAGCCCCATGTGGATTGGCAGCCTACAGAAGTTTCTGTTTGGCAGTACACCTGGTTTTAACTAAAGCTTGTCTTAATGATGGGCATTCAAAAATAAGCATCTGCTTTGAGGCCATTGGGAGCAACATCCAAGGAGTTGGTGAGAAACATGTTGCTTGTGAGCCACTGGTTGGGGATCACTGGTGTAGATGCTTGCTGTAGATTGGACTGGGTTCTTTGCAACCATGTTGTATGACACTAATCTAGTTATGAATCATTTTATAGGTGTTCAGTATTAAAGTGGTGATCTGGATGCATAAGGGCAGACACATGGAGCTACTTGTTGTGGCAACAAAACGCCAGAAAATACCCTGCCGTAGACAATACTAAGAATTGTCTTTGCTAAAACACACATAGGGTCTCAGCAGAAACAATTATCAGCATTATCTCATTTGTAGCCGCAGCAAGTACTGTAGCTGGCTACAGGTAGCTCCATGTGCCACTGCCCTTAGAGTTGCACCTTCAGAACCAGTTGTATGTATATGAGAGAAAGTAGAGATGCAAGTTCCTTTAGCTTCAGTTTTGCTTACTTTGCAGTAGTAAATGATTCATAATTATATCATAAGCCAATAATTCCCTAGGGGAGCCCAGAGCTGTGTATGCAGGGTGCTTGCCTTAAGGCTTGATTAAGGGAGTCGGCCCCGAAACGCGTCAGTTGTTACCAGCATGCTGCTACAATAAAGCCCTTTCCAGAAGTGCCATCCAACTTTTCAAGTTTATTACTTAAGGCGGGGGTCCCCAACCTTTTTTTACCCGTGAGCCACACTGAAATGCAAAAGGAGTTGGGGAGCCACACAAGCATGGAACAAGTTCCTGGGGGTCCAAATAAGGGCTTTGCTTGACTAGTTGGTAGCCCTTATATGGCAGTCTACAGGAAGCTCTGTTTGACAGTACGCCTGGTTTTTATACAACCAAAACTTGCCTCCAAGCCTGGAATTCAAAAATAAGCACCTGCTTTGAGGCCACTGGGAACAACATCCAAGGGGTTGGAGAGCAACATGTTGCTCACAAGCCATTGGTTGGGGATCACTGTGTATCATGATTCTTGAATGGGGAGCTATGGGGAACAACTTCTGATTTTAGATCTCCACTGTCATAGGGCTGCTGTGCCCCAGAGCTGGTACAGCAAAGCCATATGTGTTAGTTGCATGATATCTAGATTTGATTCTAGAACATATTTGAAGTCAACCACCCATTTAAAAAGGATGCAATTGTTGCATGTTTTTGTGAATCGGACACAAGTTACAGTCAAAATTGCCCATGATGCAGCCAAGGTAGTCACCTAAACGCGTAGGACGGGCTTAGGTGGACAGTGGAGTGCTTAGCTCCCATACAGTCCCAATGTAGATAGGCAGGCTGTGCACAGGGAAAACTGCTTGGAAGGGTGGGAGAGGGTTATAGACTTCTCCGAGTATTTGGAGGGTTAATTTGGTGAATAGGAGGAATGCCTCTTTAATGACTCCACTCATCCACCGGATGCAATTTTTAACTATTTGTTTTTTAAGGACAAGGTCCAGCACGACCAACATGTTGGTTGGATAGTGGGTTTGTGTGAGCGTGTTTTAGTGGTCGATGACATTAAAAGTTATGTTTTAACTTAACTGTTACTCTTGATATTCCCCATTCTGAACTGGCTTGCTTTGCAATATAGATTGGTTACTTGTTACTAAAAGTGCCCATTTTAGAACTGTCTCTTCTGTTTGTACTTCTGCTTATACAAGCTTGCGTAATAGTGACATACTAATTGTGTTATGCTCATGTTTCATTGGGTTCATCAGTTCCATTGCACAGAAAATATTCCATTTGCAACTACTTTTGTAAATGAGCTTTATGCCCTCAGCATTCAGGGTAATAGATTCCATACCTGTATAATGATTGATAAATTATGGAGCCAGGCATTGTACATTGATTGTTTTTTATTTGCTTGATTCACCCTTATATGGGTAATAAATGATTAATTCTATATTATATAGTAATATTGTACTTCCTAACAGGGCCGGCCTTAGGCCAATTGGGCCCCGCACCTCTGGGGGGCCCCGCACTGCCCCTTTCCTTTCTATTTTGTGCCTGTATGCCCTTATTTTCCTAAATACTTGCTGTGTCAGTAGCCAGCAACACTTTGTCTAGGGGCCCCGCCAACATGGTCCCAATTGGGCCCCACATTTGATAGGATCAGCCCTGCTTCCTAAGATTTTGTAACTTTCCTTTTATTATTCTTTAATCTCTTTCCTCCAACTTCTGCCTTCTGCTTGTCCAGGATACAAGCCCAGGAATATTTTTAGCCCCTGAAGATTAATGAAGATGCACATTTTGAAATGACCTCCTCTCTCAGAAGCCATCACAATTTAACATTTACATAAATGTCAGTACCCAGTCAGAGTGTGTGAGACAAATAAATGGAGTTTTTGGACATAAATACAATAAAATACCGTGGATATGGACTTCCTCCCAGGAAGCAGTAACTGCAACATTTTAGGCTTAACCAGGATGTGCCCAGGCAGTAAAAACTGATCTCTCCAGTAGACTAAACAGACTCTCAGGGGAATTTGTTATCTTGTTTAGTCTATTAGAGGGGTCATGTTTTGCACCAAACTCTTCCTCTTGTAGGGCTGGGCACTGTGAAATGCTCAATTACTCCTTCCTTGCATAAAAATATTCTTGCTCAAGCTTTAAAATGTCTTTAATTATACTGTATATCCATATCCCTACTAAGGGGCAAATTTACTAAAGGGCGAAGTGACGAACGCAGGCGAAAATTCGCCAGCGTGACGTCATTTCGGTACTTCGCTGATTTATTAACGGTCACTGGCGTAACTTTGCTAGCGAAAGAGACTCTAGCGGTAACGCCTGGCGAATTTGCGCTTGGGCGAATGGACATAACTACGCAAATTCACTAAGATGCGGATTTTACTGAACGTTACCTCTTGCGCCAGACTTGCCTTTGCCACCTCAGACCAGGCGAAGTGCAATAGAGTAGATAGGAGTTCCTAAAAAAATTGTTGAACATTTTTCTAAGTCCCAAAAAATGCTAGCGTCTTTTCCTTTTTCAGGGTGATAGGCTGCAAAAGAGCGATTTTTTTTGGGGTAACTGGCTTCCCCCCTACATTTCCTAACATATGGAACATAAACTATACACTGGGCTCATGTATAGGGCAATATAACAACTTTATTTTCCCGGGCTTGTGTAGTGCAATGCATTTGCTGCAACATATACGTCCATTGAACTTTAACTTCCCGCTGTGTGCAAATTAGACAACCCTAGCCCAATTTCGCAAGCATTCGACATCCTGGACGCAACTTCGGATTTTAGTGAATTAGCGTTGTCCTGGCAAATCTACGCCTGGCGAAGTGTTGCGATGTGAGCGAAGCTGTCGCTGGCAAATTTTCCGAGGTTAATAAATTTGCCCCATAGAATCTTTGAGTCCTTGGAGATACTTTAATTTTCAATTCAAATTTTCCAATCAGAATTAGAATATCAAGTTATTATTACTGCATATTTATAAAGCAACCACATATTCAGTAGTGCTGTACAATAGAAAAATGTATACAGTAAATACACAAATGATATTCAATAACTGATCGATAGAGGAGGTAAAGAGGAAACTGCTCAATAGAGCTTACTGTGTAGAAGTTTACTTTACTACAATGGCTCATGGGGCTAAGTATTTTGTCCCTGCATCAGGAAATAAAGCATGTGATATTTTTCCCCAGTTTACTAAGGCTGCTGCAGTGCTTCAGCATAGGAAGTGGCCTCCTGATTGAACACAACATGGGTACAACCCTGCATTCACTTGCTGTGCTGTGTTAGTTATGGAAATTTTATTTTCAGGCTGCCAGAGGATGCTTGGAATTGTAGTTCAACAGCACCCCGAGGGCTGCAGGTTGAAACTATCTGATTAATCTATATTTTTTCCTAATATCAGGCTTTTCTGTTATAGCAGGGTTCTATAATTTTATGACAGATCCAGTGGGAGAGGATGATATGATATGTAAGGTGCTGCTGAGTACACGTACATCTGATAAGGTCCCCAAACACTTCCCTAGGACACTGTTTATACCATTTGCAGGTACTTGGAACAAACATGCTCTTTAGATGAAGGTGTTAATGTGGTGTTTAGGAAGCTGTGCCCTGCATAATGTTACTGCAGGAGGGCCATTAGCATACTTCCCATACCCACTGCATGGATTGAATGTTTATTTAATTCTAAGGATTTGCATAGCTACGTAATATGCTTTCTGGGTGAAAGAATGAGTAGGATACATAGGCAGCTCTGCTAAATACACAATCTGCCCTAGTGTTAATCCCAAAATCACACAGCCATCTGATAAAGCCCATTCTACCCCAGGCTAAGATTGAGAATGCACTAGCTAACCAATTTGTAATTGTGTTGTTACAGCTAATAGCTTTACATATGGTGATTTCATCTTGTTCCTTATCAAACCCTAATTTGTTCTTCAGGGTTTTTCATTTTTATGGGAAGGACCCTGCGGTGGTTCACACGTTCGCAGAGTAAATAAGTATTTTGGTTCCTCAAGGAAATTGCACAGATGACCCAAGGTGACTATTTCCCTGCCAAATGACACAGATTAAATGAGGGGACAGGGGAGGCCAGGGAAGAATATGGCATTTCAGACAGAAAATAAACTGCTCTGTTCCAGACATTCTGGATGTTATATTGAGGTAATATTAATTTGTGGAACAACAAATCATTTTGTGAGCTCTATCTTGTTCCTGATTAGTTTTCATGGAGTCTTGTCTGCTGGGGGCAGAGTCAAATACATGCTGTATTTATATATAGTCACTAAGGACCCATGCCTTTGAGGGGCGGTTTAGGGGGGCAGCCTTGGGTGCCTATATGATACATTATATATATATGATTACATTTTTTTAAGCATGCTCCTCAGAGAGAATGCTTAGGTCTGGTATATATTTTCTAAAAAGTGAGTGTGCTCCCCTTTTTTTTTTGAAAACAGCTGGTTCGCTTATACTCTCAAAGTATATAATTTTGTGAATAAAGTGCCACCTCTTGGAAAATATAAGGATATTACAAGTTACCGAGGAGTTCCATGTGATGGAACTCCGAGGTGACTTCTAATATCCTCATATTTTGGAACAGGGGGTACTTTATTATAATACACAAATTTCAGTGAGTCATGTGACAGACATGACATCACTAAGCTCTTGTTATAGCCAATTACATCACTAAGCATCATTTATAACAATATAATACATAAAACCCATGAATATCCTGTAAATTATATCCTTATAAACGGTGAGTTCTGATGTCATTTCTGTCACTTGACTCACTGAGAAGTTACCTCGGAGTTCCATGACCTGTACGGTCATGAAACTCCTCGGTAACTTATAATATCCTTATAATTTACAAGAGGGGGTACTTTATTCACTATATAATTTACAGGATATTCATTGCTTTTGTGTATTATATAGTGAATAAAGTACCCCCTCTTGTAAAATATAAGGATATTATAAGATACCGAGGAGTTTCATGACCATATAAAAACACAAGGCCGAAGGCCGAGTGTTTTTATACAGGTCATGGAACTCCGAGGTAACTTCTAGTATCCTCATATTTTGCAACGGGGGGTACTCTATTTATTATAATACACACGTTTCAGTAAGTCATTTGACAGAAATTACATCAGAACTCACTGTTTATAATTGATGACATCAGAACTCACCATTTATAAGGATATAATTTACAGGATATTCATGGCTTTTGTGTATTTTATACCAATATAGCACAGTTAATAAAAGTGTTCACTTCCAGATGACCAAAAAGTATAAGTGCAGTGGGTAAGCAAGTCCTGCTCCTACGCTTGTACTCCTTTGAGTTTGGGAGGGTTCTACATTGCATAAGTTACCAGCAGTAAATCTCTCCTAGGTCTGGTGCCTATTGTGCTTATACAGTACTCAGTATATGTTTGCTTCTATATACAAGCTCTGCCAAATATACTAAAAGCCTTAAGGGGTTGCTACTGAACAGTGGAACTAAAATTCCCACTACCCCAACAGCTTTTATCTTGCAGTGGGTTACTAGGAGTTTACTTCACCAAAAGTTGCACAGGCTGAGCAACAGTGACATTTAGGAGGTTATTTATGAAAGACCGAATTGTGTTTTTTTCCCAAAAATTTGAGTTTTCAAGGGTAGTTTCAATAAAAACTCTTTTTTTCTTCAAGATTTATTATGCCCCGAAGCTGCAAAAAGCTAGAATTTGAAAATTCAAGGTCCCAAATCACAGTGCTCCTTATCCTTGCATTGGAAAAAGATCTCTTCCACTCCTGGTCTGACTGCACCCAGAAGCATTGCTTGAGCTCGGGTGCAGGCACTGATTTAACACACACACAAGATACAGTGCCTCTAATTTTTCTCCCATCCTGACCTTCTGAAAAGCTGTCTGACACTGCCCCTGCTCACTATTTTAACAACCTAGAACTCAATTACGTCTGCAGACGCAGTGGACATCTTGTGCTTTTCCACACAGTGAGTTATATCTAAAACCACTTTTATTAAAGATATAGGAGTCAAATGTGCTTTGCATCAGCAGCAACCAGTCTTTCCTACCTTCCATACCAAATTGAGTGCTGCTGTGCCTTTTAACCAAGGGTGATGTGTGAACCCAGGAGCTACTGCCACCTCTTAACCAGGCGGCAGTTCCAGGTTTCCTCAGCCCCCACTGTATCAATCACTGTAGTGTAGTTGCACGTAAGAAATACAATGCAGACATCACTTACATGCCGAAAACTGGGAATGATGCCAGGCAGAGGGCAAAAAATATGGTTTCCAGTCATTCAGGCTTTTGCGAAGAAGCTTGTATTTAAAGGTACTTATCAAGCTAAGTCATCAGATAATGTTTCCACTTCAGTATCCGCAAAATCAATGTAATTTACTAACTGCTTCTTGCTACTGACAAGACCACCCACTGTGGCTGTTTGTCCTGCTACTCGCACCTCTATGCAGGTACATTGGCTACCTAATCCCTCCATAATACTTTATTTAACTAAGCAAAAATAGCAGTTGATCCCATCCCAGCAGGTGAAAATTGAGTCGCTGTTAGGGCTGGTGATAGCTCAGGCTTTTGCAAAAGCCTGGGAGAAAAAAAATTGTCCTGATGAGCATATTTACTAATTGAGACTAGAAAAGGCTCATAAACACTCCTATTCGCTAATGAATGAATTTGCAGCAGGGTAAACAAACTGACCTAAACTGGCTCCTGAATGAAATTGCTTCTTAAGAGTGAATGCTGATTAAATAAAAATACAGGTATAGGATCCATTATCCGGAAACCCGTAATCCAGAAAGCTCAGAATTACGGAAAGGCTGTCTCCATTGGTCCCTTCTTTTATCCAAATAATATTTTTTTTTAAATAATTTCCTTTTTCTCTGTAATAAAACAGTAGCTTGTACTTTATCCAAACTAAGATACAATTATTCCTTATCGGAAGCAAAACCAGCCTATTGAAAAACCTCAGGTCCCAAGAATTCTGGATGATAGGTCCCATACCTGTATATAAAATATGCAAGCAAAGGTATAGGACCTGTTATCCAGAATGCGCAGGACCTGGGGTGTTCTGAATAAGGGATCATTCCATTTGGACCTCCATACCTTAAATCTTAAATAAACCCAATAAAAATTCATTATATCTTAGTTGGGATCAAATACAAGGTACTGTTTTATTGTTACAGAGTAAAAGGAAATCATTTTTAAACATTTTAATTATTTGATTAAAATGGGAGATGTACTTCCTGCAATTTGTAGCTTTCTGGATAACAGGTTTCTGGATAAAGGATCCCATGCATGTATATATGCAAATGGAAGGAAACGGTGTGCAATAAAGGTCCACACTGAGACCACTGCAATAGGCTAATGGAAAAGGGTTTTAAATTTATGGGCTCGGTTTCCCCACTCCAATTCATATTTACATTTTTTCTTTATTTGACAAAGATTTTCATTTTTTATGTGCTTTGACCTCAACCCACTTGGTCCACTATGGAGTCCAGAATTTGGCCTGGAAATTCAATGTGCATTCTACCCAAATCCATTGGCAGCCCAACAGTTCCAGGACCTACAGTATTTTAAAGGGATTCTGTCATGATTTTTATGATGTACTTTTTATTTCTAAATTACATTGTTTACACTGCAAATAATTCATTCTACAATATAAAATCTCATTTTTGAACCTGCAAGTGTATTTTATTAGTTGTAATATTGGTGTGTAGGCGCCATCTCAGGTAATTTTGCCTGGTCATGTGCTTTCAGAAAGAGCCAGCACTTTAGGAGAGAAATGCTTTCTGGCTGACTGTTGTTTCTCCTTCTCAATGTAACTGAATGTGTCGCAGTGGGACTAGGGATTTTACTATTGAGTGCTGTTCTTAGATCTACCAGGCAGCTGTTATCTTGTGTTAGGGAGCTGCTATCTGGTTACCTTCCCATTGTTCTGCTGATTGGCTGCTTTGGGAGAAAGGGAGAGGGTGAAATCACTCCAACTTGCAGTTCAGCAGTAAAGAGTGACTGAAGTCAGAGCACAAGTCACATATCTGGGGGCAGCTGGGAAACTGACAATATGTCTAGCCCCAAGTCAGATTTTAAAATTAAATATAAAAAAAAATCTGTTTGCTCTTTTGCGAAACTGATTTCAGTGCAGAATTCTACGGGAACAGCACTATTAACTGATGAATTTTGAAAACATGACAGTATCCCTTAAGGGTGTGTGATACTACAGCAGTTCATTTATATACACAAGTTTGGGGAAGTCAAATTGTCATGGACCAGCTTGACACTTTGTATCTCACTCTTACAGAACTCTCTTTCGCACTGGAGGCGGAAAGGATTAAGAAGCAGAATAGTTAAACAGAACTTCAGTGTCTTTTTTTCAATCTACGTGCAGTGACATCAGTGTGAGCCAATAATAACTATGCACAGATATATATATATATATATATATATATATATATATATATATATATATATATATAGATGCATTTTTTTCAATTTAAAAGTACATTTCTGGAAATCGGTGACCTTAAATCTGCTACAGGAATTAAGGGGTCACAATGAAAGGGACCTTTAGGGATGATATCATTATTAGGCTAAGGAATGTTTCCCGATGGGAGATTTCAGGAACACTCAAGTCCTTCCTCAGCTGTAATTTGTTTTTTAGGCAGCATGTCTTTTCCTTCCTCAGGGTGAGGAAGGAACTGCATTGGCCCCATCATGGTTACACTGAAAAACATTCATTAGCCATATAAAGGTATCATGCTTAACACAAACACGTTGTTTTTCTTGTATGACATAGCAAGTGATAAGTAAGAAATCCGAGAGCACCAGCAGAATTACAGTGGCAGAACAGCAGACTAGTGATGGGAGAATAAATTCACCTGGCACTAATTCACGTCGCCGCCGGCGAATAAATTCTTGAAACCCCCCGCGAAAATTTGCTGGCGAACATTTGGACGTGCGTCCAAAAAGTCGACTGCGTCAACACTATTCCGATGCCCATTGACCGGCGTCAAAATTGACACGGGAATCAGTTTTTAAGTTTCACGAATTTTTCGCGAATTCCCCCATCACTACAGCAGACCAACTGGTGGTGCTAAAGTCTCTCAGAGCCCCGGATCATTACATAAATTGATCCTTCTATGAAAGTTAGACATGGTACTGTTTGTATTTACACTAACCATGCGTAATCATTTTAATAATCCTAAATACAAAAGTACAAAGCGCTCTGCTTGTGACATTGGCACAATAACAAAGATTCAATCCTGCTGTTCTAGGTGATTTATCAGCAAGTCTGGAAATAAACCACTCTCATTGCAACATTATGTGGGGCACTAAGGGGCAATTTTTTTTTGCCCAAATCGTACTTTTTTAGAGCCACAAATTGTGTATTTAACTATGAAACCATGAAAACCTCCATCTAAATGCTGCCTAGGTTATGTAGAAGTCAGTGGGAAGCTGTCCTTTGCAAATTGTTAAATCTTTCTTTGCTTTGAGCTTTTAGAGGCTTTCAGGGTTTTACAAAATTTCTTAAGAAAAAATAAGGGTTCAGAGGTTTTTGTATTCTTATTCAAATTAGTTTTTAATCATCCATGCTTTTTATATTCAAATCTTTTTAATAAATAAGTAGCCATTCATGCATTTTTAAAATGTGAGTTTAGTTGGGGTTGAAAAAAACCATCTAAAACAACTCAAATTCAAATTTTAATCAATAAGCTTCCCCATCTTATTGGGTATTAAAAGGGACACTGTTTGAGAGGAATGTATGTTGCATTGCTTTTGTTCTGTACCTTATACTTAAAGGGATTCTGTCATGGTAAAACATGTTTTTTTAAAAAAAAATGCATAAAATAATAGTAAATTCCGCACTGAAATCCATTTTTCAAAAGAGCAAACAGATTTATTTTATATTTAATTTTGAAATCTGACATTGGGCTAGACATGTTGTTAGTTTCCCAGGTGACCCAGTCATGTGACTTGTGCTCTGATAAAGGAGTGATATCACCATCTCCCTTTCTCCCCCAGCAGCCTATCGACAGAACAATGGGAATTGAACCAGACAAAAGATGGCAGCTCCCTGGTAGATATGAGAATAGCATTCAATTGTAAAGATCCAAGTCCCACTGTGACTCCTTCAGTTCCATTGAGTAGGAGAAACAATAGCTTATCTGAAAGCAGTTCCAACATGAAGTTCTGACTCTTTTTGAAAGCACAGGATCAGGCACAAAGCACTGAGATGACTGCCTACACACCAATATTACTGCTATAAAAATCGTGGAAATATAAAATACACCAGAAAAATCTGAATCCTTTTAAGACACAAAGCCAGACCAGAGTTGCTATAGAAAGAAGTTGTAAAAAATACCCTTTCTGTGTTCCTTTCCTTATAAATAAATGCAACAAAGCCCAAGCTACATGAGCTTGGTAGGCCAAAGACACAGAAGGCTGTTAGATGACTTGTTAATCAAGAGGTGGCCAGAAAGTGAAAACATTTGACTTTTGGCTGGGACAGTTATTTTTGTTTATTCTCTAAAAAAGTGTAGGGAAAATGTATCGCTGAGGTTTTTTTTGATACATTTTAATACATTTAGATAAATAATCAATACTGACAATTTCTGTATAAACCTACCTGTACTGTCTGTCCTAGAGTCAGTAAAGTCCCCTATAGATTTCAGAAAGGTTCCCTCGCAGACTGTGTAGCAGACAGAAGTACCCCGTGTGTTGTTCTGCATTGTAACATAGTAATTTAGGTCTGTAAAAGACACGTCCACCAAGTTCAACCTTTTGGTCTAATGAAACCTGCCTAACTGTTAGTTGATCTAGAGGAGGGTAAAACATCCCCCCCTCTAATTTGCCTTAGAGGGGGAAAAATCTCTCCTGACTCTAACAGTAAGGTCACACCTGGAGATTCGGGGACATTTAGTTGCCCAGCAACTAATCGCCTCTTCTTTGGGTCGACTAATCTCCCGAACTACTTCCCCTGTCTTTAACCTGCAACTCCTGCGGAATGGCACTTGCAGTGCTTTTTTTGCCTCACAATGAAACTTCAAGGCAACTTTGGAAAACGAAGCACCGCGAGTGCCATGCCGCAGGCGTTTTTTCATTGTAGCAGGCAGAAGACAGGGGGAAACAGTTTGATGATATTAGTCGCCCCAAAGAAGAGGCGATTAGTGATGGGCGACTAAATCTCCCTGAATCTCCAGATGACATTACCTTAAGATGCCAATTGGACCAGTACCTGGATCAACTTTGTGCTAAAAGATAATTTCAGAAATTATGTATATACTTTATTTTAGGATCCCCTATTACATTTATACATAATTATCGTATTACCCCTTAAGGGCAGTGTGACACATGGATGTAAATAGTCCAGGATCAGCCTGTTGGTGCACCCCAGGAAGATTTTGGTGCATTTTTATAGGCTGATCCCAATGTCAGTGCATATGTAAAACAGGATAGATGGACTGGAATGGATTGATCTTTTCTACTCTGGTGTATCTGGTAGATTGAGGTACGGGTAAAGAGTCCGTTATCTGAAAAACTGTTATCTTGAAAGATAAGAAATTATGGGAAGGCCATCTCCCATAGACTCTATTCTAATCAAAGTATTTCCTTTATCTCTGTATTAATAAAACCCTGCACTCAATCATAGCTAAGCGAAAATAAATCCTCATTAGAGGCAAAACAATCCTATTGGGTTTATTTAATATTTAAATGATTTGTTGCAGACTTAAGGAATGGAAAGACCCCTTATCTGGAAAACCCCAGGTCCAGGATTAAACTGATTTTAACAGCTGAAGGTGCTTTTAAATCCTGGATATGTTTTCCAAATGTAGAAATGTATTTATTTTTGGCTTCCCCCTGAGAGTCTATTGATTGTAAAAAGGGAAATGCTCTGCTCGGTGGAGGATGTTTTTTGCTATGTCTTTTTTTTAAATAATTTATAAAGTCAGTGTCTTGTAGAGAATGCACAGTTTAGAAAATGTTATGTTACCTTTCCCCATGATAATTACAGCTCTTACACAACAACATTTAAGAATGTGACTTCCTCTTATAGCTAATAGTGTGCATGGATTTGGTGTGTCTATACAGTATATATAAACATATACATATATGTGTAAATAGCAAATATATTAATATATATATATAATATATAAAGAATATATAACAAAAAATTGTGTAAAGAACAATATCTTCAGGCTCCAGAAAAATACACATTTCCCCCCCGTTGCAGCTCAGTAATGGTGGCCATACACGGGCAGATAAAGCTGCCGATGTTGGTCGTTTGGACCGATTTGACAGCTTATCTGCCCATGTATGGGGGCTTCCGACGGGTCATCCCGATCGATATCTGGCCACGATATCGATCAGGAAGGTTGGATTTTTACCCGACCGACCCGTCGGAGCTGCTTGGCGCATCGTAATTCGATTGTTCGGCCATACGGCCGAACGCTCGAATTACCCCCGATATAGCCACGCAGTTAGTGACATATCGGGGAAAGATCTGCCTGTTTGGCGATGTCGCCAAACGAGCGGATCTTTAAGTCTATGGCCACCTTAAAGGTGGCCATAGATGCAAAGATCCGCTCGTTTGGCGATTTTGCCAAACGAGCGGATCTTTCCCCGATATGCCATTAACAGGCATGGCTATATCGGGGGTAATCTGATTGTTCGGCCGTATGGCCGAACGATCAGATTACGATGTGCCATGAGCTCTGGCGGGATCGGTCGGGTCAAAATCAAACCTGACCGATCGACCAAACGACCGATCTCCGCTGGACGAAAGAAGTCGGCACATGCCACACACGATCCGAAAATCGTATGAATCCTCGATTCATACGATCGGATCTGTGTGTCTATGGCCACCTTTAGTCCAGGCACCAACTCACCTACAATCTGATTTATTCATTGGTGGAATTTCTCAGCAAGCCTAGCAAAGGCAATTTCTGCTAAAGTGTGTAGAAATTCTCTATAAGTTATCACTTGTGTTAATCTTACAATAACTGGAGTGATTTTCACAAGTATAGCAATTCATTTCATCATTATGTCCGATAAAGTCATATCAGTAATCAGCCATTTTCACATTACATGAAATTAATTCATTATTAAATTAACTTATAATACATTTATAAGTATTTCTGGTGCTAGTCTGAAGTAAACCCTACAAATAGCGATGGGCGAATTTATTCACCAGGCGCGAATTCACAGCGAATTTGCGCGATTCGCCGCCGGCAAATAAATTCCCAAAATGGCCTGCGTAAAAAAAAATGGATGCCGGCTTAAAAAACGAGACGCGGCACCGTTTCGCAAATTTTTCACTGTTTCGCGAATTTCGCGGGAAATTCGTCCATCACTACTTACAAAACAACATTTTCTTCCTGAGGTAATTCATTATTACTGTCCATCACACTTTGTAAACTGGGAAACTCGTTATCCAGAAATCTCCAAATTAGGGGAAGGCCGTCTTCATAGACTCCTTTTTATCCAAATAATCAAAATTTTTAAAAATGATTTCCTTTTTCTCTGTAATAAGAAAACAGTAGCTTGTTCTTGATCCAAACTAAGATATAATTAATCCTTATTGAAAGCAAAACCAGCCTACTGGCTTTATTTTGGGGCTGATTCATTAAGGGTCGAATATCAAGGGTTAATTAACCCTCGATATTCGACAAGGAATTGAAATCCTTCGACTTCGAATTGAAGTCGAAGGATTTAGCGCAAATTCTGCGATCGAAGGATTATTCCTTCGATTGAATGATAAAATCCTTCGAATCGAACGATTCGAGGATTTTAATCCAACGATCGAAGGAATATCCTTCGATCAAAAAAACTTAGGAAAGCCTATGGGGAAGGTCCCCATAGGCTAACATTGACTTCGGTAGCTTTTAGCTGCCGAACTAGGGGGTCAAAGTTTTTTATAAAGAGACAGTACTTCGACTATCGAATGGTTGAATAGTCGAACGATTTTTAGTTCGAATCCTTCGATTCGAAGTCGTAGTCGAAGGTCGAAGTAGCCCATTCGATGGTCGAAGTAGCCCAAAAAATACTTCGAAATTCGGAGTTTTTTTACTTCAAATCCTTCACTCGAATTTAGTGAATCGGCCCCTTTATGTTTACATGATTTTCTAGTAGACTTAAACTGGCCATAGATGTTGAGATTTTTAAAAGATCCGATCATCATCGTAAGACCACAATTATCTCGAAACGATTGCACGAATTGTCCATCAACTAAAAAGACCAATTTGCGAGTAAAACAAAGGGGAGCTGCCTGCTTGGCCCTGCAAACATAGATAGATTGCACTGGGACCGACAAAGATTTTTTGACCTGGCCGATCAATTTCCTGACAGATGGCCAAAAAATCGTAAGATGTACGATCGTTCGAATCCCACTAACCGCACAATAATTTCGAAGTATTGGTCTGACTTCGCTAAAATCAGTCGTTCGGCAAGAGAAATCTTTGCGTCTATGGGGACCTTTAAGGTAAATATAATCATGTGTGTTGTTAATATGAATGTGTGTTGTTAATATGAATGTATATATAGTTGAGTTCAGCTCAACAGAACCACCAGCTTTCTGCCCAGAAATCCAGTAGTTGAAGTAGTTGCCTCTAAAGCTGCCTATGGCAGGGTATAACGAGCACTTAATGTGCAGACCCAGGAATATGATCATTAATGACATTGTACTAATATCAACTATAAATATCAGGATTTCTTCTGAAACTCTGAACCCTTTACTATACCCTTGATGCCAAAAGTGAATGTCTAACACGTTACACTTGGTTGCATCTCAGTGCTCACATAGGTTGGACTACAAATATACTGATATACAAATATACTCTTTTTAGAGCAGTGACTAGCAGGGACCAGCTCCTTCTTTATAGACTACAAATGTAAACAGTACTCACACAACTGGATGAACACATTTTTTCACCATATATGATTTCGTGAAACCACAGCAAAAACTCACCATTTGGTCAGTTTTGCTTGTGACAAAAAAGGTTGTGTGGTAGACAAAAAGATTTAATTTTATGTTATCCTCCCCTTTCCTTCCACATTAAGCTATAGGATTTGAGCAATTGGGATTTGAGCACCAAGATATCGGACTCTAATATATTTTGGTACAAAGAAGTCGCCAATAGACAAAAGTTTTGCTGTTACACAAATTTTCCTATAGTTTTGCAAATTTCCGGCAAAGCAAAACAGGACAGATTCGCGTATTACTAGTCATGATAAAGAAATGGACACCCAAAGGTATGGCTGCGCTGAGGGCAGGAGAATGGCGGTTAAATTGAATTCTTGACTTTCTGTTAATTCTTATTATTTTTTATTGCGACATGTCACTAACACTATGAGAGTTACAGATTATTTGGTATTTGATCGGTTGGTATTTAAATCGTTTACGTATGGGTTTTATTATCCAGAAACTCGTTATCCTCAAAGCTCCAAAGTACTGGAAGGTTATCTCCCATAGGCTTCATTCTAATGAAATAATTTACAAAAATATTTCCCTTTTCTCTGCAATAATAAAAGAGTACCACACGCTTGATCCCAACTAAGATACAATTAATCTTTATTGGAGGCAGAAAAAAAACTTAATTAATGTTTAAATTATTTTTTAGTAGATATGGAGATCCAAATTTTGGAAAGACCCCTGTAAAAACACAAATACATCTTGGCAGCGAAGATGTTATTTATAGCAAGAAACATGATTTAGTTTGACATTTTCAATAACATCCAAATCCCGTACTTTGAAAGTGCTTTTCAAGACCACCTGCTTGGTTTCCTCGCCCTGTGGCCTCTGTCTGCCCTGGAGTTGACAGATAAGTCCTGAACATCCTCTATGAAAGGAAACAGAGATCCATGATATTCGCACCAGGATCTCTAGTATAATATCAGAGCCAGGACATCCTAAAATAAAAATCGTTCAAAAATAGACCTTTAGGCGGAAGATGGCATGGCTTAAAGTAAACAATGCACTTGTCAGTGGACTCGGTGGGAATAGTGAAGCCCCGATATCTGTTCACAGGTGCAACGAGACTGCTGCGTACACATGGACAAGAGAGTCACAATCACTGAGGTCACATAGAGAACCCTACAGGAAAACTTGGAGGAAAACAGGAAGACGTTTTATTTCATATTTTTTTTGTACAGTAATCAGGGCATACTATTATTGTGCTATTATATTTTGGCTTTCCTTTGGGTAAAAATAATCTTCAACATTTTCCATGATCTTTGCACCTTACTATTCTCATTGTAAATTGCTTTCAAATGTGACCTTAACTAGGTCAATACCAGACACCTTCCATTCTGTTTCCTTTAGACTATCAGTGTTTGGGGAAAGAGCCAGATGTGCAAAGAAACCTATTAGAGGAAAGGAATAGGTGTGGTGGCCTCAAAACTTGCAAATTACATATTTGTTTATAAGCTCCTGTTTTCTTTGGCAAGATATATTTAATTTCTTGTCCTGAAGAAACCAGACAGTCTTGAGGAATCTGAAGGTTTATATAGCCACACACAACATAAACCTTTGCATTAATCAAAGGGATCCTGTCATCGGAAAACAAGTTTTTTTTTTCAAAACATATAAGTTAATAGTGCTACTCCAGCAGAATTCTGCACTGAAATACATTTCTCAAAAGAGCAAACAGATTTTTTTTATATTCAATTTGGAAATCTGACATGGGGCTAGACATTTTGTCAATTTCCCAGCTGCCCCTGGTCATGTGACTTGTGCCTGCACTTTAGGATAGAAATGCTTTCTGGCAGGCTGCTGTTTTTCCTTCTCAATGTAACTGAATGTGTCTCAGTGAGACATGGGTTTTTACTATTGAGTGCTGTTCTTAGATCTACCAGGCAGCTGTTATCTTGTGTTAGGGAGCTGCTATCTGGTTACCTTCCCATTGTTCTTTTGTTTGGCTGCTGGGGGGAAAAAGGGAGGGGGGTGATATCACTCCAACTTGCAGTACAGCAGTAAAGACTGATTGAAGTTTATCAGAGCACAAGTCACATGACTTGGGGCAGCTGGGAAATTGACAGTATGTCTAGCCCCATGTCAGATTTCAAAATTGAATATAAAAAAATTTGTTTGCTCTTTTGAAAAATGGATTTTAGTGCAGAATTCTGCTGGAGCAGCACTAGTAACTGATTCATTTTGAAAAAAAATGTTTTTCCCATGACAGTATCCCTTTAAGACCTTGCACAAAACAGGTACGGGATCCAGAGACTCGTTATCCAGAAAGCTCCAAATTACGGGAAGACCATCTCCCATAGACTCCATTTTAATCAAATAATTAAAATTTTTAAAAATTCCTTTTTTCTCGTAATAATACAACAGTAGCTTGTACTTGATCCAAACTAAGATATAATTAATCCTTATTGGAGGCAAAACCAGCCTATTAGGGTTATTTAATGTTTAATTGATTTGTTTCTAGACTTATGGAATGGAGATTCAAATTATGGAAATATTCCTTATCCGGGAAAACCCCAGATCCACGAGCATTCTGGATAACCGATCACAGACCTGTGTAACAAAGGGTGTCTATTGCTGTATTTTGCCTGATTTCGAAGAAAGTTTCATATGTTGCAAAAAGGAACCTTGTGGCTATAGGCCGTCATGGCATGAGCAATAACAAGGTCAAGCTCAGCAGTATTAATTTTTTCTTTTTTATAATTTTTTCCTTATTCTTCAGACTTCTTCCAGCTTTCAAATGGGGTTAACTGACCCTATGTAAAGGCTGTAAGGCCCAAAATGTATTACTGGTATGTTTTATGACTCATCTTTTTATTCAGGCCCTCACATATTCATATTCCAGGCTCTTATTCAAATCAGTACATTGTTGCTATGGAAAATTGGACCCTAGCAACCAGATTGCTGAAATTGCAAACTGGAGAGCTGCTGAATAACTCACAAACCAAAAATTAAAACCAATTGCAAATTCTACAATATCATTACTTCATACTCAAAGTTAATTTAAAGGTGAACAACCCCTTTAACACTAGTGTTGGGGTGCTACAGGCATTCTCTGGGTCATCTCAGGGTTTCTTGCAGTAGGAATTTTATCCCGTGATTCCTATTTTTCAAAATTCGAATCTGTGAAATGTTCCAATTTTTGGAATAGACTGGAAATTTTTTCAAAACTCACATGTTTGCTTAATTGTTAAAAAACTTGTTTGAATAAAACACATTTTTTAATGCATCCAGTTTGTAATCTCATTATCAAACTTTTTAAAAATTTCAAAAAACTTGAATTGAAAAAAAAAAATGGCTGAACTCCATTGTCCTCTACACAAACGTTAACAGGAGCAAGGTGAAGCAAAGCACACTCTGGTATCTTCACAGAGAACGCACAAACGTGCAAGCTTTTAAAGTTTTCCATTTGAGTTTTCCAGATTTTTGTGTTTAATAAATACCAAGCATTCCATATTTTGAAACTATAATTCCAATTACGAGTTTTGGCACAAAAAAAAATTGCTGCGCACTTCCTGTGGCAGTTAGAGTGTGGCGTGCTATACCCCAGTTCCTTATTTACTGCCATGAAAATATATTCTCCAGACAATACTACTGACACATTAGATACATAGATATTGTAGTTCTGCCAGTTTTACAGCAGATGTCAGTGTTTACTTAAACTTAAAGGCTATAGAATTGTCAGAGGTCTTTTTCCTGGCAATGGCAAATCAGGAGAGCCACAATTTTTGTATAATATATACATGTAGGATGAATTGTAATTTTCTCTACATTCATTTTATCAGTACATTGAAAATTGCACATTCTCTCCAATACACATTCTTATTAATACTGTTTCCAATAATTTGTGTTGATTTATAAAAACACATATTCCTTACTCTTCCCCTTTTTTTCCTCCTTATAAGACAAGGCCTTTAAGAATCCACTAGAGGGCAGTGCTTAAATGTGTTTAAATTTAACATATTGGTATAAACTTGTTAATGGAGCACCAAAGGCTCCATCGGTCTAACCCTGCCTTACTCCCAGCAACTCATCCGTGTAATACAGTGAAACTGTTTTCCTGAGCCTTTTCATTCTTTCTTTAAAGGGATACTGTCATGGGAAAAAAAAAATTCTTCAAAATGAATCAGTTAATAGTGCTGCTCCAGCAGAATTCTGCACTGAAATCCATTTCTCAAAAGAGCAAACAGATTTTTTTTTATATTCAATTTTGAAATGTGACATGGGGCTAGACATATTTCCCAGCTGCCCGAAGTCATGTGACTTGTGCTCTGATAAACTTCAATCACTCTTTACTGCTGTACTGCAAGTTAGAGTGATATCACCCCCTCCCTTTTCCCCCCAGCAGCCAAACAAAATAACAATGGGAAGGTAACCAGATAGCAGCTCCCTAACACAATATAACAGCTGCCTGGTAGATCTAGGAACAACACTCAATAGTAAAAACCCATGTCTCACTGAGACACATTCAGTTACATTGAGAAGGAAAAACAGCAGCCTGCCAGAAAGCATTTCTCTCCTAAAGTGCAGGCACAAGTCACATGACCAGGGGCAGCTGGGAAATTGACAATATGTCTAGCCCCATGTCAGATTTCAAAATTGAATATAAAAAAATCTGTTTGGTCTTTTGAGAAATGGATTTCAGTGCAAAATTCTGCTGGAGCAGCACTATTAACTGGTTCATTTTGAAAAAAATTTTTT
The DNA here is from genome assembly GCA_038501925.1 of Xenopus petersii. Classification (NCBI taxonomy): domain Eukaryota; kingdom Metazoa; phylum Chordata; class Amphibia; order Anura; family Pipidae; genus Xenopus; species Xenopus petersii. The sequence continues at coordinate 42,168,566 of CM076682.1, read as the reverse complement.
TTCCCCTTTAAGTTTAAGTAAACACTGACATCTGCTGTAAAACTGGCAGAACTACAATATCTATGTATCTAATGTGTCAGTAGTATTGTCTGGAGAATATATTTTCATGGCAGTAAATAAGGAACTGGGGTATAGCACGCCACACTCTAACCGCCAGAGGAAGTACAAACACTTAAAATCTTTGCAGCAATTATTTTTTTTTTGTGCCAAAACTCATAATTGGGATTATAGTTTCAAAAGATGGAATGCTTGGTATTTATTAAACACAAAAATCTACACTAATGCTTGATACAGTAAATCAGTCTTCATCTCAAGCTGGCCAGGTCTGGTGAGGTTTGGTGAGATTTTCAAATGGGCAGATCTTTTCCAGATATATGCCCACCTTGAAGGGGGCAATATTGGGCTAATCAGATAACAACATCAGGCATACAGTCCAATGGGATTTTTAAACCTGCACAATCACTACGTGACTGATATTGACTCGTAGGCCGATTGAAGTGCCAAATACTTGGTCTAAACTCTAAAGGGGAGGAATTACCATCTTAAATCTGCCCGTGTATGACCACCTTTACTTGCTTGACAAAGGGGTACTACCCCGAAATGTTGCACAACTGCAAATAAATACGCAAGGGTTTTTCCCTGCTTGAATCAGCGGTGAGTGCCAGTGAATTTCTTGGAACTGTCTGTCTGGGAGGGTGCCGACCCCTCTATCACCGTGCACCAGGTGATATCTACAGAAGGCCAGGGTGTGCGAGTGGGCCATAAACTCCACCTTTACTTAGCAGCTGTAATGCACATTAAGGGGGTTATTTATTAAACTGTGAATGCCAATATCCCAAAAAATTCATGTTTTTTTTACTATAAAATCCGAATTTTTAGTGGGAAAATAAACTACAAATTTTTCGGGATTTATTATACCCAAGGACAGAAAATGTCCGGCATCTCAGAACTGGCGAGGTTGCATATAAGTCCCGAAGATATCTTTATCTTCACTGTGTTTTGTGCAATAATCCGAAGATCTTATTGTTTTTGGGCAAAAATCAGAAAAAAATCAGAAAAATTCATATGATTTATTTTTTTTCACGATTTTTTCAGTTTTTTTTTTTTACCACACAGGAAATTTTCGGGAAAATGTAATCATAAATACGGGGAAAAAAACTGTGTGAATTTGGTCAGAGCAGTTCTCCGAAATTAATGCGATAAATTCGGACTTTGATAAATGAGCCTCTCCAGTTTATTTAATTATTATGTACAGTATAAATGTGCTAGTCACAGATTGTGGAGGAAGCAGAAATTCTGTTTATAACTATATTTATAGCCCAGCCTGTTGCATATGAGTAACTAAAACAAGCAATCCCAGTGACTGGATCAATAGACAAGCTACAAAGGTGTGGCAGCCTCAGGTACCGTTGCTAGAGTCTGGCGCAACGTAGAACAAACATCAAGGCTTTCAGTCAGATCAGTAATTAATTCTTCATAACAGCTAAGGAAGGAAGGAGAGCAAGTCACTCTCGGCTCTGATTCGGTGCTGTGGAAAACAGGTACCCTGTCATTTTCCATTACTATCCCTTGGAAATGTGCCTTCTGCAGGGAAAGCCACATTGAAGTGATGCTGTAGTTGGCTTGATTGTGTTTGTATGCAGGAGTAAGAAGCACAGGCATGTACTGTGTGTTTAGCTTTAATGAGACAGGATGATAATGCCTAAAGGCCGTCTCCCATAGACTCCAAATACACTGAGAGGGTTTCACTTCATTACTCAGCTCAGCCTTCCCTCCCTGTCATATAAAGAACATTATAAGGAATAATGTACCACCTATTGTATAAAGTATAAGGAATATAACAGTACAGTTATGGGACCTGTTATCCAGAATGCTCGGGACCTGGAGTGTTCTAGATAAGGGTTTTTTTTTTCCATACACAAGATCTACTTAAAATTATTTAAACATTAAATAAACCCAATAGGCAGCTTCCAATAAGGATGAATTATATCTTAGTTTAGATCAAGTACAGAGAAAAGGGAAATCATTTTTAAAAATTATAATTATTTGATTAAAATGGAGTCTATGGGAGGGGGCCTTCCCCTAATTCAGAGCTTTCTGGATAACGGGTTTCCGGATCCCTACCTGTACAAGTAGATCCATGATCATATAAAAGCATGTGGCCTCAGGAGTCATGTAACTACTTGGTGACTTATAATTTCCTCTTATTTTACATTAGAGGGTTCATTATTCGTTATGATACATATATATTTATATATAATGTTTAATGAAACTGTCCTTTTTTACAGAATTTAAGAAAATATAAATCTATGAAACTTTCAAATACATAGTAATGACATCTTTTAAATGGGGTAAACTATAGTGATATACTGGGACAATTTGCACTTGGTATTTATTTTTGTGTTTTTTAATCATGTTACTTTTTGTTCAGTAGCTCTCCAAGTTCTCTCCAATCTAGGAATTTCAGTAGCTATCTGGTTGCTAGGACTCAATTAACCCCAGCAACAGGCAGTTGTTTGAATGAAGATAGGGCCTGAATAGAAAGAAAAGAAATAAAAAGTAACAATAGCAATAAAATTGTAGCCTTGCAGTTTATTTTGAAAGCTTGTTAACATTCTGTAACATTCTCAAAATGGTGGATGTATCGAATCCAGGATCCAGTTCGGGATTCGGCCAGGATTCTGTCTTTTTCAGTGGGATTCGGCCCGAATCCTTGTATATGGCCAAACCGAATCCGAATCCTAATTTCCATATGTAAATTAGGGGGCACATTTACTTAGGGTCGAATCTCGAGGGTTAATTAACCCTCGATATTCGACTGTCGAAGTTAAATCCTTCGACTTTGAATATCGAAGTTCGTTCGATTGAATGATCGAAGGAAAAATCAAACGATTCGAAGGATTTTAATCCATCAATCGAGCGATTTTCCTTTGACCAAAAATTTGTTAGGAAGCCTATGGGGACTTTCCCCATAGGTTAACATTGCACCTCGGTAAGTTTTACTTGGCGAAGTAGGGGGTCGAAGTTTTTTTTAAAGAGACAGTATTTCGACTATCGAATGGTCGAATAGTCGAACGATTTTTTAGTTCGAATCATTGGATTCGAAGTCGAAGTCGTAGTCGAAGGTCGAAGTAGCCCAAAAAACGTTAGAAATTCGAAGTATTTTTTCTTCTATTCCTTCACTCGAGCTAAGTAAATGTGCCCCTAGGTGTGGGAAGGGAAATCACTGGCTTGTTGTCTTTAAACAAGGAAGTAAAACATTCTTTTCTCACTTTTTCCTTTCCTGCCTCTAATTTGCAAATGCAAAAGATTCAGATTCTGTTCATTATTCGACTGAATCTTTTTACAAACGATTTGGGGATTTAGCTGAATTCTAAATAGTGGATTCAGTGCATCCATACTCAAAATTAAATAAAGGTGATCTTTCTCTTTCAACTCAATTGCACTGGGGTGCCTACGTCTTAATAAATATAAAGTTTGGATTTTTACTCTACTGCACTATTCAGAGATGCCATTGGAAGCCTCTTTTCCCTAGGTCTGTTAATCACCTACTTCTGGTGCAGGAGTCAGAAACAGCAGTGCAGAAAAGAGTTAGGGGACAAATACTGCTTTTATTGAAAACCACTGAACATGTTTCATTGAATGTGTATTTACAAGTTGCTTAGGGTGACAATTTCTTTCATTATACAAAAAAATAATAGTTTTTTGGAAAACTGCTAATACAGGTATAGGATCCATTATCTGGAAAACCGTTATCCAGAAAGCTTCCGAATTAGGGAAAGGTTGTCTCCCATAGACTCCATTTTATCCAAACTTTTGAAAACAGTTCTCTGTAATAATAAAACAGTACCTTGTACTTGATCCCAACTAAGATATAATTAATCCTTATTGGAAGCAAAACCAGCCTATTGGTTTTATTTAATGTTTACATGATTTTCTGGTAGACTTAAGGTATGAATATCCAAATTATGGAAAGATCCGTTATCCGGAAAGCCCCAGGTGATGAGAATTCTGGATAAAAGATGCCATACCTGTATATTCAAACTATTCCTAGTTAGAAAAACTTCACTGACATCAATTTTATGTGGGAAGGGGGGATATTCAACCTGAATCACCCCCCTCTGCTATAGACCTACAATCCCATAATGCTCAGCCTGCCAAATGTAGCTGTATAACAGTAGGAGGAATACCTCTGAAATCACTAGCTTTTACTCTAATGCTGGGAGATGGGATGCTCTTCTGGCTCTGAGAGGCATGGTGGGAACTGTAGTTCTGCAATGTATGGAGGCTGCAGGGTATCATGATCAGGAATCAATGTGGCACAAAATAATGTATATTATAGGGAATAATCAGTTAAATCCATATCAGTGGCAAGTGCATCCTGCTATGCATATCTCTAAACACTGCAAAACATTTCCTGGCCCAGCTGAATCATAAGGTAAATATTCTCAGGCTTAATTAAGCTTTCAAAGAGTATTTCATAAGATGACTTATCTCTTCAGCACCATGGCAAAGCCGGGCAGGTTCTGTTTATATTTGCTTTGCGCATACCAACTGAATAACGTTACTAAATCATAGCAAATACATTTGCGTCCTTAGAAACATATCCCGACAGGTTTATCAGGCAAACAACACATGATGGATGGCTCATGACAGCTCATTTGACTTTTATGATGATAGTTTTTTTTCCTCTAAATTAGTCACAAAGAAGTTTATATGAATATTACACAGGCCCTTACATTCCAAGAGTCAACAAGATATTCTGTGGCATAGGAATCACATCTCCTTTTAAATGGGACATTGAAAGCCATATACTGTACCTCTAGTGGAGAAAAAGTTGCACTACATAGTATAGGAGGCTTCTCCAGTGAGAAACTCTTGCCTCAGTACCCTATGTACTCTCAGGGGGCTATTTACTAAACCTCAAATTCATCTGGTCTGGCTTTTTGGGGCAAAAACTGGATTTAATTTGAAAAAAAAAACAAAACATTTTTTGTGATTTACTATACCACGATGCTGCAAAAAGCCAGAATCCAAAAATCCGCCATCTCAGACCTGGGCGGTCCTGTATGAGTCAAGCTCTATTTGAAGTTATTGTGGTTTGTGCAGGGTTTAGCCAAAAAATCTGATTAATTTGAGTTTTTAAATTAATAAATGAGATCAAATCAGGCAAGGAAGTTTGGTTGTGGTATTTTTTTAAAGAAAATAATAGGATGAATTCGGAATTTAGTAAATAACCCCCTCGAAGTCATGACTACTCTGGCCTTTATTAGCATCCTAGGCAGGAAGCTTCTGATTGGAGAGGCCTCATGCATAGAGAATTAAGCACTGGAGCCACAGATATGACAGTGATCTAGACCTAGTTCTGACTATTGCAAATCAAAAGGGCTACTGGGGTTGTCACATCGCTGTGCTAGACTGGAGGACTCCAAAAACCATCATAATGCTTTGCTGAGCTCTGCAGGGATAAAACACAATCACAATCTCAGCATTGCTGAAAAACACTTGTAGGGATGTGATCATTTAGACACCCTCACATAATATTGGCAGACACATCCTAAAGGTTTTATGTAAGCCATGTAAGCCCCTGTAGTTCTCACAGTGTACTGTGGATGGCACTGTGCTTTAGTATAAAGATCTAGGTAACCATGCCGTCTGGGTCCATTGCTTTAGCCCTTACTAAGCAGGCAGGAAGGGAATGGGTAATGGAACCTAGGTGCTTAGGCCCTTGTAAAGTGGCTAGCTAAACTCTGTCATAGATCAGGATTAATAGATAGGATATATAGTTGAGCAATTCAAAGCTCCGATGAGGAGAGCCAGAGGGATTAAGATCCCAGGTACTAATAACCCAGAAGTAGGGACTAAGTGCATAGACTTCGGGATGGAAGAATTTCCTCTGGGTTCTACTTAGGGCACAGGCTGAAAGCTGGGGTACCTTCTCAATTGCTGCTTAACTACTGCTGTAAATGTTCCTTGCCTGCAGGGATCAAGCTGTGTTCTTGGTGATTAGCACATTGTTAAAGTTACACTACACCCTGACTCCACACGGTTGCGAGGGCTTGCACCTGAGAAAAAGGTCTCATGTGTGGCACAATTATATTTGAAAGTAACCTCATAATAGAGATGGTGTCACTCAATTTATAATAGCGCTACACACTAATGCAAAACTTTGTCTCAATGCTGTCGAGATCATGTAGAACTGGAAAATCTTCTTCTTTAGTTCAAGCTTTTAGAGGTTTTCTGGGGTTTTGTTTGTATTTGCATGGAAAATTAGAGGATTTTGTGATTGTTGTGATTTTGTGATATTAGGATGTTTTAATAAGGTACTTGGCATTTGTGGTTTTGGAGCAAATTATTTTTTTCGTTATTTGCAAAGCCTCTAAAACCACTAAAATCAGAATGTAAATGGGCCTCTCAATGTTGTTTAGAAAAGTATTTTGCCATTATTTTTGCACTTCCACAGGTGAATTAATAACGCAGCACTGTACGATAAAAAGCTGCACCCATATGGGACCTGTTATCCAGAATTCTGGGGTCTGGGATTTTCCAGATAAGAGATCTTGCTGTAATTTGGATCTCCATACGTTGTCTGCTAAAAAAAGAATCATTTAAACAGTAAATAAACCCAATAGGCTGGTTTTGCTTCCTGTATGGATTATTTATATTTTAGTTGGGATTAAGTTTTTATTATTACAGAGAAAAAGGAAATCATTTCTAAAAATTTGAATTATTTGATTAAAATGGAGTTTATGGGAGATGGCCTTCCTGTAATTCGGAGCTTTCTGGATAACAGGTTTCCAGATAATGGATCCCATATCTGTATATACTATAAAAACACAGTTTACATAAAAAAACAACCAACAACTTATACAAGAGGTAGAGCTAATCCTGTGCTAAAGAGTTTACGGTCTGTTCAGGTTTTTTTTATTTTCCTTATGGACTAGGCCTTTTATTTAATTTTTTTCATGAGCCATTTAAATTGTGTGTTGAATTGAGGAACTCAAAGCTTTCTAATTTTGTTCTTAACCTGCATTTAAGGAGGTAGAATAAATATATTAAAAATAGTTTAGTGCAGTTCCCTACTAGGGATGTAGCGAATGTCGGAAAAAATGTTCGCGAACATATTCGCGAACTTGCGTCAAAAATGCGAACGGTTCGCGAACGTCGCGAACCCCATAGACTTCAATGGGAAGGCGAATTTTAAAAGCTAGAAAAGACATTTCTGGCCAGAAAAATTATTTTAAAGTTGTTTAAAGGGTGCAACGACCTGGACAGTGGCATGCCAGAGGGGGATCAAGGGCAAAAATGTATCTGAAAAATACATTGTTGACACAGCGCTGCGTTTTGTGCTGTAAAGGGCAGAAATCACACTACGTCACTCAGGTGATGTTTCTGGACACGGAATGTGAAAAAGCTCACATAGCTAGGTGGCACTTGGTTAAAGACTGGGCAAACAATGCCTGCAAGGTCAACGTATACACTACAGCAGTGGATACGGAATATATTATTGCTGCTTGAAAAACGTCACTCAGGTGGTGGTTCTGGGGACGGTATTATTATTGATATTTAGACAGAATGTGAAAAAGCTCACACAGCTAGGTGGCAGTTGTTTGAAGAACACACTGGGCAAACAATGCCTGCAAGGTCAACGTATACACTACAGCAGTGGATACGGAATATATTATTGCTGCTTGAAAAACGTCACTCAGGTGGTGGTTCTGGAGACGGTATTATTATTGATATTTAGACAGAATGTGAAAAAGCTCACACAGCTAGGTGGCAGTTGTTTGAAGAACACACTGGGCAAACAATGCCTGCAAGGTCAACGTATACACTACAGCAGTGGATACGGAATATATTATTGCTGCTTGAAAAACGTCACTCAGGTGGTGGTTCTGGAGACGGTATTATTATTGATATTTAGACAGAATGTGAAAAAGCTCACACAGCTAGGTGGCAGTTGTTTGAAGAACACACTGGGCAAACAATGCTTGCAAGTGCACTACTATTGGTGCACTACTATGAAGAACAGCAAACAGCACTGGACACGTTAAAGAACAGTAAGATAAGTAAAATAAAAAAATATATATATATATTAAAAAAAAAAAATTACTCTGGTTGGTGCTGAACTACTAGGAGCAGCACACCAGTCCCACTCCCCAACACAGCTCTTACTAATAGCACTGGGCTCTTATAGTAGCAAAGTAAAAAAACAAAAAAGAAAATAAAAGCAGTCCTTACAAGGACTATTGGGTTATTACAGCAGTCAGCACTCAGCAGATGAGATCAGAAGCAGTGCCCACAGCAGCTACATACAGAGCACTGCAGTAGAAGGTAGATTACTAGTCAGCAAAGCTAACTAACCTAAACTCACTGTCCCTCAAATCCCTGCAGAGTTCTGTCCCTACAATAGAGAGCAGTATCAAGTAGATTACTAGCCAGCAAAGTTACTATCAACTGTCCCTCAAACCACTAAACAGCTCTCTCCCTACACTAGCTCTTCCAAGCACACACAGGCAGAATGAAAAAACGCTGCAGGGCTTCAGTTTATATATGGAAGGGGAGTGGTCCAGGGGGTCTTGGGGTGGTCCAGGAGGGAGAGCTTCCTGATTGGCTGCCATGTATCTGCTGGTCTGGGGTGAGAGGTAAAAAATAAGCGCCAGCTAAGGCGAACCCAAATTGGCGAACGTCGCGCGACATTCGCGAACATTCGGCGAACGCGAACAGTCGATGTTCGCGCGAAAACAGTCCGCGACATCCCTATTCCCTACTCTGTATTGTTGGTGGCAGCAACACCTAGTTGCTGAGGTTGGTGGTGTGCAGGGAAAGATGGGGTGGGTTGTGCTCAAGGCTGGATCATTTCTATGGGTTCTTACATATTTTGGCCTGGCAAAGAGATGCAAAAATGTATTTCTTAGGTTGCAAAGGGGCAGGGTTTGGGTGAACTTTTGGTAGGGTGTTGGCATACTGAGTGTGGTGATCTGGATCAGGGGTGTCACCATGCGTGCTAGGGACATTTTTCCATCATCATTACTGATGTTCCTACCTTCAGTCTCTTAAAGGGGACCTGTCACCCAGACATAAAAATCTGTACAATAAAAACCCTTTTTTAACATGACAACCAAATTATTTTTTATATTAAAACATCCATACTTGTTATAAACTCATTTAAAAGTCTCCGCTGTCAATCATGTATTGCCTCAGGCATAGAGGCAGGGCAGGCAACTACGTTCACTTTCCATTCTGCCCTTCCTGCATGTCACTGCACTCCTGACATCCTCCCTCTGTCTTCTAACATCTAATTTTGTATCCAGTGAGCATGAGCATCAGGTGCCCATTTTGGTGCATAAACAAGATTTTGGCATGACACAAATCTTGCCTTAGTAATAGTGTCCACAAAATATCTCCTGCCTGCTTGATATGACTGTGAATTCCAAGATTGAAGGATAAAAGTATGAAATGATTTATATAGTGTAAGTGAAGTCTATTTTTTTTCATACCTAACATCTTAACATAGGATTTGGAATTATTTCTTAAGATGACAGGTCCCCTTTAACTGTGCTGTTAATTCAATAAGTGGTGTCAAGACAAAGTCAAGTCAAAGCAACTCTGTCTTTCTGAATTACAATTATTATTAACATATGTTTATAGAGCGCCAACATATTGCGCAGCACAGAATGTTATCAAACGAAACCCTGAAAACAAATGATGTAAAATTGCTCAGTGCTCGTCTATAATGATGGGCGAATTTGCGCCATTTTACTTCGCTGAAAAATTCATGAATTTCCCACGAAATTCGCAAAACGGTGAAAAATGTGCAAAACTGCACCGGTGTCTTGGTTTTGACGCCGGCTGGTGCCCGTGTTATTCGACGCCCACGACAATTTTTTTGGACGCTGGCGAATTTCCCGGGCGTCTTGCAAATGTATTCGCTCGTCTAAGCAGTTTTGCAATGTCCATTGTTTTATTTTTCTAGTTTTGAAGACTTTTACATTAAATTATTGGGAGGGTTTACATGTCTTGTAAAGTTCAAATTGAAAGCTGTACTCTAGGTCTGTTTGGAGAAATTTGGTACGGGTATGGGATCCATTATAAAGAACACTTGGGACCTGGGACTTTCCGGATAAAGTATCATTCAATTTGAATCACCATAACTTAATGCTGATAAAAATAATTTAAACATGATATGAACCCAATAGGATTGTTTTGGCACCAATATGGATTCATGCAGCTTAGCCACCATCAAGTACAGGGTACTGTTTTATTATTACAGAGATAAAGAAATAATTTTTAAAAATTTGGAATTATTTGTGTAAAATTGACTCTATGGGGCTTCTTGTAATTCTGAACTTTCTGGATAATTCATAGAAGTGATGTTCTGTTAACCTAAGTGTACAAGACTGCAGTATTCACCAAATGAAGTAAGGATTTTTGTGAATCTTATAATAATATTGCTCTTTCCTATTTGGTTTACTCCGCTTTTGTGGATTATCCTCCACCCTGGTATCATTAAAAGCAGCCTGATGGTTATGTCACCATATATATAGCTCATCATATATAGACAGCCTTTCTGACATTGGATGCACCTGTCTAGATTCATTTGTATCTGTTGTTCAATCCATTACCCTGAAGCATTTACTGGCATCTGCTCTCAAGCCCATATAAGATTCTCTGAGTGTAGTCATTTATCCACTGAATATTCCCTGTATTGTACATTTGTTGTGTTCTCCATGAAGGGTGTGTATACATACAGTCACATCTTCAATAACATAAAGGAATGTGGCAGGCTTTTGTGCTGAACATTTTGGGTAGCTAATCACTAATCACTGAGGATTAGAAATGAAGCAGGGTGATGTGAGGTAGCAGCCTTCTCATCAAAGTGAAACACATTCATAAGCTACAATAGTAACACATGGAGCATGTCCACTAATTTCCAGATGACACTTAGAAACTAGCGAGGAAAACTGGAAGGAGCTACAATAATGTTACCAGGTTTTGGAACAGAAATTGAGGGACAGAAGTGATCATTAAATACAAGGGAAAAAAAAGCCTGTGGTGGTAGGGAAAATATTGATAAATAAAGTATGTGTTCATGTGAAAAGATTTTGGACCAAACATAAATATAATTAATTGTCAGACATAGGAAATGTCTGTAAACCTTTGGCATATGGGGCAGCAACTGGAAGGCTTTTCTCTGGGGAGAGAGTGGGCCTTTAACAGAGACTGTTCTTAGAAAAAGCAGTTTAATGATAAAAAGTTTGCACCAGAACCTGCAAACAATATTCTAATTAACATTTTTACAGGTATGGGACCTGTTATCCAGAATGCTGAGGATCAGGGGTTTTCCGGATAAGGAGTATTTCCGCAATTTGGATCTCCATACCTTAGGTCTTCTAAAAAATAATTTAAATATTAATTAAACCTAATAGGATTGTTTTGCCTCCAATAAGGATTCATTGGGACATATTTACTAAAGGAACCCGAAAAATCCGCAGGGACATCGATAATTCACTAACAGGTACAGATGACAATTCGCTAGCGAAAGAGATAGTCAATAGCGTTCATTCGCACTCTGTCGCCAGGCGACCTTTCGCTCCACAAATTTACTAAAGTGCATATTTTACTGAACGTTGCGTTTTTTGCCAGAGTTGACTTGGCCACCTCAGACAAGGCGAACTGCTAAAATGCATCTAGATCTTCCTCAATCTTCTGTCACTTACATCATATCCTGTCTGCTGAAAAATGCTGGCGAATTTCCCTAAGCGGGATTGTCTGCAAAAGTCCTTACCAACTTTTTCGTGCTAACATTTATCCCCAGACATTTGAGGGCCATGGAACATTCATTTTACAGTGGGCTCATGTGTAGGCATTAGAGGATCTCTTTTGTCCTTATTAAGGTTTCTTGGACATCTGCAATAAAAAGTGGCCACTTCAAGCATTTGCACCATCTCTAATAAAGACGTCCACACGACTTTATTGTACCCACCCTATTCAAATTGGCCTAAGTGTAAGATCACTAGCGAATTTTCGCTAGGCATAAATGAACGCAATGCTCGCACTGAAGAAGTATCGCTACCGAAAAGTCGCCAGCGTTCGGTGCCCACGATGCAACTTTACATTTTAATGAATTGGCGTAGTAGTACCAAATTTGCGATGTGGTAGAGCAGTCGTTAGTAAATCTATCCCATTATATCTTAGTTGGGATCAAGTACAAAGTACTGAATTATTATAACAGAAAAAAAATTTGAATTATTTGATTAAAATGGAGTCTATGGGAGATTGTCTTTTTCTGGATAATGGCTTTCCGGATAACGGATCCCATACCTGCACTGGAACAGTAAATCAAAAGCCCATACTTTATTGCAAGTTATTGTATTGCATACTGTTTACTTTAAGAAATGCCAATAAATATAATTGGAAAATAAAGCCAATTTTCTTAGTCTGTGCAAATTGTGTAAAAATGGTGTTAGTGTGATTCTATAGGTCAGTGGCATTTGTAGGTACAGTCCAGTTCTGTAACACTTGCTGAAGGCAGGTCTTAATTCCAGGCCTTCCAAAATTCCTCATCAAGGCTATGAATAGGGGCATTGGCACAATGTTCAAAGGTGCTTGAACTGTTGCAAATAGTGCTTAAGAAACTTGACTGATGATTTTGCGCTTCTACTTGTGTTTCATAAAACAGACCTACGATTTCTAAGAAGAAGACTTACAAGTCTGAACATCCCCCTTATTTCTGCTAGTGTAAAAGAGTTGCTATGTTAGAATGCCGCAGCACATGGCAATCCTCAGTAATCTGGATTAGGGAGAGAATCTGCAAATCTTATTAGAAGTCTGGTCACGGAATAGAGTAACCATATGTGGATGTTATTTTGCACAGATTATACCCATCAGCGTCATCTACACAATTCTGTGACAATAAGGCAAAAAATTATTTCTCTTATTAGTAATTCTGCTATATATTCACCTATTTTTGCATATATTTGTATATGTGTGGGGGTAATATCATACTATAACGTTTATACCAAAGTGATTTCAAACAAAAAATCAGCAAGAATCATTTGACCTTTCAATTACTTGATAGCAAAATGAAAATTGTAACCCCAACTCTAATAAAAACTCCAGCCTACTGGAGAAATTCTGGGGAGAAAACGAAGCGGCAGAAAGTAGTAATGGCTCCCCCAGCTCCTGTTTTCCTAATATGACTACAGCATTGTGATTAGCTCTGAAACCGCATTAGGCAAATTGACATTGATGTCCTGTGAGGCTGCCTGCCTCCTAGGATTTGTTTGCCATAGAAGATATACACGCCCTGATGTGTATTAACACCGTTCTACACATATTTCTGTTTGTGACAGGTTAAATGGCTGGTAAGTACTCACAATTGCCTTAATGTACTGTATAGTTTCTTTTACATTTGTGTAAATATAAAATGCTTTTATTGAATCAGCTTGTGCTTTCTCAGTGACAATGATTTAGTGAAAAAAAAACCCTGCAAGAGTATTGACGCTGGAACGCTGTGATTTATAAAAACAGTTTATAATACCTGTAAATTACTGCAATAAGACATATTGTTTGCTTTGTAATACTTGGTTTTAATGTATGTATTGCTGAATGAGAAAGAAAATCTACTTGCATGTTGAATTTAGTTAGTTAGTAAGAATGATTCAAATTCATTGTATAGAGGAGGATACAGGAAAGCTATAAAGTGTGAGGTTTTGGCAAAAATTGAAGCATCCAGAAAAATGTTGTTATTTACAGCAACAAAAGGCTATATGAATGCCATGTAAAGGGCAATAATTTGGCTAAGTGTTGGTGCAGGGACAGCAGATTGAGGTTTACCCCGACCCTCTACCACTTAATTCATCACACGAGGGGGCCCATTTACTTAGCTCGAGTGAAGGAATAGAGGAAAAAAAACTTTGAATTTCGAATTACTTCGACCATCGAATGGGCTACTTCGACCTTCAACTACGACTTCGAATCGAACGATTCGAACTAAAAATTCGATAGTCGAAGTACTGTCTCTTTAAAAAAAAAAACTTCGACCCTCTAGTTCGCCATCTAAAAGCTACCGAAGTCAATGTTAGCCTATGGGGAAGGTCCCCATAGGCTTAGCTATCTTTTTTGGTTGAACAAAAAACGTTCGATTGATGGATTAAAATCCTTCGAATCGAACGATCGAACGAACAAATAGCGCTAAATCCTTCGACTTCGATATTCGAAGTCGAAGGATTTAACTTTGACAGTTGAATATCGAGGGCTAATTAACCCTCAGTGTTCGACCATAAGTAAATTTGCCCCCAGGTGTCACCAGGCTTTGGTATGTTCTTATTTGATATTAAATCTGGACACTGATAATAATGATAGCTAGATTATTTACCTACAACGGAATTCAACATCATTTTTGTCAGTCTTCTGTAATGATTTCAAAGTGGGAGATTGCTGTGATTCATCTGTGTTCAGACAATTTTCATCTGCTAAATTATTTTCAATAGCCTGCTCATAAAGTGCTTTAAATCTATGGCTGTATCAGTTGTAGTAGCAAGGTGCAAATCCTAACCCCCCTTTTATCAGGCCACGTCTGATTTGCTACTGACCCAGCCTCTTCCAGGTACAATTACTGTCTATAAAATGAATCAGTTAGAAGCAACTTCTGAATGACATTGCCAATGACTAGCTCATTTCTGGTGACTCCATAAAGCACATATATAACAACACTTTACAAGGAAATTTTCTTCCAAGTAAATGCAAATGATAGTTTTCACACTTCCAAAGATATTTCCTTTGGCATTTCCTTAGTGGAACTATACGAAATGTATTTAGTTTGTAAATCAGTGTGTATTATTAATCTGAAAATATAGAAACACCTCAATACATTCAAGGATCATACAAAAAGGCAATGGTGGTAAAAATATCACACAATGACTAGAAAATTCCAGAAAGGGGATTAGTGCCGGTGGGATTACATGTTGTATTTTGAGCTATATCTGTCTGGCTTCTTTAAGGAAACAGCAGTCATGTAAGACAGGCTTACGACAAATACCATTGGACAATTTAAATTAAAGGGAAAACATGCTCCCATTTTTTTTTAAAAGTATAGTATTGAGTTGGACGTATGTAAAGAAGGTGCAGAAATGTTGTCTGACCTGCCATATGTAAATAATTAAATATCATTGTCAGATTAAGAGGAAACCATAATAGTCTGCTCCTGGCTTGCAATTACCATTTCCCGTTCCATTGGTAGAGTCAATTAAACCCACCCTCACCTAGTTCTGTGTTAAATTGATGGATTGTGGGACTTGTAATGCCTCTGATTTCCATGGTGGTGGGTACACAGATTATCAGGAAAGTAGATGGGCTTCAAATCCCAGAATCCATCACTTCAACATGCAGAAAGATGAGAGATGGTTTGACTAACACTAATAACTCTAGTCTAATGGAATGGGAAGGGAAGTGGTCCTTGCAGGCCAGAGCCAGACCATCATGGTTTCCTCTCAATCTAAGAATGATATATAATTATTTATATCATTCTTCCCAATGGAATGGGAAGGGAAGTGGTCCTTGCAAGCCAGAGCTAGACCATCATGACATCCTAAGCAGCATTCAAGCATTCAAGTTTTAATCTCACTGCATGTTTTGCATTACAAAGGATACCATTTGTGTTACAGGATACCTTCAAAAAATAAAAATGATATCCCACCCTTGTAATTGCACAAGGCAACTGCTTATAGAGACGTTGGAAGTTCCAGCCTAACCTCAAAATTTTCTATAAAGTCCACTGACCACTGAAATTGCCTGTACTTAGAATACACTTAGAATACACTTTCTCCAGCAAATAATACAGTACTGTGGGCTTTTATAAACCTGAAGACAACAAGCAATGTAGGAAGAAGACTTTATTGTAAAACTATAGTAATCAAACCCTAGCATTTTATGCAAATCGAAATTCACAGGAGAAGAAATCGTAGCACTTAAAGCTTTGTTTACACTTAAATAAGATTACATGTATTTAGTGAATCTCTCCAACACCCTGGTTTTGCTCAACCTCATGTATTTGCATTTTAACGGCAAAAGATTGTATGTCACATACTAAAGTCATAACATTTTCTTTTAGCTATTTAAACATGCACAGGTTGTAATTATATGCTAAATATACACGGGTGTTAATTGCTGGTATGTATTTCAATTAACCAGATTTCTAATGGGATTCCACATCACCGATGAAGCGTTTTCTGTTTAATATGCATGAAATGTCAAAGGGTGAATTCTTCCGCAGTTCACTGTGAAAATACAGGGTGGATAATGTAGCATCCAGTTTACTGAACTCACGGGTAAATTAGTTGCAACAGAGTCTACATTGTAAGGATAAAATCAAGCATTGATCCCCAACCAGTGGCTCACAAGCAACAAGGTCAACAACCACTTGGATGTTGCTTCCAGTGGTCTCAAAGCAGGTGCTTATTTTTGAATTTTTGGCTTGGGGGCACGTTTTGGTTGCAGAAAACCAGATGTACCACCAGACAGAGTCTCCTTTAGAATGCAATTGCACATAGAAGCTACCAAATAGCAAATCACAGCCCTTATTTGGTAACCCCTTAGGAACATTGTTCATGCTTCACAATTAAATGGGCTAATGGATTAAAAAAGGTATCAGTAAAATTTGGTCACATGTATGCATTCTTAGATTACAGATATTGCCCATGAGATCACTGGGCAGAAGTAATGTGTCTTTCATTACTGACCAATGATCACACAAATATATCATATGATATTTACATTTTGACTGATTTACTTTGAGTCATTGATCAAATTAACTAGACAAATCAGACTTTTGCTTTGGAACACTCCTAGGTCAGATCATCCAGTTTTGCTGGTCAATTTCTGGTGGTTAGAGTCCCAAGGCCATGTTGATAGACAAGCTCTCAAGATTCAGACCTTAATAATAGGTGGAGTCCCAGGAATTTAAAAGCCACTGTTTAGGACTGTGCAAGTGATACCATGGCTATGCTAAATGTACCAGGCTTCAAGTGATTTTGCCATCTGTTGCCTCTCCATGTACAAGAGAAGCTGTCTGCAGTATAGAAAGTCGACCTGAGTTTTACCCTATACTGACCTAGCCTTATACTTGTCAAAAACCATACACACATACCCTACATACACAATACATGACACTGTCACAATATTCCATAAATGTATTTCTGACCAGACTGTCTGATTCTTGGTGGTATGATGGGTGTAGCTTTTGTTCAGATGGAAGAGGCATTTTTTTATTCAGTATAGATAGTAACCTACAATAGCCACAAATTTTTCACCACGTTTAATACCCCATGAGAAACAGCTTAGGCTCTTGCTTTTAAACAGGCCACCAATGAGGGGTTTATTTATGAAGTTCTTTAAAAAGAATACAAATACACCAAGACAGATTTATTTTTGATAAAACTGGCAATTTGACACACTTTGAGATTCAGCAACATGTTCCTTAGCCAAAATTTTCCAGAGAGGACATTCAATACATTTATCGATGCTAATAGATTTGCCAGATTTTCAACAACTAATTAGTTGGCGTTACCATTATTATTTGTTTTAGCTATTTTGTACAGCTCTTTTTGTCTACCCTTTAAAATGTTTAGCCTTTCCTTAAAATGTGATTACATTTCTTCATTTATCTGCTTCCAGACTGCTGTTAAAATGAGTGAAACTACATCTACCAACATTTCTGTGGCTCAAGCGAATTCTACAGACAGTGCAAATGCTGGATTTTCGCGATTCTCACATTTGCAAGAACCTGCTTCCACCAAGAGGGTTTGTTTCTATAAAAGTGGAGACCCGCAGTTCAATGGAATAAAGATGGTTGTATCCAATCGATCCTTCAAGACGTTTGATGCCTTGTTAGACACCTTGTCTAAAAAAGTCCCTTTGCCTTTTGGTGTTAGGAATATTTCTACGCCCCGTGGAATACATCATGTAACTTCCATTAATGAACTCGAAGATGGAAAATCTTATATTTGCTCCCATCGTAAAAAGATAAAGCCCATCAACCTTGATAGAGCAAGGAAAAAGCCATTACTGTGGCAGAGCAGCCGGCCAATTAGTGCTCGACGTCTTGCGGTTCAGTTAGCTCAACAAAATGAAGTTGTACCATTGCAAAGAAAGAACACTATAGTGTTGGGGAGCTCAAAGAAAATTATCATTTTCAAAAATGGAGACCTTGGATTTAAGCACCATTTCAACCTCAACAAAAAGACTAAACAAAGCTTTGACTCCTTCTTGGATCAGGTGGCGGAGGCAATGCAGTACCCAGTGTTCAAGCTGTACAGCTCCGATGGACGAAGGGTAAAAATAAACCTAGTGTGTCAGCATCATAGTTCATTGCCAGATTAGGGCTTTCTAATGGGCTGTAATGAACAGTGCATATTTCATTAGCTAATTTTAATTACATTCATGAATCACATGCATTCATTTAACTTTTATAGCACAAAAGTGGTTACACAGATACTTTCCAACATGTACTAGAGTCTAAATGTGTTCTCTCATTAGGATGTCCATCTGTGTGTTATCTATGAAATTATTAAGGGAGATAATTACATCCAAACAGATAATACAATAAAGCAAGCAATGTTTGAATATTAAACTAGAATAGAATAACATCAGTCTTTCTTTTGATAATTGGTTTTAACGTTAAGAATTCTATATTAAGAAAACGATTAAAATTCTAAATTTACAAATAACAGATTAAGGGTGCAGGAAATTCAGTGGTGGGACAAGACTTAAGCCCATGTTTGGTTGAAATCGAATTGCTATGAGTGATCAATGATGAAGTTTATATGCTTATTGTACAAACCAAGATTCTCTACCAATGATTTAGGCCTTGGTAGATAGCTGGAGGTGCTAATTTAGGAATCACAATTTTATTATGAGCTAATAAGAATTGGGGGCAAATTTACTAAGCGGCAAATATTTGCCAGCGATGGCGCTAGGCACTAACATGCAAAGTTGCATCCGGGGCACCAAACCCTGGTGAAGTTGCGCTAGCATTAATTCGGCAAGCAGAGCGAAGTTGGCTAATTTGCATACGGTGGGAAGTTAAAGTTGAATGAACGTATATGTTGCAGCAAATACATTACACTACACAAGCCCAGGGAAGCTTAAATAAAATAGAGTTGTTATAATGCCCTACACATGAGCCCAGTGTATAGTTTATGTGCCATTTATTAGGAAATGTAGGGGGGAAGCTGGTTAGCCCAAAACATTTTTACGCTCTTTTGCAGCCTATCACCCTGAAAAAAGGAAAAGATGCCAGCATTTTTTGGGACTTAGAAAAATTTTCAACAAATTTTTTAGAAAGTCCTATCTACTCTATTGCACTTCAATTTTCACCAGCATTAGTCACTTCTCCCTTTAGTAAATTTGCCCCATGGAATATGTTATCTGGAAACCCGTTATTCAAAAAGCTGTCTCCCATTGACTCTATTTTATTCAAATAATCCAAATTTTTAAAAATGATTCCCTTTAATCCTTATTGGAAGCAAAACAAACCTATTGGGTTTATTTAATGTTTATATGATGATGATTATCCAGAAAACCCCAGGTACCGAGCATTCTGTATGACAGATATGATATGTGTAGTTTCAGTTCTAGATTGAAGGGAATAGTTGGGCCACCACTAGTGAAGACCAATAATCCGTCACAATTCTCGACACTTAGGTGCAGTAACCCATAGCAACCAATCAGCAGGTATCATTTACTGGTCATCTGTTTAAAGCAAACATCTTATTGGTTGCTATGCGTTACTGCTTCTGGGTAAACTTAGTGCCTTTTATTACATATGGGGGTAATGCCTCAATTTATTTAACTGTCCTTCTAATAATTTTGACAGACTCATCAGTGTAATCTATAGCTGAACAACTGATTTAGGGTTAATTATCAAAAGAGAAAAAGACAGTTTCCCATTAAAATACTTTAAAATATTCCCCTACATAATTTACTTGTATGGATTTTGTGAGTATTTCTTGGTGAATTATTGTGTTTATTCGCCCTTTCATATAGAAATATCCCTCTTTAATGTCACTGTACATGTATAACATTTAACTTTTCTTCCTTTTTCATGCATTTGAAAACATAATTTAGTAAGATCTGCAATTGAAGACATTTTGACTCTACAGAAAAAGTAGTGATATTCGAAACCATCTACACTGTCATATAACAATGATGCTGGAGCATAATTAGCCCAAAAGTAGACAGCTATACTATCCTAGTTAACCTTAATATCTACCATTTACAACATCAATTTTCTGTTTGGATCACAGTATTTTACAGTAAAATCCTTTCCCATAGTCCCAGTGCCCTAATGTCTAATCTTTTATATGGCACAGAATCAAAAGTATCACATAACTAGTTCATTTAAAATATAAACTTAAGGACCTCTTATGTCCCTGAGTGTTCTCCAAATTGCAGTCTCCATCTAGAGTAGGATTTTAGTGACCCTTCCTTTTTTCAGATGTACTATATTTGAATAACTTTTGGGAATTTTTATGTTCTCCTTCAATTTCTCTCGCAGATTGCAAGAGTTCTCTTACCTTTAAGATAATGGTTCATTTATTGTATTGAACCTGGTTGGCTGAAGGAACACTGAGGTTTTTTAAGCTGCTTTAAGATATCCCCCATATTACCGAAAGTGTAAACATGCATTAAAAAGCTTTTACGCTGATTAATATCAGCAGTTTTATCTAAAGGGAAGACATTAAAGTCTGCCATTTTGCAGTCATTTTTAGTAGATAGTCAATAAATTACCCACCTAGTAGCATAAGAGAATCTATTAATGAATATATATATATATATATATATATATATATATATACATATATATATATATATATATATATATATACATATATATATATATATATATATATATATATATATATATATATATATATATATATATATATATATATATATATACATTCCCCACATTCACAGCACTCACATTAAAGATTCCTTGTTGGCCTGGGTGCATGTATCCAATGTTGTACACAATCTTCCAGAGCAGAGAGCAGAGACCGCACTCTCAGGGCTTACTAAAGTATAACGTTTTTTATTGAAGAAAGCTAATGTTTCGGCTGTATCCCAGCCTTTGTCAAAGTCCCAAATACATATACAATCCACCCCTATATACACAGTAAGAAGGCGCGAAATTCAAAATCATCTTCACCCAGTGACGTAACCTGTGTTCATTGACCACTGCAGCATGCCTAAATTAAGTTATTCACCATTCCATTGTTATTTTGAAAAAAGTGTTCTTTAATAAATACTTTAAAATAAAGCCCTCTCTTTATCTATTCATCCTCTCCCAAATTCACCTCTATCAAGGCCCAGCAGCCCGTTTTGTTTGTGATATATGTAGGAAAAAGTACAGCACTCACATGAACCTGCTCAAACAAAAAAGTGGTTTATTCACAGAAGTTCCAATGAAGAGCACAAACTCTGCTCTTCTTCAGGGACAGAAAAATGTTAGTATTTCTTTGGCCATTTCTATAGAGAAGATGTTTAACCTGCAGCTTGGGTTAAAACTCCAAAATTGGTGGTGAGCACAACTTTCCCTTATTGCTGAAGTATAAAAATATAAACAAAATATTCAATTAGCTGTAATGTGAATCAAGATGAATGACTAATGAGCCTTGTATTGTGACTTTAATATTCTATACATACAGTACATTTTGAGTTGGCCCCTAAGTTTAGATGACTGACAGCACAGCAAAAAAATAGCAGAAAGAAGATCGGGAGCTACTGTTGACATCTTCTGAAATATCTTCCATGCTAAAGGACTGTGAAGCCCTTGAACTAGTAAAGCAGCCCAAAAAATACAATGTAGACCGTGTTGGACTGGGGGGGTTGTGTTCACCTGAGCTACCACATTAGGGGACCACACACACACACCCCTGGGCCACCACCCTGGGCAGGCTGATAATGATTAGCTGTATCACTGTTTGCCAGCATTTCTGCCTTTGGCTCCACATATCCACTGTAACTGACTTTCTAAAAGCAGTTCAGACTTGCAAATTGCTAATTTCAAATAAAGAAGATTTACAATTGCTGTTATAGGATATTATACTATATATTATAAATGTAATTTAAATACATGAGTT
This sequence comes from Xenopus petersii, assembly GCA_038501925.1. NCBI lineage: Eukaryota > Metazoa > Chordata > Amphibia > Anura > Pipidae > Xenopus > Xenopus petersii. Next base: position 42,146,421 of record CM076682.1, on the reverse strand, counting down.
ATAAGAAATAAAGTTGAGTTGAGACAAATAACTTGAGCTTCCTATTGATTATTTACTATGCCAGTGTTGTTTACCGATGAGTCTATGCTGTATAGTCATCTTATTTTATCGGAGTAATTTATTGCCTTTAATGTTTAATCCATCATTTATCCATCTAATCCTCTCATAAAACCATTCCATTCCCTTACAGATTCTTAGCATTCGAGCTCTGTTGCTGAGTTCTGGAACAGTGGTGGCAGCAGGACGAGAATCCTTCATATATGCAAACTATGAACCGGGAAGGGAATATCTGCCTGTAAAACTACCGGGTATTTCCAAACGGGTACACCCGAAACTGAGATCCAAGCAAGAAATGAAAATTCGTGAGTAATATTTTTACTTTAAGACTGAGCTAATATGAAATAGTGGCACACAGTTAGAGATGGGCATACCTTTTGGGAGTATTTTTATTGAAATGTAGCACACCGGTAGGTGGGCGTGAGATATGTGATTAAGTAGTAGTGTGACTTGCTGCCAGTGTATCCCGGATACTCTTAGCCTGTGGGCAATTCCCTGCAACTCCCAGCAATGTATAGTGACCCTTTGAAGCACCTTACCTTCAGGTGAATCCTGTGTGTCTTCTGGTGCCTAGATCAACCAGGTTGAAAGTAACAGCAGTCCAGAGGGTCGCTTCAAACAAATAACTTCTTTATTGAACAAGGCAGTAAGTCTTCATCACAGCACTAAAGCAGTAAAGATCTTCAGATACATTCAAGGCAAACCATGAAAAACCTTTACACTTTGAGATATTGTAGATAAGTAGATCCATCTTAGGGGGTAGTACAGCCAGTCTTGATGATCCTATAGATTTTGTTGGTCCTAGGCTCTTTCCCTGCTTCTGATCACAGCAAGGGTTCTAACACCAACTACTCTCTTTGTTGGAGCAGGAAAGCTGCTCACTAAATACACTGCCTCTAACTTTTGCTCCTAGATCGACTATTACACACACTTCTACCACTAGATAAACTTTCCCTAACCAAGGACTGTCACCCGCTCAGACCCAATCCTGTACCCACCTCACTGCTAGGTGGGACCCAGGAAGAGAGCCCTGATCACACGTGTACACTCCTTTTAAACTTCTACACACTGCCACCTACAGGGCAACAATAAACCAGATGAGAATACGATTAACATTCAGGAAAAGGCTTTTCAACCAGGGATCACTAAAGACCACCGTAGGTGTCGAACTACAGGGGGAAACTGTCCGTGAAAAAGCCTTACCCTTAGGGTCTGTACATAAATATTTGTTTTATCTTTATCAAAAACTTTGGCCAAAGGAAAAATGGCAATAGTAGAAAGTAAAGTATAGGCAAAATGGTAAAAGTATCAAGCAAACCTTGCTCTTTATGTCAAAGAGCCCAGGCCATTGTACCCTTACATTTTCAAGCTGAAGTGTGCTTAATACACAGGAATACACATGCTTATATGGATTTATAAGATCTTTTAAATGGATTTATAGGATCTTTCATTACAGGTTAGGATAGTAAGGAACTCTTGGGTTCCCCTTTTTTTGAGGACCATGAAGTGAGACCACCACAAATATAAACCAATGCATTAACCTATAGCAGTGTTTCTGAAAAGGTGACATCAGCATCAGCTGCAACATGTGCTAACAAATCTGGAGTGACCTGAGAAGACTCTTGTCTCTCGGCACGTGGCAGTAGCTGCTGCTGCATTCTGTTGTTTAGTTCTTAGCACTACTTGATAGGACAATGTACAGTAAATTGAGCAATAATGCATGCAATGACATCTGTAGTACTAACTGTAATTTCAGGAATGGTATATCAAATGGGTGACATTATGGTGAAGGCTATTTACATTTTTTTACATAAAGACTTCATACATTCTAAAAAAATTGTTAATTATGACGGTGCACTTAACATTTAACAAGGTAGTTGATAACTGATGCTAATAAATAGTCATTTGTAGATCATAGATGACTTTTATTGACAAACAGATTTATTTGTTTTTTTATTATATGTTCCTGTTTATATAGTGTGTGTGTGCTAACTCTCTCCTCTCTCTTTTTTCTTTATTCATGGCTGCCACTCTTCTTCTTCCTTCTCGCCTGGATAATCTGAACTCTTACATTATAATTTCCTTTCCATCTACTCTTGTCGCTTCCAATTATTTTGTCCATCAGAACTGAAAACTGACAAGCCTCCTTCTTCTATTCCCAGTGGTCATGAACACTCACTTCTATCAGAAAAAACAGGCAATAAAAGCAGTAACTTTGTAGATTTTTCTTACAGCCCAGAAAATGAAATAAGCTTGACAGAGCACTGGCCACATTCTGGAGAAGAATTACCAGTCATTTCACCAGGAGATAATATAGAGAAATCATTTCATCTTAATTCTGATGGCACCATGACAGTGGAAATGAAAGTTCGATTTAAGATAAAAGAGGAAGAAACCATAAATTGGTCAACCACAGTATGTCGGGCTGATATCTCATGTTACGAAAGTAAGATGTTCACTTCCTCTGTAGAACCAGCAGTAGAAGCTGTACTTGCAAGTGATCTTTCCCTTAAGACAATTTGCAAAGATAATGAATATGAAGAACCAGAAGAAAGCAGATATGAGTTAAGTGCAGAAAAAAAGCTGCTTACTAGGCAAGATATGCCTAGTAATATAGACAAATTGTATAGTCCTAAAAAAGAGAAAGCACCATTCTACAGACCCCCTACACCTGGGATAAGAAAAGTTAGAAAAAACTCTAAGATAAAACCTTCAGAAGGAAGCATAGAAGAACCTCAGATTGTTTGCAATGAAAAAGCTGATAATCTCAGCAATTGTAAAAAAGAGATATTATTAGCTTCTGAATGCGAACATAACAATTCTAACACAGGATGCATTTTGCCTGACAATAATGAGGAGCTCATACATGCTAAAGTAAGACAAAATGCCTTTAAGCTATTAGAAACCACCACTATGAAACTGATGCAGACAGATAATACAGTGAGGCCACATTCGGCAGGAAAGCGTGCACAATACAAAGACAATTTTAAATTTAAAGAAATAAAAAGATCTGTAAGTGCTTCAGTGACATTTTCAGAGCCATCAACATTGTCAAAAGAAACATCACTCGAACTTGTAGCTACTCAAGAAGGTTTATTAGATTTAGCATCCTCGAGTAATGTTGTAACACAAATGACAGTTGTTCCATTTAGGAAGACCTCAGATGAAGCAGAAACTATAGAAGTACATTTTCCTACAGAACAAAAGAAAAAGAAAAAGAAAAAATATGCAAGTGAGCAAATAAAACCAAAGTCTTTGCTCCAAAGACACAGTAATCAGTTTGAACGCGAGCATATAGAAGTACCAACTTCTCCAACAACAGAAGATGTACATGGGACTAATCTAGTATATAAGCAGGTAACTGACACAACATGTATGGAAGAAAATAATGAGTCAAACAATGCACTTGAATGCATGCTTAGTTCTCAGGCCTCTACAAACCCCCAACAACAAGAACTCAATTCAGAAAAAAAATTAAAAGGAAATAAGAAAATGGCTAAGGTGAAACCCAGGTCTATTGTAAAAAATGATGAGCTTGACTCTCCTCAAAATAAAACCAGTGAATATGAAAAAGGCAAAAGAAAAGATGACATTAAGCATACCGTAAATCCTGAGAACAGAAATTCTGAATTTACAAGTACAGTTATTACAACAAACGCTATGCTTCCCACTGATCATTACCCCTTAACTCAACTTGATATTGAACGAGAAACAGTAGTCTTCAAAAAAACACCTAAAGCAATAAAAAAGCCACAGAAAACTGGAAAAAAAGCAAAATCCCAAAAGAAGAAAACCAAGAGCAATAAAACCACTGACAGTAAATCAAGCAGTTATTTAGGTAGTTTGGATGCTGAGAAACTGACTAATGTCCATATTTCTCAAAGTTCTCTTGAAACATATGTGCAAACCTGGCTGAAAAACATCTTTCCAAATACAGTTTTGCCAGTTATTCAGCTAATGCCTTCTTCAGAAAAGGAAGATGATGCTTTATATTGTAGCCATGGACCGCAGGATAAGTTAGACAAAGACATCATCAGATTAGAAAAAGAGGATGTTGAAGGAAATAGAGAGCCTTGTGTTAATGAAGTAAATCAGCAGCAACCAGTTAGCATCGAAGCTACTGTTGTTAAAACATTACCATTGGAGAATGCTGGCTCACAAGATGAAACAGTTCTATCTGTTTCTGCGGAGCCGAGCAAACATTTACTGGAATATTTCTTTCAACAATATGTTGTTTTTGAAAACAGTCTATTTTCCAAAGGTGGCAAGATAGATGAACTGGTCAAGTCAATGGAAGGTAACAATATATTAAACACAAGCCAAAACAGGCAAAGTACTGATGTAGCTGTTCAAGTGGAAAGCGAAACAATTACTAAAAATACCTGGGAACAAAAAGACAAAAGCTTTGTTGGGGATATGCTGATTCAGCATCTTAAATCTTACCATTCAAATGATAAAAAAGGAAAATGCAGGCGGTTAGAAAAGTCATTAAGTGTCTCAGATTTACCCCCAGAAGACACTTCATCTCCACAGCTTCTTCTTGCCTGGTTAATAGTTTTACATTTGAATCAGGGTATGAACAGTTTAATAGGAGATGGGTACCAAAAAACTGACGGAGGGTCTGTACTGTTTTCCCTGTTGCAATCCCTGAAAAAAATTGCAATTACAGAAAGGGCTGATGATTTAAAAACTGCAGTTTTAAATTTACAGGAGTCAGTACTTAGGCTTGAACCAGACCTGAAGAGTTCTACATTTGGTTATGAAGACATCTCTATGTACAAATTTTCATGTCTTCCACAGTTACATAAAAATACAAACGTCATAGTGAAAAATACTAAGGAAGATGAAACTGATAAAACTATTCATGATATTGATGCTAAAGATACAGATCTAATTTGTGATAATACACACCTAAATGAAACAGACAGCACTGATTTCTTGAAGGAAGAAAGTGATTTACAGTTTTATGGTTGTCTACCAGACACAAAACCATCTAGTAGTGTCACTGATATGGAAAATGTTACAACTCTGCAAGATTTACAGGAGTCCAGAAAAAATAGCACCATTGGTTTGTTGGAGGGTGTGGAGGAAGATCATCCTGAAGATCTGGTATTATCTGAAAGAGAGAATATTCAGAACACGACAATTATTCCATCCCAAAGACATTCTGTTTCGTCATCAAATATTGATAGTACGAACAATTCTAGTGTGGACACAACAGTATCAACATCAAAAGTAAAAAAGATAGTACAAGAATTGGAACAAAGAAAGTACTCTTCCCTAAACTCTGCATATCAAAAGACTTTACAAAGCCCCATTTCTTCTGATTGGTCAGACTACAGACAAGACAGTGAAGACAGCATATTTAGTGATACTTTATATCTGTCTAGTGAAATAATGACAGAGAGTGGTGAGGAGCAAGTGCAAGAGAAGCCTTTTAAAAAGGGGTTTGTAAAGCGTACGATTGAAAGACTTTATGGTAAAACAGAATGTGAACAGTTGCCTTCTGGCAGCCCCTGTTCCACATCACCTAGCAAACTACATGAAAAGGGACCTAGAAAGTCCCCCAGAACAGGTATGAATGAAAACACTGCCTTAAATAAAGCATACAGATGGTGGTCCAAAGAGAACATATTAAGATCTTTATCTAGTCCCAATAACAACTCAAAAAATAAAAAGGAAGACAACTGCACATGCAATCTAAAAAGTACCTCATTACCAATGATGGAAGTTACCAGTCCTAGCAGAGCTTCAAAAGAATCGGAAAGCATACCAAGTAATGATTCAGAAGTTCCAAATATAGATGATAATATTGAAACAGATATTGAAACAGAGACTAAAACAAATGATGGCGTTCTCATAGATAAAGGTAGATGGTTGCTGAAGGAAAATCATTTGATAAGGAGATCAACACCAGAGGCAAAAGGAATGTATGGTCATTTAGAAACAACCTCTACAGACACTTACCTAGATAATACCAGTGATGATCTCCCTTACCAGCAAATTAACTGCAAAACAGTCCAACAGTTACCATTAGGTGATATATCTTCCTCAGAAATTGAAGATATGGCGAAGCCTCAACACTTCGAGTGTAATTATTTCAATATGCCCCATGGGAGTGATTCAGAACCATTCCAAGACACATTTAAAGATAAAAGAAGAGATCGACCAAAAACATCTTCTCACCTTGTTCAAAGCAAATCCCGTGATTCTGTTTCAATAGAAACATACAGCAGAGCTTTACAGAAAGACCGTGGGATCTCTGGAAGCCTTCCATCCTTTGCTTCTGTAGACTTGCACTATTGTGATAATAAAGTTCATCCCTTGCCACAAACTAGTGAGAACAAGAGGAATGAAAGTCAATCTGCCCATCCCAGAGGAACAGACAGGGCACAAATAAAGGAACAGGATTCATTGGATAAACTGCATATTATCTGTGGGCAACACTGTCCAATCTTAACTGCAGTAATCATACCAGTAAATGAACAAAACAGGGGGTTTGCTTATTGCAGGCCATATGATATAGAGAACATTTTGTTTTTTCAGTCCAAATTTAAAATCTCTGGTCCTTTGTTACAGGGTTATATATCAACAGATGAAAACAACAATAATATAGAAATGCACTCAATAGACAATAAACATGTCAGAGCTTCTGATATAAATCTATCTTTGAGCTTTGACTACCAAAGGATCTTAGGGAAAGCACATGATCGCAGTCGCAATGGGAATCATAGCAAACTTAATTCACTCTTGGTATTTCCAATATCGACACTTGATTCTATGTGCGAAGAGTCAAACAAGCGATATCGCACAACACAGAAAAATCAATTTTTGCAGGAAATAACATACAAAATAAGTGATGAGAATAACAACATAGTCTATCACGATAATTAAATGAAATATAGAGATTAAAAGTGACAAACCTACCATCTCTTAAGATCCCTTTTGTGAAGGCATGAGGACAAAAATGGCAAAGCAGAAGAACAAAGGTTTATATCCAAAGTTCTATGGTCTTCTACTGCCTCATATTATTGTCCTTTAAGACACACCATCGTGACTTTTTTTCTCTTGTAAATTATATTTTGTTTTGTTCAAGCTCTTAATGTCTTATAAAGCACTTGTCCTTTCTTACTTTGATTTTTTTTCCTGAATAAACCTTAACATCTTATTTTTTTTAAAATATGCTGTTAGACATGACATGAGGTCACTTTGCTTTTTAGCATACTTATATGTGCCTACATTAAAAAAGTGCATATTTAAGATAATCTTAAAGTCACCTGCTTTTGGGAAATTGATGTAACTGATTTTGATAGAGAGTAGCTGATTAGCTCATTAATATTTCACTTCAGGTTTCTTCGGGTGGAAAACTTAATAGCAAGAGAAACATAAAATATTCTATCTGTAGAAGTATATTGAATTTAATAGGGCATCTGCTGTTACTATAAGCCATATTGAACTCATGGTCACTATACATTTCATGATACCAGTGTTCCTACTAGTGCTGAATATAATTTTTGAATTTTAATGATGATTATGTTATGATGAGTTTATGCACTACATGTAGACTTTTATTGACTGCTCAAGAAGAAAAAGGATGATCATATCCTGGAATCATTCATTTATATTCCCTATGAAAAGCCAAGAGACATGTCATGTTTAAAAGTATACATACTGTATAGTAAGTCCCTTTTCTTATAATGAAGGTTTAGCAACAGAATCTCCAATGAGTAGCAGCCCATTGTCTTGTGGGGCAGTGAGTTTGATCTGAGAGCATTTTTAGAATACCTGCCCTAAATAAAAACAAGACTTATGTTATTTCCTATAATGGAAATAAATAACAGTCGAGTACCAGAGAAAACCTATTCCCATGATATACCTATCTATTCCCAGCTACAATTCAAGCAAAATACAAGCTCTTAAAGGGGTTATACACCTTTAAATTAACTTTAAGTAAGATGTAGAAAGTGATATTCTGAAACAATTTGCAATTGGTTTTCAATTATGATTCCCAGTTCTGGTATTTATACTGAATTTATACTGAATCGTGAATGATCTGTATAATCATTGGAAGATTAGAGGATGGTCTTTCATTTTATTCTGAAATGAAAACACTTTCAAAGTATTTGACAAAAAGTATCATTAGCCAGATGAATCCAATAATTAGTAATATACATATTATCTTAAGACTCAACATTTACTGAGTAATATATTGTACATTGTGATAGTTAGATACAGATGCTAGGGTGTGGTATAACTGATAGCAGTGGGTGATTTGCTATAGGGCCATGGTTTCCAGGAAGTCTAGGCCAAAATGTGTTCCCTCATTTGCACTGGAGACCACAAGAGAATTCGAACTATAGAATCTAGGAATTATATTCCCTGTGAGTTTTTGTAGCTTTTACAGAGCTATATCGAAATTGTAAGAGCTCAGACCAAAGAGAATGTGTGTTCTCTAGCAAGCTGAAATTGAGAATTTCTCTGTGATGAACCAGTGTTTAATAAATACAAGTTCTAAGAGCATCATTAATCTCCAGCTTTCATTTTTAACATGAATTGTGAACAGATATGAACATTTTAATGGACTCATGAAAATATAGTTTTAAACTAAGAATTAATCAGAAATGTCATCATACTTTTTGGTGCTTGTATTTTAGCAAACTTTTTTATTTTATGCAATTATTATAAAATGGGCTGTAAATGTTTTAATGTTTTGATGTTTTGTACAGATACATTTCTGAAATAAAGTCAGAGAATATCATAATTAGTTTTGCTTCCTTAACAGAACTTAAATGACAGGACACATTGATTTCTATTGATCAAAACTTGAATTTGTGAATTTGAGTTTTTCTCATTTGAATAAACTCGAAATTTTACCAAACTCAAATGCTTGCTTACTTATTTAAAAATCCAAATCTAAAAAAAGAGTTAAATAAACACATGAAAAAACTATGCGCTGGATTCGTATGGCACTCGAATCGGTTTGTTTTTCTGAAGTTGCCTCACAAGAAAAACAAATCGATTTGAGTGCCATCCCGCCGGCGATTTACATTCTAGCTGGCAGGAATCAATGCAGGGAGATTAGTCGCCTGAAGAAGAGGCGATTTGTCACTGGGCGACTAATCTCCCCGAATTGCAGCGTCAGCCGCCACCCTAAGTAGTGCCTGCAGGAACCGAACCTGCTACATTATGCCAATGTTTGTAGAAGCCTGAAAAAGGGGTGATTCAGCCAAGAACAGATTTGTTTTCTACAATGTGGGGAAGTTTTTCAGTCAACAAGATCAAAGTTAAGGGGCCCATTTATTAAAGCGGACCTGTCACCCAGACATAAAAAGTTGTATAATAAGTCCTTTTCAAATTAAACGTGAAATCCAAATTCTTTTTTATTTAAGCATTCATAGCTGTTGTAAACTCATTTAAAAATATCAACTGTCAATCAAATATTGAGTGCTCCTCCTCTATGCCTTAGGCATAGAGGCGGGGCAGACAATTGCTTTCACTTTCCATTCAGCTCTTTCTAGATGTCACTGCTCTCCCCACATTCTCACTCTATCTTTACCGTATAATTGTGTAACCAGTGCATGGGGATGGATATCAGGTCCCCCATTCTGGTGCACAAACAAGATTTTGAGATGATGCAAGGCTTGCTTTAATAACAAAATGGATCCTGCCTGCTCGATAATTCAACAAAGTGGAATTTTGGCAGTGATAATTCGATAAAGTTGAGTTTTCGGAACGTCAAATTGATGCTCATATTTTTGCAACGGGATTTCACTCTGATCAACCATCTCTGAAACCACAGTAGATTTTACTGGACAAAATAATTGATGCCATCCAAAGGTAAACTGGTATGAATCTCAGTTGTACAATAGTAAGGTCCCACACCACCTTACACTTTAGACATGGCAGTAGTCATGGCTTGAAATTTAAATCTCTGCAAGGTGAGTATTCAGAAGCTTAATATACTCCCAGCATGGAAAGGATGAAGATATTAACTGAAATCTGTCTTATCCCGTTTGGAAAGCCAATGGCAAAGCATGGAAAAATTGGCGACATTTCAGCACTTTAATTGGTACTCTGCACATGGAACCAGCTCAATAATATATTTATCAGAGTGAATAAATGGAAATACAGTACATGGAGCAACAGACACAGTGCTTCTTGTAGACATAGACAATGGTGGAGGGGAGCTGTGGGTTCAGTACAAATTAAAATACACTCCAAAACCAGACATTTGTGTCACAAACAAGCATGTGCTACATCTGATTATAATCTCATATAAAACCCCTTCTACAATAAGGATTTAAGCATAATAAAAACAATGAAACATTAAATATGAAGCATAGCCCTAGCAAGGTTTTCAAGATGAGTAAAATAAATATCAAGATTCTAATAAATAAATCATGTGCAAATGGTAAAAACATGGGTAATTAAATAGACATCAAAAAGATTGTTCAAGTATAAAAAAACAATGATAGACCAATGACAACTATGGACGTAGAAAATTGAGTAAACATTAAATATTACTCGACCAATTAAACCAATTCCAAGGAATTATGACAAATATTATTAGCAAATAATTGCATCTTCCTATGATAAATCATACATTTTCAATAAGCCAAGCTAAATAACTTATTCAACTTGTAATATCAACTCTCTTGAGCACCTTGTGAATAAATGTCCTATTCTTAGCACCTTTTCAGTTGTTCCAATTTTTAATTTTTATAGTTTTTTTGTATTATTTGCTACATCACCTGCCACTTTCCAGCTTAGATACTTGGATAAATGTAATAGAGTGTTACCAAGAGCCGTGACTATGTATACAGGCTGGACAGTTACAAGGACATTTTAGATGATATTTGACCTCATACATCACATTATCATCATTATCACTATGTTGTAGAGTAGGCAGAGTAAAGAAACTCTATGGGACAATACTGTAGCAAGTCAAATAAGGGAAAGAGATCAATCAAATTTTATAAAGGCAAGGCCCCCCCATGCTTTGGTATAGGTAAAATGTATACAGGAGACGGGTCTGCTTGCCCAGTGATTACACATTCACGGCAGATGTATATAGAGACGAGAAAATTGACTCAAGCTCAGATTCATGGAACCAGTTAGTACATTGTGCAGCTCAGTCTCTAGCTGGATAGAGTTAACACCAACGATATGGGATACCTTATCCAGAAACCCTAGACTAGGGTCTAGACTCCATTTTAAGCAATTTAAAATGATTTGCCTTTTCTCTGTAGTAATAAAACAGTACCTTGTACTTGATCCTAACTAATCCAGACTGGTGGCATACAATTCTATTGGGTTTATTTAATAATGAAATGTTTTAGCACACTTAAATTACAGTAATCCAAATTACAGGAAGGTATCTGGCCCCAAGCATTCTGGATGATAGAATGTATGAATATACCTTTGCTAGTTCTCATCATACATAAATTTTAGGAAATTAAGAAACCATAAAGGTGAGGATTTTTCTCTCATATCTTAATATTTAAATGGGAAAGTAGGACAGACACAAGGTATGGGTAACCTGCGTCGTAGAAAAGGTTTATGTTTATCTAGCTATTGGTTGTAAGAAAGATGCCTCAATCAGTAAGTTTACAGTGTGTATAGGAGAATGGTAGACATATAGAAGATATGTAGAAATTTCTGCAGACCAGTGTCGGACTGGCCCACAGGGATACCAGGAAAAGTCCCGGTGGGCCCAGGTGTTAGTGGGCCCTCCTGCTTCTAAACATTTGGCTTATTTCATGGCCATTGCCTATTTGTATGAGAAGAAAGAGACTAAATAGATTGAATAATAGATTAAAACATTTAAAGAAAAGAGATTAGCAGAATAGAGGTTGCGCAAGGAGAGGAATTATAATAGTACTGAGCCCCTGATCTAAGGTCTTTTGGTGGGGCCCTGGTCTCCGATTTTTGGGTGGGCCCCTGGTGTCCCAGTCCAACACTGCTGCAGACTGTTTCCAGAATACATTTGCTATATGTATCCTATCCACTTCTAGGTTGTTTGTGTTCTCTCCATGTATTATGTAATATTTCCAGAATTAATTCATCAGTGGTTGTTAATCAGCACATGGCACATACAGTATTCTCACAGTCTGCACATATATGTTATTATATATGTCTGCACATATATGTTATTTTGAAGACAATTTTAAACCATACAATTGCCTTTTGTCGGGTCAGTTCTATTACTGCCTATTTGCAGCAATCTACTGAGGTGAGAATGTGTTTCTAAATCAAATGGATTTCAAATTTATTTTGCAGATTAAATTACATTGCATTTTTTTTCTTTATTGTTTCCTTAACATGGATAATCAGCCGGAAAATGGAGAGTGTCCATCTTAACTAGTGATATACCCTCTGCCGGATCCACATCCCAAGTATATATTATTTTCTACGGAGACCGAAGAGCTTCTGAACCCATTTTTCTTAGTAGCAACAAGGAAGATGCCTTCCAGCGTGGTAACGAGGATGACTTTGATGTACGTAAAGATAAATGTATTTCAAGTAATATTTCAGATTTGCAGTCTATGTATTCCTGTCTACTTTAAAAGTAGATTTACATCGTACAAAGCAGGGGCGCTGCCGCCTGAGGCAACAGCCTCAACCCGCCTCATTGGTGAAGCACCCCTGGACATAACTAGAGGGGGGCGGGCCCTGGCGCGGGACGTGCAGCCAGGCTCGCCCCCCTCCGTACTGCCGGAAACGACCGCATTTCCCTAAGTGGCGTGCGAGCTGCCGAGGGGCCCTGAGGGGGTGCGGGCCTTGACCCAATCACACTCGCTGCTCCCCCCGTAGTTACGCCACTGGTTTTAGGTGGCGAAGTAGGTGGTCGAAGTTTTTTTTAAAGAGACAGTACTTCGACTATCGAATGGTAGCATAGTCGAACAATTTTTAGTTTGAATCGTTCGATTCAAAGTCGTAATCGAAGGTCGAAGTAGCCAATTCGATGGTCGAAGTAGCCAAAAAAATACTTCGAAATTCGAAGTATTTTTTATTCTAATCCTTCACTCGAGCTAAGTAAATGTGCCCCCTAGTAGCGATCCTCTTCCGTCTGTGCATGCACATTAGAGTGAAAAGCCAAACTTTGCATCCGTCTGCCCTGGGAAATTTGAAGAAAGAAAAAGGGGAAAAGAGGATCGCTCTGTGGCTTACATGGAATAACCCCCAGGCAGTTTTCTGCTAATAGGAGCGCTGGTCCTGGATTTCAGGTAAGTAAATACAATCCCTTGGGGGTGCCTAATGTTTGACACCCCAAAGTGGGATACGACTTTCCTTTTCCTTTACTATAAGTCAATGGGAAAATTTGGAATTAAATTCAATATCGCCCAATGTGTGTTGTAATGGATCATTTACAATGCAGAACAGAATGTACACATGCAAAAAGGCCGCATTCAGCCATTTGTTTTGCACTCTGCATTCTGCATTGCCTGTATGGTTTCTGTACCCCTTGAATAAAGTGTGTGTGTGGGGGGGAATGTAGGGGTACCCCTCTTCCGTCTCCTACCTGTCCCCTAATATGTCCATTATTCAGACAACAGTGTCAGAAAGTGTAGCACACAACAGGGCCCTGTCTTTGCCACCCTCCATAGCACCTTCTGTTGCTGCAATCTACTCAGAGCACAACTAACCCTGGGACACAGGTATCTGCTATGTGAACACTATGGGGTGTGCTCTAACTTGTGCCCCAGGGTTGAGTAAATGCCTCCTTTAGTTTTCTAATGGCTTCATTTGCTATTCTAAAATATTTTTCATTATTTCTTCGTATTCAACTGTATTTATTTGTATTAACTGTATTACATTTGTTCAAAATCTAGTTATGCATCCCACCTACAGATTGGCTCTAATTCTCATTTTTACATTAACTAGTAATCCATTGCCTGTTTTTTTACTGAACAGGTTAACTTTGGAGATATAGGGGAAATATTCAAAATACGTATTGGGCACAACAATTCTGGAGAATCACCATCATGGCATTTACAAGAGGTAAAATAATTTGATAGCACCCTCCTATTGATAAAATGTGTTTAAAATAGGCCCATAGTTATAGAAAGATGGTATAAATATTAGTGATGTGTGGATTTGGCCTTAAACCCACAGGAGCCATAGGTTGAATTGGTTGACCATTGTGGGTTGGGTGTGGGTCAGACTGGTGGAGTACACTTTTCTTCTGCTCCTGAAGAAGTAGCATACAGAGCAGAAAGATGCGGTTGCGGGTTAAGGCTTTGCGGTTACGGTCAGGTGCAGGTTGAGTTTTTTCTGACATCACTAATACATATGAGTAGAGTTTTGGAAGTTTGAGACTAAGAAACTCAGATTCTCAGTGATCAAGGGAAAGTTTTTTCAAATTACAACTCACAGTAGATGGCTCCTGCATTAGCCACAGTACACCACCTTCTAGATCTAGAGAATCACAGCACCAAGCCCTTCTTCTGAAGGAATTTGTCGCATCAGGCTGTGAATTCTTAGTAAGTAGTGCTGAAAAGCAAACTGAATGCAGATTTTTATACTTTAGGAAACACATTAGGGGTCATTTACAAATATAAGTTTGCAATTCACAATTCTTTTAACCCAGAATGCAGAATTTTTCAGATGGTGTAGTTTGTAGCAGTTTGGATGGCGTAAAAACAATTCTTTAGGAGTTGAATGCTGTTTTGATTATTCCTATGACTGCTCTGTACTGAAATTTATTATGTTAAGATGCTTAGTGCTGCCTGAGAACCCGAAAGCAGATTTATTCTGAGGTTAAATTTGTTCTGTTCCTTTTGCATTACTTATACCAAACATTAGGCAGCCTCCTATTCATCCTCTAATCTGGGGGTGGATTCATTCAGATATATATTACGTTAATAAATATAACAATACACATTTTCTCATGAATCAATATTTAAGTAATATTTTTCACAGAATTTCACAGAATTAAAATGCTTTTATGGATGTAGATCATAATGGGACAATATCGCTAAAAGTAGACCCCCCACATTAGTAAAGTATGGGCCCTCCTGATCTAATCTGTCAGTGAGCATTTTGCCTGGTTGTTAAGGTCAGCTGGATAAAGTGTAAACAGGGATGCTGGTGGGGATGCTGATAGATGGATTCTTGAAAGCTATTCTAACTGTAGTTGCAGTTGCTAAACCTGATCTCAAAGGAGAAACTGTGCATCAAAGTAGACCGCTGGCTCTCGCAAGAGCAGGATGATGGAGAAATCTGTCGGGAATTTCCAGTAAAGAGGAGTGATAACACAGAATGTCCATCTGAGAATTCTACAGGTATATTGGATAGTGTATCATCTAATAATATTAAGCCACACAACTGATCAGTGACCCTGATAATAAATATAACTGACAATACACCAGTCACAAGAGCCACAAATTATTTAAAATATATCCTTCATAAAGTTTATTTGGGTTGATGTACCCAAGTACATGAGTGGGTATCTCACTACAAAGTTAGACAAAGCATTGGTTAATAATAATTATTTGCTTGGAGTTCTGTATAAAGGTACAGTGTAGGATCCATTATCAGCAAACCCATTATCCAGAAAGACTCCATTTTAATCATATACTTCAAAAATATGAAAGTGCTTTCTTGTTTCTTTTAATAATAAAACAGTACCTTGCTCTAAATTAAGGAACCCATTTGCTAACAACAGAATTTAATTTTTTTCCACAAATCTATCAAATGTGGTCTTCCTATTTTTTTTAAAAAGCTCTACAAATGTGAGATTTATTCAGTGTAAATACTACAAAATCCACGAATACAAAACTATGCCAGTTAAAAGTTGTTGGATCCCTATTGAACCATTTTAAAAAATGTGGACCTTTAGTTTAGTTTAGATTTTTCCCGCTAGGAATTGTCTGAAAAACTCAAATTTTTAGAAGTATTTATATTTTTCAAATTCATATTTTTTTAGCACATTATTTTCCATTTGTATTTTTTCATTCGGATCTTTTAATAAAAGTCATGCCATTCAAAATTTTAAGGGGTTATTTATCAAAGAGAACTTATATCAATATTTTGTGCTACAAACTGAGATCAAATCTGCTAGGGTTTTTTATGCTTATTTGTTATTACAGATATTCAAGATTTTTTCGGATTTTTTCATCTGATTTTTACAATTTTGTTCAGAATTTTCAACCAAAAACTTTGGGGTTTTGCACAAAAACCTAGCGCACATCAAAAAATCATTGGGACTTCTCCCATTGACTTATATGCAACCTCGGCAGGTCTGAGATGTCGGATTTTCAGATTCAGCCTTTTCCCTCCTCTGGGTTTAATTAATTCGGAAAAATGTGTTATTTTTTAAAAGTCAGATTTTATTCACAAATTTTTCAAGATTTTTGCATTCGGAGTTTAATAAATAACCCCCTTAGTGTTTAGTCGTGGTTTAAAAAACCTCTAAAACCACTAAAATCCAACCTTTGATAATTAGGCCTCCAAGACATAATTCATCCTTATTGGAGGTAAAACACTCCTATTGGGTTTACTCATGTTTAAATTATTTTTTAGCAGACTTAAGTCATGGAGATCCAAATAATGGAAAGATACCTTACCTGGAAAACCCCAGGTCACGAGCATTCTGGATAATGGGTCCCATACATGCTTTGGCCTGTTGTTTTCATCCTGGTTACAGGCATTTCCAATCATGGTATTTGTTTATTAAGTGCTAAGTTAAACCAGTACAGTTATCCCTAGTAACCACCAATCATATCTTTTTGCGAGTAGTGACATTTTTCACAAATCTGCCCTAGAATTTTGCTATAAATTTTGTCTTGCTGGAGAAAAAATCCCCTTTTTCATACACGTTTTTTTTTATATGTATTTGCAATGCATGCCATTGACTCTAATGCATTTGGCATGCAAAAAAAACAAGAAAAAAGACCCAGTGACTTCAATGCATTTGTCAAGAATAATCATTGGTGCACCAATGCATTTGGTGTGGAAAAAAAACGCAAGACAAAAATGCTGCTGACTCCAAAGCATTGTCTAAAATTTTGCAGTTTCATGAATTTTGCAAAATTTTCAGCAAAACTTGGCATTTAGTAGACTTGGAAAGTGGAGTTGTAGTTCACAAAGCATTGCACATCTACACTATACAAAACCACACATTGCCCTGTGTCTATAGTTAGTCCCGTTTACCTTTATATACCCTGCTGAATATGATCCAGATAATTCTACATTTCTGCACAAAACTAACAATATTTGAATTTTATGTCTCCCCCATAAGCATCTATGTATAAAGTAATGTGTACTTTGATCCATTCTCAACCCCCAAAAACTTTCCCTTTCTGCTGTTCTTGGAGTACATTTACAGCGTTTTATTGTTATGGCGGAAATCCTTTTTTTTTTTTTCCACTGTGTCATGGTCCTTATTGTTGTTAACGGATAAAAGCACAATTCTGGGTATTTTATGTGCCACTTTGCATTAAAATGAACTTGCCTGCCGCACAGTTAATTCTGTAGTGTCGTGCTTGATACTAATATGCACTGAATTATTTTTATTCATTAATATTCATTCCACCTACGGTATGATTGTGTCTCCAGACAAACCATTTCATATACAGCTTTTTATTAAGCCAAGGAAGGATTGCTGGATTCTCCATAATTTATTTGACTCAATTTAAATACATTAGTGTTGTGTAAATGCGCATTCCTTTCTGACTGTGCTTTGCTCAACAATGAATTTAAAGTTGGCGTTTTCAGTGAGGCCAATAATAAGATAATGACACCAGCTGTACTGGATGACATAAAAACAAATGAGAATACATTTTTTTGAAAATATTTTATCCAGCTCAAAAGTCTGCAGTTTATTTTTCTGTCAATATAAAGTACATGTAGCAAACCAGGTACACTGTAGCACACCACACTTGAAGATTAGTGCATCAAATTTTCTTTATTGGCCCCAATAAGTAGATACAAAAAGTAGCCTTGCATGTATCTACTTTTTGGGGCCAATAAAGAAAATTTGATGCACTAATCTTCAAGTGTGCTGTGCTACAGTGTACCTGGTTTGCTACATGTGCTTTGGATCACAGGCGGATGGTCCCTTCACTGTTAAGCACCCAACCCAGCAGAAAGGGTTTTCTACAGGTAGAAGCTCTCCATAGTTGTGTGGAATATAAAGTACATGGTGAAAATCTAATGGGGATTTATGTAATATTTTGCCACTGGTGAAAAAGCTAATTTCATGCAAAACTGTACCAAAAGTTAGGCAGCCCAGTGATTGTAATCAATTACCTAGTACCCTGGGCTGTGTTCCTATCAGCAGAAAACTGCCCGGCCTGGGATTCTTCACAACAAGCACCATGGGCTGGTCTCCCTGTCTTTTCTCTCTTCACACGGGTGCTCAGCAGATGCTTTCCCCATGGAGTGTGCTAGAGAAAGTTAACCCTACCCTTAAAAGATCACCCACCCAGGGCCGCCATTGGGGAAGGAAAGGGGGGAGTGTTGTACCAGCCCGGAGGGTAAGGGGGGCCCGGCCACGCCACACTTACTTGATTAGCCAGCCCCCCCGCTTTCAAACATCTACCGACTTCGGAAGGGAGGGCAGGAGCACAAGTGGAGGCATCTTCGGTCCATTCCCTTCCCTTATTGGTCACAAAGTTTAAGTCCCGGTTGAGCTGCGCAGGGATTGGATAGCTGAGGTTTAAACTTCCCCTCCAGCTCATCCAATCACCATGCAGTTTTCCAGGGACTTAAAATGATGTGACCAATAAGGGAAGAAAATGATGTCACTGGAAGAAGATGCAGCCGCCTGTGCTCCGGCCCATGCCTTCCAAAGTTGTCAGCTCACTGACCGCAGGGGCCCCTGCTAATCCAGTAAGTGGATTAGGGCCCCCCGAAAGTTAACCCTTTGTGGTCCCTATTATTGTATGGGGGGCACTGGCCACATTTATTTTTAAACTTCTGTGGGGGACCTGGCCTTTACATTGACGTGTAAGGTGGTCCCTGGCAACAAATGTTTTTATAACGTGTGGGGGGCCGGACCACCAATTTATTTCTTACTGTGTGGGGTCCTAGCCACCAATATTTCTTATTGGGGGGCCCTGACCACCAATATTACTTTTATGGGGGGCCCTGACCACCAATATTTTTGTTTTACTTGTAAGGGGGGGCCCTGACCACTAGTGATGGGTGAATTTGTCCCATTTTCTTTGCCGAAAATGGTGAAAAATTTGCGAATCGCATTTAAGTCATTGGGCATAAAAATAATTTTGACGCATGTCAATTTTGACGCCCGTGACAATTTTTATACTTAATTCATTAAGTCAATGAGTGTTAGAATAATTTTTATACTCATGCCCAATTTTTTTTAGACTTGCCAGATTTTTCATCAGTGAATTTTCACCTCCATTTCGCAAATTTATTCCCCGGCGGCGAAACACGGAAATCTGCTGCAAATTCATGCCTGCCAAATTTATTTGCTCATCACTATTGACCACCAATGTTTTTTTTAATTTTCTATGGGGCCTTGACCACCAAAGTCTGTTAAAAACTTTTATGAGGGGCCCTAACGTCAATGTTTTTTAAAAAACTTTTGTGGGGACCCTGACGCCAATTTTTTTTTTAACTTATAGGGGGGTCCTGACCACAGCTGATGTATGTATGGACTTTTTACTGGGATCTGGGGTGGGGCTTAGGGGCCCGGCTGGGCTGGGGTGGGCGGGGAACCGGGGGCCAAGAAAATTTTGTTTTTCATTTTTGTCTACATTTTCACACCCTGTAGTAAAACACTGACCTATAATCTATAACAACCCATCTGTAATTAGCTGTGAACAGTCTACTGCAGTTAGAATGACAAAAGCAAACATAATTTGGACAAGCACCGGTGATAGGACTAGGGTATGCCAGGTATGATCGAAGATGGAAAAAAACATGTCAGACCCTGAATTTCCTTTTGGTGAATGATGGTTCCTAGAGACACCTGTGTAATTTCACATAAAATAATATAAAATTGCATTATCTAGGCATGAAATTATTTCAGAATTAGATAATGTTATTTGCTGTATTTAGAATGGCACAACAGGATTAACTTGTATTATATATGTAGGTGATTTATAAAAGGATAAGGGTATTTATAAAACATCCATTATACCTACAAAGGGTTCCATTTGCTTAGTGTCTTCCCCAGAGAAGACCCCCTGAATTCTTTAGATACATAAATAGCATGCTCTGTTAAGTCTATATCAACATTAAAAAGCACACATATTTAGTGATGGGCGAATTCGCCGCAAATTAGCGCGATTCGCCATCAGCGAATAAATTCGCGAAACGCCCGCGAAAATTCGCAGAAAAAATTTGCAGGTGTCAAAAATGTTTTTTCGAAAAAACAGACGCCAGCGTCAAAAAACGGGCGCCGGCATTGGAAAAACGGGTGCCGGCGTCAAAAACGAGATGCCGGCGCCATTTCGCAAATTTTTCACCGTTTCGCGAATTTCACGCGAAATTTGCGAATTTTTCGGCGAAGCGAAGCGGCGCAAATTCGCCCATCACTACACATATTGTGATCATGAATAGGCTTATGAATCTGTGTGGCCCAAAGGAACATAAGGAGAATCTCAAGGGGTATATTTTAAGCACTCATAATGCCATGCTAGATGGGACATTGGACCCTCCACCCAACTTGAAATGCCAGTATCCAATGCTTCATAACAAATCTACCACCCCCAGAAACAAACTACATGTAGAGCTGTTTACCCTACATAGTCTGACACATATATATTTATCAATTTAGTAGACTCTGATGCTGGGAGTTGTTGATCTCCAACTCCTAGAGAGCTACCACTTTCAGATTACCGAATGAAGAACAAAGGACCACAAATAGTGATGGGCGAATCTGTCCCGTTTCGATGAAAAATTTGCAAAACACATTAGAGTCAATGGGCATCTGAATAATTTTGATGTGCAACAATTTTGATGCACTGCAAATTTTTTTGTTGCGCCAGATTTTTCGCCAGCAATTTTTTGCCACGGTTTCGTGAATTTATTGGCTGCTAGTCATTTGGATCCCTTGTCATGCAGCCCC
Organism: Xenopus petersii; assembly: GCA_038501925.1. NCBI lineage: Eukaryota > Metazoa > Chordata > Amphibia > Anura > Pipidae > Xenopus > Xenopus petersii. Next base: position 42,125,324 of record CM076682.1, on the reverse strand, counting down.
TGCGCTTATAGCTCCAGGGTTTTCCTGTTTTTGGTTAATGATGGGCGAATAAATTCACTGCAAATCCATGCCTGGCAGGGGCTGCATGACAAAGGATCTGAATGACCAGCAGCCACATTATACTGGTGTAGGTCAGAGATGTCAAGAATCACATGTAGCTGTGTTTAGGTGAGTAGGAATGAGTTAAAGCAGGAGATGGCCAGGCCCAGGGGCAGAGTAAGAGAGGGATGTGATGTCAGGGGAAGAAGCAGTTCATTTCCTTATCTTCTGAGCAGATAGAAACATCCCACTCGCCCTCCCCCATTTTGCAAATTTTGTGAAATGTCAGGAGTTTGCTACTTTATATTCTCATATTATCTATTAATAACTGCTGTCATATTGTGGTTTCAGTATCTTTACAAATTATAATTGTGAGAGTCTGTATTGTATTTATTTATGTTAAATGAATCGCTTGATGCAGGGAATGTTTCTGATCGCCATTGGGGTCAGGAATTAATTTTTTCCCTCTTGAGGCATAATTGGCACTGGCTTCGGGCTGGGTTTTCTGTCTTCCTCTGGATCAAAGCAGTGCACATATGATATTATATTTTAGGTTTTATTTGTCACAGCAGCAGTAGGACCTTGCTAGAGTACTGCACAGGTAAGTTTAGAAGAGGGAGAAAGGAGGTTCTCTCCTGTGACTGCACGGTGGATTGATTGATACAGATGCTACTACTGCTTGTGCTAGGGGGCAGTCTGCTTGGATTTCCTATCATCGACACTGCAGATGCAGGTCCGGCAGCAGGGCTGCTGAACTTCTCTCATGTTGTCGGCAGAGCATAGTAGTGATCTCTTAAATTCTGGCTTTAGAATATTGCCTTGGATTAAGCTGGCAAGGTCCTATTTATTTAATAAAATGTGAATAAATGCTGTGGCCATTTTACACCTATCCCTGTCTCCTGGTTTCATTAAGGTATGTAATAATGGGGTCCAGTGGGAAAGCTCAAGGGAACGGTCAAATCGAGGAGTCCCCATGTCATGTCTCCTATCTATTTTCCCAAGCAGTGGCTGAAATTTCTCTACTGAATTTTGCATAACATTTATCTGAGACTACATTTTTGGGAACACTAGCAATTGGCCTGCTGTGCAGCTTTTTTGTAATGTAAAATGTTCTTTCCTTTTTCTAGTGACAAAATATGAAATCCATGTGGTAACCGGTGATCTGTGGAATGCAGGAACGGAAGCAAATGTCTTTATTTCAATACATGGAGAATACGGTGACACCGGATCCCGGCAACTGCTTAGGTCAAGCAAACCCAGAAAATTTCTTAAAGGACAAGTGAGTAATTGAGCAAGACACGTGTGGATATCTTGCTTAAAGTAGTTTAAATAGGCTGGTATTAATCTTATTAAACAGATATGTATGTCTATACAGTCTGTACAGGTATGGGACCTCTTATCAGGAATGCTCTGGACCTGGGGTTTTCCGGATAAGAGATCTTTCTGTAATTTGGATCACCATAACTTCAACTTACAAAAAGATCATTTAATTAAATTTAATAAATTAAACTCAATGGGATTGTTTTGCCTCCTGTAAAGATTAATTATATCTTAGCTGGGATCAAGTACAAAGTATTGATTTATTATTATGGAGTAAAAGAAAATAATTTTTAAAAATCTGAATTACTTGATTAAGATGGAGTCTATGGGAGATGGCCTTCCCATAATTTGGAGCTTTCTGGATAACGGATTTCCGGATAACCAATGCCATACCTGTATTAAAAATACATCAAAACCTTACCAGATTAACGGGGGAATGTAATAAAAATCGCTAATGGAAAAACTATTCGCAATGCGAAAAGTTATGCCTCTGCGCGAACAAATTTTGCTTTGTGTGAATTTAATATAGCTTTTGCGAGCCCGGAAACTGTTTAGCGACCACTTCCGACAGTGAAAGACCGTTTGCGAATTTTATAGTTTGCGCCAATGCGCAGTCAATGCAATAAAACTTCTTACTGAAAAAGTCGCTATGTTTGCTCCAAAAGATTACGACACCTTCAAGCACTTCTTATGAGTGCGCAATTAAAATTCGCAATGCGCAATTAAAATTCGCAATGCAATAACAGTTTCAGGAACAATATTACATTGCGAGATGTGGATTTTTAGTCTTATTGGTGCGAATTGTTTTGCTCTTTGCGACTTTTATTACATTCCCCTGAAAATGTTTAACTCAATTTCATTATCATTTATTTATATAGCGCTGTCAAGATACGCAGTGCTTTAAATTTGATTTTAAATAAAATTTTGAATACACATTCAAACAAAAGATGGGAATCCATTTAATTTCAATTAAAAATCATGAACTAGAGGAAACTTCATGTAGGAGATTTTTTAAATAACTGGTATTAATAAGATCATATACTATCACTTAGATAACATATTGGAGATTAGAATTAAAATGGATTTTTTAGTACAACACACAGGTATAGCTTTGGAAAAATGTAGGTAAGGAAAACATTTCTAAACACTATTAACATTTTCATCATATATTAAAACTGAAGTTGAAGCCAACTCCTAAACTTAATAGAGATTGAATTTATTTCTCTATACATTGTACATATACAGGTATGGGACCTGTTATCCAGAATGCTCGGGACCTGGGGTTTTCCAAATAATGCAACTTTCTATTATTTAGGTCTTCATACCTTAAGTCTACTAGAAAATTATGTAAACATTAAATAAACCCATTCGACTGATTTTGCTTCCAATAAGAATTAATTATACCGTTTTATTATTACAGAGAAAAAAGAATTAATTTTTGATCATTTTGATATTTGGATAAAATGTAGTCTATGGGAAACTGCCTTTCCATAATTCGGAGCTGGATAACGGGTTTCCGGATCCCATACCTGTACTACAATCAAGGATTTGCTTTAAAACTGGAATATAGGCTGTATATGCAAGTTATGTGCTTTAAAATGATTATTTTATTGTGTGTGAATTTTCAGACTGACATCTTTTCCCTGGAAGCGGTATATCTTGGCAATTTAAACAAACTGATCATAGGCCATGATGGATTTGAGCCAGGTAACAAATATTCACGTGAAAATGAAAAGTTTGATTGCAGAGAAACTGAACCTATGCCTTCATGATTCACAAAGGAAAACTCTATTCTCTCAGAGTCACCTGTCGGAGACAGATAAATGAGATTTGCAGTGTGATATGAATTGTGCAAGACAGGAATTAGTTCCGTGTAAAGTTTGACTGGCATAGAATTACAACTCTATCTCTCTCAAATTCTTAAACTGTTACTGACACATTCATATCAATCAAAAGGAGTCCAGCATTATTCATTTTCTTCAGAATCCCTCCAAGCCACCCCAGCCCTTCATAACCAGAAGTCTCCAGTAGTGATGGGCTAATTTGTCCTGCTTCGCCCCCGCAAACGGCGAAAAATTTGCGCAACGCATTGAAGTCAATGGGCGTCAAATTTATTTATTGATTGAGAGTCGCGACAATTTTTATACGCCTATTTTGTCCAAATGCATTAAAGTCAATGGGCGTCCACATAATTTTGATGCACAACAATGTTTATATGCATTTTTTGCCTGCAAATTGTCACCACAGTTTCATGAATTTATTCGCTGGTGGTGAAACATGGAAATTCACAGTGAATTGGCACCTGGCGAATTTATTCGCCCATCACTAGTCTCCAACGCTTCCAAATTAGTTATACAGCAGCAAATAGCGACCCCCTTCTGATGGGCTGGGCATGTTGCAATCGTCCTGGAGGCTGGAGCTGTAATAATGGGGCCCTTTTGGAAATGGCTCAACTTGACACGACTCCTTTTAATAATATGAATGTCCGTATCATATACAGTCAGTTACATTTTCCATGTTCATACATGTTTTCTACTGTGCATGCAGCATGGCAGGTACTGAATTATATTTGTGCATCTCATATTATCTGTGTGTTCACAATTTAGCTGCACTAGTGTTGTATGTATGCTTAAAGCTTACAGCTTAGAGGGAACATTGCATGCCTACTTTATGTTAATTGACCTAGTAAATATTATAACTTGTCTGAAAGGGCCTGAAGCTCAGACAAGTTGATACATTCAGCGTCATTAATGGTACAAATGGTTTATACATTTTCTGTAAGAGTATGACATATTTTCATATTCATAATCAGTTCTTTAAATTATGGATTTTGCTGCAACAGCTAAATTCCGTGCACCTAGGGCAACATTTTGCAATGTCCACTGTTATTTGTCTCTAATGATAGGTTGATAATGATAATAAAGGAAATCTAGTCAACAAAGAATTGCAGAGATTTTTGTGTCTGGGATTTCAGTGGCTAAATGAATGTAAATGAATAATATATAATATATAATTATATATAATTATATATATATGATCCATAATTTTCTAATTTCAGGTAGGGGATGGTATTTAGAGAAGATAATTGTCCGCAATCCACTAAAAGACAAGGAATATACTTTTTTCTGTTACAGGTTTGTTGAAAGGAAAATATAAGCATTATTTACTGGAATTTAGTCATGATTATTTTATTTTTCAGTCACGCTGCAACAATGTTATATAATTCTTCCATGGTAGAATAATCCATTATGGCTTTTATTATTATTATTATTATTATTTTCAAGAATGCAATTTAAATCTGAATGCTTTGGTTAAATCCAAACTGAAGAATTGCCATTTCCTGTATGGATCTTTTGATTTTGCATAAACAGGTATGGGATCTGTTATCCAGAAACCCTTTATCCAGAAAATGCCAAATTACAGGATGGCAATATCTCATAGATTCTTTTTTTTTAATAAATAATTAAAATTGTTGAACATGATTTCCTTTTTTCTGTAATAATAAAAGAGTACCTTGTAATTGATCCAAACTAAGATATAATTAATCATTATTGAAGGTAAAATAATCTTATTAGGTTTACTTATTTATCAAAGTCCGATTTTATCTCAACATTTTCTGCTACAAACTCCAATCAAATCCGATCAGGTTTTTTATGCTTATTTATTAGATTTTCCCAAAAATTTCGGACGTTTCCATCCTCGAGGTTGAATAAATCCCGAAAAATTTGTGATTTTTTAAAAGTCTAATTTTATAAAAAAACCCCACACATTTATGGGATTTTTTCGAAGTTTAGTAAATAATCTCCGTGGGACAAATTTACTTAAGGACGAAGTGGCAAACGCTGGTGAAAATTCACCAGCATTACTGCCTGCAGGGACATCGTCAATTTACTAACGGGCACAGGCGCCAAGGCGCTAGCGCTCATGCGCACTCTATCGCCAGAGCGAATGGAAATTACTTCGCAAATTCACTAAAATGCAGATTTAACTGAACGTTATCTCTTTCTCCAGGCTGGCCTTCGCCAGCTCTGGCCAGACGAAGTGCACTGGAGTGCATAGATTTTCCTCGATCTTCTGTTACTTACATCATATTCTTTAGTGGAAAAAGCATCAAAGTTCAAAGACCGCTGGCGTCTTTTCCTTTTTTCAGAGTGATAGCCTGCAAAAGTCCTTAAAATTTTTTTTGAGTAACCGGTTTCCTCCATACATTTTCTAACATATGGAACATTAAGAGGCCGATTCACTAACTTCAAGTGAAAAAAACTTCGAATTTCGAAGTGTTTTTTGGGCTATTTCGACTATCGAATGGGCTGCTTCGACCTTCGACTACGACTTCGACTTCGAATCGAATGATTCGAAGTAAAAATCGTTCGACTATTCGACCATTCGATAGTCGAAGTACTGTCTCTTTAAGAAAAAACTTCGACCCCCTAGTTCGCCATCTAAAAGCTACCGAAGTCAATGTTAGCCTATGGGGAAGGTAGGCATAGGCTTTCCTAAATTTTTTTGGTCGAAGGATAATCCTTCGATCGTTGGATTAAAATCGTTCAAATCATTAGATTCGAAGGATTTAATCGTTCGATCGAAGGATTATTCCTTCGAGCGTTCGATCGAACTATTTGCGCTAAAATCCTTCCAGGATTTTAATTCCCAGTCGAATATCGAGGGTTAATTAACCCTAGATATTCGACCCTTGGTGAATCGGCCCCTTACTATACAGTGAGCTCATGTGTAGGGCATTATAACAACTCTATTTTATTTATTAAGGTTCCCTTGACATATGTAATTAACAGTGGAAATGTAATGTATTTGCTACAACATATAACATAAAAACGTACATTCAAATTTAAATTTCCCGCTGTGTGCAAATTAACCTGAGCGCAGGAACACTAGCAAATTTACGATAGGCAGAAATAAACGCTAGCGAATCTTCCCTTTGAATTGCTCGCATTGGCGAAGTAACGTTTGCAAAAAGTCACCAGGGATCGGTGGCCACGACGAAACTCCACATTTTAGTGGATTTTCGCCTGCCGAAGTGTGGCGATGGCTTGCGACTTTTCGCCAGTTAGTGACTCTGCCCTTTACCGTTTGAATGATTTTTAATAGATTTAAAGTATGGGGATCTGGAAAAACCCAGGTCGAGAGCATTCTGGATAACAGGTCCCATACTTGTATTTGTGTTATATCAGGAAAAAGTACTCAACATACAACATTGCCCCAAAGAAACACAAAATTGTACAAAACAAGACTAATTAATATTGTTGAATATGATAAGTCGAAATTGTGACATGTTGCAAGTAGTCCCTTCATTTAGTGGACCATTGTAATACTTATACGTCTTAATATGCATATTTTTTATTTGACAGATGGCTGGATAAAGGAGAAGAAGATGGCAAAATTGTAAGACAACTATACCTTGCAAATGACATGGAGTTTCCAGCAAGTAAGCACACATACATGTTCATGATTCCTCTTCTAAGTGCTGCAGAGCCATCTCATTTAGTTTACTCAATTTCATTTCTTATTTCAACAGGCCAAGAGCTTGAACTGAAAAGAAAAATAATAGTAAGCAATGCTGTTAATGTTATCATGCTACCTTGTAAAATGTTGGACCTTGTTAATCAATGAAAATAGAGGGGATTTCCATAGTTTCTTATTTTTTGTTCTATATTCTTTTATTCAGTGGCGAGCAGAAAAGTGGAAATACCAGCAAGAAAATACACTGCAGTTCTATTGCAGAGCAACAAAGAAATTTATCCGTCTCATGCCTGGCTCCAAAGTTGATGCTCTCGGTGATAAAAATGATAAATATGGTAATAGTGTTTTATGGGAAAAAGTCATAAAATGAAGAACTGCAATAAAATAAGCAATCTAACAACCAGAATGTTTAGCTGAAATTCATTCTGTAAATATTTCTGAACAAATGCACTGATTTGTTTCTGAATTTATCTTCAGTTTACAAATGTAACAATTAAACAGTTATCATTACAATCAGTTTTTTGACAATAGTCACAGGAGCGTAACATCTCACCACAAAATCAGTTAATAGTGATCAGTCTTGAAAATTCTTAAATGCCAATGGACATTTTTTCACGACCATTTTTTGTGCAAAATACATTGAAGTCAGTGGGCGACTTTTTCAGAGGAAGCTACATTGGAGTCAATGGTCGTTTTTGTAGCTACTTTTTAGTACAAAGTCAATGGGCATTTTTTAGAGGTGATTTTTTTATGCAAAATGCATTGAGGTTAAAGGACATTTTCGGCAGTGTTTATTAGGTTCACAAACATTTTTGACTCTATTAAAATCACCAGACATCATGTCTCTCTACATGCAGAATTTGTGCAAAACGCAGTTATTTTGTTAGATTTTGTTTGTACTGGAATCAGTTATTTGAGTGAGCTGCTAGGAAAGGAAGCCCCCCTATAAGATATATTGTATCACTCATCTGACACCTAACTGCTGCATGAAGAGAGAATGAACAGAAACAGATGCTGAGAGAGGGATAGTGAACATAAACTTAATTATTTCAGAAACAATGTGGAACATTTAATTCATTGTATTTAGAAAGTTTCTTATTTCAGTATGATGAAGCTTATATTAAATTTTAATTTTTGCGATAGTTCCCCTTTAATCCCAAGGGGTGTTTTGTACTCTGGAAGGATATAAGGGTGTATAATGCAGCACACAATTGTTTCTTTTTGTATCTCTTAATATGTTTATAGGTAGTATGAATTCAAGATTTTTGGATAGAGCAAAATCCCAAATCTTCTGCCGCAAATTTGCCTGAATTCAAAAATTGAAACCTAATGTACATATTGAAATGTACATGTACATGTACAATGTGAAAAATTGCACAGCTGAAAAAATATTGCCTTTACTTTTTAAGTAATTTGTTAAGTACTTGTTAGGGTTATGATGAAGTTTAGCTCAGAATGTGGACAAATACAAATCCTACAAAAAGTCCCAAACATAATAAAGCATGCATCCATAATACAGTCCCCACATGTGTTTACTAATCATGGGGGGGTCAAAGAAACCAGCAAACCTCCTTATTTTACCCACACATGCTTTTGAAACAAAACATCAGCAGATTTTAGGGGCTCACCTTAGAGTTCTGTAACACTAGATCCTTTATAGTATATACTTAGAAAAATACATTACTGCATTTGGTATGTGAGAATCCAATGTAACCAAAATATTTACCTTTTTTTTAAATGTTGTTTTTATTGAAGCCTCATCACAGTTTTCCATGTTCATTTATGCATTGATGTCATTATTGTCAGTAGAAGTAACTAGAGGGGACGGGCCCTGGTGTGTGACGCGCAGCCGGGCCCCCCTCCGTAGGCATTTTTCGCAACGCATTTTAGTGGAGCGCGGGCTACTGGGGGGCCCTGAGGGGGTGCAGGCCCTGGCCCGCTCACACCCCCTGCTCCCCCGGTAGTTCCACCACTAATTATTGTTACAAATTGACTTTTAACTCCCACCTTTTATTGTTGATACACTTACTAAAATGCTGGACATAATTCTTAACAAGTGAAGCAATCAATTCCTTCCTGTTAGTGATGGGCGAATCTGTGTTGTTTTGCCGGAAAATTTGTGAATTTACAGCAAAATTTGGGAAAATAGTTTTGACGCGAGTCAATTTTTATACGTGCAACTATTTGTTCCAAATGCATTAAAGTCAACGAGCGTCCGAATAATTTCTGCGACTTTGACGCACGCCAAATTATTTGACGTAGCGGATTTTTCGCTGGCGAATTGTTGCCACAGTTTAGCAAATGAATTTGCTTGGGGTGAAACGTGGAAATTCACCTCCAATTTGTGTCTGGCGAATTGATTCACCCATCACTACTTCCTGTAAAATTTTGCCTTCTTGATTGCTGCTTGTAATGGCCCCTAAAATCTGAATATACTTAGAACATTTATAAAATGTCATATCGTTTTTGTTCTGCCATTAACTTAGAAATTTTCTCTTGGTCTATGCATTGTAGTAATTATTGAAATCTCATGAAATTCTCGGGCAGTAATGTTCTTTAGAGGAACAATTTGGAGCTCATCACTTGTACAAGTGCAAAATAAATAATAAATATTACTTGTATTACTTGGCTCACTCTAGTAGGTCCAGAGTGCTTGGCACTAGTCATGAGTAAGATTTTTTGCTAAATTTGTGGTGAAAAATTTGCTGTGATAATCTTCATTGCAACAAAGTGCCCATTCAGACCAATGTATTTTGCACAAAAAAAGGAGCTACGAAAAAATTCCAATTGACCCCAGTGTACTTTGCGCACAAAAAGTGGCTGTGAAAAAAACACCCCTTGACTCAAGTATTTTCCTTGAAGAATAGTTGCCATGAATAAACACCTAGTAACTAAAATGAGTTTGTGGCATTTTCAATATTTCGCAAATTGTTCAGCAAAGAGAAATGGCACCACTCCAAAGCATAGGTGCCGAGCACTGTGGACTTTCATGAATTGTTACCCCCTAGCGAGGGGTTCGCCACTGCTATACCAAAATAATATGTCTTACTCCACTGTAGTTTAGCAACATTTTAACTCTCTAAAATCTCTTTAGGTTTTTTTGATGTGACAAAAAAAAGAGGAAATGTTCGCATTTTTAGCAGTCATCAGATCAGGAATCTTGCATTGGCAATTGACAAAGGATTCATCACAGGAATGGTAAGAAAACAATGTTTGATTTGTAACTAAAAACATGATAAAAGTGTCTGGATTGCAGTCTACTCTATGATAAACCAGGAATATTTGGCAAAATGATATAGGGAAAGTTCTCTGATCATGCCTACACATATGACAAGACATATGAATTTTTTATGTAGTTAGAATGGCTAAAGTTAGAGAAGTGGAGACAAAGTACTTTATGATACCTAGTATCCAGGTGTTCCAGCTATAGTCATAACCCACATCAGCTGTTGAGATTTATAAATGAACGTCCATATGTAGGCAGTACATTTCACAAAAAATACCTGGTAATACATGTGGATTTAGAAGCTTTCATTCTATTCATGAAGAGGATATAATTCCTGACTAGATTTAGTAACATACTGTAGTTTTTGACTTCCTACCTTCATCCTAATACTTTACCCTCAGGACAATACTGGAATTCTGTGTGAACTGCAAGTGCATCTGCAGTTAAATCGTTGTGTTGTTTTGGAGTCTACAAGAATACCGGGTGTCACCGTTTCTTTTGATGGTGATGGTGAACCAACTGGTGGCAACACAGCTGGCTATGCAGGAATCTGCAAGGAGTTTACTGTGCATGTGAAGGTAGGAATCTTTGTGAAAGTATTTATGTCTTAGGAGACATTTTTGATGCATTATTTAATGATTATAAAATTGCCAAGTCACCATACCTCGGCAAGATGAACCCTATATAGGTAACTACTTACCACTGGACATATTTCCCTAGGCTGCCTCCTCCCTTCATGGTTGCATTACTTGGGAAGTGTTGTGTGCCCCATTTTAGATTTTATGGGGAAGAGTTGCCAAGACCCATTTTTCAATGCAAAACACCACCATTCAAAGGATTGGAATGTGATGGGTGCTTCCTTCTCCTGGAATAGCTCTGCTAAAATATACAGGTGGTTGTGGGAGCAATTCAAGGCTAAATCATATGTTGGGGACTGATACATATATTCCCCATTTTTATTGCATTCCCCTAGAGTTTGGCTGCAGAAAGGCTTAGTTATAAAGGAGCTACGCTCCTCTTCCTGGGTCAAAGCCTGACCTCTAACTTTCTCCAGTTTAGCCACTAGGTGGCTGTGGGCTATAATATATAATCTGAGCACATGTGCTCAAGGTCCATTTTGTCAGTTCCCTTACCTGAGCAGGCCGGAGGGGTGAAGTGGAACCTAGACAAGGTCAGGTCTGATAGGTCACTCTAAGGGGCAATTTTAACAAAATTTGTGATCATTTGGAAACTCAGCTTTTACTTAGTTATTTGTTTTTTGACAAGGTCTTTGTGTGCCACATAATCTGAAACTGTAAAAAACATGACATTTAAATGTCTGTGTTTTTGCGCAGAATGCTGATTTATTTATGTACTTGCATTTCATGTATAATTAGGGTTAAAGATTTAATTGAATAAATGTGCATATAATGTGTAGAAAGCACATCAAAATATCAAAGAGAATATCAAGTGATAAATTAGTAGTAGACAAAGTAACAGAAATGCCAATCATTTCATGAATAAATAAAATCATCTGACAACTAGCCAATCTTTTAACATTTTAGAAAAAGAAAAGAAAGTGATTATTTTTTTCTCTTTTGTTTTGCTTAGGGAATTTTCCACAGTGGTGCTGTAATTGTATTGACAACAAGCTGGAGTCAGGCATTATGTATACAGCCCGGTGGATTCTGCAGTGGGGCTGGAAATCAGGGTGACGACTCCTATTGGAGAGTGCATAAGATTGGTTCTGCCATGTGTATGTTTGAAAGTGTTTTAAAACCTAGAAAGTATCTAAGGATCAAGAATGACCAATGTGATGGAGAGGTAAGAATGGCAAACTATAGCAGGAATTTCCAAACTCTGGCCCAAACAAAATTCAGGACAGATTTGTTACTTGCCCAGGGCTCTTACAAATCCAACATACTACAGCTCCATGATGCAGGTAATATTATGGAGACCTATCTATTAAAAAAAATGCAAATGGCAAAAAATAAAATGACAAAATCGCCAAACTTTTTTCTTGAGCGCTAGCTTATTTAAGAATCAAGAACTAATATTCCATCGCAAAAAGAGATTGCACACCAAAGAGAATCACATTGTTCCTATGAACTGGGAAAATAAAGTTGTTTCAGACTATTCCAATTGACTTCTGTTGAACCTCACCAGCTTTTACTTGCTGGTTTTTCTGGCGACTTTTCTCTGGGTTTTATGCTGCCTTTTTTTCATATTGTGAAAAAAATGCAAACTTGAATTTTGTTAAAGATGCCCCCACAAGGGTCCTTTCCTTCCTCCATGTGCCCTGGTCCACCAGTTGAAGCTATGTGCAAATCTAGTTTAGCACTCCTGTATATATATTGTATTTATAACAATAAATTCATAGTCTTACAGAACATTTGTTTTTAGACGGGGTCAGTGTCCCAAATTTCAAAGCTGGAAAGGGTCAAAAATTATAGAAAAGTTGCTTAGAATTAGCCATTCTATAACTTACCAAAAGTTAACTTAAAGGTGAACCATTCCTTTAAAGTTGAGGTTGTGTTGAAGCTGTAGCTAGATGAAACATCATACTCATGGTTTATTAATATAGCACCAGCAAGTAACCCAGTTATTTTAACAAAAAAGGAACATGCATTTTAAAGATCATATCTACATGGATAGAACATTTACAGGACTTGTCATAAATATTTATGCATATACAATATATTGAACACCACATACATTTTTAGTTCTATTTGAAATGATATGATTAGAACATTTACAATAGTATACATTTCCTATGTATCTAAAACCATGGTTCTCTACTAGGGCACTGGGGATGAATTTTGCCATTTCAGAGTGGAAAGAAACCTAGACAATGGATCAGTGACTCTGGAATCTGTGAGAAACAGAGGGATTTATGTAGGACTTCAGCCCAATGGATTGGCAAAACCAATGGTTCATACTGGAGAAAGCAACATTATATTCTACCCAAAGGTCATCAAGTGTACGTATTAATAGTCATCTACTTGCAAAATCTGTTAAGGATTGCCAATGTAATCAAGACACATATAATTATAGTAATTAAAGCATTAATTGACTTTACTTTGTCATGAGGGAGTCTGCCAAAGATTTCATTCTACCCCGTAACCAAATGCAATCACATAATCCATATTTAGCTGATATTTAGCAACAGCAGAGTCTCTGATTTGCCACAGATGCCTTCTAGATTTATATATATAGTAATCATTATCTGTTGTAATTTTCAGTCAGAGATTGCATTCTACAATTGTTTCCACTGAATGCTGGAGATGAATCCTGCTAATATATAAACTGGCCGTTAGAATGAACTCATGCATGCACAATAATATTCATACTTATAGAATATGAATATCTATCTTTGGTACTTAATATTCTTTCACACCATTACATGCACAAGGCTCATTAACTTCTTCCTCCTAGTGTCTTGCATGCGTTACTTCCGCCATCTTCTCTCTCCTACCAGGCTAAGGCTCAAAGTAATTAAATGCTCTGGTAGAGAATAAGAAGCTCCTGAGCTGACTAGAGCTGACTTTCCAAAGTTTTAGAATGTGAATGCTTCTACTTAAAGGGATACTCTCAGTGTCGGACTGGCCCACCGGGATAGCTGGAAAACTCCCGGTGGGCCCAGGTGTCAGTGGACCTCCTGCTTGTAAACATTTTGCATAGTTCATGGTCATTCCCTATTTCTTCATTGGAATAAAGAGGCTTAATAATGTAGATTGAATGTAATAGAGTAAAGTATGTAGAGATAAAAGACTAGGAGAATAGGAGGTTGAGTGAGTAGAGGAGGTATAATAGTTTGGAAAGTGGACCCTCAGCCTAAGGTTTTCTGGTCGACCCCTGGAATCCCAGTCCGACACTGGATACTGTCATGGGAAAACATGTTTTTTTCAAAACTCATCAGTTAATTGTGCTGCTCCAGCAGAATTCTGCACTTAAATCCATTTCTCAAAAGAGCAAACAGATTTTTTTATATTTAATTTTGAAATCTGACATGGGGCTAGACATATTGTCAGTTTCCCAGCTGCCCCCAGTCATGTGACTTGTGCTCTGATAAACTTCAGTCACTCTTTACTGCTGCACTGCAAATTGGAGTGATATAACCCCTCCCTTTCCCCCCAGCAGCCTAAAAAAAGAACAATGGGAAGGTAACCAGATAACAGCTGCCTGGTAGATCTAAGAACAGCACTCAATAGTAAAAAGCCAAGTTCCACTGAGACACATTCAGTTACATTGAGTTGGAGAAACAACAGCCTGCAGTTCCATCCTAAAGTGCTGGCTCTTTCTAAAATCACATGATCAGGCAAAATGACCTGAGATGGCTGCCTACTCACAAATATTATAAATCAATAATAATACCTACAATTGCTGGTTTAGGTATGAAATTTTACATGGTGAAATTATTTATATGAATATCTCTCTCTCTCTCTCTCTATATATATATATATATATATACATATATATATACATAGTTACATAGTTAAATTGGGTTGAAAAAAGACAAAGTCCATCAAGTTCAACCCCTCCAAATGAAAACCCAGCATCCATACATACACTCCTCTCTACTTTTAATTAAATTCTATATACCCATATCTATACTAACTATAGAGCTTAGTATCACAATAGCCTTTGATATTATGTCTGTCCAAAAAATCATCCAAGCCATTCTTAAAGGCATTAACTGAATCAGCCATCACAACATCACCCGGCAGTGCATTCCACAACCTCACTGTCCTGACTGTGAAGAACCCCCTACGTTGCTTCAAATGAAAGTTCTTTTCTTCTAGTCTAAAGGGGTGGCCTCTGGTACGGTGATCCACTTTATGGGTAAAAAGGTCCCCTGCCATTTGTCTATAATGTCCTCTAATGTACTTGTAAAGTGTAATCATGTCCCCTCGCAATCGCCTTTTTTCCAGAGAAAACAACCCCAACCTTGACAGTCTACCCTCATAATTTAAGTCTTCCGTCCCTCTAACCAATTTAGTTGCACGTCTCTGCACTCTCTCCAGCTCATTTATATCCCTCTTAAGGACTGGAGTCCAAAACTGCACTGCATACTCCAGATGAGGCCTCACCAGGGACCTATAAAGAGGCATAATTATGTTTTCATCCCATTAGTTAATGCCCTTTTTTATGCAAGACAGAACTTTATTTGCTTTAGTAGCCACAGAATGACACTGCCCAGAATTAGACAACGTGTTATCTACAAAGACCCCTAGATCCTTCTCATTTAAGGAAACTCCCAACACACTGCCATTTAGTGTATAACTTGCATTTATATTATTTTTGCCAAAGTGCATAACCTTGCATTTATCAACATTGAACCTCATTTTCCAGTTTTCTGCCCAGTTTTCCAGTTTAGACAAATCACTCTGCAAAGTGTGTATATATATAATATATATATTATAAGCATTTATTTTGCATCACTTTTTATACAGAATTTGAGTTATTAAACATACATTGTAATGTATTTTTACAACGTGCCCCTTATAATTTTCCATAGCTGCAGCAGGAAGAATGTTCCTTATTTTCTCATAGCCTGTACACAGAGAGAGATCATAAACCTGTGCTAGCATACAGTGTTTTTTTCCTGTGCTATACACAATAAAAACATTTTACTGTATTGTGGCCTTTTAAAGCCTTACTGGCTGTGCAGCGCATATGCAGCTTTTTACCTTCACATATGATTTATAATTATCTCCAATTCCCTGGTGAGTGGTCAAATGGCTTAATATGAAAGATCCAGATTATTTCTAAACTAAAATATTAAAAGTGCTCCTCAGAGAATGAGCAGGAACCCTATTTCCCACATCCCCCGTGGAGGCAAGTTCTTTGCATACAGACAACCAGTTTTAAAGCATTAGCTGATTATGATCTCTAATCCTCTTGCCTTTAGATTCATTAGTATAATTACATCCAGATGTCACATGTCCACCTGACAAGAGAGCATTTAGTTTAACATAATAACAGAACACAAGAGTGAACAAGATTCATATACAAAGATTTGCGTAAGCTAGTTTGTGTATACAGCACAAACTGTATTTATATGTGAGAGGGCCCTTCCATTGTGCCCATAGGCTTAACAATGCCATACAAAAACATCACTGGTCTGGTGATGTACAATTGTACCAAAATTATGCTGGGTGCAATCAAATGTAACTAGGTTTTTCGAAAATTGTGCCTCTATAAATGTAATGTAAATGTTTATAACTAAAATAAAAGGATTTTTAACCTAAAGGCGGCCATATACATAACAATTACAATCTTTAAAGTCACCATTGCAGCTTAAAGGGCAATTTCACCTTCATTAGCAAAACAGTAATAACACATAAAACATAACCCTAAAACTACCAGAAATGCGTTCAAACTTTTTATAACCTGCCAAATTTTGTAAAACGGACATGGTATTTAGGGGGTGCGGCCATACAATGGGTGTGGCAGGGAGGAATTTAAATGTCATGTGCTAAAAGACACAGTAGGAAGATAACATAGTTGTTGTCAGACATCAGTACATCAGCTATCACACCGCTCAACATCAGCTGTTCCCATATGCATATCCCTTCATTGGCTCCCAATCTCCTCTAGAATCAAATTCAAACTACCCACACTTACATTCAAGTCCCTTAACAATGAAGCCCTCCCTATATTACATCTCTGATCTCCAAATACTCTTCTTCACGCAAACTTTGCCTCGCTTCTCCTCTCATCACTTCTGTCCATTCTCGTCTACAAGACTTTCTCGGCCTCTGCTTTTCTCTGGAACTCTTTGCCTCGAGCTGTCAGACTTTCTCCTTCTTTTCAAACACTCCTTAAAGACCCCCCTGTTTTAAGAAGCGTATTCAATGTACCTTAAGTAATGAATCATTGCTGTATGATAAATCATAATTTTTTTCTAAAATTCTAATGTCTCAATTGTATTCTAAACTTTAGTTTGTAAACTAAATCCTCTAATCCTATTGTACTCCCTAAACCCTTGTTTGTTATTCACCATTTATTCCGTGTTTTTTATAACTAAGGTAAAGCACTACGTAACTTGTCGGCGCTATATAAATAATTGATGATGATAATTGTTGTGACAAATGTTCTTGTATACCAAGGTTTCTTTTTGTATAGTTGGCAGGGAAAAACCTATGGGGACATCAGCAACACCAAGTCTTAAAAATGAAGCTATCAGTAATCAAGATAATGGCATTAAAGACCAAGAGCCAGCAGTCCTGAAAACACCCTTAAGCAAAGGTAAGTTGTGAGTTGGACATAGTTTCGATCTTTTCAATTGCATTGGTCTGTTTCAAGTCAGCATTTTTGCGTGACAGTTTGTCTATTGTTAAATGTAAACTAAGAATGTTATTAGTATTATATACCTTGTAATTTTTTCAGTGCACCAGTCCTATGAAGCTGTTAGGAATAATGATGATCGAATTGTTTCGCCAGCCAGGGATTTGCAGTGAAATTCAGCGTTACGCCATATGCAAACTTTTTCACATAACTAAAGAAAAAAATTGCTGCAGAAAAATTCACTGCAACAAAAAAGTTGCCAAGACAAAAATGTTGGAGAGACATAAAAGTCGCCATAAGAAAAAATACCCATTGACTTTAATGCATTTGGACAAAAAAGTCACAGAGACGAAAAAAAGTTGCTGCAAAAAAAACCTCCCATTGACTTTAATGCATTTGGAGTGAGAAAAATGGTCACGAGTGTCGCTCGTAACAAAAAATTTTAACACCTATTGACTTCAATGCGTTTCGTGGATTTTTCGCTGTTTCGCAAAACGAAACGGGACAGGTTCACTCATCACTAGTTAGGAATAGTGCAGGAGCCGATGTGCAGTGTAATTAAAAGTTTTAATAAAGAAAGGGGTGCACACACCTCTGCAGACAAGTATAAATGGGGGCAGACACAATACAAGTCCATGAAACAGGCCGATGGTCAGGGCTGGCAGCAAGAATTAAGTCCACATAACAGGCCAAAAGTCAATAGTGGGCAACAAAAATACAGAGTCCAAAAACAGGCCAAGGTCAAACCGGGAAATCAGATAAGAGCAGGACTTACTAGGCAGGAGCAGGGTATCAGAAGCAAGGTAGCAGGAACAAGATTAGGAAAAGGAACAAGTCACAATATCAAGGACAAAATCTCAGGAACTCAGGGATTTATGAACTCAGGGTCGGGAGTCGGCAGAATTGCTAATATATGACAGGTCCCTAGTTTGAAACCAGGGAGTTCCTGACAGAAGTTTACAGTTTTTGGCTGATCAGGTACAGGATATTTTAATTTAAAGGCTGTTATATCACAGTAATGCAGGCAGGCTGTGCTTTAGTACTATTCAGGTTTTTATTGTGCATCCACATGCCATGTTTCAGGCATTACCACACGAAATTAGAGTGCTCTACTGTTAAATGGTAACCTCTCTAGTGTCAGATGCTGTACAGTCAATCAGACCCCCTGCTCAGGGTCACAGCAATACACATGCAAATCCAAGGAAACTGCAGCACACTGATCCAGGTTTCAATTATAAAGGTGGTTTATTGGCTCTTAGTAGACAAAAATAAGGCAACGTCAAGCAGGCTTTATAAAGGGCCCAACGTGGTCTGAAACGTTTCCATATTTTTGTCTACTAAACGCCAATAAACCACCTTTGTAATTGAAACCTGGATCACTGTGCTGCGGTTTCCTTGGATTTGCATGTTTCAGGCATTACAGTAAAAACCTGAAATAATGAATATGATTTCTCCTTTATATGCTACCCCTCTCATTTTTATATTCTTTCCACCACTTTCCGAGGGGGTTTTCCAATTCTTTATCCTTCCATTTACCATTTCTTCGAATCTTCAAAGGGGTAATATGAATGACCCTGTAGAAGGATGGAGAAACCATTAATTACAATGTTGATTAATCACAGATATTTTTGAGTGCATATATGCTTAACAGATGAACTGTACCCATTTTAAAATAGAGACTGTAATAAGATGGCGTTTTTTCCTTACGCAATATCATGTATGATTATTTCTAAACTGTATTATTGCATCTATATCTATCTATATCTTTTGCTAATATATATATCATTGTATTTATGTTACACAAAGTAAAGACCAGTAACTATGAAGATGTCTCCAAATTATCAAAAGAATGGAAAGTTTCTGTGCTGACGGGCAGTGTTGGGACTTCAGCTAATGTAACCTTATGGGTATATGGGGATAAAGGAACAACTGGCCCAATAGCACTGGAGAAAGACAGAAACAACAAGGCGTTTTTACCTAGACAAGAAGATGAGTTCATGGTAAGTTGGCACAATAGATACATAGCAACATGCACTACAAATAAAAAGTATTTTGCAGGATTGAAAAAAAGAAAGCAGTGGAAAAGGACCTTGGAGTTCTCAGTTTAAGTGATACAACAAAGACGTAAGAAAGCCATGGGTTCATTGATAAGACAAATGGCCAAAAATTACTATAACATCTGTGGTGTTGATGCTGCAGGACATTATATATCTCAGGAATCACTTGTACGCCTCTCCAGATGTGGAGGCCTATCAAAGGTCGGATTTAAGTGGTTTTAGAGATTTTGTTGAACTACGATTAAACTTACAAGCTATAAAACAACGAATGCGATAAAATTTATTAAAAGATCAGAATAAAAAAGTATGAATAAAAACGAATGTGCCACAAAATATAAATATCTCTAAAACCTATATAAATTCAACTTTTTCTGACAATTCCTAGCAATTCCAGCTCCCATTGACATATATAGGATGTGCTTTTCTTCCTATAACAGCCATCTTTGACCTTGGGTCTAACCCTCATCTAATCGGGTGCCACCAGGTCTTACGTCTCAAGAATTCAGCAACTCTCACAGGGTCAAGCAAGGGAGCCAAATATAACAGCAGGGAAGGAGTTAGTAGAGAATGAATAACCGTAGTCATGCGGACTGAGTCAAAACTAGGGATGTAGCGAACTGCCGATTTGATGTTCGCGAACACCGGCAAAAAATGCGAACGTTCGCGGACAGTTCGCGAACTTCGAATACCCGCTAAAATCGTTCGATTCGAACGATCGAAAGATTTTAATCATTCGATCGAAGGATTTTCATTCGAATCGAACGATCAAAACCATTTGATCGAATGCTTTTCATTCGATCGAATGCTTAGAATCGTTCGAACGAATGGAAATCGTTCGATTTTTAGCGGTCGAAGGAATTCGAATGGTCGAATGGTCGAACGAATCGAACGCGAACCCAAATTGGCGAACGACGCGCGACGTTCCCGAACAATCGCGAACATTCGGCGGACGCGAACGGTCGAAGTTCGCGCGAACAAGTTCGCCGGCGAACAGTTCGCTACATCCCTAGTCAAAACCAGAAAAACAACCACTGAGACATGAGTGAAATACTAGGTGAGGTACAGGCGGGGTCAGAACCAGAAAATATCACAAGAAGCAAGAATCAGGTACAGGAATTAGGAACAGGAACTCATCACAAGAGAGCTTGACCTACAGTGGGCAATGTGTGAGTGCAGAGCAGGGGTTTTTATAGCCATGTTCATGGCAAACTCTGAGCAACTGTGGCCAAATTGACCACAGGTGAATTCCCTATGCCTGCCTGGAAACTAAAGGTGACTAATGGATGAACTATGCGCCTGTCTGCTTGCTCAGATCAGTGGTAAGCAGGCTGCTAAAAAAAGCAGGCCACCAATCTGAATCCAGGCTGGATGTAACACAAAGGTGGTTTGCATGAAATTTTGAGAATATTGCACATGGAACAATAATCATATGAAAACACAAAAGAGCTGGTTTGTGGGCAAGTAGAAAGGGTCAAGCATAAATTACAAATTAGAAATGTTGCCACACTTCAAAATGGCCCCATTTACAAGATAAAATTGGGGAAAAGCCGGAAAAAAGTGTGTATTATACATTTATCAAGAGTAGCATTCCTGTGACACCACCATGATCCACAATTATCTCTGCTGATAATTGTGGATCATGGGCTTTGCCCAAAATTGTTACAATAGGCTGGACACATGTTTTGCCTATTGTGATGAAGAAACATTTATGGTTTTTGTTATTTCTTGAGCTAAACAGTGCAAACAGGGAAATTGAAGCTACTCCATGTTTGGCCCTTGCGAGGTAGATAATTCCTTTACCAGCACAAAGATAATCCCTCTGCATAGTGGACTTCTATTTATATGCGCTCTTGTAATTAATTATCTACCTCCCAAGGACTATTTATTGAACTCATGTTGAATACATTAGGCCCATTGAACGCTGCAGGAAAACAACAGGAATTACAACGTGTGTCTCAAATAAGAGAACAAACATTTTGTTCACCATCCAAATGTATATCCAAGTAGAAACAGTTTCCCTTAGGGCAAAACACTGTTCTGTGAATAGAAACCCCCTGGTTGGCACTACTATAGTTTTAGTGAAATCCAGCAGCACTGGCTACAGCACATTTCTGACCCTATTTGCTTCTCACTAGAATTGTGAAATTCGTGAAAATCGAATAAAAAAATCTGGAAAAATCGTGAAAATGTGACTTTTTTCCCACAAAGCAAATTTTTGGGAAAATGTAATAATAAGCGAAAAACCCGAGCGAATTTAGTTTGATTCGGAATTTGTAGCAGAAAATATTGAGATGAATTCGGACTTTGATAAATAACCCCTAAAACTGCCCACGGATAGACAGATTAGTCAAACCCCAAAACACCTGCTTAAGTGTTTACTTACTTTACCAAAAAACTAGAATTAGGGGGTAACATTTTTGAATATGAGTTTAGTTAAATGCAAACAAAAAAAGGCAATTAAACTTGATACATTTTTTCTTTCAATTGCTAACATATTTATGTAAAAACTCCAATCAGAAAAATGTGATCATATTAGTTTATAGAAATAAAGTCAATCACAAAAACGATTGCATTGTTCCATTTCTCATTTTAAAAAATTCAGCTAAATGGAATTTTGTTTTAGTTTTCTTAAATTATAGTACAGGTATGGGACCTGTTATTCATGATGCTTGGGACCTCGGGTTTTCCAGATAAGAGGTTTTATTTACTAAAATTCAAATGTATCCCACAATTATAATAAAAAAAAAACTCAACCAAACTCCCATCCACAATTTTGCCTTATTTATTCTGTACTGTAGTAAATCCAATCAGGAAAAAAATAATAAAATTGTGTTAAAACCCGAATCATACAGTTTATGGGACTTTTTTTCCAAATCACTCAATTTTTATAGGTTTTTGCCCTAAACCCCTGAATTTATCAGATTTTCGGGCTAAACCCAGTGCAAACCATGATATCTTCAAATTGGGATAGGGACATCTCCCACTAACATAGTATACATAGCCTCGACAGGTTTGAGATGGCGGATTTTCAGGCCTTTGCAGGGTATAATTAATTGTGAAAATTTTTTAGTTTTTTCCATGAAAAATTCGAGTTTTTGCCCCAATAAGACCAGAAAAATTTCAGTTTTAGTAAATAAGCCCCTTAAATCTACTAAAACATCAATTAAATAACCCCAATAAGATTTGTTTGCCTCCCATAAGGATTAATTATATCGTAGTTCGGATCAAGTACAAGCTACTGTTTTATTAGTACAGAAAAAGCTTATGGAAGATGGCCTTCCTGTAATTTGTTTCTGGTTAACGGATCCTATACCTTTAACAATGAATTAACAATATATCCTTTCAGGAAAGGGACTTTCCATCAGTCTTCATTTGTAACCTAGATAATGAATTTTTCATTCTACTCATTGTATTTATTGATTTTTCTTTATTTGTAGGTGAAAATGCCGAAAGTAGGCAAACTATACAAGATAAGGATCGGACACGATGGAACTGGCAATCAGCCTGAATGGAAACTAAAGAGGGTAACCTTATAAAGATTTCCTAGAACTTTATAAAGATTTTAGGGAACATTATTGCTTGTTTATCTAGTTCATCAGTAGATTTGCATTCATCTAGGCAGCTTTTTGGATATAAATTGGGGATTCATTCTTCATACATCCAAAACCTTGTCATGAATACTGAGTACTGAGTACTTGAACCAAAACATTATCTGTACTTATGTGATGGACTATACTCTCTCCTCCACCATATATCTTACTTTTCCAAGGCACTGTAACTTTAATTAATATAGTTGATAAAATTACATACAGTGTTTTTTTTCAATGTCATCCCAATCCTTTTTACAGAAGGATTCAGGACTTTAAACTTCTCTCCTCTCCTTTATTGCTTATCACAGACTTTTCTCCTGGCAGCACGGCTTATAGAACAATAGTAGACTTATTGCCATGAAGGATTGCAAAGCTAACACACGGATAATAACATTTCATTGTAGTATTTTATTCTTTCCGTAGCACAGTAACTGCCTAAGCGGGTAAAAGCCTTTACTCTCTGAAGATTGTATGTACTGTAAAGTCAGCTAAGCTTGTATAAAAGAGTATATAGTTTCAATAGCTTTACATTTTCTATCCTGATCATATTCCCTAAACAGAGCCAAGTGCAGGATTGGTTATACAGAATATTAATGGCATTAACCAATGCACAAATGATGTTTAAGGAGAACATAACTGACATTTTATATTTTTTGCATTCAATCTAATTCATGACCCCTTAATGGGCCTGCACATTTATTTTAATGCTTAATCATGGACAATTTGTAGCTGGTCTGCCTTCATATTCATATTTAACAAATTTGGCACTACAAACGATTCATGCACATTTCTGCAGCCGTTATTATTACATCTGAGGAGAATAAAAGAAATCTGAAACTTAGAACAAACCCAACATTTCTGCTGACATTCATTGCCCATTGAAGGCAAAAATAATGTTAGATGTCACCTACGACCCACAACCCCTAACCCACAGGTAGGGGTCAGTAGGATGATGGATATTGTGCAACTATTTAACCTCCAATCCGTGAAGTTGAGGGTAATTATAATGTAGGATCCTTATACATACTTCTGCACCAACCAATTTATGATGTTAGCATAGGGATCCTAATAATATTAATAAATGTGCCTAAAGAACATGGAGTATACATACATAGAGTAGATTGTGTGCTCCCATATCCTGCATATAAAGAGATTTTATTTATTTTTTTATTTTATTACCTGTTGTAATGAATGCCTCTTGTGTTGTCAGGTTTGTCCCAATTCCTTCAGTCATCCAGAAAAAAATCAAACAAAAAAAGTACTTTTGGGGTAATGTAATAAAAGTCAATAACAATAAAAAATTTGAATAGTGGCCACTTTCGACAGTGGAACATTGAGAATTTTATAGTTTGCACCAGTGTGTAGTGCATGTAATAAAACGTTGTATTGAAATAGTTAGGTTTGCTCTGAAAGATTAATGTGCAATTAAAATCTGAAAGAGTATTACATTGGGAAATGCAAATTTTTTATTTTTGTTCACAACTTAATTTAATTTCACCCTTAGTCTGTTATTGCTTAATATATTTTAAGGACTGATCTGTCAGAACACTTGTAAAGTACTGGGAAGAACTCATAGATGAACATCCTTGACCACTTTCCCTCTCTTTTTCTGACCAGGGTGAGGTGTGGGGTCCATACCTCTTGATATGTTTTTATTTTTCCCACCTCCCATAGCAGGGCATTTGCATTGGATGGGGGAATATACATAATGTGTTGGGTGGTAGATTTTAACAAACAATAGGCTGCACGTAATTTTGCAGCCTTTTCAACTGTATTAAAAACAGCATGCATTTATTTTGACTACAATAAGTTAGGAATGCACATTGTTTTTCCATGGTACACATGGGTAAGGATATCTACTGACCATGTAATAAAGTAAATTTGGGAGAATTTAGCAAATATGCCTTTTCTGCAAATACAATACATGGCAAAATATGTTGGCACCTGCCTGTACAATATCTAATTCTCAAACCATAGGCATTAATAATATGAACTAAAAGCCTCTACACTTTTGGAAAGGCTTTCCATTAGGTTTTGAAAAATTATAAATGGGATCTGTTTCTATTCGGCCACAAGACCTGACTTGCAGTCGGAGTTCCACATCATCAGTTGCTCTGTGCAGGCCAGTCAAGTTCTTCCACTCACACCTCTGCCAACCAATTCTGTATGGACCTTGTTTAGTTCATGGGTAAAATCATTGTGCAGAAACAGGAATGGCCTCCAACAACATTATGCCGCACAGTAGCAAGAAGATAGTAGGAAGCACACAACTGTATGTTGTATGATGTAGTGGCACTTGTGTGATAAATAATATATATGGTTTAAATAATCAATTCCAGTTGTTCTGTGGTGTCCTCAGTGGATGTATGAGTGATGTCTCGTTACCTTTTTGGCTTCTCAAATATTTGGTTACACTTCTGACTTCTATATTAAGTTTGGATACCTTTCTCCTTTAATCCCCGCTCCTATGTGCATTTTGCTCTTTTTAAGTCTCTGTAACCCCTTTAGCTTTTAGTCTGCAACTGTCATTGTTTTCTCATCTCAATGGATCTGGGCAGAACTTTTTACATTTAATTTAACGGTTATTGGCGAGTACCTCCACTCTTAATTATTACAGATGAAATGGTATCATTGGAAGAGCTATCTTTTAAACTTCACAAGTTGTATTGTTTTTGTCTTTTTGACTAGAGACCTTTTTTAACATTTTTGATACAGAAAACGGGTGTATTTCAGCAAAAACGAAATTCACAAAATAATCTATTAGTCTAAACTGATTTACAAATAAATTGCTTTAGAATAGGAATTAAACAAATATTTATCTTCAGTTGTTTACTTTATAACTAAAGTAGAACAACTGGAGCTTGATAGCTAGAAACACTTTGCATAACAAATTTTACCATCTGGCTGCTTTAAATCCATTTACTTTAGGAATATCAAAACTGAATAGAACTTAAGTCATTTTAATTATACCCACATGATTTTGGTGCCATATGCTCTATTGTATTTTCTACAGTCCATTTGATTACCACATGGTATAAATCTCACATGATAATTTGACGGGTGCCACTGAATTCCCTTTGTTAGAGGAAGCAATTAGAAATAAGAGGAGAAAAAACCATACTCCCAATCAAACAGTTGTGATTTATGAATCTTTCAGATAACATTTGAGAAAAATCTCAGCTGGCCATCTTTAGACTAGTGTTTTTTAACCTGGGACATGGATTATGTATATTTTACAATCATCTTACAATACTATTTATTCTCAAATACATGTTGCATCTCCCTTTAATTTAACAAAATATTACATTCATCTTATTGTTGATAGAGGAGAATTCATTGTATTAAGGGAAAACATAGTGACTCAATGCTTGTCATTTACCATGTAGACACTAACATGCACCTGTAAGCTGAGGGACATGATAAATATGTATATATTTATAAATAGTGCACCCTCCACTGTGAACAAAGCATTCCTTTGGTATATAAGCCCTTATATTCAGTGATAATGGCTGAGAAGAGAAATGAAAGATACAAGGCACAGAATATTCTAGTGAATATTCCCTCCACACAAATAGCAGACCAATCGGCTGGCTCTAGAAGCAGTGGGAAATAATGAGCAGCTAAGGTGATGTTGTCTTGGAAGTCTGAGGAATAGACAGGGTCGGACTGGGCCAGTGGAACACCAGGAAAAAGACCCTGTCCGCACCAGCCCTTGTTGGCCCTGTTGACCTAGATCTGCTTGCGACTCAAACTATGGACGATGTACCCGGCCTCCCCCCTGGCCCTTATATCGGCCACGGGGTTGCGGTTGGAGCCAGGCACCTGGGGATATAAAGGGGAGTTGTGGCTGGGGTGGGGGGCCTGGATTTGTGTGCGAGTCCTTAGGCAGCAGTCCCAGTGGGTTCCGGACCCCCCATTTCGATGCTGGTAATAGACATTATTATCTAGGTGTAAACATGGACAAGCATTCACCTCAGCTGTGAAGCATGAGTATTGGTTTGACATTTGTAGCAAGCGGCCGCACTCTGGAAACCGGACTTTTTCCAATCTTTGTGGGTGCAGGGTCAAAATATTCACATGTAGTTTTGTTGCAAAGACCCGCACACCAATGTTCATTTCATCAAAACAGTGATTTTATTCAGTACATCAATCCAACATTTGTACTGCCGAAACGTCGAATTGATGTACTGAATAATATCACTGTTTTGATGAAATGAACATTGGTGTGCGGGTCTTTGCAACAAATCCATTGGTTACCGGCACTCACCTCAGCCATTCGGTAATTTCGCCGGGTGCTAACCAAATTCAATATAAAGTCCAGAAATAAAAGAAAGCACTCACGGCATAAAGGTTGTTAGAAGTCCTTTACTGATGTCTATATGATTCAGTAAAGGACTTAAGGACTTCTAACAACCTTTATGCCGTGAGTGCTTCCTTTTATTTCTGGACTTTACATATATATATATTATGGGTCAGTCCCTAAGCTCATGGCATTTGCTGTGAATTAGTATAAAATAAGATGGTAAGCTCCTGGGGTCATCCTTAGAGGAACAAATCTTTAATTCAAAGGCCATTATGGTCTTGCACTGATACAGAAGCCTACAATATAACCTCTAGCCTAATTCGTTGTTGCTTTATTTCCCCTTTAAATGTTTTACTGCTAAGACAGCAGTTAAGTTGTTGTTCACAACTAGCAGTGAAGTAAAGAGAGAAGAACACTTCCAAATATCACACAGTTAAATATTAGGTTTTCAATATTCTTTAATCGTAAATTTCTTTCTTCTTTTGCCTATTAATCTTTTTCTTTTTTATGAATGTTTCTAAATGCCACAATGTCTTTCTTTCTTTCTTTCTTACTTTCTTTCTTTCTTTTTCCTTTTTTCTTTCAGGCACTCAATCTGAAAACTTTTCTCATTTATGAACCTGACCACAAGGTGTCTCTGGTGTTAGTATGAGAGGATGCCTGTATAGATGATATAATCTGCTTTGCAGCCTCTTTGCCAAATGCTACAGAAAATACTCTCCCAATAGAAAATATAATTTCTGTGTATGTTTGTCATTTAGACCCATTAGAATAATAGGACTTGATACTCTGAGCTTCAAGTTGGGGGATGATGCTGATCCTTTTTTCAACATAAGTTTGTCCAAGGTTCTTGACCCTCCCAAGTGAGCTATATCCCCAGTAACAAAGCTGCATATATCTATATTTATTCAAATGGCAGTAAGACCCCATATATGGAAAACCCCAGAGCCAATCATGCTTTATGTTCTGACTAGAATGGGCAGGTATACTGGATCCAGAGTCTTGTGAATTTTCCACTCTCCATTGTTGGGTTAGCAGTCCCAGTTGCACTCATATGATGCATCTAGTTTCCTAATTTTGGAGTTGGGGTGTTCTATAAAAATGGTTCCTTCTCAGGGCAATAACCACTACAGGACCAGCTCCCAGCCACTGGACAATCTGATCATGGAGCTGGGGGGGGGGGATACCTAGCCCCTAGGAGTACCAGCCTACACTAAATAGTTAAAATAACAATAGGTTCCTGAAATAGGTCCTGAAAACAACATTATGGGGGGGGTTATTTATTAAAGGTGGTTTTTTTTTCCCAAAAAATTTGAGTTCAGTGCGTATAGTTTCAATCAAAACTTTTTGAGATTTATTATGCCCTGAAAGTCTGAATCTGAAAGTACTACAGCTACATAATCGAGCATCATTTCGTATCATACGATTGATGCTACGAAAACTCAATTTTATCAAATATTCTACTTTCTCGGATTATCGGACGAAAACACAGACTTTTTCAGATTATCCAAAATATGGGATACACGTGATTACAACACTTGTAAGCAAAATAAAATGATTCTAATACTGCTAATAATTACATTTGAAATATTAATATATTAACGGGGATTCTAATATAACAATTAAAAGGTGTTAAACACCTTAGCTGGGATGTTAATTTAATTACGCGTATTACTAGCTATCTTGCAAAATAAGACGTAATAAAATAATTCCTGCTGGCAAACAATCCAATTCTGGAATTCCCACTAGTAGGAAATTTATAGCTCAAATTTGAGGCTTGCCCAATCCTATGAAATGACCCAAACTGAAAAGTTGGAAGTCACCCTGGTTGTTGTCTTAACCATGGCATCAGACTTGGCTCCTACTCCTGCCACAATATAGGCTTCCCCAGCTCAGAGGCTCAAGTCATACCCAGGAGTAGGACAGCCAGGCACCAGCCAATGCCCACCTATCATGGTAAATACCACCTTATATCTCTGCTGAAATAGGGGAGATGCCCCTTTCAATTTTAATTGAATGAATTAGGTTTTCCAGTTTCTTCCAGCCAAGGTAATTTATGAGATATGCACATGAAAGTCAATTAATCCTTTCTGTCTGACTAGAAAAATTTTAGAACTTGAAAACTCACATTCGAATGCTATCAGATTCAATAATATCAATACAATCTGCAGCATTCAGTAATGCACCAAAATTGAACATACAAATGTTCTTATATATAAGTAGGGCAATAGTACTGCCATATCTGAGAAATTGTGGTTTTAAAAGTGTGCCATTTTGAAAACAATTTTGCCACTTAAAGGGGTTTAAAGTGATGAGCAAATCTGTCCCATTTTGCTTCGCTGAAAAATTTGCAGAACTTTTTTGTTGCCAATATTTTGTACAACAATTTTCTTTAAATGCACATCATTTTGGCGCAAACTACATTAGAGTTTATGGGAGTTTTCATGGCACCTTGTTTCTGCTTTGGGGCTATCAATGCAAAATCACATGCATTTTTCACTGCTACACACATACCAGAGTATTGCACACACAGAGAGCATAGAGCAGGCATAGTATGGCAGTGTATGGCACACAGGTATCATAGGGTAGACAGAGTATGACACACATAGGGAGTATATGGTAGGCAGAGTATGGCACACACAGGGAGCATAGGGGGGGCATAGTATAGCACACAGGGAGCATAGGGCAGGCAGCATATGGCAAACAGGGAGCATAGGGCAGGCAGAGTATGGTACACAAGGAGCATAGGGCGGGCAGAGCATGGCACACACAGGGAGCATAGGGCAGGCAGCGTATGGCACACAGGGAGCATAGGGCAGGCTGAGTATGGCACACACAGGGAGCATAGGACAGACAGAGTATGGCACACACAGGGAGCATAGGGCAAGCAGAGTATGTCACACACAGAAACCGGAGAGTCTTCAAAATGTGGGTTTATTTTATCACAGCACTACATGTTTCGGACCTCTAGGATCCTTCCTCTGGTGCAAGTGAGGAAGGATCCTAGAGGTCCGAAACCTGTAGTGCTGTGATAAAATAAACCCACATTTTGAAGACTCTCCGGTTTCTGTGATATTTCATGTTACTGCAGTGGAGATGGCTACTCTACTAACCTGTAGAAGAGTCAGACTACAAAGTCATTTGGAGGATCTAGAGGGAATATCTATATCCTATGTCACACACAGGGAGCATAGGGCAGGTAGAGTATGGCACACACAGGGAGCACAGTACAGGCAGAGTATGGGGCACACAAGGAACATAGGGCAGACAGAGTATGGCACACATGGGGTATGGGGAAGGCAGAATACAGAACAGTTCATACTGTGCTGCATACAGTGACACAATGCTGGTGCCCTTCCAGCAGCTTGTTTGAGGTTTAAACAGTTGAAAAATGTTGGCACTTTCAGTCTTGGTCTCAGGTGTGAACAGTACAGGTCTTGACAAGGGGACTCCTCAATTTGACCCTTCGCTATCCCACTGGACCCCATTATTACATACTTAGCTTAACCCAAGGCAATATTCTAAAGCCAGAATTTAACAAGAGATCACTACTATGCTCTGCCGCCAACATGAGAGAAGTTCAGCAGCCCTGCTGCCCGACCTGCATCTGCAGTGTCGATGATAGGAAATCCAAGCAGACTGCCCCCTAGCACAAGCAGTTGAAGCATCTGTATCAATCAATCTACCATGCAGTCACAGGAGAGAACCTCCTTTCTCCCTCTTCTAAACTTACCTGTGCACTACTCTGGCAAGGTCCTACCACTGCTGTGACAAATAAAACTTAAAATTTAATATCATATGTGCTTTGATCCAAAGGAAGGCAAAAAACCCAGCCCAAAGCCAGTGCCAATTATTTTTCAAGAGGGAAAAAATTCCTTCCTGACCCCAATGGCAATCAGAAACATTCCCTGGATCAAGCGATTAACATTCATTTAACATAAATAAATACAATACAGACTCTCACAATTATAATGTGTAAAGATACAGAAACCACAATATTACAGCGCTTTCACTAGTTGTTTACCTTTAAGGGAGTTTGCCTTTAAAACAACTTTCAATATGATGCAGAGTGACAATTTGCAAATGTTTTTTATTTTGTGGTTTTGAGTTATTTCGCTTTTTATTCAGCAGCTCTCCAGTTTGCAATTTCAGCAGTCTGTTTGCAAGGGTCCAAACTACCCTAGCAACCATTCATTAATTTGAATTAAAGACTGGAATATGAATAAGAGAGGGCCTGAATAGAAGGATGAGTAATAAAAAGTATCAATAACAATACATTTGTAGCCTTACAGAGCATTTGTTGTGTTTTAGATGGGGTCAGTGTTCCCCATTTGAAAAGAGTCTGAAAAAGAATGCAAGTTATTAAAAAACTATAAAAAATTAAAGCCAATTGAAAAGTTGCCTTTCTATAACATACTAAAAGTTAGTTTAAAGGTTAATTACCCCTTTAAATGAACCTTTAGTATTACGTAGAGATTGATATTCTGACAGAATTTGCAATTGTCTTTTATTTTTTATTTGTGTTTTTTCCAGTTTTTTAGCTTTTTATTGAGCAGCTCTCCCATTTGCAATCTTAGCAGTCTGGTTGCTAGGGTCCAAATTACTCTAGCAACCAGGCATTCATTTGAATTAGAGACTGGGATAGGAATAGAACAGTAGGGAATAGAAAGATGAGTAATAAAAAGTAGCAATAACAAAAAATGTGTAGCGTTACAGAGCATTTGGTTTTTAGATGGAGTCAGTGAAACCCATTTGAAAGATGGACAGAGTTAGAAGAAGAAGGCAAATTATTCAAAAAATAAAGAAAAAATAAGAGCCAATTGAAAAATTGCTTAGAATTAGCCATTCTATAGCATACTAAAGCCACCCCATTAAGGCTGTTAATTAAAGGCTTGAATGTGAGTGTTAATTTATACTTCTCAGACTTATCAGCATGGCAGCTATCCCATATGACTTTATTTGGCCATATCTGTAATATGTAGAAAATAACAAAGAGTGGTGGAACTTTACTGGGGTAAGCTCCAATTTCACTTTGATAAATCTGTTCCATTGCGTATTTAATTAGAAGATATGCAATACAATATATATTATATATATATATATATATATATATATATATATATATATATATATATATATATATAATTCTCCAATGAGTATCTGCACTCCGAGGCAATATAGGATAAGGAGGGGTGCACGGTAATTTTTGCATACACCAAGACCCCAATAGGGATCGAAATGTTGGAAAAAGATACCATATAACAATAAAGATTACATTTTTTCATTAAAGGGAGTGCTGGTTTGGAAACTATTGGTATATATACTGTATATGTGTTGTTTTATCCAAGAATATACAATACGCAGCTTTATAATGTGGATTTGTTTACATTTATTTTTCAGATAACTATGCAGAGAATAAAAAATGGCAAAACATACTATTTCCAAGCTAACAGGTGGCTGTCAAGAAAAAGAGAGACCTGTGATATTGTGTGTGAGCTTCCAACTGTAGAAAATGGTAAATCTGTTTACCCAGGTAAATCATGTATCTATATCTACATGTATTTTTATCTGATGTAAATCATGCACTTTATATCCACATGTATTTCTATCTGATGTAAATCATGCAAGATACCACAGATTAAAGATGAAGACAACAATACTGCGTTTTCCCTGCTGACACTAGACATTATGCATTGTTACCTTTGTATCTTTACAATCCAATATACACAATCTTTTAAATGAACGACATGCTAAAAAGGCAAATGTTACTTTGAACTTTTATTTCCAGCCATTCTACTAAACACTTACTGCATTTTTATTGTACATTATAAAACATTTCATTCACTTCCATTTCCCATCTTTTCTTAATGAGCAGCATTTAAATGCTCTTAGTTTTTACATTCACTTCTCAGTAAAATTATATGTCCCATAGTTAAACAGAGGCTGCGCAACTTCACTTTTATTCTTTCTGCCTTTTGCCTATAGTACAAAACATCAGTGCTTTGTTTACAAAGGTTCCTGCTGTTAAGATTTTTTTCTTTGTGCCGGGAACTATTTTTAACGTACTGGAAGTTCTCTGCAGTTGTTGTACAGCGAGATCTCTATACCAAATAACCAGAACAATAGGTGGTATTGGGCTTTTACTATTTATATTTTTCATTATGTGATGCAGATCAGCAACTGCATTACATCATGAAAAATATGGTGGTTCTTTGGACATAATATTTAATGGATATATTCTAATTAATTAATTAGAGAAAAAAAAAGCACATTTATAATATTATCTAATATTAAAAACCCCAAATATTAATAGCACTTGGAAATTGCATGGCAGAACTTAAATTGAAAATATACCCTCCTCTTTTTGACAAGAGCCCATTCAGCTGGGCTCATTCTAAAAAAAAGTGTCTAACCTGCTTGAAAAAAAAAATAAAAATAATATTATCCCAGCACTCTAGCATTATGGGCTTTTAAGTAATCTGTAGGACTGTGTTTAGAGGGGTGGGGGTTGGAAGCCCAAGCATTAAAGAGAAAACCACTTTCCTATATAGAATATACAAAAACAAAGAATGCAGCTCATCCATGTGTTGCAATTAAAATCAGTCAGATTACTTAAAAGCCCATAATGCTGAATGTTTCTTTGGAAGATGTCATGTCAAATAAAGAGAGAAGCAGGAATGGCCTTTCTCCTCCCAAAGAAAATACCCTTTTTTCACTTTGCTAGGACTGATGCATGGACACTTGGTGGGGCGCATCAGCTTATGCATACAGTACTTTGTACAAACCAAAGTACTGTAAAAGTGTCTCTTTTTACAAAATACAGACAAGTTTCCTCGAATCCAATTGTTCCTTTAAGTTGTATAATGAGAGTGCTGGGATAATTTGTTTAGTTCAGTATATGATATAAGCCAAACACCCATGCACCAGACTGATTTTAATTGAAACACATGGATGAGCTGCATTCTTTGTTTTTTTATATATATATGTATATATGTGTGTGTGTGTTTTTTTACTCAAACACACCTGATTCCAAAAACAAAATAAATCTTAATTAAGCAATGTCCAACCCCTAACTAGACGGATCATTTCCTCACCCCCCTAAAGGCTGTCTCATCATGTTCCAGGAAAAGCAATGAACTCTGGGAAGGGAAGTTCTTTCTGCTTTTCTGAGCACAGCTGCACCCCACCCTGCCTCTTCAAAATTCCCAACCCATCCAAAGCTTTACAAATATTAGGCAACAGGAGGCAGGATGGAGTTGGGACTGTAGTTTTATCAAGAAGGGGGGAGGAGACAGGGTTGGTGTTTCATCTCTAGACCTTTGTTCTTTCACACAGCTATGATTCCTGAATACATTCAGTCATTTGAGTCGAATGCTTTCTGACATGATCCTGCCATATTAAAATTCTATGTATGCCCAATCGGCCACATCAATTATCACCTATTACAGTTGTAAATGAAATAAAGAACGTTGTTTTGTGGGTCTCCACTACTACTCTGGGTAAAAAATAAAGTTATTTCTGCACTTTGCAAATCACACTGAGCATGTGTCACAGACACTTTCCAAGATGGTGACCCCCTGTGACAAATGTAAATTCCTCCTCTTGAGAAGCTGAAACTTTAGGCTGGTGCAATAAGTTCAGTTAATAAAATATTGCATTTTCAGCCATATTAATTGTAGGGTTTAGTTCTTCTTTAAAGAAAGAAACTGTAGACAATGTAGGAAAGTAGTTCTCATACATTAAATGAACAAACAAGAAAAAAAAGCCTGTAATAGACAGTGTAAACTGTTTGCTTTGTACAGTAGTATTACATTAGAATAGTCTGCCTAGAAAACCTAGCCAAAACACATAATAAATGTGCATATTTTAATACTGTGAAATGTAGTAAATATTTAATAAGCAGTGCATGCCATATGAATCCGCAGCAGCAATTTTTAATTTGTAAGAGAACCACTGTGAGCATTGCTGCTCAATTATAACTTTAACATCACTCAAACAATTAGAAATTGTATTCAAGAAAGTCACACTTTAAGCAAAAATGTGGGCTGTTCACTTTCAGAGTTCTGCTAAAATTACTTCTAGAAAATGAATGGCCTTTATTAGAACTCAAATTAATTCTGATGTTCATTTGATAGTTCTCGCTCTTGTTTTTTTTTTATAGTTGTGAAGTACGATGTTAGCGTTTACACCGGACTTTTAGATAATGCAGAAACAGAT
Organism: Xenopus petersii; assembly: GCA_038501925.1. NCBI lineage: Eukaryota > Metazoa > Chordata > Amphibia > Anura > Pipidae > Xenopus > Xenopus petersii. The sequence continues at coordinate 42,089,825 of CM076682.1, read as the reverse complement.
GCGCCTGTTTACATGTGTATACACGGCGAAAGAGGAGATACAGGCAAACGACTCTTATTTAAATCTCATTTGCCACACAAATTCCTAAAAGGACAGGTATAAAAATTGTCAATTGTTTGTATTTGTAGTCAGTTCTTTCTGGAGTTTATTGCATATCTTTGGTTCGTCTTTCGATTATCATCTAATGAGAAATCCTTATTTTGTTCACATTTCTAAAATAAAAGTAGGGGAAGTAGGGGAAATAGTAAATGGGTGGTTCACCTCTAGTTATCTTTAAAGGACAAGTAAACCTTTAAAATAAGTGAATGTAGAACTGATGTGAGTGCTATTATAAGCACTTTTGTGATTTACATTCATTATTTATTTTCTTTTAATTCAAAGATATTAATATGCTGTAAATATGAATGAATTTTGTTACAACAGCGCCACCTGCTGGTCAGTTTCTGACCAGCCTGACTACCAAGTAGTCAAGGAAGTTGTCAGGAAAAAGAAAGAGGCTGTTCTGATGTTCTTCTACTTAGGAAAGATTTGAGAAAGGTTTCTCATTTTTTTCCTAAGCATAAGAACATCAGAGCAACTTTTTTCTTTCTCCCGACAACTTATTTGACAACTTGGTGGTCAGACTGGTCACAAACAAAATGCATTCATTTTAACAGCACGTGTCCCTTAATATCTTGGAATAAAAAGAAAATAAATAATGAATGTAAATTGTAAAAGTGCTCTCTCTCGTCAATGCTACATTCTATTATTTGAAAGGTTTACATATCCTTTAAGTATGTTATAGAATGATCCATTTTAGCAACTTTTCAATGGGCCTTCGTTTTTTATAGTTTTGAATTATTTGCCATGCCTTATCTTAAAAAAATAAATGCCCTGTAAGGGGTGTAGAGTAGAGTGCTGATGGGCATAAGGAATTCTTGTCATCACAACCTGCCTGTAAGTATATAACTCCATTGTGGCCTGCACCCACTGGCACTACCTAACTTTTGTATCTAAGGTAGAATGCTTATGTGCCTCCCCATACGTGCCCCTTATGAATACAGTACTGCTGATTGCAGGCAGCTCTTTATTCATGGCACAAAGACAGGGCGCAAAGTGGAAAAAACATGATGACTGATAAGGGACTGGAGGGGATACTTAAGTCCTCCCCACTGCCCACCCCTCATGAATACAGCACTGCTAAATTCATGAGTAAAATGCAGGCTTCTGCTTTCCATTTTAGAACACAGTGTCCTGCAGAAATTCTTCTATGTGCAGGGCAAGCCAAAAAGTACAAAAACCCACTGCTTTTTGCACCCTACCTTGCATGTAGTAAATGACCCCTACCACCAACTAATAGTGTAGGTGATAACTACAGGACTCAACTGCAGCCTGCATCCGCTGCTGCTCCCTAATTTACAGTTCTGAATTATGCACAAGACAGGGGATGGATCAGTGACAGAACTTCATGCCTCCACTCCCTAATAAATATATATATAGCTGCTAAATATATAGTTGCTGAACACAGGCAGTGCCACATTCATTAGTCAGGGTGCAAAAAACATGGCAATTTGTGCTCCGTTTTTGCACTTTGCACCCCTGCCCTGTACAGTAAATGACCTTTAATCTGTTAATTTCCAACTAAAAATCATAGTTGTTTGTAGTGTGCCAGAATATCCTTGACAATATTTCCTCATTTCCCAAACTGATCTTCAGAAAAATTAAGGGGGTTACTTATTAAAGGTCAAGTTGATTTTTACCTGAAAAATTCGAGTTTTCAAGGCTATTCTTCAGTCAAACCTCGAATTTTTGGGTTAAAAAAAATAAAAATGTTCAGGATTTTGTTTGAAAAAGTCGAATTTTTCAAGATTTATTATACACCGAAACTGGAAATAGCTGGAATCTGAAAAATACTCCAGCTAAAAACTGTCAAGTTCATATACTGTAGAAGTCAATGGCAGAGGTCCCTTGAACCATTTGAAGATGTTTGAAGCCTTCATGATGTTTGGGTTTTTTGAGCAACTCAAGTTTAATTTGAGTTTTCGGGTTGTTCACCCCCAATTCACTTATTCGAGTTCTTTCCATTCAAGTTTTTATCATAAATCAGAAAACATTCGAGTTGTGAGTTTATTTGAGGTATGAAAAACCTCACAAACCTTTTAAAACTCGACCTTTGATAAATAACCCCCTAAGTGTTTCATCTGTTTTCATGTAAGATTCAGTGTAGCGCATCGATGCACAGGTACCTACAAAGCAAAGACATGCAGAGCCAAGAATCAGCCTTGGATAGATTGGGCACATATTCTTCACATCTGACATTTCTTTCATCCCCCAGGTTGATGTGTTTGAGATTGAAGCAGTGTCCCTTGGGAAACTACATCAAGTGCTCCTAGGCTGTGAGGCCAATCACAAGTCCCAGTATTGGTATTGCGAGAAAGTAATCATCAGGGAACAGGGAGAGAAGCCTGAATATATCTTCAATTGTGAAAGGTAACATTATTCCTGCCATCACAACTCTTACACATGCCTTTTAAAATGTTGTATCTCTGTATTGCTTCAAGGTTACTTACATGTTAGATGTCATTTTTATGGAAACTTAGTCCAACAACCAGCCCCTTAGTGTCACCAAAAGGTTTTTCAAAAGATAAACAGAATATTCTTTTCCTGAGATCTGGCAGCATGTCATGCACAAGTGATGAGTTGTTCCAATGGCAAAGAACACTAGTCACATACACTCTATTTATGTAAAATTTATTTCATAAAGCCTTTAGTATGTTTTAGTATAAAGAATTTTGCACTATTTTGTTTCCCTTGTATGAATATAATGTAGAATACTTCTGCCAAACCCTAAATAGATTGAAATAAAATTCAATTTTGCTCTATCATGTGGCCTGTGAATTGTCATTTTGGGGAATTTTCACTAAAAAACTCACTTTGTTCTTTAGTAAATGTGCCCCTTTGCTGCTGCCATAGTTGTATAGATTAAAATAAACAAGAAATACAAAAAATTTGCCCTGATAACATTATGACCTATGAGTAATATTGCTATAACTGTGCCCTTGGTATGTCACAACTACTGTATTATAATCTTGCTGATCAAGCAACACTGGGCGCAGTCTGTGTGCAAATTGACACAAGTCTTTAAAGGTACAGGTATAGGATTTATTATCCAGAATGCTTGGGACCTGGTTTTCTGGATAAATGATCTTAAATTGAATATCCCTTTTCTGTAATTTGGATCTCTATTCCTAAAGTCTGCTAAAAGTCATCTAAACATTAAGGGGCATATTTTTCAATGGTCGGATTTTGAATTGAAAAAAACTTCGAAATTCGAATTCAAAAAGACCAACCGAAATGAAGTTCAAGTTTTTTTTTTGGTCGAATAGGTCCGTTTTCGATCGAATAGGTCCGTATTCAGTCGAATTCGAATCGTACAAATCGAAGGAATAATGCAAACGATCGAATTCAATTCAAAGTTTTTCCCCAAAAAAACTTAAATTTTTCAAAGTCCACCAATTGACTTCAAAAAGGTTCTAGGAGGTCCCCCATAGACTAAAACAGCAATTCGGCAGGTTTTAGATGGCAAATGGTCGAAGTTGAATTTTTAAAGAGACAGTACAGGATAAATTTCGATATTCTAATTTTTTTATTTTTTTTCAAAAATCGAATTTGAACTATTCCCTAGTCGAAGTACACAAAAAATACCTTTAATTTTTTCAATCGAAAATTCACCTCGACCTTTGATTAATCTGCCCCTAAATAAACCCAATTGGAGTGTTTTGCCACCAACATGGATTTCTGTATCTTTTTTACCACCAAGTACAAACTACTGTTTTATTATTATAGAGAAAAGGGAAATCATTTTTAAAATTAGAATTATTTGCTTTAAATGGCCTTTCCATAATTCAGATAATTCTGGATAAAGGGACTCTGGATAAGGAATCCAACACCCGTACTTCCGCATATTTGTGCTCAGTGCTGCTGTTTACCTCCTGTTTCCTCTTGGGAATCATGCGCATTGAACCTATCGGAGCAGACGTTAACAACACCTATGAAGGTGGCACTACCCCAGGCTTCCCACAGTGGCCTGTATCACTTGACATAGTAAACTTACAAAAGAATAGGGCGCAGATACCATTTTGATTCTAAGCACCAGAATGGTGGAATCCAAGCACTGATTTTTTAGCACAATTGCACCTGATTTTCATCAAATCACACATTGAACTGCACTTGTTTTAACATCCCCCTCCCTTTCTCCCCACAGTAGCCTCTTAGCAAAATAATGGGAAGGTAGCAAGCTAACAGTTCCCTGACACCTGTATTGCTAAAAAAAAACCTACCTTGCCCCTCCTAGTAGTAGATAAGAGAACAGCACCCAATAGAAAAACTCTAAGTCCTACTAACCCAACCTTCCATTACATTGTGTAGGAGAAGCAATAGCTTATCTGACAGCAGTTCCATTGTGAAGTGTTGGCTCTTTCTGAAAGCACATGGCCAGGCAAAGTGACCAGAGATTGCTGCCTACAGACCAATATCACAGCTACAAGAAAAATACATTTATCGGTTCAAGAATAAAATGTTAAATGGTAGAACGAATTACTTGCAATGTGCACAGTGTAATTTAGTAATAAAAACACCACCATATATCTGTCCAATATATCTGGGAATATATCTGTCCAATCAGGCCAAACCTAGTAGTGGTACCTTTGATCTTGCACACTTTAATGGCCAGTTTGTTCTGGTTAGATGCCTGCCAGTCTGCTGCTCTGCACCACCAAAATGTTCTGTTCTTTCTTTTCAGGGCTTTTACTATTAAGATGAATGATCTTGTCGTGTACTATTAACCTATCTGTCAGGGGCAAACATATAGCTATTAAGTTCTAGGTGGCAGCTAGACAGGGCAGGCCACGGAATTTTGAACCACAGCAGGATTAATGAGTTTCTTTCCTATAAAGAAACAAGATGTTTGTCTTTTTTTGTGAGGAAGAATCCAAGTATTTTTGTCAGCGATCAAATGTCTTACCAATCAATAATGACAACACGACAATGCAAGCAAGACCTTGGGTTATAACAGTCAACTTGGCAGATGGTTCAAAAAGCAAGACAGTATAGATAGTGAATGCATCAGCATTGGGACTTTGTATCTGAAAACTTTGAAAAGACTTAATATCGTTCAAATTAATTCATACATCAAAAGCAGGGCATTTTACTGAAAGAATGAATGTGACTAGAATGTAGGTTGCAGAATTATGGCTAAAGTTTGTGGTTCCAGCAAACGACAAGGTCCTCAGCAAAACTTTCTGGAAGTAAGATAAGCCATCCTGGATTTCCAGTATTTTGTTTCTGCATGTTTTATTTGTGGGCATCATGAATCACATGGTCCCACGGGGCAGCCATTAGTTCTTAAAATGGCAATTTTCTTTTTAGGATTACCCAATGGTAGATGTTACTAAAAAAATATATTATTATGAAAATGGTTTGTTAAGATGAAGCAGGGTTTTATATATTTTTAAGCAATTTATTTTTATAGAGACCAACGTTGTTTGGGTCGTTATAGTTTTATTTTAAACCAATAAAACAGCTTGATTGTGCAGAGTAGTTTTATGTTAGTAAGTGTGTATTCCGAGCATGTTCCACGATGAAGGATGATTTGAAATCTAAGTTATCAACTAGACACTTAAATCCAGGTCATCATTAATTGACCGAATGGAAGCAGAACAATTAGGGGCAGATTTATCAAGGGTCGATGTGAATTCAAGGGAATTTTCAAAGTAAAAAAATTCGAAATTCTAAGTAATTTTTTGGAAACTTCGACCATCGAATAGGACACTACGACTTTGAATTTACTTTGACTTTGATTCAAAGTAAAATTGTTCGAATATTCGACCATTCGATAATCGAAGTACTGTCTCTTTAAAAAAACTTCGACTTCAATAGTTCGCCAAATTAAACCTGCTGAAGTGCTATGTTAACCTATGGGGACCTTCTAATGCATTTTTCTAAGTTTTTTGTAGTCAAAGTAAAATCGTTCAATTGATCGTTGAAATCATTCGAATCTATTTAATCGTTCGATCGAACGATTTTACTTTGACCGCAAAACGATCAAATTCGGTAAAAAAAAAACTTTGACTTCGATATTCGAAGTTGAAGTATAGCCTTTGATAAATCTGCCCCTTAAATGTGTGTTCATAGTTTGTTTTTTAAAATTGTAGATATACTTTGAATGCATAGAACTTGTAAGGCTGGGACCAGACTGGGTGCTTTAACCTCAGCCAGAAAACAGTGACAGTCAAAATACCCTCTTGCACCTATTCCCATATTAAACTATGGAAAATGTCTTAATATTATATATAAAAGCCACATAGATAATACTAAAGTCAGTTGAATTTGGATCCATAGCTCCATTTTATAAGATATCAAACCATTTTAACCACTTTAGTTTTAAAAAAAAAATACTGCATGACAGAGTGGGTGTTTCTGGGTCTAGCAAGGAACATCATAGCCTATATAAAAAGTGCTAAGATTATTACTGCTCTGGTAATACATATGTAAACTTTCCACTTGGGCCCTAACTTGAGGAGCACCCGCAGAGGTACTAACCCCTTCTCGCTCCTGGTGGGGCACAGAGTGCCCTTGCTAGTTGTTCCCTCTCTACTTTTCCTGTTCTAGCTACCTTGACAGCTTCTCCCACGGTGTGTGTTCCTTCCGGGTTCCTTTTTTGCACCTCAGGCTCTTGGCTTGCTTCCTAAGGTGTTCCTTGCCCAAAGAGAACCAATAACTGCGCCCCTAGACCAGCCTCCATACACTACCCACCGCCACCTTACACATGCATGGTTGTTCTTTACTTGTGCCACTAAAATCTTGTCACCCTTGGCCCGGGTTTTTGTGGCCTTCCTACAAATCCAGACCTGGCATTTTCCCGGACAATCCCAATACAATTGTAAGCATGGATACATCTACTTCTTATGGAAAACTCACCAATGTAGAACAGTGGCCCAGGCACTCCAGCCCCAGGCCCTCAGTTTAGGGGAGCAGATAATCAATTTTCCACCACATGCAGATCAGACCAAAAAATTTTTGTTAAAAAATAGAAAAATCTTTATTAAACAATCATCTCAAGCCTTACGGGATTCCTGTTGTCTGACACTTAATCATAGTCTCGCATAATCACAGGACCAAAGCTGGAAATGAGCAGATACATTTCCCAAAATGGCAAGTGACTGCCTTTATTGAGAGGTAGTGATATTGAGAGGTAGTGATGGCCACGAAACGGGTGAAACATTTGCGAAACGTGGATTTTGATGGCGGCGTCAAAGAAACTTTGACGCCGGCTAATTTTCACGCCAAATTCACTAATTTATTTGCTGGTGGCGAAACGCAGAAATTTGTCGCGAATATGCGCCTGCTGAATAAATTCGTCATCACTATTGAGAGGATAAACTCACTGGCTGTTTAGAGAATTGTTCTGTGATGCTTATCTGATACGCATGGAATCACCCACTTTTAGGGGGTCAAACTGACATTGCTTAACATGGATAAAGGCAGATTACGCTTCCAGAAGCCGAATGCTTGAGTAGTAGTCATAGCATATGATTTTAGAAAAAACAAGATTTGCCTATTTATATTATAAAATATATTTTTAAATATTTAATGCAGGTGGATTCCTTTTATGTCTCAGGACAAACTTCAGTCAGAAATCAAGCTTCATATACAAGGTAATTTGTTTAATTTAAATATAATAAAAATACAGATGGAAAATTATAATTTACAATACCAACATTCATTCAATAAAGTCAAAATGGAAACTGTATGTCAGGTATTTCCTAGCAGAGTTGAGAGTATTCATGGTAAAATTTGCCTTTTTTGCAAGGGGTGAAATTTTTTTTAAATCTGTTCTAGAAGTTTGTGCATTGAGAAGAAAAGCCCATTAACTTCAGTGCCTTTGGCTCAAGAAAAAATTCCCACTAACTTTAATGCATTTGATAAAAAAAATTACCAAAACGTCAACATTTTGTTGATTTTCACAATTTTTGAGCACTCATCACTATAGTAGAGTTTTGGGCTGCTGGTCGTGCCCTATAGAAGCAGGAATTTGGTCACCAAGACAATAATTTATAATACAGGTATGGGACCTGTTATCCAGAATGCTCGGGACCTGGGGTTTTCCGGATAACAGATCATTCCGTAATTTGGGTCTTCATGCCTTAAGTCTACTAGAAATTCATTTAAACATTAAATAAACCCAATAGACTGGGTTTGCTTCCAATTAGGATTAATTATATCTTAGTTGGGATCAAGTACAAGCTACTGTTTTATTATTACAGTGAAAAAGGAAATCATTTTTAAAAATTTGGATTATTTGGATGAAATAGAGTCTATGGGAGACAGCCATTCCATAATTCGGAGCTTTCTGGATATCGGGTTTCCGGATAGGGAATCCAATACCTGTATTAGGAAAACAATGAAATGGCTGGCGTTTGTGAATGTTCTTTCTTTAAAGAAATGTCAACCCTTGAAATGTAAAATTGTACAGACTGCTTTTCTGAGCACTTTTGCACATGAAACACCCCAAAGATTTGATAGCACAATCTGTCATTTTTAGAGGTTGTGAATTATTTCACTTTTTGTTCTAAGGTTCTACAGGTTGTAAAATTGAATCTGTTTTCTGTAGTTTCTGTATTTTACTTTACTTTAGTATCTAAGTAGTGCAATGAAGCTAACCTCTAAAATATAAAAATAATATCATTAATATGAAAAGAAACTACATTTTCAGGTACTGAAAGAGGTTTTACTAAAGGGAATTTTTGAATAATAATATTATTATTATTTTTGCAGAATTACAAAGTTCACCAAAACCAAAAGAACACAGCGAAAGAAATGGTAAAATTGAACAGTGCTTTAAGTAATCTTTTTCTCTTTTGTGCAGTAAAGACTGTTTTAAAAAACATATTTATTAACATGTATATAGAACCAATAGCCTTTCAGTAGATATGGTCTACAATAATTGTTGGTTCTAGCATGGGATGTTTAGTATGTTACCCCTTATGCCTTTCCTTTGATTCTTATCGACCGTTATTAATTGTGTGTTCCTCTACAATAAGTAAAATTCGTTTTTTTGTAACTCTCTTAAGTAATAAACCATATCAATTCTTATAAGTCAGAGTACATTATTTTTGATCAATATGTATTTTAAATTTGCATCTTCATCTTTATGTCGCTGTGTTCTCTGAACTCTATCAGCTATAAGGTGATTATCTGCTTATTTGCCAGTAGGCATTCTCTCCAATGATATATGCCCTTTGGTTCTTTCATTTATTGGCCTTTTAGAAATCATATATCTTTCTTACACAGAAGGAGATTGGAAGATTACAATTGTCACTGGAAATTGCCATGGAGCCGGTACTGACTCTACAGTAATACTGTATGTGTATGGAGAAAAGGCAGAATCGGGTCCCATTATTTTAGGATCTGGAAAGGATCAACTCTTTGGTAAAAACAGTGCTGATACATTTCAGGTGAGAACCATAAAAATTGATAAAAAGTGTAACACTATAATTATAGATCCATGGTTGATTTTTTTACAGGTATAGGACCTGTTATCCAGAATGCTCAGGGTCTGGGATTTTCTGAATAAAAAGTAATTTAAACATGAAACCCAATAGGATAGTTTTGTCTCCAATAAGGATACTTAGTTGGGATCAAGAACAAGGTAATGTGTTAGTAATACATAGACAATTATTTATTAATTTTTTATTTTGAATTACTTGATTAAAATGGTATTAATGCGAGATGACATTCCCATAATTCAGATATTTCTGGATTAGAGTATACTTGTATACTCTTTCAATATCCAATACGTGCTGACAATGTCTTTACAAACCTGCTTAAACTTAAACTTTTGGTATGTTATATAATGGCCAATACTAAGCAATTTTTCAATTGGTTTTCCTTATGTGTTTTATAGTTATTTGCCTTTTTCTAATGACTCTTTCCAGCTTTCAAATGGGCGTCGCTAACCCCATCTAAAAAACAAATGGTCTGAAAGGCTACAAATTTATTGTTATTGATAATTTTTATTCCTCGTCTTTCTATTCAGGCCTTTCCTATTCCAGTCTCTTATTCAAATCAATGCATGGTTGCTAGGGTTATTTGGAGCCTAGCAACCAGATTGCAACGTTTTTAATTGTATTTCATGAAATACATGCATATACTAAGTACCAATAACCAAATAACATATGACAGTTTTCTTAAATACTTATATTACCTAGATCATGATAAGTTCATAGTAAAGTATTATATTATCTTCAGCAACAGCTTGAAAATGCTGATCGTTGGAAAGGTGCTGCTATCATTCACTTTCCAAATCACGTACTATGAGCTATTGATTAGAAAGCCAATGTAGAAGTCTTGTTTTTCTCCATTGTAGGATATGGGGATTTCTCGAACTCATTACCACATTTTATTGACTAAGAATGCTATGCGGTTCTGCACAGCAGAGTTTGATGGATATTAGATGAAAAGTTCATTTTAATTGGGTTATAAACTACAGCTATATACTTGTATTTCTATTCTTTTATTCTTAGCGAAGGAACTAGTATTAAATTAAATGATCAGCATTTAAAAATGTAGATATAGTACAGGTATCCGGAAAGCTGTTATCCAGAAAACGCTGAATTACGTGATGGCCATCATACATAGAATCAATTTTAAGAAAATAATTCTGATTTTTAGAAATGATTTCTCTAATAATAAAACAGTGCCTTCTTCTTGACCCCAACTAAGATATAATTAATCCAAAACCATCATATGATTTTTTTAGTAGACATAGTATGGTGATCCAAATTAGAGAAAGATCCCTTATCCAGATAGCCCCAAGTCCCAAACATTCTGGATAACATTTACAAAAAATGTATTAGCAGTTCCTGAATGAACATAATGTACAATAACATTTGGATAAATGCTCATCTGGATGCATTAGGAGTGTTGCAGCAATATTTTATATATATTTACCCTTGTTATGACCTTAAGGGAAAAGAAATTTGAATTATGCGTTGTTTCGAATTGTCACCCGAAAACCATACATTTTTCGGAATTTTGAACAAAAAAAACAGTGTCAAACAGTCCAAAACTCTCGCAAATTGTGAAGGCAAAAACAATCCTCTAACTGTAAAAGGGACATCTGCAATAGACTTTTACATGCCTTTGACAGGTTTTAGCTGCAGTATTTTTGGATTTTTTAGCAGCTGTGTAGCATAATAAATCTTAAAAAAGTTGAGGGTTTTTTTCCCTCAAAAAATTCGGATTTTCCCCTTAAAAACTCAACCAGAAATATTTGAGGCTGAAAAAATAGGCCCCAAAAAGTACGAACGGAAAAAAGTGCTGAACGATATGAACAAAATTCAAATATCTTAAACCAAAAACCTCTAAAAGTCTCAATGGTTAAAAAAGTCCAAAAGGATCAGCTCAGCTCCCATTGAATACTATGGGACCTTGACTGATTTTACTTTGTAAAAGTTTTGTATTAGGGTTTTTGTGTTTTTTACACTTCATAAATCTAGAATTTTTGGGGGCACATTTACTCAGTTCGAGTAAAGGAATAGAATAAAAAAAAACTTCGAATTACGAATGTTTTTTTGGCTACTTCAACCATCGAATTGGCTACTTTGACTTTTGACTACGAATTTGACTTCGAATCGAATGATTCAAACTAAAAATCGTTCGACTATTCGACCATTCGATTGTCCAAGTACTGTCTCTTAAAAAAAAACTTTGACCCCCTACTTCGCTATCTAAAACCTACTGAACCTCAATGTTAGCCTATGGGGAAGCTCCCCATAGGCTTTGCAAGCTTTTTTTGGCCGAAGAAAAATCATTCGATCGATGGATTAAAATCCTTCGAATCGAACGATTCGAAGGATTTAATCCTTCAATCGAACGATTTTTCGTTCGATCGAACAAATTGCGGTAAATCCTTCAACTTCGATATTCGAAGTCGCAGGATTTACCTTCGGCAGTTGAATATCGAGGGTTAGTTAACCCTCGATATTCGAGTATATGCCCCTTGGAGTTTTAGAGAAAAAAACACACAAATTATTAGAGGAAAAATGCAATTCATGAAAAAAAAGAAATCCAAATGTTTGTAAATAGGCCCCTTAGAACCAAAGGCTGACATGAAATCGTCAGCAAAGAATATAACTTTATTTTTACAAAAAGTTTTCTTCAATTTTTACAGATGAATCTAAAGAATCTGGGTAAGATGTATAAAATCCGCATTGGACATGACAATTCTGGAGAGGACCCTGAATGGTATCTGGAGGAGGTCAAATTTCAGAACCAATCATCAAACAAAGAACTTTATTTATCGGTGAATCGGTGGCTTGGAGAGGGCAAAGAGGATGGAGACACCTGGAGAGAACTTGCTTTTCCAACAAATGGAGTCAATCAGTTAATGTGTATGTGTATTATATTCTAAGTAGTCTATGGCTGCTTCTACCCTATAATCTATCTTTTGGCTTAATTCTGTTATAGACAAATACATATGTTTTCAAAGGGGTACTTTTCTTACTGCAGGGCAATTGCAGGGTAACAAATTAATCCACAGTCAGATCCTCACAATTACAGTATGTTTGCCAAGGTGTGCTCCTTGCGCTTCTGTTGATGCAGGGAAGCCTATCTGTGAATCAGGTGATAGCTCCCTGTTCAAAACAAATCAAACATATAAATTTTGAACAATAAAATTCTTAAAAAGAATGTTGCCTTGTGGGTAAAAAATATAGCAACTTCATTGAAAACAAACTAAATGACTCACCTCTTGCAGTTGGTGCCACAGTACTGTAGTTAAATGAGAATTCAACCCCTTTTTTAAAAAAAAAACCCTACCCCCCTACCCTACATGGACCCTCCTCCTCCCCAGCCTAGCTGCTACCCCTATATTTTTACTTACCCCTCGTGCAAATTCTGTCCAGCAGAGTTCACTACAGCCATCTTTGGTAATCTTCTGGAAGTAAGTGTTGTATTGGTGCATGCGCAGTTGGAGCAGTCTGCCAATCCCGAACAACTGCGCATACGCCGAAAGTGAACTCCGATGCCCTGAATCTGCACCGAGGGGTAAGTTAAAAGTTAGGGGCATTTACCCAGGGTAATAGCTAGGCTGGGGGGGGCAGGAGGGTCTTTAAAAACAATTGGAATTCACAAGGATCGACTCAAACGCAGCTTTACTGCTCAACCTTTATTGTTTTATTGTTTTAACACAACATGTTTCGAGTCTTGTATGACTCTTTGTCAAGTGTGGGGGGGGCAGGAGGGTCTTTGTAGGGTAGGGGGGTAGGGGTTTTTTTCATTAAGGGTTTAGTTCTCCTTTAACCAGTGCCTAACAGTTGGGGGGCGATTCACGAATTTCGGGTGAAGGATTAGAATAAAAAAAAATTTGAATTTCGAAGTATTTTTTGGGTACTTCGACCATCGAATTGGTTAAATTCGATCGAATTCTATCGAATTCGAATGGTTAGAAGTAAAAATCGTTCGACTATTCGACCATTCGATAGTCGAAGTACTGTCCCTTTAAAAAAAACTTCGACCCCCTACTTCGGCAGCTAAAAGCTACCGAAGTCAATGTTAGCCTATGGGGAAGGTCCCCATAGGCTTGCCTGTGATTTTTTGATCAAAGGATTTTCGTTCGATCGTTGAATTAAAATCCTTCGAATCGTTCGATTCGAAGGATTTAATCGTTCGATCGAACGAAAAATCCTTCGATCGATCGATAGCAGGATTTGCGCTAAATCCTTCGAATTCGATATTCGAATTCGAAGGATTTAAATTCCCAGTCGAATATCGAGGGTTAATTAACCCTCGATATTCGATCCTTCGTGAATCGGCCCCTTGGTGTAGCCTATGAATGTCAAGATGGTTTTGAAAGTTGCAGTTCAACAGTATCAGAAACTGGAAGTCTACATCTTATCCATCCCTACTCTAGAAAAAATAGCTTTTCCCTGTGAGGGAAATGAGGACAATTCACAAGCAAAATTCCCAGGGCTAGAGAACTGTGCGAATACTACGCTTTTTGCTAAAATGTATGTACACCAGGTTAAGGCTGGTGAACTCCCATTATAAAGATAGAGCAGCCATTTTTTAATCGCAATCAAAATTTCCTTACTACTATTGTATGGGGAAATATACTGGCAAATTTTCCTAGTGAATTTTCTCCAGGAGAAAATTTACAACAATTCTCTTGAAAAAGTGAACTTACGATTTTAAGTAAATATGGAAATGCATTGGGAAAATACACCTAGGGGGCCTATTTACTTAGCTTGAGTGAAGGAATAGAAGAAAAAATACTTCGAATTTCGAATGGTCGAATATGGCTACTTCGACCATAGAATTGGCTACTTCGACCTTCGACTACTACTACGACTTCGAATTGAACGATTCAAACTAAAAATTGTTCGACTATTCGATAGTCGAAGTACTGTCTCTTTAAAAAATTCTTCGACCCCCTAGTTCGCCACCTAAAAACTACCGAGGCCAATGTTAGCCTATGGGGAAGGTCCCCATAGGCTTCCTAACAATTTACTGATCGAAGGAATATCCTTCGATTGATGGATTAAAATCCTTCGAATCGTTCGATTCAAAGGATTTAATCGTTCGATCGAACGATTATTCCTTCGATCGTTCGATCGTAGGAATAGTGCTAAATCCTTCGACTTCGATATTCGAAGTCGAAGGATTTCAATTCGGCAGTCGAATATCGAGGGTTAATTAACCCTAGGTAAATCTGCCCCCTAGTGAATTGAGGCAAACAGTGTTGAAGTTAGGTGAAGAGAAAATTCACACTTTAGTAAATGTGCCCCTAAGGGTCTTGGTTTTGCAGAGGCATAAATATATGACCCCTATAATCTGTGTCTGCATTATTGCACTTGCACCTCTTTATTAAATGAGCCTTTTAGTATCTAGTTAAAGGGAAACCAAATGTATCTCTGCTTATTCTTTTGAAGCAGAGCCAGTGCTAAACATATTTTGTATCATTATGTTGCCTTGTTCACTGCTTTATAACCATATTGCCATTGTACATTATTATGTTGGAACTTTTAAAAAAAAAAAAAACACATTTAGAGCTTGATGAAATCTCTTCTTTAACCATATGTCTGTAAGGCTGAAAAACGATTTTGTCTCCTAAGCACTCTACATGAAGTTTGATTTCACAGACAGTTGAGTTCTTTTTAGCTTTGTTAAAAATGCATCAGCCTATTGTTTTTCACTGAATGAACATTTCCAACTCTGATGCTTCCTAAAGATTTGTTTTTATTAGTACTTGTATGGTTGCAGGAAAAAAAATCAAATTTTCAGCGTTTGTGCTATATTGTGCAGTATTTATCACTTAGGGAAAGCTTTATCTGCAGTACTGTTTTAAAGGAAAACAATTTTTACGGCTTCTGACTTTACAATCAGCCAGTCGGTTCTAATTCTCTCGGTTGCACTGTAGCAAGGCTGCTAAGACTAAATAGATTTCTGTGTTGGTATGGGAGTTTATTTACTGAGCAGAAAATCTATTATTTGTAAATATTTTTATCATCATTTGTCCTTCTATTTAAATATGTTGGGCTGTGAAATGGTAAGGGCGATTGCTTCTCTTCTTTTGTGAATAAACTATTTATAATTATCTGGAGACCATAGGAAGGTCTTCCAAGAGTTTAAAGGGCAAAATTTACTGGATGTTTCAGATCGATAAATAAGGATTAAACCATTCATTGGAAGGCTGCTAATCTACTCAGGGTTGGACTGCGCTGGCCCTAGTGGGCCCCGCCGACCTTGATTATACTATTTGACAAGTTAAATAGAAGTTTTAGTTGCATATAATTTTTTTTTAACAAATAAGTGATCTATAACGTGTTCATCTTATTTTTTGAAACTCTGTACCAGCCCAAGGTGACCACAGCCATTTAGCAGGAAAAATCGCTGCCCCTAAAGATGCCCAGTAGCTCCCCATCTTCTTTTCTGCTGATTCACAGCACATACTGTGTGCTGCTGTCATTTACTGAGCTTAGGGACCGATTCTCAATGTACTATATGTTCAGATTATAGAAGTCACAGTACTTGGCTTATTAGAAATGAATTAGTAATTCATTCAGATTCACATTACATGGCAGCTCAGTGCATTCAGAATCAGAATTTAATCATCAGCCCTGTAGAATAATCGTCTGCTTAATAATTTGCCAAGACCACTAAGCTTAGCTTTTCAACAGCTGCATAAGACACACTGAACATGTGCAATGTTACTGATGCTTCTAACAAAATCCAAGATGGTGAGCTGTGCACAACCTTGAAGGCCCGAATCATAACTGTTATAGAGATTCTGAAACTTTAGGCTGGTGCAGTAAGTTCAGTATATAAAATAAGGCATTTCTAGACATATTTGTCTTTGGAGTTTAGTCCTCCTTTAAACCTGCTTTAATGGGAAAATCACATTTAATTACATGCTGTTTTTAGGCTTACCACCTGATCAGTAAAAACGATGCTTGATGTCAGTGTTATAAAGGTTAAAAATAAAGGAAAGCTGGCAACTCTAGTTGCTTCATTCGTGTGCCCAAACCATTTAGGTATTAAAGGGATACTGTCATGGGAAAACATGTTTTTTTAGCAGAATTCTGCACTGAAATCCATTTTTCAAAAAAGCAAACAGATTTTTTTATATTCAATTTTGAAATCTGACATGGGGACAGACATATTGTCAGTTTCCCAGTTGCCCCCAGTCATGTGACTTCTGCCCTGATAAACTTTAGTCACTCTTTACTGCTGTACTGCAAATTGGAGTGATATCACCCCTCCCTTTCCTCCCCAGCGCCTAACAAAAGAACAATGGGAACGTAACCAGACAGCAGCTCCCTAAAGATAATAGCTCCCTGGTAGATCTAAAAACAACACTCAATAGTAAAAAAACAAGCCCCACTGAGACTGATTCAGTTACATTAAGTAGGAGAAATAACAGCCTGCCAGAATATAGTTCCACCCTTAAGTGCAGGCACAAGTCACATGACTGGGGGCAGCTGGGAAACTGACAATATGTCTAGCCCCATGTCAGATTTCAAAATTGAATATAAAAAAATCTGTTTGCTCTTTTGAGAATTGGATTTCAGTGTAGAAGTCTGCTGGAGTAGCACTATTAACTGTTTTGAAAAAAACATGTTTTCCCAGACATTATCCCTTTAACAGCAATAGAACTGTTTATTATGTCTCTAGGTGCCTTGGCATGTAGATTCGTTTCCTGGAAAGCAGTAGAGAGCAAAGAGACAAAATTAACCGCTGTATTACAATAAGTGTCGGAATTGAGGCCCAGCACCACAGGGACCCCCACCCAAACTCTGTGCCCCCCTGCCTCTGGCACAACCCCCCTGAAGGTCCCCCACATAAGGCGCAACCCTCCTCCAGGCCCAGACATGTAACTGTCTGTAGTTGCAGATCAGGACCGGGGGGATGAGATCAGGGGGCTGCATGGGGCTGTCGACAAGTGAGGGTCTGGGTCAGTGGGGCCCTGCCAGCTCAGTCCAACCCTGAATACAATGTAGATTTTTAACATGGATTAGTAATACAATACAAATCCATGATATGCATGTATTTTCCTATTTTTGTTTTTTTATAATTGTTGGGCCACTGTTTGAGGCTATAGATATGATTTCTAATTCACAGTAACCTGTACTTCCTTTGAAGTTTATACCTTGTGACGGAAATAAATGAATACAGGATCTAACTGTTAAAAGGGACTTCGGTTTTTATTTAACCAGATGACACATCCATGTTGTCATGACATTATTGACAATGAATATGTTTGAAGAAGAGGAGGCAATGCAGTCCATTTAAAGGAAAACTATACCGCCCAAAATGAACACTTAAGCAACTCATATTAAGTGACATATTAAAGAATCTTACCAAACTGGAATATATATTTAAGTAAATATTGCCCTTTTACATCTCTTGCCTTGAGCCACCATTTCGTGATGGTCTGTGTGCTGCCTCAGAGATCACCTGACCAGAAATACTTCAACTCTAACTGTAACAGGAAGAAGTGTGGAAGCAAAAGACAGAACTCTGTCTGTTAATTGGCTCATGTGACCTAACATGTATGGTTTGTTGGTATGTTTGCGACTAGTACAGTGAATCCTACGATCCCAGGGGGCGGCCCTTATTTTTTAAAATGCCAATTTTCTATTTATGATTACCCAATGGCACATACTACTAGAAAAGTATATTATTGTGAAAATGGTTTATTTACATGAAGCAGGATTTTACATATAAGCTGTTTTATGCAATATCTTTTTATAGAGACCTACATTGTTTGGGGGTATAGTTTTCCTTTAAGTAAATGGACTTTGTTGATTTGCAAAGGTCTCCTGGGCATAGCCATTTCATGACACAAGACAAGAGAAATTGCTATTTGTTGAACTGGCAAATTATGTTTATTCAGGAGAATTAAATTATTTGTTTGGAGTCTGTTAATAGCTAAGTTAATTCAAAAGACTAAGAGAAAAACCTACCAGTAAAATGTAGGCAATACTTTCAGTAAGCAGATCATGATATATATTCAGATGAATAAAACTGCAAATATTCATTGGAAGCAGTCAGAACATCTACAATTCTGTTTGCTGTCTGCCTACAAAAGTCTCCTAATCCTTAATAAAGCCTGTCCCCCGTAAGTAATAAAGGCCATTAGGTTTGCCCAGATGCAGTAACCCATAGCAACCAAATTGATTGCCTGTGTTTAGAGAGATCCCCCATAAATGCTACATCCTGATTGGTTGCTATGAGTTACGAAAACTGTAGCAAAAGTTGCATCTAATATAAGCGTATTCTATATATAATTTCCCATAGAAAAGATCAGTGAATCAAAGTTAACCCTTTAGACTTCTTCTGTTGTTCTGCTCAGATCACAGCTTTTGTTTTTTATATAACTACAGTAGCCACATACGCACAAACAGAATGAATATCCATCTCAACAATTGATTGTACTTTCATTTAGTACTGGACTATGAAATTCATGTTTACACTGGAGCCATTACTAACGCTGGAACAAAATCTAATGTATATATCAACTTGTTTGGAAAAAGAGGAGATTCTGGAAAGAGGAAGCTACATAAGAGTCTGAATCAAAAAGTCAGGTTCCAAAAAGGACAGGTAATTAACTATTGTTATTTTCATAAACCTTCCAACATGTATGATTAAACCTTTAGATCTTGGTATATGTGCCCTTATTATTTGTAGACCACGGCAACATGAGCCAATAAGTCATCTGGTATGGCCTTGCTTGATACAAGCAACTCCATTATGGAAGAAAGTGGCAGAATACAAGCCCCAAATTGGCACTGCTAATATTCCATTTTGGCACAAATGGATGGAATGTTGTGCATGCCATTACTGATATAGCTCAAGTTCAACATTGGCCTATGGGCAGTGATTACTTATAAGGAAAGCAGACTACTCCATTTATAATGTCTAGGTTGACTTTCTTATTTGTGGCTGCTGTATATTTTCAAATGCAGAACATTATAAAGCATAAACCCCCATATGTAATAAAATGCACTAAGTTTGCCCAACAGCAGTAGCCCATAGCAACCAATAACAGGTGACCAGTTAATGCTATCTGCTGATTGGTTGCTATGGATTATGTGGGGGAGGGATTTATCTATTAACTGGTTATCTATCTAACAAGGACCAAACATGGAGTAGCTTTAGTTTCCCTGTTTGCCATGTTTAGCTCAAGAAATAACAAAAAAAAATAGATATTTTGTTATTAAAATGATAGGCAACATGTATATTCAGTACAAGCTCTGTTCATTGAACTCATGTTGAACAACAGGGTATACCGCCACAGTATACACCTAAAAACAACTTTGTTATAAATTATTATTCCTTTTCTTTTGCCATTATAAAGCACTAATTTGAAAGCTGGGTTATGAAGTAATGGGAGACCAAGGAGCTTATTTAAAAAATGTGAATAAAATTTGACATTAGAAAAAGACGTTTATCGTTTGGAGCACATGCTGATAAAGCTATTAATTGTGTAAATTCCATTTGAAAAAGTTATTCCATAAAAGTATGTACTTAAGAAACACTGAAATTTATGAGTACATACTGCCACTTCAGTACACTTGGAGAGATCCATTGAAATGTATAAGAAACCAGCTTTGATTTAGGAACCATATTTAGATTTAATATAATCTGTCACCTTAACTGAAGACTAGTGAATCTGTCCCGAAAAAAATGCGAAATGCATTGAAATCAATGGGCGTCAAAAAAATTTTGACGCGCAACAATTTTTGACGTGAGTGACAGTTTTTATACGCACTAGGGATGTAGCGAACTGTTCGCCGGCGAACTAGTTCGCGCGAACTTCGACTGTTCGCGTCCGCCGCAAGTTCGCGAACGTCGCGCGACGTTCGCCAATAGGCGTTCGCGTCAAAATCGTTCGACCATTTGACCATTCGATCGCTAAAATCGAATGATTTTCGTTCGAATCGAACGATCGAAGCCATTGGATTGAATAAAATCATTCGATCCAATGGCTTCGATCGTTCGATTCGAACGGAAATCGTTCGATCGAACGATTAAAATCCTTCGATCGTTCGAATCGAACGATTTTCGGATGTTCGAAGTTCGCAAACTGTTCGCAATTTTTGCCGGTGTTCGCGAACGGCGTTCGCGAACACATTGTCGGCGGTTCGCTACATCCCTAATACGCACTAATATCTTGTCCAAATGCATTAAAGTCAATGGGAGTCTGAATAATTTCGACGCGTGACAATTTTTATGCACTAAAAATCAGAGAAGAGGGCGCACACCATTATAATCATAATGCGAGATGCTAATCCATAGGGAGACTCCCCATGTGGGTCTCCAACTCTAACATGTAGATAAACAGGACAAGGATTGCACACTCAATTTGCAAAACAATTATAATATATTTATTACATAAAAAAAGTAAAAGAACAACTCACAAAAAATACAAAAATCAAAAGTAACGCGTTTCGACCATATTGGTCTTCCTCAGGGGCATTTGTTCTTTTTCTTTTTTTATGTAACAAATATATTATAATTTTTTTGCAAATTGAGTGTGCAATCCTTGTCCTGTTTATCTACAATTTTTATGCACAACAGGTTTTTTTTGTTGCGGTGGATTTTTCTGCAAAATGTAGAAATTCAACGCAAATCCATGCCTGACCTTGTGCATAAACACGAAATCTGTCCTGTAACTGCAATTTAAAAACAACTTGTAATGGTCACATTCCTATAGTTAGTTTTTTTTATAAGAATAATCACTATATTCATTGTAATAGTAAAATAAAAGTGAGTTTAAGCATTATTTCACTCAATTACTTTCTAGGTAGATATATTTTGCATTCAAGCTATTTCATTGGGAACACTTGGAAAAATCCAAATAAGTCAAGATGGCACAGGACAAGGTAAGATGTGTTTTCCTTTTTTTGAGCACCACCTGCAAAACTACAAAATGTATTTCTTATGTGATGGAAATTCTGTCTATCAGGAGAGATGTTTAGCTCAGTGATGGATGAAGCAAATAATGCCTATATACAGTGAAGACATTTTTTTTCAAAAACCACTAGAATCAGAATGTTGATAAATGGGCCTCATAGTAGTAGTTCAGATTTTTTAAGGGGCTCCAGTGTTAGGCTGTGATCTGTCTCAACCCCCAAACTTTAGCAACGAGATAGGAGTTTGGATGTCAGAATTAAAGATCAACAGGAAAGGACCAGAAAAGAAACATAAGGAAATAGAAATAAGATTTAACCCTTACAGTCACTTTGTTTGTGATTGTTGGCATCAGTGACCCTGATAACTAGATAGCACTCGTAAGCTTGACCAAACTTTGGCCTTTGTATGGGGTCATCAGAAAGTCCTCTGTGATACATTTCTGCTGCCAAAATAAGGCACTTATCAACAGGGTTAGGATTCCGTTGGCCAAAAGGCCTCTGTAGGCCTCATTACGGTCCCTTTGCACCTGGGCCAACAATGAGAGCATCCCAACTTGTCCCACTGTGTCAGTGGTCAAATCGATTGGATCTTACTGTGTATGCCCAGCTTTAGTTCCGTTTCACTTACTTATTATGGTATTGCTTCCAGCTTTTTATTAAAATGTATTTATTGCATGGAGACATGCTGTAAAAATTCAGTTGCAAATAAACGTTTGTAATACAAGAACAGTATATCAATAACAGAAGGGATTCAAGTAGTAACGACTTTTTAACACAGGGAATGGCTGGTTCCTGGAAAAAGTTATCGTGCGATACAAGGAGGATGGAATAAAACAAGAGATTTATTTTCCATGCAACAGGTACTACATTAATTCTGAAACTTTGATGTTCAACCTCAGAGACCTTTAAAGGAAAACTATACCCCCAAAATGAACACTTAAGCAACAGATAGTTCATATCATATTAAGTGGCATATTAAAGAATCTCACCAAACTGGAATATATATTTAAGTAAATATTGCCCTTTTACATCTCTTGCCTTGAGCCACCATTTCGTGATGGTCTCTGTGCTGCCTCAGAGATCACCTGACCAGAAATACTTCAACTCTAACTGTAACAGGAAGAAGTGTGGAAGCAAAAGACACAACTCTGTCTGTTAATTGGCTCATGTGACCTAACGTGTATGGTTTGTTGGTATGTTTGTGAGTACAGTGAATCTTACGATCCCAGGGGGCGGCCCTTATTTTTTAAAATGGCAATTTTCTATTTATGATTACCCAATGACACATACTACTAGAAAAGTATATTATTATGAAAATGGTTTATTTACATGAAGCAGGATTTTACATACTGTATGAGCTGTTTTATGCAATATCTTTTTATAGAGACCTACATTGTTTGGGGGGTATAGTTTTCCTTTAAAGGAATAGTTCAGTGTGAAAATAAAAACTGGGTAAATAGATAGGCTGTGCAAAATAAAAAATATTTCCAATATAGTTAGTTAGCCAAAAATGTAATATATAAAGGCTGGCGTGAACAGATGTCTAATAAAACAGCCAGAATCCAACTTCCTGCTTTTCAGCTCTATAACTCTAGTTAGTCAGCGACTTGAAGGGGGGCCACATGGTACATTTCTGTTCAGTGAGTTTGTAATTGACCCTCAGCATTCAGCTCAGATTCAAAAGCAACAGAAATGACCCATGTGGCCCCCCCTCAAGTCTCTGATTGGTTACTGTCTGGTAGCCAGGGCAACCAGTCAGTGTAAACAAAGAGAGTTGAAAAGCAGGAAGTAGTGATCTGACTGACTTGTTATACATGAAATCACTCCAGCCTTTATACATTACATTTTTGGCTAACTAACTATATTAGAAACATTTTTTATATTGCACAGCCTATCTATTTACCCAGTTTTTATTTTTACACTGAACAATTCCTTTAAGGGACCAGTAACAAAACTATGTACATTAAAATGTAATCTACGGTTACAGTGTATTTACAAATGCTATACAGTTGCTTCAGAAGCTATAATTCATTTTATATAATTGTATAAAAGTAATCATCGATCTCGTTTTCTTGGGGTGTCCCCAAGAACTGTTCCAAGCTGGTTTTCTTATTGGGAGTCTGCTAACCTTAATCTTGTCCCAAGCCCCTGTAGTTGGTCAAGGAGAACATTTCTTAAACAATCTGGCAAAATAATGTTACTTAGAATACAATGGATTTACAGGATGAAAGTGTTTCTTACACAAAACAGAACTACCATATCACTGCACAGAGCCATTTTATTTGTAAATGCAGAACAATACCTATAACATGTATGTAAAGTTCATGCAAACTTCATGGTGATACTATTTAGTTGGAAATGCAGATATAGATGAAATGAGCATGCACTCCTGAAGCCAGTCGGTGAAGATAAAACGTAATTTTATTCCATATTACTAAAACTGCATCTATGATTACGTATCATTAGATATGAAATGCATTAGGTCATGCGGTTTTAGTGATATGGAATAAAATCAAGTTTTATCGTCACCAGTTGGCTTCAGGAGTGTGTGCTTTTTTTGTCTATGTCTGCATTTCCACCACAAGCTACGAGTTAGGGCTACATCACCCACCCACAGCATTTGCCGAAACCGGTGAGTGCGAACGGCATTTGTTTTTCACTTTTTTGATTAACTGCAATGTGTGGATTGTGCCCGAAAGTGATGGACCTTGAGTTCATACAGGTCAATTCCATTATCGGGTAAGCTGCAGTTTAACTTAATTGCTGCCTACAATGTAGAGTTTGAGGTTTTATATACCCGGACCAGTACTTTTAGATGGTTAGCTTTTGTTTCACTTTTCTCCGGGATAGAGCCGCTTTTGTTTTATGATAGATACTATTTAGTTGACCAAGTAGGCACTTCATAACATTTTCTGGATATATTTAAGTTCAATCATACTGTGTCATATTTCCGTGATTGTTGAAAAAAATAAAATATTGTCAGCAATAATTAATGTACTGCAGGTCCAATTATGCTGGAGCTTTTTGAAATATTTTAGATCAAGGCTAGTTGTAGACAGTAACCTAACTAGAGTGCGCCGGGCCCAATGCTTTCTGATCCTCAACCCTCCAACCCGCTTCCTCCCAGCCTCTGCCCACTGACTGCCCCATGCCAACGTATGCCCTTCCCTGCTGCAGGTTATAGAGCTGTTGGGGAGGGGGGGTTTATTAGCTATAGAGGAAGCAGACCCCACAGTCTAGGCCCCCGTGTTCCCTCAGGCTTCCTCTATAGTTACACCACGGTTGTAGATTTATTTGATCATTTGATTGATTTTTTCTCAGATATTTTGATTTTGAAGCATTGTTGCTTTTCCCATTTGTATACAGGTATAGGATCCCTTATCCGGAAACCTGATATCCAGAAAGCTCCGAATTACGGAATGGCTGTCTCCCATAGACTCCATTTTATCCAAACAATCCAAATTTTTTAAAATGATTTCCTTTTTCTCTGTAATAATAAAACAGTATCTTGTACTTGATCCTAACTAAGATATAATTAATCCTTATTGGAAGCAAAACCAGCCTATTGGGTTTATTTAATGTTTAAATTTCTAGTAGACTAAGGGCTAGTCCACGCGAGGAGATTCGGGGAGATTTTGTTGCCAGGTGACTAATCGCCTCGTCTTTTGAGCGACTATCTCCCTGAACTGCCTCTGCGTTTTCCCCCATATGCTACAATGCAAAGTCGCATGCGCTAATGCACACGCGGTGATGCATTTTCCATAGCCGCCCGAAGTTGCCTCAGTCCTCGTGTGGCCTTACCCTTAAGGCATGAAGACCCAAATTATGGAAAGATACATTATCTGGAAAACCCCAGGTCCCGAGCATTCTGGATAACAGGTCCCATACCTGTATTATACTTCCAGGCTAGAGGGGCTGCCTTATAAGACGTTTCCAACACTGCAGTGTGCTTTTTGCACACATTTCACATATATCAAGGTCTGATAAATACATGGTACTCGTGTTGCTATTATGAGATATAGCTACTGGCAAATTACTTCTAGTTTTTTATGACCTGAGATAAAACTGATTGGCCCCTCTAATTCTAGTAAATTCGTATAACTGTGTGTGTTTACAGTAAAATATTTAAGAATGATCATTCATCATTAGTATGTTTGCCAAAATCATGTTATTTACATCTGCTGAAGGGGGCAGGATCAATACCATATGGTTCTAAAATATATAAATATGACCATTGCATGCACAATGGCCTTATACATACATCCATGGTCTATTCTTTATATATATATTGTAACAGCTTATTTTCTTACCTAGCAGTCAACTGCCTTAACTGCTGAATGAACAAAGATTATGTAGCTCATAATATCTAGTAAGCCTCACCTGTTTCAGGCGAAACTGCATGTTAGAGTATTTTCACAGTGCCCTGTTAGGGGTAAAATAGTGTGCAATAAAGGAGTCTAATAGCATAGCCTATGAAAGGGTAGATAACTGTGACAGGTAAGGAAATTTATCTCAACTAATAATCATTCTCATTGTCTTCTCTGGGCCACAAAGTAAAATCACTTTAGCTTTGCCCTCCAGCAACATGATTGAGGCAGTATGGTGGAATCATAAATATCTCCTAGGAAGCCCATAAACTGCAATTGCAACATGAAATACTTGTGTCATTAAAACTAAAAATGCTGCAGCGCTGACAATAGTGCCTTATCTGTACCAACCCTTGTATTTCAGAATTCCTATACTCATCTGCTGTCTGGACTTGGCACTCACATGCCATACACAGAAAATCCATTGGAAAAATTAGATACCCAATTAAGCTCTAAAATTGTCATTAAAAGAGGACTTTAATCTGAATGATTTATTTTCTTCTTTTATAGAATTGTAACACTCTAAATAGTTCTGTGTAAGGAAATCTTACCCTGGTAGTCTAGTGGGGGGACAGCAGGGACGCCTGCTGCCCCCTCGGCAGGGACGCCCGCCGCACTGCTGCTCCTCTTGCGCCGGTTTCCTAGTGCGCATGCGCACGCGCACTTCCCGGTTTAAAGGCACATGTGCGCTGATGTGGTGACGTCAGCGCGCAATGGCGCCAAATTTGAAAGTATTAAAGGGGCATTTACACTGTTTGTCATTGCCCGTGATAGGATTTGTTCCTGGTGCTGTTAGCTATTGCTATTCTGTTTGAATCTGATCCTGATTATCTGTTTTGACCCCTGCCTGCCTGTTTGACTATTCTGATCTCTGGAACCTGACCCTTGCCTGCCTTCGACTACTCTTCCTGCTAAATCCCTTGATTGACAACCCGGTTTGACCCTTGCCTGCCTAACGATTCTCGATATCTGCCTGCCTCGATCCTGCCTGTCTGACGATTCTCTTGCCTGCTCCATTTGTACCGTGACCATCGGCCTAACTGACTTTTACAACAGTCGTGCCCCTTTGCTTGCCAGAACTCCTCGCTTTGCTCCTCTCGAAAAGTCCAGGTGGCATCTGAGTACTAGGGATGGCGCGAACTGTTCGCCGGCGAACTTGTTCGCGCGAACATCGGGTGTTCGCGCTCGCCGGAAGTTCGCGAACGTCGCGCGACGTTCGCCATTTTGGGTTCGCCATTGTTGGCGCTTTTTTTTGCCCTCTCACCCCAGACCAGCAGGTACATGGCAGCCAATCAGGAAGCTCTCCCCTGGACCACTCCCCTTCCCTATAAAAACCGAAGCCCTGCAGCGTTTTTTCACTCTGCCTGTGTGTGCTGAAGAGATAGTGTAGGGAGAGAGCTGCTGCCTGTTAGTGATTTCAGGGACAGTTGAAAGTTTGCTGGCTAGTAATCGTTTTGATACTGCTCTGTTATTGGAGGGACAGAAGTCTGCAGGGGTTTGAGGGACATTTAAGCTTAGGTAGCTTTGCTGGCTAGTAATCTACCTTCTACTGCAGTGCTCTGTATGTAGCTGCAGTGGGCAGCTGTCCTGCTTCTGATCTCATCTGCTGACTGCTGCAATAACAGTAGTCCTTGTAAGGACTGCTTTTATTTATTTTTTTGTTCCAATACAGAGCAGTATCAAGCAGATTACTAGCCAGCAAACTTACTATCATCTGTCCCTGAAATCACTAACAGCTCTCCCCCTACACTATCTCTTCCAAGCACACACAGGCAGATTTTTCAGATACATTTTTGCCCTTGATCCCCCTCTGGCATGCCACTGTCCAGGTCGTTGCACCCTTTAAACAACTTTAAAATCATTTTTCTGGGCAGAAATGTCTTTTTTAGATGTTAAAGTTCGCCTTCCCATTGAAGTCTATGGGGTTCGCGAACCGTTCGCGAACCGCTCGCATTTTTGCGCAAGTTCGCGAATATGTTCGCGAACTTTTTTTCCGACGTTCGCTACATCCCTACTGAGTACGCTGAGGGCTCCTCCCGAAGCCAAAGGTAGTCACACTACTGGTGAAGCCGAGCCGAGACCAGGGAGCTTGGCATTAGTTCTGGTTTAGGGTGCCGACCGTGACATTCTGCTTCATCTATTTATTTATATACAGAACTGTGTAACATCCTTACGCACAAACATATATGCCTGAGATGGTCTTTATTGTCTTTAGGGATGTAGCGAACTGCCGTTTATGTGTTCGCGAACGCCGTTTGCGAACACCGGCAAAAAATGCGAACAGTTCGCGAACAGTTCGCGAACTTCGAACATCCGCAAAATCATTCGATTCGAACGATCGAAGGAATTTAATTGTTCGATCAAAGGATTTTCATTCGAATCGAACGATCGAAGCCATTCGATCGAATGATTTCATTCGATCGAATCGCTTCGATCGTTTGATTCGAACGAAAATCCTTCGATTTTAGCGGTCGAAGGAATCGAATGGTCGAACGTTTTTTGTTCGAATCGAACGCGAACTCGTATTGGCGAACGTCGCGCGACGTTCGCGAACATTCGGCGGACGCGAACAGTCGAAGTTCGCGCGAACTAGTTCGCCGGCGAACAGTTCGCTACATCCCTAATTGTCTTCTGCATTTGTGTGTCAATGGAAAGGAATGGTACTGACTGTTACAAGTCTTGCACGTATCCAAACTCTTCCATCCAATCCACTCTTCAATTTCAGTGGTCTTTATTTTAGGGTTAGTTTGTTTTGAATTATTAGCCTTCCTATCCGGCTTCTTTCCAGCCTGGAACTGTTGTGATGTTCAATGACCCCATCAACCAAATCACAAAATAGTTTAACCCAGCTTTAAAGAGACAGTAGACAGCTTAAAAAAACACCTTTACTAAATATGAACACAACACAATAAATAGAAAATTACATTCTGACTATTTTAATAAAAAAACGTTTTCCTATTTCTAGCCATTATAAAGCATTACGTTTAAAGTTGCACTATTTTAGCTAGTATTCCCTTCCATTATAAATAGGGCAATTTGTTCAGAGCTCCCTGTCTACCCTTGACAGAGCTGGGCCAAGCCCTGCAGTAGGCAACCCAGCCAGCACTTTGTTCCCTCTCGCGTGTGAATGCTTCACAAGCTGACATCACGTGGGGGCGCCAGAGAGTGGACATACGATGTTCAGTGTGGGGAAAAAGACTAGGACTAGGGGTAAGTGAATGGAAGAGGTACTTGCCAGCACCCCCTTCACCTTTGTGCCCAAGACACATGTCTCTTCTGCCTACCGCTAGTTCCAGCCCTGATCTTTGAACAAACAAATCCCTTATCCAAGCAGCAGCCTTTAAGCAGTTCATTGTCAGGAGCATTCCTAGTCGCTGGGCAACTAATCTTCCCTGAATCGTAGCATGCGCCACCACCCTTAAAGATGGCATTACCACTTCATAAAATCGCAAGATTTGTCTAGATGCAATGAGCTTTGATTATTTATTTTTTTAACTCTGTGATATTCTAAGAAATTGCTTCCTGGGTAGAATGTAACTCTGATTAACTTCCCTCAGGGAAGATGTATGACAGCCAAGCATGCCACAGAATTCTAATCAATGGTAGCTTATATTATTAGGAATGAATTACACACATATACACACACAGCAATCAATCTCTCACACACATAATATTGAATCATACAACTCTTTGGAAAATATGATTCAGAATAGTGCATGTATCTCATGCACAGTCTATTCATCCACTGAAAAAATCCATTTATACATGCATTTATTTATATACATTGCTCTGTTTGGTCACAAATATATTTGGTCCTTTTATTTTGCATTATTGTCTTTATTGTCTTCTGCATTAGTGTGTCAGTTGGCAGAAAAAATATGTTGGAGTTTCCAAAAATTACTTGCAAAAAGTGAACTAATACAATCAGGGGCAGATTGATAGCTGGTGGGACCCTGGGTGGTGCCCTGTCCCTCCAAAAACATTACCCAGCTCTGACTGGAGTCCCTTATGTCCCTGGGCCCTGGGTGATGACCCGAATAGCTCTAATGGGGATCTGCCACTGAATGCAATAACATCTTTGGGGCAAATTTACTAAAGGGCAAAGTGACTACCGCTGGTGAAAATTCACCAGCATGATGATTATTTACTAACGGTCGCTGGCGTAACTGCGCTAGCGAAGAAGATAGACTCTAGCAGTACTTCGCTCCCTAACGCCAGGCGAATTTGCACTCTGACGAATCGACGTAACTACGCAAATTGACTAAGATGCGGATTTTACTGAACCTTACCTCTTGTGCCAGACTTGATGAGATGAGTAATAAAAATTAGTGATAACAATACATTTGTAGCTTTATAGAGCATTTGCTTTTAGAGGGGATCAGCGACGCCCATTTGAAAGCTGCAAAGAGTCAGAAGAAGACGACAAATAACAATAAAACTATAAAAAATAAATAATGACAATCAATTGAAAAGTTGCTTAGAGTTGGCCATTCTATGACATAATAAAAGTTACCTTAAAGATGACCCACCCCTTTAAAGGAGAAGGATAGCTACGGACCTATTTTATTTCCAATATATTAGCTGCAATAGTGCAAGCTAGAATGCTATATTTATATTGTAGAATGTTTTACCATACCTGAGTAAAAAGCTCTACACGTTCTCTGTTTAGGATAGCAGCTGCAGTATTAGCTTGGGATGACATCACTTTCTGCCTGAGTCTCTCCCTGCTCATTTAGAGCTCTGTGCTCAGATTACAGCAGATAAGGGAGGGGGGGAGAGGAGCAAACTGAGCATGCTCACGCCTGGGGCAAGGAGGTTTTAGCTAAAGGCAGGAAGTCTGATACAGAGGCCCATGTGTACACAATAGAAGGAAAGAAATGCTGTGTTTCTTTTGACAGGGGACTCAGAGCAACATTACTTTGAGGGTTTAATGGTATATTAAGGTGGACCTTTCTGATAAGGCTTACTTACTTTTAACCTTTACCTCTCGTTTAATGTATAAGAGAAGTGTTCAAGAAGCAGTAATTAATACTTTATCATTTATTTGTAGTTTTGAGCATGTACTGTAACTATTAGAAGATGGGGTTGAGAGATCTCCCTTCTTTACCAAAGCTTCTGACAAGTAGAACAATGTTACAATGTGACCCTCTGATAATATATTTTTACATGACCACATTTATATGAGAACAGCCTATTCCAATGACGGACAAATGGTTATGTGTCAGAGTGTAAGAACAATAAAGTCTAATAACAAATGCCCCTATCATTCTGACTTAGCAATAACCACAGGCCCAAGGCAGGAAAGGTGAAGGGAGGGAGAGTCCACTTTGTAAGTTACTGACAGAATTCAGAGTGTCAGCAGATACTAGACGAGGCCCCTATGTACAGAAGTGTTTTCTTCATTTGCTTAGATCATCCCTGTGTCTGCTTTTAACAGATAAAGAACTGCAAGGCCGAGGGAGAGTTGTAAGGGGGAAACTATTTTCAGTGCAATATCTGTAGTTAAGAAGAAAGAATTCACCGGCACACAGGTATTGCTGGCAGGGTGAAACAACCCTTGCTTAAAGTTTAATAGTGCGACATGCAACGTTTCGGGGGCAACCCCTTTATCAAGCATACTGAAACAGAATGCACGAAGCAATTTAAAGCAAAGGATGGTGACGTAATGATTACATGTGTGTGCATATAATTAACATAATAAATTAACATAATAAATTATCCCAAAATAATAATTAACGATTCAAACAAAAGGAAGAGAAAACAACAGAACGAATTATACACCCAAATAATATTTTTGTGATAAAGTGTCCAAAATGATCGATATCCAAATTGGTTAGGAAAAATCACTAAAAAATAGAAAGATAAATATGTTTGCAAATACTTGATTAAAACTGTTTGTTCTTAAGTATTAAAACATCATAGTATACAAAAATATTACAAAAATTAAAAACATAGTATCCAGTTAGACTAGAAGGGAACAGCAGAGTTGAAATCAAGTAAGTAACACTTTTTAGCTTTTTAATAACTTGACAGTTGAAGAAACAAAATTACAAGCTTACCCTACATATGGGAAGCTGTCCCTGACAAATACTCCAGCTGTAATTGTTATCTACAAGAGAAGAACACAACACATTAGAAAATTAGACTACAAATATCATGTTGTTAAACCTAAATATTTTACAAATAGCAGGCCATATTAAAGTCTTCATTTAATCCTTTAGGGTAGCGTGTCTGTAGTAGCCAAATCCAATAGCATTCCCGCTGTAAAATATTTTTCTTTTTATCCATACCCTTAAGGAGATTTACTTTCTCTAACACTTGCCATCGCAATTGCGATACTCGGTGCCCATGTTCAAAAAAATGTTTAGCTAATAAAGATTCAGTTTTGGGTTTATTGATTTTGTCCCCTGTTTTTTTAGCATGTACTGATGTTGTTGGCAATTCTGGACGGTAAGTTCTAATATTTGATTTATGTTCATTGAGCCGGATTTTAATCGCCCTGCTCGTTTGTCCAATATATAGTAACCCACATGGGCATTTGAGGCAATATATAGCCCCAGATGTATCACAGGTAGAAAAGCCGTATATTTTATGTTTCTGTCCTGTCTGTGGGTGAGTCACACACTCACCAGGGATAATGGCGCTACAGTGACTACAATTTCTACAGGGAAAAGTTCCCATGCTTTGCGTGCCCAATAAATTGCGTATCCCTTTTTGCGGAATAATTTTCCGCTTAATCAATTCTCCAACATTTTTGCCCCTTCTGCCGGTGAATTCTTTCTTCGTACTGCTGTGGGGTTGCCGAAGCCCTTTTCCCAGAGCACCAGGGTTAGTACTTTCTGGGTGTGCGTGAGCAGTTTGGAGTTCGTCTGCAAGGATCATATCTGTAGTTAAGAACATTCAGTCCTCTTCCATCATTTTGGGGGGGTTCAAGTTATATAACATATGTATGTGTACTCCCATTTAAATCTATAAAAGCTTGTGAAAAGGGGAGTGTCTTTGGCAAAAGCCTCATGTTACACTTCGGTGTAACATTGACAGTTTTTCCCAAAGCAAAACCATTATATGTTCTTTGTTAAACTCAATAAACCTCATTCTGTTTGAAATAGCCTTATCTCTGAGTTTTGCTTTCCATATAACGAGGTCATAGCAATAAAATTATCAACATCTCACAAGGTGTTGGAAGAGAAGTTAGATGATGCTGTACTGTAACTCTCAATATAGTTAAACATTATCCTTCAAAAATTAGAAAGATTATTTATTATTCCACAGCAATTTTAACAATGTATTTCAAGAGTGTAAAAGCTG
The DNA here is from genome assembly GCA_038501925.1 of Xenopus petersii. Taxonomy (NCBI): domain Eukaryota; kingdom Metazoa; phylum Chordata; class Amphibia; order Anura; family Pipidae; genus Xenopus; species Xenopus petersii. The sequence goes on along the minus strand of CM076682.1, from coordinate 42,056,695 downwards.
GGATGCAATTCAAGGGTGTATTTGTATAGTAGAAACATGCAGTTTTATATATCAGACCACCAATAGTCACAGGAGACAAATGTGAAGACTTAAGGGGGAATATAATTGAATGTCGCAAGTATTATTTAAAATGGTCTCTTTGAGAATGTTTAGCACTACTTGCAATGTAAAATCAGTCGCTGGCGAATATTACATCGCGCATTATCGTTAAGCAAAGGTTTAGTGTTAACACCTACTCTGGAGTCATTAAATATTTTGTCACAAAAAACACTTTGTGATTGAGAAATTTTATTACGTACACTGCGAATGTTCGAAAAAGCAATTCGGGCGCAAACTTTGAGATTAAGTCGCTGAAGTCTGTTATCAGTCAAAAAGAATGCAAACATGGTCACTAATGTTTTTGCATAGTTTTTTTGCACAAAGATGCATGCAAAACATTTTACTTTCCCTCAATAGTCTGGCCAGTCAAGAGACACCTCAGTGGTGACAAGGTTCCCCTTCAGTGGAAGCCTCTCAGGTATGGATCTATCATCCATACATTTACTGTACTTCCACAGCCTGGGAAAGTCTGACTACACACTACTTCTACCAAATGTTGACCATTCTGTTGTAAAGCAAATTCCCAATTCAATTGGTATCTGGGATCGAGCTGCATCCTGCTTTCTACATTTCTGACCGCTCCTTCTCTGTTACTTTTGTTTACCAATCCTCTCCCCTTGTTCATCTTAGTGTGGGAGTGCCTCAGGGTTCTGTACTTGTTCCTCTGCTGTTCTCCTTGTACACTCTCTCTTTAGGAGACCTTGTATCTTCATTTGGCCTTACATATTACCTGTATGCAGATGACATCCTGATACATTTAGACACCCCCTCACTAACCACTGACAGTCAGATCCAGATAGCAAAATGCCTATTATCTTCTCCTGGATGAACCTTCACTCCAAGTTCAACTTAGGTCATGGTCTTCCCACCCAATCATAGCCCATCTATTCCTTTCACCATTACTATTGATGCCATGACCATTACCTCTGTTAATTCAGCATGCTGCTTGGGCATCATCTTCAACCAGTTTCTCTCCTTCTCTAATCATAATAATACTATTGCTAAAACCTGCCATTTCTTCTTGCTCAATATAGTCAAGATACACCCCTTTTTCACAATCAAGAGTCAAAACACGAATCCATGCCCTTATCCAATCCTGTTTAGACTATTGCAATCACCTAACTCCCACCTCTCTCCCCTCCAATCAGTCTTAAACTCCAGTACCAGGATCTTTCTGCCAAGAGGGAGCCTGTCCAACCCCAACTAAGATCCTTAGCATGGCTGCCTGTTAAGCAAAGGATAGCATATAAAATACTTCTGCTAACATTCAAAGCCCTTCACTCCTCTGCTCCTCACAACATTTCTTCATGTCTGTAAGACTGGTGCACACACAAAATTGGAGCACTCTTGGGACTTATAAATAAGTGAAGTTATTTATTGGTTGTTATCAATGTTTTTGTCTCAGAAAGAGGATCTTTCTAAAGACATCCCTCTGCCCTCTTGCTGGGATCTAAATGTTTGTAACATGGCCTCTTGTGGCTAGTGGACACCTGTCACTCAATGTACACGTAAAAGTCTTTTGCTGCCCCAAAGAATCCACGGCCACAATAAATGTAATGAACTCAAACACCTTTTTATAGCAGGGGCACAGCAAACTCTAGCTCAAACTATTACTCCTTTTTGGGACAACAGACTGTCTGTGCTCGCTAGCCTCCTCTAAAGCTGGCCATAGATGCAAAGATCCGATCGTACAAATCATCGTACGATCGGACTTTCCCATCTCCCGACCCGCCACTAACCATTCAGATCAAAGTCTTACCAGTCAGATTAGTTAAAGAACAGATCAGCAATGTTCTGCCCCCGACAGCAATTCTACGATATCTATGTCCAACCAAAGCTAGTGACAGTCTCCCACTGAAAATCGTACGATCGGCAATACACGCAGAGATATTATCGGCAGCCGACAGAAATTTTCTAACCTGTCCGATCGACCAAACGACCGATCTCTGCCTGACGAAAAATGTCGGGATTCGTACGATCAGATCTTTGCATCTATGGCCAGCTTAACTCCTGGAGAGAACTCACTTACTACAACTGTACACTAGCTAGCCCTAACAGTACCAACCTCCTCAAGGGTCTGGCCACCTTGGTCTGATCCTGCTTCTAGATGTTACAGGCCAAAAGAGGAAATGCCCCAGCAAGGCAATTTATTATATAGGCTCTCAGGTGGACTTAGCGCCACCTGCTGGCTAAACCTGCATAATCTTAACTATTTACGTTATAAAAATAAATTGTTTATTTTTACCCCTTTACACTTCACCCTCCTGAAAACCAGACAAGTCCTTGTGTCTGCTTATGTACTATATACGATAAATAACTTCACTTATTTAAAAGTCACATAAGTGCTCTGATTTTTATTGTATGGATACACATTTCACTGGTTGCACCTAGGCTATTGTTTTTTGCTCGGGAGTGTGTTACTACTACATCAATCAGCTATACACACACACATATATATATACACTGTATATAGAGAGAGAGAGAGAGAGAGAGAGAGAGAGAGAGAGAGAGAGAGAGAGAGTAAGTTGGAAGTGTTCAAATAAGTTTTGAACCCCCAGATTTTTTCCTTTAGGATAAAACACAGTAAATATTATTATTCAGACTTGCCTGGAATGTCAGCTTGGTTCTTGTATTTTTAGTGTTAGTGTATGGATTATGAACAAAAAAAAAAACAATTATCCTCCATTTATACAATTTCTGCACAAGGTTGTCATACACCATCACAAGACTGTTTTTGTAGTGTAAAATGACGATATCCTTGAAGGTTTAGAGTAACACATTTTGTGATTTTCTTTTTTTCCCCCTATCATGTCAGTAGGATATTTTTTTTTATCACAAGCCAATGTGAAAATCAACATGTTAATTTTGTGTCGGATATGCGAAGGCAGTTGCTTATTTGCTGTCAGTGTTTGTGAGATATGCAAACCTAATGAAGTCGGTAGTGTTCAATGTAAAAACTTCCATGTCAGAAGGAATTTATTCAATACTAAGCTGAAGACTTTAATTCGAGAATAGAAAAACTGCATCACTTTTTGTGCCCCAAGCAACTAAGGGACACTGATTGATAGGGAATGAAAACATCAAATTATATTCTGCAGATTTGCACTTCTAGGAAAGAACCACTGAACAATTCACATCCAGTATTTTCCAGCTATTTTGCTTTCTGTCAAGAATGTGGCGAATAAAAATAGAGGCCATAAATCAAGGATGATAGTAATGCACATGTTAGTGAAGTTTATAAAATAATACAACTTAATGGAATAAATAAAAAGAATTTGCGGCTTAACGTCCTTTCTGAAAGTTTATTAAAAAATACATGTATATATATATATATATATATATATATATATATGCCAACAAGACCAGCCATGCATATAATATAAAGAACATCGAGTGATGCTTGGAAGGCACTATCTGTCGATATTGTGACCACTTCAGCACACCCTTGTGGCAAATATCTGTCTAATAAGTAGGACCCATGTTAGGGCAACATACAGAAATATGAAATTAATGCCTTTGTTATAGCAATAATGTTTCATATCCTATAAAGCACGTATGGCATACGTCACTTTGCATTTGTTTTTGCTGGCAGTATCTTAGGAAATTTGATTGCACTATGCCTGAGAATACAAACAGATCTACATATGTTGAATATTATATTGCAGAATCTGTACAGACAATTTCTCTGTGTGTTACTTTCTCTTGAACCAAGGCAAGGGCTAGACAGAAGCCTTTTTTCAGATGACTTGACAAGATGAGCTATGGTTGGAATAGCAGAAAACTCACTCATGAACTTTACAGTTAGCTCACTGGTGATACACTGAGCTGTCAGTCTCCATGGCAATAGATTAGTAGATCTATAGACTGACAAAACAAAGCAATATATTACACAGCAATGTATAGAGTTCAACTTATAGCACTTTCGAGATGAAACTTCAATGGTAATAAAATTGTTGTTCCCCACTGGAAACTTTTTTCACCTATCTTAAAATACAACACTGGCAGTGGGTATATTAGACTTAGGAAGGGGACAGAAGCCTTTATATATTTACTTGCTGCTACACTTAGGGGGCAAATTTACTTACCTTCGAAGTTGCGCCAGCGTTGGCTTCGCCGCACTTTGCCAGGCAAAGTTTCGCCAGGGCGCTGCTAATTCACTAAAATCTGAAGTTGCGCTCAGGGAGGCGAAAGGTAGCGAAGTGGCGCTAGCATTAATTCGTCAAGCAAAGTGAAGTTACGCTAGCGATGACTAATTTGCATACGGCGCCAAGTTAAAGTACAATGGACATATATATAGCAGCAAATACATTACACTACACAAGCCTGGGAAAGCTTAATAAAATAAAATAGAGTTGTTATTTTGCCCTATACATGTGCCCACTGTATAGTTTAGGTGCCATATGTAAATGTATGGGGGAAGGAGGGTACCCCCAAAAAATGTATGATCTTTTTCAGCCTATCACCCTTAAAAAAGTAAAGCGCCAGCGTTTTTTGGGACTTAGAAAAATGTCAGCTTTTTTTGAAGCAATCCCTATCTACTCTATTGCGCTTTGCCTGGTCTGAGGTGGAGAAGGCAAGTCTAGCGCAAGAGGTAACGTTCAGTAAAATCCGCAAGTCAGTGAATTTGCGTAGTTACATCCCTTCACCATATCACAACTTCGCCTGGCGTAAGGGTGCGAAGTAGCGCTAGATTAGGTCCACTTCGCTAGCGAATTTACGCCAGCAAGTAACAAAATGACATCACGCTGGCAAATTTTTGCTAGTGTTAGCCACTTCGCCCTATAGTAAATTTGCCCCATAGGGCCGTATATATCAAAATTAAAATTTGTGAACATTTTTGTAGTTTTTTTCTACTTCATATAAACTTGAAATTTCATACACTAAAACTCGAAATGTTAGCTTGTTTATTAAAACATTTGAATAAAAAAAACTCACAAATGAATAATACCTTAAAAAACTTGAAAACATTGAATTGTAGTTAATTCATCGTTTTCAGTGGGTTTAGAAACTAAAAAAGGAATTGAAAACCTTTTGAAAAACGTAAATTAAATAAACCACATCAATTTTGCCAAGGACATCTATCATTGACTTCTACATGGCTTTGCAACCTTTTAAATGCTGAAGTTTTACATTTTACAAGTTTTTTGAGTTTTTGAGAATAATAATAAATAATACAAAATTTTGTTTTTGAAAAAATTAGTTTTTTTAAATATTTTAAATTAAATATTTCTTTTTAGCACAACAACAATTAAATCATGGTACAAAATAAAATCCAAATGTTGATATATCAGCTCCTAAAGTTCAAAATAAATCATCTGGTTGCAGTGGTTGGTGCAAAGGTTTGGAACTATGTGCAGTCCCTTGATTATTGCATTTATGAATATAAAAAAATCTAGTGATGGGTGAATTTGGGGCGTTTCGCTTCGGAGCCGGCGTCTCGTTTTTGACACCGGCATCCATTTTTTTAATGTTGGCGGATTTTCACAGCGGTTTTGTGAATTTATTCGCCCATTACTAAAAAATTCCCATTATTCTAGATTTTGTTTAATCTGAAACCCTTATAGCAGCTCCTACAAATGGTACATGCCCATAACTGGGTGGTGTCTGTGTGGGCAATATTTTTCTCACCATGCATGTCGTATATTTAATGAGCTAAATAAAATACAGGTATGGGACCTGTTATCCAAAATGCTTTGGGCCTGGGGTTTTCCGGATAACCTATTATTTCAGTAATCTTCATACTTTACATCTACTAGATAATTGTAAAGGGGTTGGTCATTTTTAAATTAACTTTTAGTATGATGTAGAGAGTGATATTCTGCAATAAACTGCGGTTGTTTTTAATTTTTTATTATTTCGTGATTTCTGAGTTATTCAGGGGCAAATTCACTAAGATTCGAAGTTGCGCCAGGTGCAACTTCGCCGCACTTCGGCGCACTTCAGCAGGCGTATTTTCGCCAGCGCTCCGCAAATTCACTAAAATCCGAAGTTGCGCACAGGGGTAGCGTAAGTTTTAGAAGTTGCGCTAGCGTTAATTCGCCAAGCGAAGTTTCGCTAGCGATGGTTCATTTGCATACGGCGCCAAATTCAAATTTCAATGGAGGAACACGTATTAGCACTACAAATGCCTTCAAATCAGCAAATAAAAATGTTATTTTGCTCTACACATGTGCCCACTGTCTAGGTAAGTTGCCATGAGTCAGGAAATGTAGGGGGGAAGGAGGGGAGCCCCAAAAATATTTTCGATCTTTTTCAGCCTATCACCCATCATGTAGAAAACACGCCAGCGTTTTTTGGGACTTAGAAAAAATTTTGACTTTTTTTGAAACAATCCCTATCTACTCTATTGCGCTTCACCAGGTCTGAGGTGTCGAAGGAAGTCTAGCGTAAAAGGTAGCGTTCAGTACACTGTGCAAGTTAGTGAATTTGCGTAGTTACGTCGCTAGCGAAAATTCGCCTGGCGTAAGGGTGCGAAGGAACACTAGCGAAACTACGCCAGCGTTCGTTAGTGAATTTGCGCAGTAGCGAAAAATGCCAAACGCTAGCGAATTAACGCTAGCGTTCGGTGCTTCGGCGCTTAGTGAATTTGCGCCTTAGCTTCTTATTCAGCAGCTCTCCAGTTTGCAATTTCAGCAATCTGGTTGCTAGGGTCTAAATTACTCAATCAACCATGAACTGATTTGAATAAGAGACTGGAATATGAATAGGAGAGGATCTGCATAGAAAGACAATTAAGAAAAAGTAGCAATAACAATACATTTGTAGCCTTACAGACTATTTGTTTTATTAGATAGGGTCAGTAACCCCAATTTGAAAGCTGTAAAAAACTCAGAAGAAGAAGGCAAATAGGTCAAAAAGAATAAAAAAAAACACAAATAGTAAAAACCGACTGAGCAGTTGATTAGAGTTGATCATTCTATAACATAATAAAAGTTAAATTAAAGGTGATCACCCCTTTAAATAAACCCAGTAGGCTGGTTTTGCTTCCAATAAGGATTACTTATATCTTAGTTGGATCAAGTTCAATGTACTGTTTTATTATTACAGAGAAAAAGGAAATTCATTTTAAATTGTAGTCTTTGTTAATATTATGTGCTTTTGTAGAGTTAGCAAGATTAAAAGCATGGTTTCACATTGTACTGCTATATTTGCTAAATGCCTAGATTGCTGGGAATAAAAGGATGAACATGTGATGGCCAGTAGCACAGTCCCACATAGCATATTGTAAAATAACATGATGTAAAATTCATACATATTTCTTATAATACAAATTGTCATTGGGTTCTTTCCAGATGGCTAAATCAATACAAAGAAGACGGGACATCTGAAATAGAGTTGCTTCCTGCAGGTAAGTGAACACTTGAACTCTTTGGGTTTGTAATTTTAATTATTGGATTACACCAGCACATTAACAAAAACTACCCATGGCCTTCAGTGGTACAACCAGCATGCCACATGAGCATACGTAGTTCTTAAAATCCCCATTGATGAGATTTATGAAGTGTGTGTCTCAAAGTATATTCATTTTAACAATGACTTTTAAGCAAGAAACAAAAATTGTACAGTGTATGGAGAAAAGCAACAATTTTATTCTCAATTCAGACACCCTACAATCAGCTGGATTTCCTGTAGGGGGTCCAGAGCATAATTCCTACTGTGTACCAGGAAAGGATTCTGTACAGGTACATATAATTGAATAATTTGGTCCCTAAGGACTTAATGATAGCTCTTCCTTAAAACATTAAAAAAACTGGACTCCCTACTGTGGCCACAAAAAACAGGTTCTGTTCAGGGACATGTAATTGTGTAATTTGTGTAATAATGGCTCTTCCATAAACATGTGGGCCCTCCTGCTGTCACATAATCTTCTTCCCCCTGTTATGACCCTGCTTTCATTTTCTAAAATATAATAACAGCAATAACTAATATAATGCTTAACTCACTATGATCAAATGCATGTGAGATCGGTTAAACTTTTGATCAAGATAAAATCTTTTTTTTAGGTAAAGGAGTGAAAAAAAGTAGATCCTTTAAAAGACATTTTTTCTTCTTGTGTCATTTGCTAAAAGCACATTGGAATGTATCATATGACAACTTCTTGATTTAGCTGTGTTCTTTTAATAACTTAAACTATTATAACTTAAACTGTGATTCGGACACACAATTAATTACATTTTGCCTCTTGCAGAAAAGGAGTATCCAGAAGAAAATGTCAGTAAAGGTAAATCCTACATTGTTGGCAAACATTCAGACATTTTTAAATAGTTGCTGACTTTAGTATGATTAGGTGCTGGGACCCCCTGTCAACCTCTTTATACAGTAAGGTAACATTAGAGTGTTTAATAAGAAAATCCTAGAAAGACAAATCATTCTCTGGAAACTTTGATTCAACTCCAGAATTTACAAGAAACCTACATGGTTGGGATTTAACCTGCTCATTAATTAATTGCATTGTATATCAAATATGGAAGTTACCATGTATAAGAGCTGTTTACTAGAAAATGTATTCGAGTGTATTTTGGTTATACACACTGCTATTATTTTGGGGTGTACATATTATAGATCTGCACTGTTTCATTCACTGCTGTAACCTCCTGATTACCTCCTGGTTAGTGATGGGCGAATAAATTAGGCAGGTGCGAATTTGCTGAAATGCAGCAAAAAAATTTGAAAAGTCAATCGCTTCAAAACCATTGCGCGCCAACATTATGCAGACACCCATTCACTTTAACGTCAGCGTCAAAATTGACGTGACCGTTTAACAAATTTCGTGGGAAATTCGCAAACTTTTAGGCGAAGCAAAACGGGACAAATTCGCCCATCACTACACCTGGTTCTATAACTGACTCCATTTGTTCTATATTAGCCCTTTACATTTTGGTAGCATCGGACTGGGGGTCTAGAGTTCAACGGGTTGCCGTGTCAGGGATGCCACTCCCCCCTTGCCCCTCGCGAAACACCCCTCCAACAGCTCCCTGTCCTGCATGAACCTTTTTTCCTTCACAACACAAAGATATGGGGGCTAGTAGGGGAGGTCAGGGAGCAGAGTGGGAGCAGGTCTGGGCCAAGGCTCACCGGGTTTTTTCTAAGTGTCCTGCCGGCCCAGTCTGACCCTGCATTTTAGTACTCTGGCATTGTCCATTAAGTATAAGGCACAGACTAAAGCAGAAGGCTGATACACCTACTCTGGTGCCCAAGAATAAATGGCACATAGAGGCAGATGTATGAAAATCTTACTTTGTTGATTAGTTCATACAAGTCCCAAGCTTAAGAAATAAATTGTGCTATCCTTGATGCCAGCTCATAAGGTTTTCATCATGTAACCAACAAAACTGGCTTAGGGGCATGTTTACTAACATTGGAGATAAATATCTGGAGAGATTTCTGGAGATGTTGCCCATAGCAACCAATCAGCAATTAGATTTAAACAGCCACAGCCAAGTTAGAAAACAAAAGCAAAGATCTGATTGGTTGCTATGGGCAACATCTCCAGAAATCTCTCCAGATATTTATCTCCAATGTTAGTAAACATGCCCCATAGGCTTAAATGTCTTGGATTGAAGACATATGTATAACTTTGCTTGACAAAGCTCCTCATTTTCCTTTTTACTCTGAGCCCATTCCCCAAGGATGATGTTTTTTTAACTAGATGTACTGGATAGTAGTGGTAGACATGGTCACAGGAGGAACAGGGCACCTTAATAAATGTCCCCCTAGTCTATAAATACACAAGCTATGACATATATAGTGCACACATTACATGATGGGGAAATTTATTTTCTTAAAGAGAAATAAATAATAATGTATTTTCTTTAAAGGGATGAGATGGAACGTACAAGTCGAAACTGCAAAGGATTCCTCCCAGATTAAAGAAATGAAAGTGATCTTGGTGATTTACGGCACCCAAGGGAAAAGTGAAGACATTCTGCTGTCACCCCAAAAACAGGCAGCAAAGTGTTTTCTACCTGACACTACGGATGAGTTTATTGTTAGTACAATAAATTTTGTTGTTATGTAAACCCCATCTATGCTGGCAAATGTAATACCTAACAAATGGGTTAATAGGAATATTGAGGTTTCTGCAAAGCTAGGCATTGGAGCTGGGAGAATCGTTTAATACTGCAAGATGATCCGTAGTAAGGACCTGTTCTGCAAAGGAATACAATCAAAAATGCAAGTTACAAAGAAGTAATAGTATAGGGAAATTGTGATAAAATACTAGCATTAGTCTGAGATCAGGGAACAAATGCCAACCAGTAAGCAGAACTGAAAAATATGTTTTGGTGGAGTTTTGAAGGGCACATAATTGTTCTGCCTCTGAACACCTCTATAATAAAATTTAGTGATGGGCAAATGTGTCCCGTTTTGCTTTAGTAAAAATTTGCGAAACGGCAAAAATTTGCCGAAATGCATTAAAGTCTATGGACGACAACATTTTTTTGATGCACAACAAACTGTGCCACAAATTTTTGAGGCACAACAATTTTATTTACCAATTAAAGTCCATGGGTGTCATTTTCGAGGCAAAACTTGGTGAAAAATTTCTCTCACTAATCAAAATGACTTTGGGCTTTGGATTGTATCAGAAAACAATTGTATTACATGATTTGTCTATGAGAAATTGTCTGTCTTCCTCTTCTCTTTTTATTTAGTTATGTTGTCTTTCCTAGGGCATTTTGTCAAGTTTTGACTTTACAATTTTACCTTGGAAACCAGCTTTACATAGAGTATGTTACGCTTAAGCTATTATTAAAGACATCAGCATATGGGCCATTATCCTAAATTTTTCTCCAAGACAACGATTTGCATTTTTACTATGAAATATCTCTGAGACAAAACACCACTTGATATTTACCATATTATAAAGCATCTAACAATTTGATTTGTTACTATAGGTGGACTCTGTTGATGTAGGAGAAGTGTACAAGATAAGAATTACCTGTAATAACATACCTGTTTCTAGTGAATGGCATTTAACATCTTTATATATGGCTGAATCAAAATCTCAGCAAGATCTGAAGTTTATTTGCCACAGCTGGTTTTCTGTAGACAATGAAGGGAATGAAACTGTAAAAGAATTTCCTGCCGTGAACAAAGGGCTAGAACCTCTGCCAGGTAAGAATCAGCCTAAACACATAAGAAAACCATATTTTTTTCTGACACTGAAGAATGAGAACCTTGGCAGAATAAAAAGACAGAGCATGTAAAGTGCTAGTGTATTTAATAAGCCTATTTTCCCTATATGTTTCTTGCTGAGTACACAATGCATAAAGTGTAGTACCATGACCAGGAAACATGCTCTCTTTTTTGTCTTGATTTAATTACGGGCAGATTTATCAAAGTTGTTTTTTCCACGAAAATTCAAGTATTCGAGTTGTATTTATTGGACAAAACTCACATTTTTGGTTTTAAAAAAAAAACTTCAATCAATCCAGTTTTTAAAAAAAAAAAAAAACTCAAATATTCGAGATTTATTATACCTTGACCCCGGAAACAGTTTGAATCTAAAAATACACCACCATAATCCTGCCATGGTTCTGTAGAAGTCAATGGCAGAGGTCCTGGAACCATTCGAAGAGGTTAACAGCTTGCTTGATGTTTTTTTGGAGGGTTTTGCCCAAAAACTCGAATCGGGAACTTGATTTGATCGGTTCGAGTTTTTTTTTCCCTCTGAAAACTCAATCACTTTGAGTTTTCAGGTTGTGGGACTAGAATTCGCAGAATGAGATTTTGCCAATCGAGTTTTTTCTTTCTTAAATAGGATGCCATTGAGTTTATTCAAAGTAAAAAAAAACTCTAACACTCAACCTTTGACAATTAACCCCCTGAATGTAGCATAAATAGATATTAAACCACTATTTAGAGCAAAGGTGTATCGGTTCATATAAGACAAAAATGTCTCTATTTGCATTATTTGGTTAATTATCATCATATTGTTCCCTGTCCCCCAAAGAAAAACATAGCCAAGAGTAAGTAAGAAACCATGTTAACAGCCAAATAGTTTCTTAAGAAAATATATAAACTAAATAAATCCATACAGAATTGAAAGACATATATCAGACAGCAATTAAATAGATGAGGAATCTTTGTTATACTTGTAATATGTGTGCATATATATATATATATAAATCAAAGTGCAAAGTGCTGTTTATGTACCAGATCCAAAGAATAGAACCAAACCCTCTTTTTCAGGGAGGAGGTGTGTTTTTTTATTCTTTGGATCTTGAGTAAGATGAGTATGAGTAAGTGCCCCCAATAGGCCTCCAATTACTAGGTCCTAATAAACATTTTTGTATTTTTGTATTTTTTATAAATCCTTAAATGATTTTTTGGAGGGTCTCACACTTATTGGTTTTCTCAATAGGCCGTACCTCCACTCCTCTATACTCTGTTAAGGACCAGAATGGAATAAGTAGGCGTATACGATATGGCATTAAGTGGTTCAGTACTGCTGCTGCTTATATGCTGTTGTTGGTACAATTTATTATTACTATTTAGTGCTGGTGAAAAATATGTATTCTTTTCTCTCTGGTCTTTAGTCTCTCAGCACAGGCCATTTAGATGTTGGTGTAGCCAAGTTTTTCAAATAATGAAAAGTTCAACAATGTAATATTAAGTCATATTTTTCTGATACATTTTGGATATATTTCTGGATATGCTATACACACAAATACACAAAATGATTGCTGGGGAGATTTGGATTCTGTATATTGAAGAGATGAGTGCACAGAACGGCTTGCATCAGCAAATCTCAGAACAAAACAAGCTCATTTCTACAGACTATGCCAGGGGCTTCTAAAGTATGGCACTCCTAACTATCTAAATCAACTGCCACAAGATAAGCTCAGCAGTTCTTTGCAGCAGACCTGACTCAATGGGCTGTGACAATGGACTTTGAAAATGGGCTCTGATTCTAGGGTGACCTTGAGGAAGGCACTTGACATATACAAAACAACCTAAACTGTAATTTTATTGTATGCGTTGTGCATATGTATTATATACAGGTATGGGATCCATTAACCGTAAACACGTTATGCAAAAAACTCAGAATTACGGGAAGGTTTTCTCCCATCCTTATCCCATTTTATCCAAATGATTCAAATCTTTATAAATTATTTCCTTTTGCTCTGTAATAACACAGTACCTTGTACTTGCTCCAAACTAAGATATAATTAAGCCTTATTGGAGGCAACATATTCTTATTGGGTTTATTTAATGGTTCAGTGATTTTCTAGTAGATTTAAAGTATAAAGATCCAAATTATAAAAATATCCATTATCCAAAAAAAACCCAGGTCCTAAGCACTCTGCATAACAGGTCCCATAACTGTATATACTATGGCTGAAGTTCCACTTATTCATTTTATATTTAGCAACCTGTCACAATAATCGCCCACCTAACCTTCTAAGGCTCATCTCTTAAATCCACCAGACAGAATTTAGAAGAATGTCTACAGAGGCACCTGTGGATACTCCTTTACAACTGAGAACACACATGTGCCAGAAAGATAGGCATTGGAGCAGATATATTTTTTTTCAATAGGAGTCCATATAAAGCTTGTCCATTCATATTTAATGAAATAAAACTGCCCAACATAATCTGTATACTCTATATTGTAACTGTAGCATTTGCAGACATATGTGTGAATGTATATTGAGGGGTGGATGGTGTCAAGGGGGATGTCACCCCCCCATGACACCATCCAAAAGTTTAACACATTGCCAGTTTTAACATCCACATTGGCAGCTTTAACGTTCCAGCAAACAGTCAGGATATTCTGCCAGTCACTTAATGGCGCACAAGTATATACACCATCATTTCCACTGAGTGGATTATTTTAATGATACTGTCAAGTGTGTTCTAACTTATCTTCATGCAGCTTCTAGCCCACAGTCAGAAAGCACAGTAAATTTCAACCGCAATTGTATAAATTACTTCTGTTTTGTCAATGTACACATTAGGAAAATGAGTTCTAATACGTTACATGCCTCCTATGTATATTTGTATATGCATATTTTATGCCTAATTCTGGCATTATCATGGCCATAAAAATGCTTTGCAGACTCAAAGGGGCAGATTCACTAAAGAGCGAAGTGACTAACGCTAGTGACTTTTCAGCAGCGTTACCATCCGCAGTGAAATAGTCAATTCACTAGCGAAAGAGACCATGGCTAGCGTTTGTTCACATTCTATCGCCAGGCGACTTTATGCTCTGACGAAAGGTCATTACTCCACAAATTCAGTAAAGTGCGGATTTTACTGAATGTTACCTCTTCTTCTTCTGTCACTTACATCATATCCTGTGAGCCGGAAAATGCATTTAAGTTCCAAAAACGCTGGCGACTTTTCATTTTTTGAAGCGGAATTGCCTGCAAAAGTCCTAACTTTTTTTGGGTAACCGGTTTTCTCCAGACATTTCATTACATATGGAACATTCATTTTACAGTGGGCTCATGTATAGGGCATTATATTAACTCTCTTATTTTTATTAAGGTCTGGACATTTGTAATAAAAAGTGGTAACTTCAAGCATTTGCACCAACATTTATAATAAAGAGCTCCATACAACTTTAAATTACCCGCCATATGCAAATTGACCTAAGCGCAAGATCACTAGCAAATTTTCAATAGGCTCAAACGAACGCTAGCGCATCTTCGCTATGAAATGCTCGCACTGCCGAAATAACGCTAGCGAAAAGTCGCCGGCATTTGGCACCCAGGGAGCAACTTCGCATATTAGTGAATTAGGATTGTGGTAGCAAATTTGCGCCTGCCAAAGTTGTGCGATGTGTGCGAATCGGTCACTGGTGACAATTCGCTTTTTAGTGAATCTGCCCCAAAATGTTTGCTTTTAACACACCCAATCTTCTTACTATGCATTTTGACTGGGCAGCATATTTTCCTGCCATCCAATGTATATATTGGCAAATGGTGCAGATGGGTATCTGCTGGGATCATGCAACAGCAGGAGGGAAACTTGCTCAGTTTCACTCATGGCACAATATAAACATACACAATATATTAAAGCATATTCCTAACCTCTCTCTATCTCCCAGTAGTACACTATAACTATTAGGATTGTGTCCACATAAATCATAAACACCGCATGATGGAAACAGCATGAGACGACTAGTGAAAAAGTACCTTCATAGTCACGGCAGTAAAAATTACAGAGAGTAGGAACCTCAGTGGGATAAGAATTTGTCTGTCTTGTCTCTTCAGTAATTTAGAGGATCTTACTCACTTAATCTGTGAGAATCAATAGCATTAGGGACCATTAATTACCTGTTATGGGAAGTATAATTTTAATTTTAATTGTTTCTTTTGATTTCTCTGGTTTGTTTCTAATTTACTTGATCCTATTCTTTTTAGTATATCTATATGTTGTTTCCATACACATTGGAGATCACTGGGGAGCAGAAACTGATGCTAATGTTCATGTAACCCTCTATGGAGAGAAAGGTGACACTGGCAAGAGGAAATTACAAAAATCTTTGATGCCAGGAGATATGTTTACAAGGAGTAAGGTAAAAATAATGCTAATAATATGTGGCAATGTAATAGTAATATTCAATATCTAACACTTTCCAGCAAGGGTACAATTCAAACTGACATGCTACATATCAATCAAATCAAGACAGGGTTCTCTTTATACAGGGTTGTATTAAATTATTAAAAGATACAACGGTAACAATAATGATCAATCAACAATGTAACATGATTAAAATACTATGGGGCCTGGATGTCAGATCACCAGGGGACACAGGACAATCTTCTCTCCCACAGCGCACACACTTTCTTTCAGACTACAGAAGATGTGTTTGTAGCCATAGGAAGCACAAAAAGGTCATTATTCACTGCACTTTGTGGCGGAAACATGCCAAATGATGTACAAATTAAGATTCATGGCAACAATTTCAGAATAACTATTGGTGAATCTGTATGTATAAATGATGGATTTATAGTGATGAATCTCCCTAACAAGCAAAAAAAAAGAATTACCTCTTAATTGAGGGATTTCTACTTTAGTTTAAAGGAGAACTAAACCCTAAAAACAAATATGGATAAAATGCCATATATTACTGTATCTACTACACTAACTGCACCAACCTAAAGTTTCAGCTTCTCAATAGCAGCAATTATCCAGGACTTCAAACTTGTCACAGGGGGTCACCATCTTGGAAAGTGTCTGTGACACTCACATGCTCAGTGGGCTCTGAGCAGCTGTTGAGAAGCTAAGCTTAGGGGTCGTCACAAATTATCAAGCAGAAAATTAGGTTGTCCTATAATATAAGTTGATGCTACAGGGCTGATTATTAAATTCTGATGCTAATTGCACTAGTTTATGTGCTGCCATTTAGTAATGATCAATATTAATTACCAATCAGCCCTATATTAGGACATTTATATTCTATGTGTACTGTATATTTAAGTGGTTCCCTAAGCTCAGTAAGTGACAGCAGCACAGAGCATGTGCAGTGAATCAGCAGAAAAGAAGATTGGGAGCTACTGGGGCATCTTTAGAGACACAGTTTTTCACTGCTAAAGGGCTGTGGTTGCCTTGGGCTGGTACAGAAGCCAAAAACATCATGTACAACATTTTCAGCCTACTTCTTTATTTAGGTTTTGCTACTCCAGTGACGTAACTAGATGTTGCTGGGCCCCACAGCAAATTAATTTTAGGGCCCCAAACATATCCAGTGTTTGTCCTGTTTTACCAATATATGTTCAAATTGCTCATCAATGAGAGCCTCATGGGGCCCCCTGTACCTCCTGGGCCCCCCTGCAGCCGCAGGGTCTGCTTCCTCTGTAGTTACGCCCCTGTGCTACTCCTTTAAAGAGTTAAGTTACCCATTACACCCACTACACAAGGACAATTTGCAAGATCAGTGGTGTTTTTAGGGATGATCTGAGGGGAAACAAACTTAACATCGCCATGATCAATGCAAAATGTCAGTTGGAGCTGTGTAAAAGTCACCACCATTGGAGCAGTGGAAACGTTCTCTGTATTTATAAATGGAATTTCACCATTTTGCAATCTGAGGCCAGGATAACATTGCTTATCGATATGCATAGTGCTAGTGGTAAAGTTTGATGGTTGAGAAATAAAGGGTCTTCGATGTTTTCCATGGTTTACATTACAGCCTCTTGGTACACCGTGACTAGATGGTTATTATTGTGTATCTGACACAGACTACCATTCCCTTTTAAAATAAATGGAGCAAGGTGAATGCCTTCTAAGTTAGATGCATAGATAATGGTTCAGATCATGGTACAGAAAAACTGTAAAAAGCAATTGAATAATCATTATTACTGATATATTATTTGAAAACTCAACTTTTAAAATATAGCATGCACAACATTATATAATCCATACCTAAAGCAAATAGAAATTCTGCTGAACATGAAAAAACTTTGATGCTCCCATATCTTAAACTAAAATAACAGTCGATTGTATTTTTTTTTTTAAGACTGATTCATTCCTTTTGGAGGCTGTTTCTTTGGGTAAGCTGAGGAAAGTGGTCCTAGAACATGACGGAGAAGGCTATGGAGCTGGGATGTATTTGAAAATGGTCACAGTTAAAGAATCTCAAGACTCTTCCAGTGAATGGGTGTTTCCATTCTGGAATTGGCTCGACAGTCATATAGCTACATGCCAAACAGCTTGCAAGTTACATACAATAGGTAATTTTTTTAAATGTATTTTTATACAATAACCCCCATTTTCAGGGTGATCGTTCACTGTGGTTTTCTTTCAATGTATTGTACAGAGTTAGGTTTTTTCAGTTTAATATTTTATAGCAATCTAAAATAATAGAATTTAGAGGCATATCTGAAACAGAGTACTGTATGTTTTGTGTCTGAGCACAGAGTTTTTTACCCATAAAGTGGATCACTGTACCAGAGGCCACCCCTTTAGACTAGAAGAAAAGAACTTTCATTTGAAGCAACGTAGGGGGTTCTTCACAGTCAGGACAGTGAGGTTGTGGAATGCACTGCCGGGTGATGTTGTGATGGCTGATTCAGTTAATGCCTTTAAGAATGGCTTGGATGATTTCTTGGACAGACATAATATCAAAGGCTATTGTGATACTAAGCTCTATAGTTAGTATAGGTATGGTATATAGAATTTAATTAAAAGTAGACAGGGGTGTGTGTATGGAGGCTGGGTTTTCATTTGGAGGGGTTGAACTTGATGGACTTTGTCTTTTTTCAACCCAATTTAACTATGTAACTATGTAACTATCTATGTAGAGTTGGGCACAGTTTTACAATGGATCCACTTCACCAGCTGTAGTACTTTAGAGAACATAAGAACACAGGGTATTTTTTAGATGTACAAGATCTTTTCTGTGCTAGAAAATTTGGGATTGCAACAATGCTTTGTAATTTGATTAGGCTTAATGATTTGGTGAGTTTTTGGAGCTCAACATTACCTTTGAGTGTAGTGTATGTGTGAACTGACACATTGACATTATTTGATAAAAATGTCTATTCATTAAACAATTTTCCTGACAGTTGGCAAATAACTGTAATATAATTCAAATTTCTGAAAACCTTTTTGGAAACTAATTGCCCACATACAAATTTGCATGGTGGAGCAAGGCATTGGACAGATGATTGTTCTTTATGCTGCTGCTGTCACTAAACACTTTCACTCCATAGTGCAGATTGAATTTAACAAATTGATAAATGTATCAATTTGTTAAAAACATTCCTCTCTGTCAGGAAAATGTTTTGATAAATCATAAAATAGATATTACTACTGGGAATCATTCTATTCCACCATTCAATTTACAATAAATCAGACCTCAAGTATATTGTTTCTCTCTGTCCATATTACATGTATATGTTTGTCCCTGCTGCTGTTATGAAATTCACCATTGCATATATGTTTACAAAAGTTATGTTCCATTGTTTAATTCCATATAAAAAAACTGCCATTTTAAGAATTTAAAGGGATTTTTTGTACAGTTTTTATAAATAAATTACAATGTGTAAATTGCAAGTAATTCATTCTACATTTAAAATTTTTTTGTTGTTGTTGTAATATTGGAGTGTAGGCAGCCATCTCAGGTCATTGTTCCTGACCATGTGCTTTCAGAAAGAGCCAGTACTTCACAAAGGAACTGCTTTCAGATAACCTATTGTTTATCCTACCTACTGTAACTGAAAGATTTTTACTATTGAGTGATGTTCTCATATTTACCACTAGATGGGGTGCATTTTTAGCATTGCGGGTAATAAGGAGCTGTTATCTGGTTATCTTCCCATTGTTCCGTTAATGGGCTGCTGTGGGAAATAGAGGGGGGGGTGACTCCATCTTGCAGCACATCAGTGAAGAAAGACTGAAGTTTATCACATGGCACATGGCTGAGGGTACATGGGACACTAACAACATGTCTAGCCCCATGTCAGATTTCAAAATTAAATTTAAAAAAAATCTGTTCGCTCTTTTGAAAAATTTGCCCCTTAGTGCCTTGGAGGCATGAAACAGAGCCTGCCAACCAATCTTGTTAAAGATAAGTGTTTGAGCTTTCTCTTTCTTTTGTCAAGCTCAGCACAACATCATACATGTTCTCATTCTAATTTTCCTTGTGAAAGTTGCATTTTAATCCTGTATTAGCGAATATGTCAAGAGTTACAATAGCTGTGAACTTTTGAAACCAACAAAAGGTTAAAATGCTAAATAAAATACCTACTTGACAAGCAAACCTAGAAAAGGATCACTTTGTTCACTCGGTTTTAGCCAGCCGTTGCTATGGTTACCTCCCAGTTCAAGTTGACTTAACTTATTATAAAGCTAGCTTCAATATTTTCCCCTTATATTTTTGCTATCATTTTGTATTATTATTATTTTTCTCTAAGGAAGACGATTATCTAGGAACCCCGAGCCATACCCAAAATCAGGAGGCTTATGGGTAATTGAAATCTCTGGCTCTGAATACAGCAGTTCAGAAAGCCCAGCCAACTTTACACTGGTCTTTTCAGGAGATAAAGGCAAACAGAAATTAAAAAGCAAAATTACTGGGAATGTGATACAGATGAAGGTATTTATTCTTTTTTTTTTATTTTGAAACCAAAGCAATGTTAATCTTGTGCAGTTTCCACAATCTCTTCATTTCTCAAGTTAAAATAACAACAATAACAATTGATAAATAATTATAACAATGTATGAATATTGGTTTATTAGCTATCAATGCATACCATTACTGTTTATGCAAATTTATTAAATGAAAATATTGTTTAAACATACCTGACTTTTTGCTTTTACAGAAGTGGGCATGGTTTTGTGCTGATTAATGTAGCTAGGGAGGTGTCACGGCCGGCACCCGATACCAGAACAAATGCCAAGCACCCTGGTCTCGGCTCGGCTTCACCAGTATTGTAACGACCATTGGGCTTTGGGAGGAGCCCTCAGCTTACTTGGGTGCCACCTGGACTTAACGAGGGGTGCAAGGCAAGATGTTCTGGCTGGCAAAGGGGCACGGCTGTTAGCAGAGTCTTTTGGGCCGAAGGTCACGGTACAAATGGAGCAGGCAAGAGAATCGTCAGACAGGCTGGGTCGAGGCAGGCAGATATCAAGAATCGTCAGGCAGGCAAGGGTCAAACCGGGTTGTCAATCAAGGGGTTAAGCAGGAAGAGTTGTCGTAGGCAGGCGAGGGTCAGGATACAGAATGCAGAATAGTCAGGAACAGGCTGGGTCAAACACGGGTAATCAAACAGACTAGATTCAGAACAGATCAAACGCACAAGACTCAGGAACCACAAGAAACAAGTTCTATCACGGGCATCAGTCAGCAGTCTGAATGGCCCTTTTATACTATTTGAATTTTGCGCCTTTGCGTGCTGACGTCACACGTCAGCGCGCCTGCGCCTTTAAATATCACAGAGGCGCGCCGCGCACACCCTAGACATTCGGTGCCTGCGGCCTAACGTCCGCCCACGCGATCCGGCGCCTGCGGCCTAACCAAACCCGCACGACGCGGCGGGCATCCCCGCCGAGGGGGCGGCAGCCGTCCCTGCCGTCCCCCCACTAGACCACAAGGTATGTCTCTTACAGGAGGGCTGCCATGACACGAGGACAAGAGGGAGTCCAATCGAAGGACCTGTCAAAATGGGGACACTGACATATGCAACAAGGGGTGGGGCTTAGTTGAGAATATGTGGGTGACATAGTTATAGTTAGTTATATAGTTAAGTTGGGTTGAAAAAAGACCAAAGTCTATCAAGTTCAACCCCTCCCAGCAAACATACCTACACACACCCACTGAAACTATAAATATATGTATCAATATCTATATTAATTGTAGATTTTAGTATCACTATAGCTTTGTATATTATGCTTGTCCAAGAAATCATCCAAGCCCCTCTTAAAGGAAAACCAGCCTAGGTGATACATGTGCTAAATGCCCCTAACTCTTTACTTACCCCTCGCTGCAGATTCTGTCCAGCGGAGTTCATGGCACCAGCTTCAGCCACTTCACTAAACGAACCAAGCAATTAGCAGGGAGTTTATGTTGGTCAGCTGTGGTTGTCATGGGTTACCCAATGCAAACCCTTCATGTTATCTAGCTATGAGCTGGATAACATAAGGTAGCATTTCTTCTTTATTATGCTGTGTAAAATGAAATTCTCAATATAAAAACAGATATGCTGTTGGAATATTTTTTCCAACAGTAGATGGATCCACATCACCTTACGCGTTTCGGGAAAAGACTCCCTTAATCATAGGCCCGAAACGCATAAGGCGATGTACATCTGCGGTGGTGGTGGCGGAGCACCCGGGTTTGGAGTGAAACTGAATGGAGAAGGAAAACCTGAGAGGGGTGAGTTTGGTAAAATAAATAGCAAAGTTATCAAGGTGCGTGTAGTTTGCCGCCATGATTTTACATTGATTGCGGTGGAAGTCACTTTAAGTTTTTTCACGGCTATGTGTGGTGTGTTATCCCTCCATTTTTTACACAGCATAATAAATATATATATATATATATAACTTGTAAATACAGTCCAAAACAAATCACCTCTAAAGCTATAAGAATTCATTTAAATCCACACACTTGAATGGCCAAAATCCTGCACTTTATCTCAAGTCAGACAATATTTCAGAGAATTAGCTGCGGCTTATGTTTGTCTAAAGACAATATCACGTAGCGTTAGCACTGCTACAAAGCTGCCAATAATTTATCATTGTCAAAGGATTCCATTTAATCATGGTCTGTTCTGTACAGAAAAGAAAAAGTCAACTTTCTTCCTAAAGTAAATTTCCTGAAGAAAGAAAATATTAAGAAGAGATGGACAAACCTCCAAATTTTGTTGAGCTACACATTATAGCTTCCAGATAATAATGTCTGTCTGTGTCAATATTCACAAATTCTGCATTCATTAATAGATGGGGTGAGTTTGTATGTGTATGTATGACATCACTGTAGGATTCATGAGAAACAAGCTTGGCAATGCCTGGGTGCAAGAGTGGAGAAAGAAATGTAGTTGTCTAAACATTGATGATCTCTCAGCAGTCATTTATGTAAAAAATGACACATTTACGCTATCAGGAACCCAAAGGTAGGAAATAGTAAAAGGAGTTAAGAGCAGTTATTGCAAAGAATGTTTACTAAGAAGTAGCAGTGCTTGACTTGCACTTTTACTCCATGTTTTTCCTCCAGGAAATATTATACTGAGATCCTCTACCTTGTTGAGGTCAAGTAGCACATAAATTCAAATGTACAATGTGGATAATGAGCTTTAGAGTTAAAGGAAAGTTAAATCAACCTTGTCATAGAGCAGCTGAAAAATAAAAATGGAAGGGTGAAGGAATAAGTTTATAGACTTTGCATGGAGGAGCCACAAACATCGCTCTTGCATATAGGCCTTTTTGATTTCTTTATAAAAGAAGGAAGGTTCAAAACTCTGCAAACTGCCAGTGTACAATAGCATGTAGATATAAAGGCTTTCCCATGTTATATATATCTATATCTATACATATATATAATATATATATATATATATATATATATATATATATATATATATATATATATGTGTGTATAGGTATGGAATCCCTTATCTGGAAACCCATTATCCAGAAAGCTCCCAATTACAGAAAGACCATCTCCCATAGACTCCATTTTATCCAGATAATACAATTTTGTTTTATTTACACAAGTACACAAACACATTTATTTACACAGTAAAGACAAATACAAGTTACCTCGGTAGCAATAGCTATAATATAGGCCTGCATGAAAGTGTGATTTACTGCAGCCTATGCCAAATGTTGTTGAGCCACATATTATAGCCTCCAGATATTAATGTCCGTCTATCAAGTTCAACCCCTCCAAATGAATCCCAGCAAACATACATAAACCATACAATTTAACAAGCAAGGGTAGAATATTCCTATTTGTGAATATAAGTTACCCTCCCATTTAAATTGTAAGCTCTATGGGGCAGGGACCTCACCCACTTGTCTCTTTGACACTGATCTCTATTGTATTTATTTATTTTTTTCATTTTTACATTTTTTTTGAGAGTTTACATTTTCTTTAGCATGGAAGGTAGAATATTAGTTTTAGTTGATATAGTTTTGTTAGTATTATTAGTACATAATTGTAGCAGTATTAATAAACCTGGTGTGTGAGAGGTATCTGGAATACCTCAAAGAAACTCATGCAAATAAAGAAGACCATACAAACTCCTTGCCCTGTTCGAATAAAACCTAAGATTGATTCTCCAACAGTTTTCAATACAGCTTCATTTAATTATTCATTTCTAACTGACTATTTTTTTTTATTTCAGGAAGATCTTAAAAGCGTTGGGTCCATTTACAAGGTGCAAGTTTGCTGGTCAAATTTAAAATTAAAGCAAGCATGGCATTTAATGTCAATTCACATGAAGCACACCACTGCAAATCAGGAAATGTGGCTACATTGTGATTGTTGGATGAAACCCAATGAAGATAACTGTGTGGAACTTCCTGCCATGTTCTCCATCAGAGATCCTATGCCTGGTACATCTTTTATTGTTTATGCTTTTGTAACTAGCAATGAATGAATAAAATTATGGAAACATTTTATTATTGAATTATTTTGTTTGCTTTTTTCAGTGATGGAGTATGTTCTCTATATACACACGGGTGATGTAAAAAATGCTGGTGTCACTGGCAAAGTCACCATTTGCATAGAAGGAGAAAATGGAGATACTGGAAGAAGAATTCTGAATGTCGATGGGAATGATTTACTTTCATTCACTAAAGGACAGGTAAATCATGAGAAAACTTTAAAGAACTGGGATAAATAATATATATATATATATATCAATTCCCCAAAATCACAAAATCTTGCCTGGGTGCGTGCCACCAGTACACCAAGACAAGACAAGACCTGTGAGTGTGGCTTCTTCATTTGAGGATTTTATATATATATATATATATATATATATATATATATATATATATATATATATATATACTGTATATATTCAAGATTTTGGAGTGCGGGTCCCTCTATAAGCTTTATATAACCAAAATTGACCAAACACCCACAAACGAATATTGGAGTTAGAGTGCGGGTACTTACTGGACTTTATATACATATATATATATATGTATATATATATTGTACAAGCCGGACGGGATTTATAGTGGATGGCAGATATGTATCCCCTGTTTTTAGGTTCTGAGCCATCCATTTAAGAGTGTTCCCTTTAAGAAACACCAGAGGGTTAAGCAGCCAAAGGGTGGGCTGGACAGCCAAGGGGTGTTTTAAGGGGGGTGAGCAGCAGGTGTGCAGGGTGTGTAGGAGCTGCACAGGCGAGAGCTGCCCTTGATTGTTGCACCGGCTAAACTTTCTGAGACCTGGGGGGCCTGATAAACAGTTGGACGCTTTTTGCCGGTGGTTTTCCCCACAGACCAAGCCTGGTTAGTATCTTGGGGTACTAAAGGCTAAAACTGCTGAAGTAAGCTATTTTGTTTGTTACTGGACTTTATGTTGCTGACTGAAGCTGTTTTCTTTCTGTTGCCATTTTGACTGCTGCTGGAAGCTTTTTGTTTTCAAATTAAACGGACTGTTTTACTTTTCACCTTGGATCAGCCTATATATTGGATCTGTTATCCGGAAACCCATTATCCGGAAAGTTCCAAATTATGAAAAGGTTGTCTCCCATAGACTCCATTTTATCCAACTAATCCAAATTTTTACAAATGATTTCCTTTTTCTCTGTAATAGGGAAATTATTTAGTTATCTTTCAATCACTTATTTATCACTATGTGTCAAATCAGCACCTTTATTGGTCAATATATTTATGACCATCTTTCCTGCTATGGTCTTTTATCACCTCAAAGTGTGTGTGTGATATCATATCAATATCATGTTCTGTTTAAATAAAGTTGAGACTGGACAAGAGCATTGTGCTGTGCCATTTGGTTACAAACATAGTTCAGTAGAAGTTGTTAGAGCCATTTAGTCATTTTTCTTTTCAATATAATTCTAAGATCCAGATTCTCAACAGCACATTTAGAAGTTCTGCACTGTGTTTTTTTAACATCATCATATCTTTGTGAAAAATATGTAATATTACTATATAGGTCTATCAAGACAGAGTTCTAAACCTATAACCCTCATTAACAACTAATTTTTATAAGCAGAGTTCTGCCCACATGGAGATATATACTGTGTGTGTGTGTATATATATATATATATATATATATATATATATATATATATATACAACTTCCAGACGAGTATCCGCACTCCAAGGCCAATCTTAATAGAAGCAGGGGTGCACGGTAAATTTTGTATGCACCAAAGTTTTCCAGACCAGCACTCCCTTTCATGTAAAACAAATAATCTTTTATTGTTGCATCATTATCCTTTTAATGATGCAACAATAAAAGATTATTTGTTTTACATGAAAGGGAGTGCTGGTCTGGAAAACTTTGGTATATATATATATATATATATATATATATATATATATATATATATATATATATACATATATCATATATACCAATTATTCTCAGACCAGCACTCCCTGTTGTAAAAATTCAGTTATTTATTGTTACATAGTATCTATACCAGACGTTTTGGTCCCCATTGGGACCTTCATCATCCCTTTGATGAAGCTATTGGCCTTGGAGTGCGGATACTCATTTGGAAGAAACCCAAATAAGGGACAGAAGTACAGAATTAAGAGACACATTTATAAACATTCACACCACACATACACACAAAATCTACATCTGAAATTATACTGCATTGTATTCAGGCCTGAATTTGTGGAGAGGCTAAGGTGGCAATATTTTATGGGGCGACATGCTGCCCAACCACACCCACATTGGTTCAGAAACACTGGGGAGGTGCCTGCACACCAATCCCCATTGCTTTGGTCTCGATGATGAAAATTTGATTGAATAAAAGGGAGGGGACGGGGTGACGAACAACAGCGGGTCTAGGGGCGCCTGCTATGTAAATCCGGCCCTGATTGTATTGGTTTTATATATGTCTAGGGATGCAGGATCCAGGATTCGGTTCGGGTTTTGGCCAAGATTTGACTTTTTTCAGTAGGATTCGGCTGAAAACAAGCTCC
This sequence comes from Xenopus petersii, assembly GCA_038501925.1. Taxonomy (NCBI): domain Eukaryota; kingdom Metazoa; phylum Chordata; class Amphibia; order Anura; family Pipidae; genus Xenopus; species Xenopus petersii. The sequence goes on along the minus strand of CM076682.1, from coordinate 42,030,007 downwards.
TGGCTGATCCAAATCTGAAGCCAAAAAAAATAATGTGACATTTCATCACACAAACAAGGACGTCAACATTTTTTTAACTGAGCTTGTAGCTCACGGTTCTCTTTCCCCCTCGGTTCCCTAATTTACATATGCAAATTAGGGATCGGTTTTGGTTCGGTATTCGGCTGAATTTTTCACAAAAGATTTAGGATTCGGCCAAATCTTATAATAGTGGATTTGGTGCATCCTTAGATTAAATTCCATTTCTCTAAAATCACAAGTGCCTTTTAATTTATTAAAAGATCCATATATAATTATATATTGTATATGTCTGTTTATTTGACAATTACTAGTGAAATAAAATCCAAAAGCTTCTAAAAGTCTAAATGGCTAAAAGAGGTCCAGTAGGATCAGCTCCGTTCCCATTGACTTCTGTATGACCTTTACTGCTTTTACCTGCTGACGTTTGGAATTAGAGAAATAAAAAATACATTTTTAGAGAAATGGAATAGGTCCCTTATATTTGACTTAATATTTGTGACTTGTGATACTTTATGAATGGAATTAGTAAAGTATAAAATAAAGTGTAGCATAGCGAGGTTTAGTTGCCAAATCATTTAGAAACTCATTATTCCATCTAACCAGAGACTGGCTTTCAAAGTCACTAGTTGGAATCTCCTCAGGTGGTCATCTGAGTCTTCATCCACAATGGTCCCACATGGGTGCAACTTCTTTATGGGTCTATTAGGTCTATAGAAAACCATGTAGACATTAAATAATCCCAATAGGCTGGTTTTGTTTCCAGTAAGGATTAGTTATATCTTAGTTTGGATGAAACACAAGGTACTGTTTTATTATAACAAAGAAAAAGGAAATCATTTTTAAAGATTATTTGGATAAAATGGAGTCTATAGGAGTCAACTTTTATGTAATCCGGAGCTTTCTGGATAACGGGTTTCCGGATAACAGATCCCACACCTGTAGTAAAAAGGTATTTTAAAAACCCTCCGGAGAAATGTATTTATTACAAACCTCTGCACTGAAACAAGCCATCAATTAAGGCATAGGCTGCAGTAAATCACACTTTCATGCAGGCATATAGTATAGCTATCACTAGCTAGCTAACTTGTGTTTGTCCATTTCTACTGTGTAAATATGTGTGTGTAACTTGCTCACTGGTGAAAGATAAAGCATATCATAAACAAAACATAAGAGACAACATTAATGGAAATTGCAGCAACAAGATCCTTATGATTCTCAATGTAAGTATATCACTGGTTGTCTGAACACAGAAATTAATTAAACATTCACAAAACTACACTCCATCATCACACAGAACAAGTCTCAGGAATATTGATGTGCTCTAAAGCCGTTCTCCATGGTTTTTAGCTTTAGTGTCTCACAAATCTCAATGGAGTCTTATTGAGAATAGACAGAATGTTCAAGCTCATTTTTTGGTTCACTAAGCTCAAACGTAATTGATTTGTGTTTACAAAGCTTTTCATTCTTGTGCTACAGCATTGACTCTGTGTTCTGAATCACGGATAGGAAAAAGAGCTGCACTCTGATGCTGCAGAACTACAATGCCCAGAATCCCTTTACTACTTACACTGGAAGGGAATGCTGGGAACGGTAGTGCCACAACAACGAATGTTAAACTGTTTGTTTTAGTCCATTCTGTACAATATTTTTTTTTACTTTTTAGGTGGATATATTTCACATTAAAGCTGTGCATCTTGGTAAGCTGCATAACATAATGGTTGGATTCAGCAGCCCAAAGAAAGGTACTAATGTTTCAGATGTATCTCTATTTCCATTTATCCTAAATCTCTTATTTGTGTTTGTATGATAATAAATACAGAGAATGGCACAGCCATGAGGTAGGAAGATATTGTTATTCCCCAAAAAGCTACTCACTTGGCATTAAATGTAAGCTAACAGGCTCCAAAAAGTAATTTTCTCTTACCGTCCCCTGATAAATATCAGACATAAGTGACATGTCAGTTTGGTCGCACAGTTACTGCTTCCGCATAGCACATATTGATCATTGCGGACATTTGTCTCTGAGAGAGAAGTAGCGTTGCAGATTAGCACTTTCATATTTATCTGTTGAAATGTTGGCAGCATTGGAACAGAAAGGCATTCTAGATTCCTTTGTAAAATCCTCGGCGTTTGAGAGCAACAGCTTGATAATAAGTTGTCCAATTCCCTTTGCATACACAGAGCAGCATCACTTCGAGACCCTGACACTTGCACTTTCTTGTCTCCAGGAGTTGCTTAAAAATGAAGCCACTCCATGAAGGATTTTTAGTTCTAATAAGGGTTGCATGGCAACCAGGAAAGGGAAATCTAAGCAAAGTCAAATTGCTTCAAGCTTAGTTTTGCAAATAGGTTCTCTTTTGCACACGTAAACTGTTATTTATTTTTCTCTGCACCTAAATACTGTTTTCTACACCATTTACACATTTTTATGTATTTATTGGAAATCATAATCTTCTGGCGTGAGCATCTTTTAACATAATAGGCTAGGGCATTGCTTGATAAAGTTTCATCTAGGAATGCAAAGTTCAGTCAAATACAAAGGGGCAGGTTTATCAATTTTATCAATCAGATCTGATGAATCTAGAGGGATTCACCGCAGTTTTATGTTTTCCCCATTTATCAACACTCCTGTGCCTTCAAAGATGCCCCAGTAGCTCCCCTCAGCTCTTCTTTTCTGCTGATTCACTGCACATGTGCTGTTGTCAGTTACTGAGCTTAGGGACCAACTCAAAATATACAGAACCATAGAATATAAATTTCACAGGCTGATTAGTAATTAATACAGATAATTACTACATGGCAGCACAAAAACCAGTGCAATTAGCATCAGAATGTAATAATCAGCCCTGTAGCATCAGTTTATATAACAGGCCAACCTTGTTTTCTGCTTGATAATTTGTGACATCCCCTAAGCTTAGCATCTCAACAGCTGCTCAGAGCCCACTGAGAAAGTGAGTGTCGCAGACACTTTCCAAGATGGTGACCCCCTGTGACAAGTTTGAAGTCCTGGATCATTGCTGCTATTGACAAGCTGAAACTTTAGGCTGGTGCAATAAGTTCAGTATATAAAACATGGTGTTTTTAGCCCTATTCATTTTTAGGTTTTAGTTCTCCTTTAAGCAGACCAGGCCCCCTATCCCCCGAGCCCCCACATGACTACGTGCTGCTGCTTTATTATAGCTACGCCACTGTTCACATGGTTTGAGTAGACAAATGGCAGGCTGCTGTGAGGGGGGCAAAGGTGCAAGGGTGATTCGTTCCGGTGAATTGATGAATATGAATCAATAGTTACTAGTGATCAGTGAATTGCTATGGCAAAAAATGTGTAATACATTGGAAGATTTGCAAAAAGATGACATTTTGACAAATTTTCGTTGAATACTTTGAAGTCAATGGGTATTTTTTCTTGTGTTTTTTTCGTGGGCCAAATGCATTGGTGTCAATTGTCAATGGTTCATGTGAAAAACCAATAAACATTTAACAATAAAAAAAAAACGTCAGCACAAATCTGTATCAGGCCCCGGGCCGTTTCTGGGTATGGAGGCCTGAGGCTTCTCCTTCAATTCCGCCCCCCCTTGCCTCCCCCCAGCACTTACCTTTATTGTACCAGAGTACAGTTTTTCAATTTTACACCGTCGTGAATATGAAAATATATTACTAGCTTCTTCTCATGGAAATACACTTTCAAAATATAATAAAAAGTTCCATACCTCTTGTGACATAATCAAGCTACTCTTCACTATCCCTCTGTCAGCAATCTGAGTTGTTTATTTTCAAATGTTGAGGCAAAGGGGACACAAAATACATACAGATGCCGGTTATATTAAAATCATTTTGCACCCCACATTTAATCAAATCTGAAGCAAAGATACTATGAATACTGTTGCTCATTGTTTTGGTGATAATAGTGTCCTAATCCATTTTAATGATTCACGCAGATCAGTGGTTTCTCGAAAAGATCATTGTGAAAGACGGGGAGTTTTCTTCAGCAAGCTACATGTTTAATCACAATGAATGGATCGTCTGCAAATCTGACAGAGAATTTACAGACACTGTAATTTCATTGAAAGGTACCAATAGAAGTAGCTGATCATAAATTATAAGGCGACTTCTCTTTTAGTAAATTAGAGTAACTAGAAAGTTACAGCTTCATGAAATTGGTTTTCCACCATAAGAGTGTTGCAGATTTCCCCATACCATCTGATTTTTATAGGCATTCAAAATCCTCTAGTATATGGACAATATCCTATTTAAAGGACATGTCAACCCTATATTTTGCTACCATGTATATAAGTTGGGGACATCCCCCCTACCTAACAGCAGTACATACTGCCTCTATCATCTCGGCAGCACCATCATATTTTCCTAAAAAACAAATAGCAGCATTTACATAGCGACCATTTTCCCTCTGACATACCATCAGTGACATTTACCTCTGCAAACAGCACATGTGCACTGTAAGGTTCATGCAATCAAGAATTCATGCTTACACTAGGGTTGCCATCTGTCTGGTTTTGACCCTGGTTTTTTGAAGAGCTGCCCAGGTCAAAACCGCCTGCACGGGTTTTCCAAATTAGGAAAATTGGGTAGTATTTCCTATGAATGACAAAGGGATTGGCCAATCGCCAATCGCTGTGTTATAGCCCAGCCCCATGATGTCATTGCCCACCCCTCCATGTCACAGCCCCAACCCCTCCACATCACTGCCCGGCCCCCTGCCCAGTCTCCAACAGGCTAAAAGGTGGCAACCCTAGCTCACACAGAGACAACTTACTTGTTCTGTTTTGATTGAACACTATAATAGCAATGCTATGTCGTCATTGGCTGCTAGACTGGAGGGTGTGTTTAGTCTGAGTTGAGAAGAACTGAGCATGTGCAATAGCCAAAGTAAATTCCTTAGGAGGGGGTCGAGTGTGTTAAAGGAGTAGAAGGAATCCTAAATGATTAAATAGAGGCTGCAGCCTTACTATTAATCTTTTAACAACCGGAGTGGCAGGTATTAAAATATTTCAAAGAGGCTGACTGATTACATTTTTTTGTGCGGGGTTTATATGTCCTTTAATACATGTCCTTGGAATACACTTAAATAATACTTTTACATTCATCCAGTCACAAGTGAGAGCATGCAAAATGCAGCACACTTAATGATTATTGATCTGTCTAGTCCTTTCCATAAGAAGCTGGCATTCCATAAGCAAGGGCTTCTCCACGATGGTGATATTTTTAAATATATTTTTCTTTTATATTTTGACCCCTTGTGTATTTTATATGGCAAAAAAAACCTCAAAACAATGTGTTGCTATGTGTAAATTAAAAGTTCAACTTTCCTAATTTTTCTCCAGAAATGAATACAAACGAAATTAAGGTAAAATCTTTCAGTACCACAACAAAGGGAAAGTGGGAACTGAAAGTGCTGGGAATCGCCACAGGAGAAGAGAAAGAGGACCTTTACATTGTTGTGTTTGGGAAAGAGGGCAAATCTCCCAAACAGAAAGTAAAGAAACTTAATTATGAGCCTTTTTGGGTGAGTCACATATATAGTTGCCTCTTCCTGTTAGAAATATTTGTCTTCAACTAGAAAGCTTAAATGAGCATACAGCCATACAGCGGTTACTGTAAATAGACATACCGTTTTATACATTAAGGGGCAGATTTATCAAGGGTCGAATTTCTAATAACTCCCATAAACTTATTCAAAATTCAATTTTTTTTTCAATTCAGGGGAAAAGGATCAACCTGCAAACTCGAATCAAATTTGATTCGTGTTTTTTTTACAAAAAAACTTTTTTTCTTTTTAAAAGTCCACTAAACGACTCCAGATTTTAGATAGCAAATAGTCGAATTAGAATTCTTAAAGGGACAGTACATGATAAATTTCAAAACTCAAATCAAATAACACTAAAATAAACTTGAGATTCGAATTTTCAATTCAAATTTTCAATTCAAATTTTCAATTCAAATTTTCAATTCCCTCCTTGATAAATCTGCCCCTAAGGGTGTATGTATTCATCTTTGCTAATGTGCAACACACTATCATTCAGATCGCTGCCATTGTGCTGCCCCAGTTTTCAGACTGTTGATGGTACAGATATGACATGGAAACTTTGATCATGGCTCCCTATAAATTGAATGTGTATTTAAATTGCTTTGGTGGTGGCAGTTTTCCATGCTTTTAAAATCATTTGCTGGGAACATGATTTTACATCACAGATCTAAACAAAAAGTTGGATCTCGGTTCACTGGATCCTTGTTGACTGGACTCTACAATGTAGCCATCATTCTGCTGATCAATATACTACTCTGTATGAGTTACAGTGCTGCTTGTATATTTGTGTAAATTTTACACATAATCCTATAGAAACTGTTCAATTTTGATTTACCCTGACAGCTGCATGTAGAAGGCATCGGGGAGATAATAAAGATTTCATTCTTGAACAAGACAGGAAGAGACATTCAGCTGCTCAAGGTACTGTGCATGTGGCTTTAACTAGCTGTGACTGTCTAATCAATAAGCTAAAGGTTTTTTAACTTATGTTTCCATTCAAAGATAGGACATCATGCAAATATATAATGCAAACAATATAAATCCCAGTTACAATATTTTTTTTCTGTAGGGATTTCTGATACAACAGTGGTCATACATATTGTTGTTCATTGTGTCATTACTATCTTTGTTGTTGCATATTGGAGATCTGATCTGATTGCAAAAAGCATCAGATCCAGCTCATCATATCTGATTCCAACAAGGATTCTTAATTAGTGTACAATCTAGTGATGAGTGATTATGCTCCTTTTCACTTCAGTGGAAAATTCACAAAACAGTGACATTTGTGAAACACATAGTGCTTTTTTCATGCAGCATGCATTGAGTTGAATTGCTGTTTTCTCACAGGGTTTTTTTCGTGCAAAATACTGTACATTGAAAACAATCGGTAGCATTTCTTGGTGGTTTTTTTTGCATAGTGTGCATTGAAGTCAATGGGTGTTTTTTCTTGGCTTTTTTTCCTGCAGTTTTACGTGCGCATTTGTTTGCTGCAAAATCTTGCAGTAGTTTTGCTGATGGCAAAACACTAAATTTCACTGTAATTCCATGTCAGACAAAAAATTTTCACTCATCATTAGTGAAGTCTTTCTCCCTGCATGCATAACTCATGCAAGCCTCTGGAGCAGTCCTGTCCAACATCTGTAGTACCGAGGGTCATAATATTTCTGGCCTACATGGTGGATGGCTGATAATGAAAGCCAGTGCCGACCACTCCACCTTTTTTAAACCAAACCCACTTTAAACTATCCCATGTTAACACAAGAAATGTTGAGATGATACCCACATTAATGGTGTTAGCACACCAAAAACCAAATGATTGGTGCTCACTGCATGGATATCACTCGTCACTTATGTGAAAAAAGTTTGTCATATTAAAACATACCCTTAAATCCATTGCCTCATCCTCCTCTGTGATAGCACAGCAACCCCCATGATTAAACACATTGGGGACCCCCTAACTAGTATTTCCAAATGCTAACAAACCCCCCACCAGACTCACCTCCCACAGGCAGAGCAGTCATAGTATGATTCACACAGACAGGGCAAGCACACGCAGGCAGCATAGGGCAGGCAGAGTATGGTACACACAGGCAGAGTAGGGCAGGGAGACAATGGCACACACAGGCAGCATAGGGCAGGCAGAGTATGGCACACACAGGCAGAGTAGGACAGACACAGGCAGAGTATGGCACATACCTGCAGCATGGGGCAGGCAGAGTAGGATAGACACAGGCAGAGTATGGCACACACGGGCAGCATGGAGCAGGCAGAGTATGGAAAACACAGGCAGAGTAGGACAGACACAGGCAGAGTATGACACACACGGCGAGCATAAGGCAGGCAGATTATGGGAAAACACAGTCAAAATAGGACAGACAAAATATGGCACACACAGGTAGGGTAGAGCAGGTACAGGCAGGTAGGAGACAGGGAAACAGGACCACTCTAATTAACAGATGTGACACAATGCGAGTGCTGCTCCTACAGTCTGTCTAAGGTTAAAACAGGTGAACAATGCGGGCACTGACATTATGAAGTATGATAAATGCAGGTCCCTACAGGTGTGAACAATGCAGGGCTTTTACATCCTGGAAGTGAGGTGTGAGCAATGCAGGGCCAGTTAATCACGGAACTGATAATCTTACTCAAAAGTTAACAATCACAGCAGCCAGACTTTAATGGAGGGCCACACAAGAGGAGGGGGGCTAGAGACTTTAACAGGACAGTGTCAAGGTCTTTGGTCATCCTCCCAGAGCATAACCCAATTAACCAACCTTCTGACCTCATAAAACCTTCCACAACATATTCACACAAAGTTAAGGATGGATTTGAAAGGCCTCAGCATTATTTTAGAAAACAACCATTAACAAAGTTGTTAACCAGCACCCCAGAAATGCTTCGAAATTTGAAAATTCCAGCCCTTTTCCACACCCTAGCTGTGACAAGCAAATAAACCTCATACCAATAGGGGTGGGAGGACAGGATGTTCCACCAAGTGCTGCCAAAGGAAAGGAAGTTCAACTCCCTGTCACCCCTTCTTATCTTCTTTCTCACCATCCACCTCTTACCCTCACCTTTCTTCCCCTTAAACCTAACCCAGTTCCTCCATTCCGCCATTCCTTTCTTACTTGGTCAAGGCTCTCCCTTCCTAAACACTTTGGTTTCTGGGGAGCTCCATTATGGCTATAGTTACTGGACAAAATGTAGTTTATCTACATTTTAAATAGGCCAGTTGGTTCTGTTAGTTTCACTGGGGTTGAATTTACATTTCTGCCTATATTGTTCAATCTTTTTGAAAAAGGCGAAATACTCTGCACGCATTGCTTTAAAAAGCAGTGCTTAACTTTACGTCCATTCACAGTATCTGATCCTTCATATCCAGATTTCATCTCCAATTTTATTGATTTCCTGAGATTCAGGATCAGGGTGAACTAAATCTGCCAAATGTTAAGTCACCTCCAAGCAAAGCTTACCCTCTGTTACCCAGTTTTAAAATATTCTAGTGCCCAGTTCATCTCTAAAGGTGTTTGGATCCCAGTGCACATGTTGCTGTTGCTAACTCTGGCTTTTCAAATACACTCATGCAGAAACACTCCACTTCAACCCAGCAAGTTAAACAAGGCACATTATCACAATTTCTCAGGATTCAGCATCACCCTAGTTCTTGGAATAGACATGTTTATTACAAGCTGCTTTTTACCAGTTAATGTCTCCCTTTTAATGTGTTTTTATGTAAAAGCACCATCTGGGGCCACAAATCATTTATTGCACAATAATGCACACAAAAAGCATTCTTTATTCATACAGAGAATGCCATCAAATGTCATAATGGTAATGATGGCTCTATTGTCATTTTAACTGAAAAACAATGTAATAAAGAATAATATGTTTTATTCAATCATGACATTTTTTGTTTCTCTACCCACCAAGAGAAGTTATGTGGATTCTGAGTATATTCAGAGAAGAACAGATAATGCACGCACAATTAAGCACTTACCCATATAAAGTTATATTGCACCCTGTCTTTTTTGAGCTGGTATAGAATAGGGTTAATGTATAGGTTTGGTTTAATGCAATATCTGACTGCTCTGGTCAGGGGAAGGGGGGCACTGACTGAGGTTACAAATACATTGTTACTTTGTATTACTATTATATTTTGATGCATACCCTCTCCTATTCATGTTCCAGTCTTTTATTCAAACTGTTGCCTGGTTGCTATGGTTAACTGGACCCTAGCAACTATAGATAGCTGCTAAAATTCCACACTGGAGAGCTTCTGAACTTAAATAATTCAACCCCCCCCCAAAAAAGACAAAAAATTATTATGACAAAATAGAATTAGAAAATGAATGCCCACAGCATATAAAAGCTTAATTTTGCAATGCACTGCCCATTTTTATCACTGGGGTACTTAATAAAAACACTTTTTTTCACCAAAACCTTTCCATTTTTATCTGCATAAATAGCAATGCCTGTTGCTCATTTCTAGTGATGGGCGAATTTGCGCCGTTTCGTTTCGCCGAAAAATTCGCAAATTTTGCGCGACATTCGCGAAACGGCGAAAAATTCGCGAAACGAGACGCCGGCGCCCGTTTTTTCGACGCCGGCGCCCGTTTTTGACGCCGGCGCCCGTTTTTGACGCCGGCGTCCATTTTTCGAGAAAAAATTTTTGACGCGGGCGAATTTTTTGACGCGAATTTTCGCAGGAGTTTCGCGAATTTATTCGCTGGCGGCGAATCGCGCAAATTCGCCGCGAATAAATTCGCCCATCACTACTCATTTCCTATAAAGTAGATCACAAAAGGGTTCTAGATGCCCAACATAGATTTCAGCATACATCTTTTTAGAATAAACTCTGAGCCTCTGTATTATGTAAACCTTATGATTTATCCTTAGGTGGGAAGGTAAAATAAATAACACGTAAATATTATTTGCCAGATGATAAACTGCGTCATCTGGGTTACGTTGAGGAATTACAGGTTAGAAATACAAGAGAGAGATAAATGCAGAGTCTGTTTGCAACAGTGCATAAAGTAATAGTTTATAAAGTCAGGAGAGTTTGGTTGTAAAGGAAAATAAATCCTCCCACAAGTCATGGTAAATTTGGAATCTCTTAGAACAGGGGTCCCCAACCTTTTTTTACCCGTGAGCCACATTCAGTTTTAAAAAGAGTAACACAAGCATGAAAAAGGTCCCTGTGTTGCTAAATAAGGGCAGTGATTGCCTATTTGGTAGCCCCTATGTCGACTGACAGCTACAGGAGGCTCTTTTTGGCTATAACCCTGGTTTTTATGCAGCGAAAACTTGCCTACAAGCCGGGATTTGAAAAGAAAGCTCCTGCTTTGAGGCCACTGGGAATAGCATCCAAGGATTTGGTGAGCAACAAATTGTTCACAAGCCACTGGTTGGGGACCACTGTATTACAAGATTTAGGGGACTCCATCATTCTGTATCATTCTGTACATTTTTGTATGGGTCTATACTCTTTGTCTAAAACTGAGCTTTTCCTGTAGCAGTGGTAGTTCACTACCACTTTACAATACGTTAGTGCAAATAAGAAACAGATATAGGCATAGACTAAAATGGATTTGAAAGAAATGTATGAAAAAAGGTCAAGGGCCTTTTAGCATGACTTGCTAACATTAATTTACTGTAAAAAGTATTTAACTTTTAGTATAGCTCTAACTGGGTAAATTGAAAAAAAGTGCATGATGGTTCCCTTGATTGACTAGTAGATAGGTTGTGCCCTTGAAAGAACCCATATACAAAGATATAGGGAAAAATGTACCTAAAACTGGAGTTTTATGGGACCCATTACTCAACCCATGTGCAAAGGAACAAGAGGAGTTGAGCCTGGCAGGTGTTAATGACACTTGTCCCATGCCTTGTGGTGTAGAGGATATTTAATTTCAAGGTAGGCCAACATTGACTGCTAACCTCAGTAAAGTAGATGCCTTGTGCAATTATGGACTCTGCACAGAATGTTGCAGCCACTAGATAAGCCATGCAGAAGCTGCCCATTGGACTGCTAAATCCCAACCATGGGGCAGATTTACTAAAGGGCGAAGTGACTAATGCTGGCGACGATTCGCCAGCATTACCGCTTTCAGTGACTTCACCGATTTACTAACAGGCACAGGCTTCAATTTGCTAGCGAAGGAGATAGACGCTAGCAGTGATTCGCACTGTAACGCCAGGCGACTTTTCGCTCTGGCGAATGGATGTTACTCCACAAATACACTAAAATGCCAATTTTACTGATTTCGCCAGCCTTGCCTTACCAGCTCACACCAGGCGAAGCGCAATGGAGCGCATAGAACTTCCTCAATCTTCAGTTACTTACATCATATATTTTGAGTGGAAAGCTTCTAAGTCCAAAAAACGCTGGTGTCTTTTCCTTTTTTCAGGGTGATAGGCTGCAAAAGTGTTTACATGTTTTTTTTTTGTGTAACCGGTTTCCCCCATACATTTTATAACATATGGGAACATTATTTAACACTGGGCTTTTGTGTAGGGCATTTTAACAACTCAAATGACTTTATTAGGGTTCCCTTGGCATATGTAGTTACCAGTAATGTATTAGGTGCAACATGTAACATAAAGACGTCTATGCAAATTAGCCTGAGTGCAAGACCTCTAACGAAGTTGCGCTTAGGCAGATTTGACCGCTACCACTTCTTCGCTTTGCTCGAATTGTTGAAGTAAAGCTAGCGAATAGTGATGGGCGAATTTATTCGCCAGGCGCGAATTTGTGGCGAATTTGCGCGATTCGCCGTCAGCGAATAAATTCGCGAAACGGCCGCGGAAAAAATTTGCCGGCGTCAAAAAATTTCTTTCGAAAAAACGGGCGCCGGCGCCAAAAACGGGCGCCGGCGTCGAAAAAAACGGGCGCCGGCGTCAAAAACGAGACGCCGGCGCCGTTTTGCGAATTTTTCGCCGTTTTCGCGAATTTTACTGAGAAGCGAAACTGCACAAATTCGCCCATCACTACTAGCGAAAATACGACAGCGTCCGATGACCAGGACAAAACTTCGCATTTTAGTAAATTAGTGTTGTCTGGGTGAATTTTCGCCTGGTGAAGTGTTGCAATTGTTGCAAACCTATCACTGCCAATTTTCGCCGCTTAGTAAATTTACCCCCATGTCTAGAATTTGAATATATGTAGTGAGTGGGACCAAGAATGCTGGCAATGAGTTACAGCCAGGGCTTTCCTCATCACACTGTATAGTCCCTGGTTTTAGCAAACAACTTAACAACCTGATTTCCCTATGGATTTTCCACACAATATAATGAGTTTTGCACCTCTGAGATATGTTTTATGGATTCTAATTTACATTGTAAATGTGCAAAGACTTTCCCATGAATATACTTTGCAATGGAAATTGATGCAAAATATATTTGCAAATAGAGTCAATTAAATAGATTTGTGAATGATCAAAACTTGAAGAAATGTATTTTCTTTCCCTTGACTGATGAGCCATTTTTTTATTTCTTTGCATTCAGATCCAACCTGATGCTATTTCATTGTTCTTCCATTTCTGAAGCATGTATATATATATATATATACAGTATATTTATTCTTACTATTCATTTCATATTTTATTTCATTTAAGGTTCGTCTGAGAGACATGGATACCAAACAGGAGATAGGCTTTTATCCAAAGCATCTTTCCCATAAAGATGGTATAGAGTCTGTGACCGAACTAGCAGCCATCTTTCCAAACATACCACCTCTCACGGGTAGGTGGTTAAAATAATCTTTGCAACCGGCAGAAAAAGAATTTAGCTGCCTTCATTCTGCCATTCAGTAATAGTTTCCCAGCATCTGTCCTGAATAAAACCTAAATGGGGCATGTAAATATACAAGTATGGGCGCCATTCCTGGATTATTGTCTAACCTACAGCTATTTTGTCTTTTACTGTAGATGTTTCCTATTCAGTGAATATCAAGACAGGTAACTTGCCTGCATCTGGAACTGAGGCTGATGTCTTTATCACAATATTTGGAGAAAATGGCGATACTTGTAAAAGGAAGTTGACACCATTATCATACCCTGGGGTTTTAGCAAAAGGGCAGGTCAGTATGTTTTGTGCCGGGTTAAAAAAAGGCCCTTCTTAATCTGTACAGGTGCATCTTATCTTGGGCACTCATGTTATTTCCCTATGCCTCACAGACCAAGCTCCCTGCCTATGCAGTTCCTCCTTGTTTGCACACTTATGGTGGAATGTAATAAAAGTCGTAAAGAGCAAAACAATTTGCACAAATAAGAATAAAAATTTCCATTTCGCAATGTAATACTCTTCTTTATACTGTTATTACATTGCGAATTTTCATTGCGCATTGCGAATTTTCATTGTGCATTGCCCACTTTTAAGAATTGCTTGAAGGTGTCAATCTTTTGGAGCAAACGTAACAACTTTTTCAGTAAAAGGTTTTATTACATTCATTGCACACTGGTGCAAACTCTAAAATTTGCAAACCTTCTTCCACTGATGGAGGTGGTCACAAAACAGTTTCCGGGTTCGCAAAAGCAATATTAAATTTGCGAAAATGAGAATTTGTTCGCAAAGAGCCATAACTTTTCGCATTGTGAATATTTTTTCCGTTACTGACTTTTATTACATTCACCCATTACTGTTTTTCTTGCATCATATTACATATGGTAGAGACAATAAGGCAGTGGTTATTTTCCCTTGGAGTATTTTACCCAGAAGGTAATGCTGGGTAAAATACTCCTCTATGGTGCAAAAACGTCTTCAAGCTGCCCTCATTGGCAGCTCCTGCAGGTACCCACTAACTACACTCAAACACTACGGAGCTCATATATGTCCACAAATACAATGGGCAACTTGTGCTTTTCCTGCAGTGAGCTGCTCCTAAAATCACTTTCATCAAAGGTACTTGCATCCAAATGCCAAATTCCGTATAGTTGTGCCCAGTGGCCATAAGTCCTTCCTGCTTTCCATTCCAAATTGAGCGCTGCTGTGCCTTTTGGTGCACGGAACTTTGTAAACCCTTGAGCTAGCCTCACCTTCTAAACAGGCAGGTATATCACTGCTGTGGAGTCAGGGCCGGGCCAAGGTAGTTTGGCACCCTCGGCAAGGGCTTCAATCAGCGCCCCCGCACCCCCTTTCTGTATGACCATTTCCCACCAAATCACGCTTTTTGTAATAAAAAAAACCTTACAACACATTAATGAATCAAACTGTACCTGTGCTAGCCAGCAGCACCCAAAATATTGCCCCCGAAATACTGTCCCAATCTGTACCTGTGCCAGCCAGCAGCCCCCCCCCGAAGTCTGTACCTGTTGTGCCAAACAATTCAGCATTGACCCCTAAGTCAGGACTCAGCAGCATAGCAGCATTACCAAAATTGCCCGGCCCCAGCCCAGATCAGTGAGTACCTGTCCTCTCTCTGTGTTCTCTTCTCCAATAACACCAGCCGCCAATAACATCAGAATGCCGGTTATGCTACCGCCCAGCACTGCCTGAGGGCTCTCTCCAATGCACCAGGCCAGACCAGCACAGGCGCACAGCTCCCTCCCTGAGTGACGTCACCACACCGGCGCGCACTTACTACAGCGCATGAATGCAATTGCGCATTTGTCTACTCTTATTCTCTGGAGCAAGCAACCGAGCAGGAGGGAGAGACAGGGCATGCTGAGGCACCAGATCCAGCCAGGGCAAGTAAGAGGGAGGTGGGAAGCAGAGCGGAACTCTGCTAGCCGCATTGGTGAACTTAAATAAATAAATAAATAAAAAATTCTCTCTTTTCAAAAGTGCGCCCCCCTATGACTGCGCCCTAGTCGGGTGCCTACTCTGCCTACCCCTAGTTCCGGCCCTGAGTGGAGTTGCCCTAAAGAATTGAGCAAACTGCAACTGTATTTGATTTATGGAAAGTGCACACACAGTTGTGTCTGCTTTGACAAATCAGACACAGAGTGGAAGTGTCAGTCACAGTCAATGCCTGCACGTGCGTTCTGGTAAAAAACGTTTGCAGGAACCTGTCCTGTTTTGACAGTTTAGCCCGAACTCCCGGGTTTCTTACTGAAATGTCCTGACTTTCTCTTTGATCTTCTGCACTGACACCAGAAAAAGACAACATTTCTGAAGCTTAATTAAAATAAGAGTTTTTTTTGGCAGAGAGCCCAGAACAGTCAGCAGCTGCACATAGATACATTTGTAACAATTTAAGATAAGCAAAAAACAAAACAAAAACCAATTGTAACTATTTAAGATAAGCAAGTCTCTTGGGAGAACTGAGACTAGCAGCTTAAAGGGCAATTTGCTGTTATAATAAAACATTGCACTAAAATTGCCAGAAATGTGTTCAAACTTTCATAACCTGCCAAATTTAGTAAAATGGATATGGTAATTAGGGGGTGTGGCCTAATGCTCCCATTATCCCTTTTATGCTATAATAAGAAATACACAGAGACTGTTGTACCTTTATATAGGACTCTTGTCAATAAAATGAACATTTCTTCTTTAACTGAGGCCTATTAAGTTCATTGAGTATCTGCAATAGTTTAATCCCAATATAAATGGATCATTTTTTTTGCTAGCTCCTCTAGCTGTTGTTCGTGTAAAGTGTAAATACGTTTTATGATTTCTTTCTCTCGTTTTTTCATGCATTTCTTTGGCACTGCATTTTCCCACTATAATATAATGGAAAATGCTGCAACATTTGTGCTTTTGCAGAGGTGGGTGTCCATTAGGATGAAATAAAGATAAACACATTTCATTCTTTCACTGTTTATTGTGGTGTAAACTTGATCTGTGTGCCTGGGCGGTGAAACCTTGAGAAACGACTGTGAAAAGACAGAGAAGTGTTCATCCAAGATAACCTGCATAGTGAGAAAGCTGTCCTTCATTTCCGCTCCCTAGCTAGACTCAGAATTCATATGAGATATAGGCAACAAAGCTCTGATTTACCTGAGTTGTGCCTGTTGAAGCACAAAGAGCAATTATACAGTATGTGATGCAAGAATATGGCTTTTGCTATTCTGTCACTGTCAGATTTCATGCCATGCATATCTTGTCTTTTCTTCCCTGTACTGTGGCATTTAGTTTCATTCTTGGAGGGGGCTTCTTGTTTTTCTGTGGGTTGTTTATAACCATTAGGGATGTAGCGAACTGTTCGCCGGCGAACTAGTTCGCGCGAACTTCGACTGTTCGCGTCCGCCGAATGTTCGCGAACGTCGCGCGACGTTCGCCAATTGGTGTTCGCGTTCGATTCGAAGTAAAATTTCGTTCGACCATTCGACCATTCGACCGTTCGATCGCTAAAATCGAACGATTTCCATTCGTTCGAACGATTATAAGCATTCGATTGAATTAAAATCATTCGATCGAATAGCTTCGATCGTTCGATTCGAACGAAAATCGTTCGATCGTACGAATAAAATCCTTCGATCGTTCGATCGAACGATTTTATCGAGCGTTCGAAGTTCGCGAACTGTTCGCGAACTGTTCGCTTTTTTGCCGGTGTTCGCGAACGGCGTTCGCGAACATCAAATCGGCAGTTCGCTACATCACTAATAACCATATCATAGCACCATAAAATGACAGGTGTGGGATCCATTATCTGGGAAACCCATTATCCAGAAAACTTTGCTCTATGGCATGGCCATATCCCATAGACTCAATTTTAATCAAATAATTAAAGATTTAAAAATTCTTACTTTTTTCTCTGTAATAATTAAATTCATATAGACAAATACAAGAGGTCCTCTGCACTCAACCCATTATCAATATATTTAAGACAGAGACATTATGTGCATACTGCTACTGAAAAATGCCTTACCCTTTAAAGTGGACCTGTCACCTAGACACAAAAATCTGTATAATAAAAGTCCTTTTCAAATTAAACATGAAATCCAATTTCTATTTTTATTAAAGCATTCATAGCTGCTGTAAGCTCATTTAAAAATCTCAGATGTCAATCAAATATTGTCTGCCCCTCCTCTATGCCATGGGCATAGAGGCGGGGCAGACAATTACTTTCACTTTCCATTCAGCACTTTCTAGATGTCACTGCTCTCCACACATTCCCCCATTCTCTTCATTTAATTGTGTAACCAGGGCATGGGAATGGACATTGGGTCCTCCATTCTGGTGCACAAACAAGATTCTGAGATGATGCAAGGCTTTCCTTAAAAACAGTGTCCACAAAATGGCTGCTGCCTGCTTGCTATCATTTTGAATTCCCAGACTGAAGGAAACACAATTCAAATAATTTATACAGTGTTATTAAAGTTAATTTTGCTTGACTAATGTGATAAAATAGGATTTTGAATAATTTTTTTGGGTGACGGGTCCCCTTTAAACAAAACAGGGATTGTTTGTCCATATATTGCAATATATTTAAGCTGGCCAACTACGTCACAGTCATCCCATATCTGGCCAGTCCTACGCTCAATTTTCATCTGATTCATTAAGAATTCTATTGCTTCATTATACATTTTACAAAGGCGACTAAGTTTTACCTGCAACTTACTAGCTGCCTTCAAAGTAAAACTCCCAAACTTGGCTGCCCTTTTATTAGACACCAGTGGGATTGGACCTGGTTTTTAAAATTAGTGGTGAGAATACTTTCCCTTGTTTGTTATAATAATTAAATTCAACCTTGTACTTGATCCTAACTAAGATATAATCTTGCTGGAGGCAAAACAATTTAATTTGACTTTATTTAATTTTTATTAGTAAACTAAGGGGCAAATTTACCTAAGGGTGAAGTGGCCGTCGCTAGTGTAAATTCGGCAGAAATCTAATTCGCAGCGACATTGCCAATTTACTAGCAGGCGTAGGGGACAATTAGCTAGAGAAAGAATACATTGCTAATGAATTTTGGCTCAGTTGAACGATCATTACTCCACAAATTCACAAAAGTGTGAATTTTCCATTACGTTACCTCTTTCGCCAGAGTTTCCTTCGCCAGGTTAGACCTGGCGAACTGATAAGATGAAACTACATCCTCCTCAATCTTATGTCAGTGACATCATATCCTGTATGCCGGACAGTTATAAAATAGAAAAAAAAACGCTGAGGTTTTTTCATATTTTAAAGTGGGAATGTGTTTAAAAGTTGTAACTGTTAAATAATTTCTTAAAAAAATTTTTTTCACCATTTGAGGGGCATGCCACATTTGTTTTAGAGTGGGCTCAAGTCTAGGACAATAGAGGATCATTTTTGTCTTTATTTTGCTCGCTTGGACATTTTTAATAATAAGTGGCTACTTCAAGCATTTGCACATCTCTAATAAAGACATATACACCTTGTGTATTACTCCCTTCCCTTTAGAGTGTAAGCTCTTTTGCATAGGGCCTTCCTCACCTTTTGTACCGGTATTGATTGTGATGTATGTAACTCCATATTTTCTATGTATATAATTCATGTGATTTAGTTGTATAAACACATTTACTTTACAGTGCTACGCAATACGTTGGCGCTATGTAAATACATGTCAATAATAATATATATGACCTATATTTTCCCATCCCTATTTTAATTGACTTCAGTATAAGTGTGTTAACAAAGTTTCACTAGGCAAAAAATGAACACTAGCCAAACTTGTCTATAAAATGCTTGCGCTGACGAATCTAGAGAAACTTCACCATCGTTCAGCTGCCGAGACATAACTTTGCATTTTGATGAATTAGCAGCACTGCAAATTAACATCTGACGAAGTGCGGTGAAGCCTTCCGAAGCGAAAATTCGCCCTTCAGTGAATTTTCCCCTTAGAGATCCAAATTACAGAAATACCCCAGGTCCTGAGCATTCTTGATAGCAGGTTCCATACCTGTAGTACCAGAACTGACACTTTTCTGGTATAAATCTCATATCAATATTTTAGTCGTGATGTGGCCTTTTACATTTGCCAAAATACAGTCATAACTGCAGGACATCTGTTCCGAAAACTCTGTATGATAACACTGGTTCTCCTTGGCACATTTTGTGTTATCCAGATGTGGAGGAGGTGTTCGCTTATGACATTCCTTTTGTGAAGCTCCCAACAGCTGCAATATTAGCTGCGAAATTAGCAGTGCATAAAAATATAGCATATGCTGAAAGTCTGGTATGAACTACTCCTGTTATTTCTTCATGGCATACTAGCAAAGAACCTCAGCCACCATAGAAAAAAACATGGCAGGAAAATTCTAAAAGCAAGCCATGTTCATAAATGAGATGTGGGTATTGCCCCATAGTTAACGCAATCATATAAAAACCTATATACCTTTCCTTCAAAAAATGCAATCTAACTAAAGCTATTCTACTGCTTTAATTAGATTATAGTTTTGGGATTTCCAGCACAGTTGAATGCAAGGGAAAAGATATTGAACGTCTCGGCTTAAACAGGGATTATTTAACAGTTTCCATTGTGTGTATAGATAAAGCAATTTATCAAAGAGCATCCTGCAGTCTTTCCATAACTACTAAAACTAGCTCAGCTGTACATAAAAATCATTGAGTGGAAGGAATGTGTTTTCTGTCTGGAGACCTGATTCTATCTTTAGGTTAAAAACTAGAGGGCTCGTTTTCCTATAGCACCCGCGACAGTCAGGTGCACAATTTGATCTCATGAACTGTAGATTTCATTGACTTGTACCATTTTATAAACAGATTACGAAAAGGTACATATATGAATAGCAATATTATATATAATGACCGGTATTACCGGTATAGGATCAGTTATCTGGAAACCCGTTATTCAGAAAGCTCTGAATTACAGGAAGGCCATCTTACATAGACTCCATTTTAATTAAATCATTTGGATTTTTTAAAAATATTTTCTTTTTCTCTCTAACAATAAAAGATTACCTTGTACTTGATCCCAACTAAGATATAATTACTCTTTACCAGAAGCAACACAATCCTATTGGGTTTATTTAATGGGTAAATTATTTTTTAGTAGACTTAAGGTATGGAGCTCCAAATTAAAGAAAGGCCCCTTATCCAGAAAATCCCAAGTCCCAAGCATTCTGGATAACAAATCCCATAAATGTACAACTTTTCTGCACCTGTGAGGAAAAGAGTGGCAGGATAAAGGGCAGGCAGTTACATGCCATGCATTGTGCATGGCATTTTAATGGGTGCTATTCTGCAATTATTACTTACCTTTGCAGTAATTATACATGCGCCCCCTTTTGCCTTGTGCTGCTTAAAAAATATATTCTATTATCATTCAATTTATTTAATAAAGACAGATATTATTATCAGTTCTAATCAAGCAGCGAAGAGCAAATTAAACTGTTTTTTTTTCAGCTTCTAAAACCTGTAAATTAATCCCCTTTTCACTGCCTGTGGAGGAGCAGGCCCCACTGTTCACTTTTCTTTCCATAAATAACCTAAATGGGCAATTATCTAAACAGAATTACTATATAGGCATTTAATAACAAATCACTGATTATTGAGCACAATCCATGAAGAATAAGGTAGGTTACAAATATAGTATAGTATACAGTATATAGTCAGTATATACGCACGATACAGCAATGGTGAGAATTCACATCTATAGAACATGTAAAGAGGTACCAATCAGTTAACTTAAAGTTCTCCCCCTTATCTTGGAGCTTCTCTCCAAGTGGAACCCCCTACATTCTGATGCCACTGTTGAATGCCACCGGGGACCTAGCTCCTTTAACACTTCTCGGTGGAGCCCAAACTGCTCGGCTGAATAGCCCTGAACCTAGCTTTCTCTCCCAGAGAGACCAATAACAGGGATCAAATCACACTCACTTGATCCTGCACTTGTCTGGGGTTCCACTATTGACTCCCATCAACTTATTAGGAAGTCCCAGGCAAAAGACCCTGAACCCTTATGGGCTCCAACATATATAAGATGCCACAATGCAATGCATCAGCCCCTAATTTTCATGGCTTCTCCTTGGTAATAGCCACCATTGATTGTCTTCACTAAAGACTGATACAAACTGGCCTATTTTCTTATAAAGTAAACTTCTGCTTCACTGTGACTGTGAAAAATGTGAAATTCTTAATAATTGCACCCACAATCAGATACAAACGCCCAATATACCTTTGTATTTTAATTAAGTACGTAGTATATTTGCCTAAGCATTGATTTTTTTTTTCATTGGCAATACTATATGCTCCCAATCACTGCTTATAGTATTTTTTTGTAATTAAATTACAATAAGAAGAAGCCTGACAAGGATTATGGCTTAAAGGGGATGTAAAGTACAAAATAATACTGCATATATATCTTCTCTGCCATAAAAGAAGCATCTTTGCAATATATTTTATTTAGAAATTCAGTGCCGTTTTTATAAAATAAGCATTCTTCTGCCAGCATTCGTATCCTCTGCCTCTCAAAGCTGCACACTGAAATCCTTTGGAAGCTTCAGGGCCGGAGCAGTGTGAAAAGATCAGATACTCTGCATTTGGAAGGGCAGGGAAGCAGTGCTGGATTCTTTCTCACTGGTTAACCTCAAAGATAAATGAACACATAGATAACAGCCGTGCTCAGCTTCCCTTTCCTTTGGAATGGAGATCATCTGATCGTTTCTCACTGCTTTGGCCGTGTCCGGTTTTGTACATAGCACCTGCCTATTATCTGATAAGGTCTCCCTGTTAGTTTCTGATTCTTGCAGTGTTCTTTCTATAGCCAAAGACAGTACCCTAATTAGATTATTTGTATTTTCTGTGTCAATATCAAGACTTACACGTATCTACATTTCATACTTCAGCAAATTCTGAATTCGGGGGGTCAAAATAGAAATAATTAAGTAGATCCTTCCAGTCAAAATGATCAAAGTCACACCAAAGAAATTGCTGTAAATCGTTGTAAATATGGCACTAAACTGTGACTTACGTAATAAATCTAATGCTTTCTATTTTGTGTTTTATGTATTTCCTTTTTCTTCAAGTTATTAAGTACCATCTGTTCCTGGAAGATTAAAGATGATCATTTGCACTGGATGCCAAATGTATTTACTGCTACAGATGTATAATGTAATATGCCAAATCGTTTGTTCTCACCATCTTTCTTTTCTCTTTTCTTCCTCACTTTCATTTCCATTTTCTCTCTTACTTTTTACTTCCTTTTTAAAAAATATATTCAGCCCCTTTACTGAGTGTACATTTTTTTGCTGTTTCATATAAAAATATGATTTGTCTCCCACCTGTGTAATTTTTTTTTAACATCCGACCAGGTAAATGTTTATGAAATAAAGGCAGTAGAACTTGGCATGCTGACCAAAGTACATATTGAACACAAAGCTGTGGGTTATGGAGCAGGATGGTTTCTAGACCATATCACAATAGAGGACTCACAAAACCAGAGGCCCAAATATGTGTTCCCATGTGAGCAATGGTTGGATAGTGGTATTGGTGATAAACAAACTTCCAGAGAGCTAAAACTTCTTGGAAAGGTCAACAAAACAACTGAGAGGCTACACAAAGGTAAATCACTATTGCTTTTTTCTGATTAACAAATATATTACACGTCATAACGCCTTCGATTAATATTTTCATCAATGCAGAACTCATTTAAGAACCACAGGTCTGCAATAATCATTCTAAAACTGAAATAGCCTATCCATAAGGAGGAGCAGTTATAGGAACAGGAACACCAAAAAATTAAAGCATTAATTAATAATTCATTAATTTGGGGCCCATTTATTAAACTTCAATTTTTTCTGGACGAAGTTTTTAGGAGGAAAAATTTTTTTGGAAAATTTTTTTTTTTAAAAAACCTGTCGAGGTCATTGCAGAAGTCAATGGCAGATGTTCCTCAAATTGTTTCTTGACATAGTGATCTGCATTGGATAATCAGCAATAGTCGCTGATAATCCGAAAAAGTCGAGTTTTCGCAGTGAAAATGTGTTAAAATCGAGTTTTCGGAAAGTCAAACGTATGATATGAATTGACTCTCGATTTTGTTGCTCCGACTTTTTCGAGAAAAATTATTGACAAATTAGGTCAATTTGTGGAAGGAAGTTTGGTCAGATTTGTTTTCACTAAAAAATGAGAATAATTTGAGTTTTAGTAAATCAACCCCATTATATACTGTTAGCATGCACTGGCAAAAGCTGTGTGTGTTTGCTTCATAAAGACCAATTTAGTTTATGTATAGTGATGGGTGAATAAATTTACCAGACGCAAATTTTCCACAAATTTCCATGTTTCGCTGCAAGCAAATGAATTTGCGAAACGGCTGCAACAATTTGCAGGGGAAAAATCCACCACGTAATAAAAAAAAAATTGATGCGCGTCACAATTAGCACACACATATAAATTGTTGCGCGTCAAAATTATTCAGACGCCCATTGACTTTAATGCAATTAGACCAAATTGTTGCACGTATAAAAATGTACGCGAACGCCAAAATTGACGCGCATCAAAATTATTTTGATGCCCATTGACTTCAATGCGCTTCATTAATTTTTCACCGTTTCGTGAATTTCGCTGTAAATTCGCAAATTTTTTGGCAAAGCGAAACTGCACAGATTCACCCATTACTATTTATATATACAGTATAAGCTCCTGTGTCGCCATGGGGACAGCCATATTGAGAATAGGCGCAGGTTACATAGCAGAAAACAGATAAGCCCTGTCCAATACAATATCTGCTATGTAATCTGCACCTTTTTTGAGACCCAGCGAAAAAAAAATCTGAAAACCTCTAAACATCTGAATGGCTACAAAAAGATAAAAAAAAAGGTCCAATATGATCACGGCAGCTCCAATTGACTTTTTTTCAAATGCTTTTATTTGGCAAGGTTTTATGTTTTTTGTGGGTTTTTTTAAATCTCAAATTTTTAGAGCAAAATTTTGATCTATGAAAAAATAGAAATTCAAATGTTAGAAAATAGGCCCCTGAGTATAAGATTTACACAGCCGACTTCCCACACATGGAACCTTGTAACCTGACTTCAATTAAACAACAGGTAGTTACAGGTTTTCTGCTAAGGACAGCATTTAAAATACTTTTTGTTTACTAACCAAAACCAAGTTGTGTGGCTTTCCATTTTGTTCTCATAATATGATGTTATGCTTCATTGCAAACACAGCATTTATTTCTAAAATAAAGAAGCTAATATATCTAATATACAGTACATATATTTAGGCACTGTCGACATCTTCGTCAATGCTTCTGACATCACAGACGGTTCTGAAAAGTGTGCTGTGTTTTTAACAATTTGCTGTGAAAAGGGGAGCTATGATCCAGTTGTGTTTGCAAGAGGATCACTAAAACAAGGAGCCACAATGCAAAGTTCAGTGAACCTTAGCAGAAACCTTGGAGCCATACACAAAGTTCGTCTTCAGATGGAAGATAGTGCAAGAGGAGAAAGCTGGTATTGCAAAGAGGTAAGACACCTTGTAATCTACACACCTGATTAAATAATTCTTAGAGCATTTAAACTGCTTTTTAATTTTGCTCTTGAGCAATGTTTTAAGGTTACATACTGTAGCAGAAAACAGATAAGCCCTGTCCAATACAATATCTGCTATGTAATCTGCACCTTTTTTTGGACCCAGCGAAAAAAAATCTGAAAACCTCTAAATGTCTAAATGGCTACAAAACAAAAAAAAGGTCCAATATGATCACGGCAGCTCCAATTGACTTTTGTGGGACCTCAAATGCTTTTATTTGGAAAGGTTTTATGTTTTTTGTGGTTTTTGTGGTTGCTCTTGAACAATGTTTTATTCCTAGTGTTCATCCATTTGTGTCTATCCTGGGGCCTAAACAATATGTGGTATAAAAGAGAAGCAGGTGTAAGCAGAAGAAAGGTGGTAGGATGAGAAGATTTAGTACAAAATGGTTACAGCAGGCCAAACTGGCTATAATAATTGTAATAATTGTTAATGATTGTAATTGTAATAATTGTTAATGATTCTGCCCATGTTGGTACAGGTTAAGCAGTCAGACTTCTGGTACATTTATTATAACAAGGCAGGTAGGTCTGGATTGCTCAACACTTATTCTCATCTTAGACAGGAACAGTAATATGAATAATAAGACAAATGGCAAAACAGCAGGAGTGCCCTTAACCAAAATGTCCACACAAGCAGGTTACTAGAATAATGATCTTCATCACTGATGCCCATACATACCTCTAAACTTTCCCATTTTCAGCGGGACAGTCCCTCTTTTGACAGCTCATCCTGCAGTCCTGCGTTTGTACTGAAAAGTACCGACTTTCTCTGCATTGAACAGCCAGAAAAAGAAACAAAGTTTCTAACTTAATTGGCTTTTGGCATAGAGCCCAGAACAGCTAACAGGTGCAAATAAGATACTTTGTAACAATTTTGAGATAATCAAACAAGTAATTGTAACAATTTAGATAAGGAGGTCCCTTGGAAACGTTAGACTCACAGCTTAAAGGGCAATTCACCTTCATTAGCAAAACTGGAATAAGTGGGAAAAAACCACAGAAATATGCTCAAACTTTCATAACCTGCCAAATTTTGCAACATGAACATGGTAATTAGTGGGTGTGGTCAAAAATGGGTGTGCTCAAAACATTTGTGGCAAATTTTTTTGTCCCTCTTTTTATTTCCAAAATGTTGGGTGGTATGACCATGTCCTTTCAAGTGATAGTATAGTAGAATCCAAGTTGAAAGTTACTGAACTATCAGTCACAGTCTGCTAATCCTTTATAATTAGTATTAAAAATGAATAGGAACATAAAGGACCTTTGGCAACTCTGCCTCAAAAGAATCAGCACTTTCAAATATAACAAAATTATACTGACATGCTTGCCTGACCCTGAATGGCAAAGAACCTTCAGGCTTACCCAGAAATGATTCAGGAGATAAACACACTGGAACCATGACAAGGGATTTAAAGGAACCGTAACTCCAAAATAAAACTTTTTTTTAAAGAAATAAATATGTCATGTGCCCTGGTATAAAATGTGCGTTTGCTTCAGAAAGACTACTCTAGTTTATATAAACAAGCTGCTGTGTAACCATGGTGGCAGCCATTCAATGCATAGGTAACATAGCAGATAACAGATAAGCTCTGTAGCATACTATTGTAATTTGTACCCTTTTTCCTTTTTCAGCTTGAATGACTGCCCTCCATGGCTACAAAGCAGCTTGTTTATATAAACTATAGTAGTCTTTCTGAAGCATACACAAAACATTTATCATCGTAGAGCAACAGTTTGTTATATTTGAATTGGTTTAAAACACTTTCATTTTTTTGGTGTTACTGTTCTTTTAAATGATGTAGCAAAGAGACGTGATGATCAAATAAATTCATCAATTGTTAGAGGATGGCGCGATTCTTCCAGTCCGACTCGAGTTTCGGGGACAAGGAATCTATTCAATTCTTTTCATGTTAAGGAAAAAGACGGGAGATTTTCTTCCAGTTATGGATTTGAGACCAGTAAACCTATCCCTAGAAATAAAGAAGTTCAGGATGGAATCGATATTTTCAGTAATAAAGTAGGGGATTGGCTTCTGTCAAGGTAAAAGTAAAGTTCACTCTGGAGAGCCAAATTCGATTCAGTGTACTTTATTCAAACACAACATGTTTCGGACAGACACGTCCTTCATCAGGTGTTAAATGATGAAGGACATGTCTGTCCGAAACATGTTGTGTTTGAATAAAGTACACTGAATCGAATTTGGCTCTCCAGAGTGAACTTTACTTTTACCTTGGATATTTTGTGGCTTGGACGGTGCCACTGACTCTGTTGGATAGAGCCCTGATACCTTTGGAGTGAGGGACCACCCGACAATCAATAGAATTACTTGTGATTGGCTTCTGTCATTAGATTTAAAGGATGCATACTTCCATATCCCGATTGCAGTCCCACATCAGAGATTTCTAATGTTTGCCTTAAGTCAAGATCTTCACTATCAGTTTACCTGCCTTCCATTCAAGAAGGAGCTGAAATGGTGGCTGAAGGAAGACAATTTGTCACAAGGATGGTCCTTGGAAGTGACCAAATGGAAAATATTGATGATGGACTCCAGCCCGCACGGGTGGGGAGCACACGTAGAAGATCAGTGTCTTCAAGCCCATTGGTCGAAAGAAGAAAAAATTCTACCTGCCAATCTGTTGGAGCTAAGAGCAGTTTGGAAAGCGATGCAACAATGCGGTCAGGTTCTGGGAGGCACAGCTCTTTTAGTCAGGATGGACAATATAGCAGCAGTTTCTTACATAAGGAAACAAGGAGGGACACACAGCCAGAGTCTGTTGATAGAGCTACAGCCAATTATGAATTGGGCGGAAAAGAATTTACTAGACATTTCAGCCATTCACCTCCCGGGAAACAGAACGTATTAGCAGATTTTCTGAGCCGCACAATAATAGACAGGCACGAGTGGGAGTTGAGTCCAGAAGTATTTGCACAGATTGTGCAGAGGTGGGGTCAACCGAGTGTGGATCTGATGGCCACTACAAGCAATCAGAAGGTGGAAACATTTTTATCCCGATTTCACTGCAACCAAGCATTGGCAGAAGATGCTCTTCAACAGAATTGGAGTATCGGTCTCCTATATATGTTTCCTCCGACACCATTGATTCCTCGGGTATTTAGGAAAATCAGATCAGAAAAAGCAAATGTGATCGTGGTCATTCCAGATTGGCCAAGGAGAAGTTGGTATCCCATGCTCAAGTCAATGGTGATAAAGAAACTATTTGTGCTTCAGAAGACGATGGATCTGTTGATGCAGGGCCCTGTAAGACACCCAAATCCACATGTCCTATGCCTCACAGCTTGGAGGTTGAAAGGGAAAGATTAAGCAAGGAAGACATTTCAGATCCTGTAGTAACTATAATATAAATACATTTATATAATACTTACCGTTATTTTCATTTCCTGGTTACTATGGGCAGCATTCACACCGAACCCTCCCAAGATAAGCTCGGACATGAAAGACAATGAGCTGAGGAAGGCGGGGGGGGGGTCATATGGAGTTGCTAATTAATTTTGATTCGTTTCTGTCCTATCAGTAACCGAGGGCGGGGATATACCCAGAGGTGTGAATGCTGCCCATAGTAACCAGGAAATTAAAATTACGGTAAGTATGATATAAATTTTCCTATTTTCTACGCATCTTTTTTTTAAGTTCCTTTTTTGCACTTTTCAGAACTGTATCTTTAACACTCATGCACTATGTGGAAGAAAGATGATTATCATTATGAATATCAGAGAGTCAAGCAGTGATAAGAGATCTTATGAACAGATTTTTATTTTCTTTACAGCAGGGGCAAAGCAACTTCAAGCCTGAAGTGGCACAGAATTAAAGGATAGGCTTCTCAGAGTGCAGGCAGTCAAATTACATTTTCTGACCTGATGGTTAACCCATCTGTGTTCTTTTTCTGCTACTGGTGAATGAAGAAACAGCCCTTTTTGTCAGGCGGTGGCAGAGAGGGGTTAATAAATGAGAAACTGTGTGTCTGGGCTAGTTTTGCATTGTTTGCACTTGTTGATTCCTAAGGCAAAAAGCACTGGGTTGTCCTGGCATGAAAAGCAGACAGTAAACACTCCATGTGTCGCTAAAGCTGGCCATAGACGCAAAGATCTGATCGTACGAATTGAGGATTCGTATGATTTTCGAACCGTGTGTGGAGAGTCCAGTCATTTTTCGTCCAGCGGAGATCGGTCTTTTGGTCGATCGGACAGGTTAGAAAATTTCTGTCGACTGCCGATAATATCTCTGCGTGTATTGCCGATCGTACGATTTTCAGTGGGAGACTGTCACTAGCTTTGGTTGGACATAGATATCGTACGATTGCTGTCAGGGGCAGAACATTGCTGTTCTGTTCTTTAACTAATCTGAATGGTAAGACTTTGATCTGAATGGTTAGTGGCGGGTCGGGAGATGGGAAAGTCTGATCGTACGATGATTCGTACGATCGGATCTTTGCATCTATGGCCAGCTTTAGATCTAAAGGATTTAACCTTCAGTATCATTATACTGTCTATATTACCTGCAGTTCAAGGGTAGATCAGATTTAGAAAAAAGATGGTGGTTAGAGATAATTTTTCTGGTTAAAAAAAAAGATAATATAAGGATAAATAATACAGATCTGCATAGTACTTATATGCTCCAGTTATAATGTATATGTTAAACGTATATTATTGAGAGATATGGCTGATTCAGTTATACTGTAGATTAATAAATGGACCAACTGGTATCCTAGAATACATTTCCTACTTATGTATGAATATGAATCCATCTATAATAATAACTTGGATCTCACGACAAGCCTATTTAAAAGTGGGAAGAGCAAAGATTACCGCCCTGCAGTTCCACATTTTATTCCTGAAACTCTGACTTTTTTTTGTTGTTTATTCACTATGAAAAGGTTGAAATGTCCTTACATGTAAGTGACCACATTTGTTGCAATACAGGAAGCATACAGTAACAGATTAGCCAACGTACATAACAAAACACATTAAGTTTGCCCAGGTGCAGTAACCCATAGCAACCAATAAGACATTGCCTTACAATGGTTACAGTTTACACACAGGATTGTAAAGTCCTAGTGATTCTTTTTGGTATTTCGAGGGCTGCTAATCCAGGGTGTGCATAGAGGACAGAGTAGGTAGTACAATACATAATAGAGACAATGTCCAGAACATCAGATGAAACTTCATGCTGTATTCTCTGCCTTTGATCCTGGTCTCTAAATAACTTTTCCACTATTTGCCATACACTCACTTGGTGATGCAAATATTTTTAAGATTTTGTAGTCAATGTTTGCACTTGTGTATGGACCTCTGCTATGCCTCACATACCCAAGCGTATGGACCTATATTAAAGTTTACTCATACTACTATTTTTTTGTTTATCTAAATAAATGCTCTTTAATACTAGTGATGGGCGCATTTGCCGGCGCCCGTTTTTGACGCCGGCGACCGTTTTTTCGACGCCGGCGACCGTTTTTGACGCCGGCGTCCATTTTTTCGAAAAAAAAATTTTTGACGCCGGCGAATTTTTGACGCGAATTTTTGCGGGAGTTTCGCAAATTTATTCGCTGGCGGCGAATCGCACAAATTCGCCGCGAATTCGCGCCTGGCAAATAAATTCGCCCATCACTATTTAATACGATAAAAAGCAATATATTTTGGTTGAACCCTCTAGTGTTATATCCAGTGTACTTTCTTGCTAGTTACAATGATCCTCTGTTTTATCTTTTCCTTCCAATCTTTCCTTTCCTATTTTTTTTTATTTTTTCTTGTGATCTTGTTGTCCCATCAACATCTGCATATGTCTTATTCTATCTGATTGTATGATGATCATATGCATAAGATATCATTGTATTATCTGTGGTGAACTTCTAAATCACATCTTCCAATTTGTTAAACCTATTGTCACGGCCAGCACCCAATACCAGAACAAGTGCCGAGATGTTCTGGCTGGCAAAGGGGCACGGCTGTTAGCAGAGTCTTTTTGGACCGAAAGTCGCGGTACAAAGGATTAAGCAGAATCGTAGTCAGGCAGGCAGATAGCAAGGATCGTCAATCAGGCAAAAGGGTCAAAACTGGGTGATCAATCAAGGGGTTAAACAGAAGAGTAGTCGTAAGCAGGCAAAGTCAGGATCCAGAAGTCAGAATAGTCAAACTAGCAAGGCAGGGGTCAAACAGGAATCAAACAGGTTCAAAAGGAAGCAGACAAACTAGCACAAGGCTCAGGAACACCAGGAATACAATCCTATCATGGGCACAGAATTCAAACAGAAATCCCTTTAAATACCGTTTGAATTCTGCGCCACTGCGTGCTGCATTCGTACTTTTTTATTTGAAACTTTTATTAAATTTCATGGCATTCATAATTTTAGAGAAAGTGAGTTTTGCCGTGGTTTCAAAAACCTCTAAAACCACTAAAATCATACTGTTAATAAATAGGCCCCTATGCTTCCCAAAAAAAATGTCACCTTCTTCCGCAACCCTTCCCACTTTAATTACATCTAGGAATGTAGGTTTACAAATGGTGGAATAGCCTGAGATACCACTTTGAAATAACTCTTACTATAACATTTGTAAAAAAGTGACTCATCTTAAGTTATTTGCTTTATAAGCACCTTTTTTATTAGTAATAAATCAAATGCATTAACCTTGAATTATAACATGTTTCTGCTTTATAATCATTGCCCATTAGTAATGTTTTTTTTTTCAGTTGTTTTCATAGTTTTCTAACTACTGCAATCCGCTACCTTGAGAATATTCTCACTGTATTACAATTGTTAGCACGCTGCTGTGTGTTCCTGTTAGAAAATTATACAATCTATATTTATTTTTCCCAATTAGGTGCTGTTGCAGCATAAACAAACAAAAAATAGACTTGAATTCCCGTTTTGCCAACATTTTACAAGCGATGGAAACAACCTCGTTGCAGAGTTGCCTGCTTTATTCTCTGATGGGCCGATATCAACAGGTTTTTAATTATTTTTTATATCATTAATTGTTATTGAAATTACCTGACCTTTAAACACAGTACCTTAGGATAAAGGACATGTTATTTAACAACATAGTTTTTTTTACAAAATGGTTAGTTTAGTAAAATCACATAATATATATATATATATATATATATATATATATATATATATATATATATATATATATATATATAAAATATAAAAATAACAACAGGCATTGAAGAACTAGTATCCACTATTTATAGGGAGGGAGAGGGGTCATTTAGGGGCAGATTTATCAAAGGTCGAAGTGAATTCGAGGGAATTTTCGAAGTAAAAAAGTTTGAAATTCGAAGTAATTTTTTGGATTCTTCGACCATTGAATAGGATACTACGACTTGATTCGATTCGAAGTAAAATAGTTTGAATATTCGACCATTCGATAATCGAAGTACTGTCTATTTAAAAAAATTCGAATTCAATACTTCGCCAAATGAAACCTGACGAAGTGCTATGTTAGCCTGTGGGGACCTTCTTGAGCAGTTTTCTAAGTTTTTTTAAGTCAAAGAAAAATCATTCGATCAATGGGTGAAATACTTTGAATCGTTCGTTTTGAAGGATTTCATCATTCGATGATTTTACTTCTATCGCAAATGGCCAAATTCGATGTAAAAAACGTCAACTTCGATATTCGAAGTCGAAGTATTCCAATTCCAATCCAATTCGATGGTCGAATTTCAAAGCTTTTTCTACTTTGAAATTCAACCCTTGATAAATCTGCCCCTTATGGTTCAAACCACAATTGTAGTAAAGCATTTGGCAAGTGCCCCCTAAACTAAATCCAACATTACAGATGTATGAAAATGTCACTTTTATTCCACTGGTGTTCCAGTTATGTTTCTCAGTTTGGACAGTAGCCCAGAGAGTGTAAATGCCATTATAACTGATATATAGGCAGGACCAGCCCCACCATTTTGGAATCTGGGAATTAAAGGCCACTTAAAATACATCTTCTCTGAATGTTGCTAATACAATGGTAAATCTTCCATGTGAATTTACTGTTCTCTAAAAAGTTAACTAATGCCACAAGGAAATGTTGTTTATTGGGCTGACCATGACTCAATGCTTATGACTAAAATGATCTGATGTACCAGAATGACATGAAAATGATATTGATTTGGCAAGTTTTAGAACTTGGTTAAGCAATAATTTTGTAACTCCCGAGAACTGAATGTCCAGACCTTGTGTTTGGTCACAAATTAATTAGTTCATCAATACCTGCCTTTTTTGATTTTTTGTTTATTTTGTGCCCCTGATGAAGACCCTTAAGGTCAAAACGCGTTGGGCTCATTTTTGATTTTTGATTGTGTTTTGTGTATTTTCTTTGTTTATTTTTTTCTTCTTTTTTGCAATAAATTAATTTTGTTTTTCAAATCGGGTGTGCTATCCATTATCTGCATTAGTTCATCAATACAGCTGAACAATAAAACCATGCTGAATGTACCCAACTTTTAAGGTTACACAGGATAAGGATGAGATAGTTTGGCAGTGTATCCTTTGTACCTCAAAGTGATGAAGGTCTTGTTGGTCTATTAGTGCAAGGCAGCTCACAGATTTCCATTCCTTTCTAAATGATTACCTTTGTCTTTTTATTCATTCATTAGTGAAGACATATACTGTTTTCCTAACAACCGCTCAGTCATCAAAGAAAACCACAGATGCCAGCATATTTATTACCTTACATGGAAACTTGGGTGACAGCGGGAAAAGAAAGTTCTTTTTTAAAGGCAATGTTTCTGGAAAACAACAGGTTAAGTATCTTCACTATATTGTAAAAAGCAAGAAAGACGAATTTGATAATGTTTTAAGTGATAATGTTTAGGGACCCATTTACTAAGGGTCGAAGCGAATTCGAAGTGAATTTCAAAGTAAATTTGGTTACTTCGACCATCGAATAGGACAAATTCGACTTTGATTCTAATTGAAAAACTTCAAATATTCGACCATTCGAAAATCGAAGTACTGTCTTTTTAAAAAACTTCGACATCGACACTTCGCCACCTTAAACCTGCCAAATTGCTATGTTAGCCTATGGGGACCTCCTAGAACCTATAGCCAACATTTTGGTTTTTAGAAGTCAAAGTTTTTTTTTTGAAAATCGTTCGTTCGATCGATTAAATCGTTCGAATCGAAGGATTTAATCGCTCGAATGAATGATTTTACTTTGATCGCATATGGCCATATTCGATCAAAAAAAACTTTGACTTCGAAAATTGTATTACTGCAATTCGATGGTCGAATTTCGACGTTTTTTTTACTTCGAAATTCGACCCTTAGTAAATGTGCCCCTTAGTGTTTTTAAAATACTTTATTCTGCCTCATTTTGGAATACTTACAATTTTGCATTGCTTCTGTTTTGGGGATTTTTAGCTTTTATTCTTTATATAATGACTTGCTTTCCTTACAATGTTAAAATGAAAAACAGGAAAGAAAATGAAGTAATCACAATGAAAGCTGCCGCTATGGTATGGTAGAGTCTTTCAGAAAAAAATATTATTCAACTGCATTTGGCTTCTTTGAGAGAGTTCAAATACCATTTGTATATGTTTATTTAAATATCTTTCAACATCTGTAGGTATTGTAAATCCATGGGCTGTTTAGAACATGTAAAGAGAGAGGAAACTTCTTTGAACTTGTTTTCTATCCATGAAGCAGCTTAATTTTCTTCTGTTAATTTATGAAAAAATATATACAAACATATTATCCAGCATTGCCAAAGTACAAGCTAACCCCTAACTTACTATAATTCACTCCATGGGGCAAATTCACTAAAGGACGAAGCGCCTAACTCTCGCTAGCGTAGCGCATTTTTGTTAATCCGCCGATTCACTTACGGACGCTGGAGTAAATTCGATAGTGTTACTTCGCACCCTTACGCCTGGCAAATTTGCGCAATGGATGTAACTACGCAAATTCACTGACGTGTAAATTTTTCTGAACGCTACCTTTTACGCTAGACTTCCTTTGCCACCTCAGACCAGGCGAAGTGCAATAGAGTAGATAGGGATTGCTTCAAAAAAAGTTAAAAACGCTGGTGTTTTTTCTTTTTTTATGGGTGATAGGCTGAAAAATATCGAAATTTTTTGGGGGCTACCCTCCTTCCCCCCCTACATTTCCTAACTCATGGCACCTTAACTATACAGTGGGCACATGTGTAGGGCAAAATAAACATTTTATTTGCTGTTTCGAAGGTTTCCTAGGCTTGTGTAGTGATGCTACATATACCTCCATTGTAACTTCAATTTGGCACCGTATGCAATTTAAGCATCGCTAGCGTAACTTTGCTTTGCTTGGCGAATTAAAGCTAGTGCAACTTCGCAACCTTACGCTTCCCCTGAGCGCAACTTCGGATTTTAGTGAATTTGAGTAGCGCTGGCAAAAATACGCCTGGCGAAGTGCGGCGAAACAGACGCTGGCACAACTACGAATCTTAGTGAATTTGCCCCCATGAACCTGTCTGGAACATTAGCACTTAGAACCCCTAGGTATCTGCACCTACAGTAGCTGACCTTCTACAAAAAGAAACCAGAATTAATTGGACCTGGGCTTGAGAGAGCAAGAGCTTCAGGTCATTAATGTTTTCACATTAGCAATAAAGATCCTTTCATTATCAGGGAACAGAGAACGGGAATACAGGTATGGGATCCGTTATCCAAAAAGCTCCGAATTATGGAAAGGCTGTCTCCCATAAAATAATCCAAATTTTAAAAAAATATTTATTTTTCTTTATAGTATATGTTTTCCCAGATACAGTAGAAGTAAAAATTGTGTTTTCTGTATATAATTACAAGTAACACATCTATTGGAACTGCACTTAAAGGGATACTGTCATGGGAAAACATGTTTTTTTCAAAACAAGTCAGTTAATAGTGCTGCTCCAGCAGAATTCTGCACTGAAATCCATTTCTCAAAAGAGCAAACAGATTTTGTTGTATTCAATTTTAAAATCTGACATGGGGCTAGACATATTGTCAACTTCCCAGCTGCCTCCAGTCATGTAACTTGTGCTCTGATAAACTTCAGTCACTCTTTACTGCCGTACTGCAAGTTGGAGTGATATAACACCTCCCTCCCCCCCCCCTCCCAGCAGCCTAACAACAGAACAATGGGAAGGTAATGTGATAGCAGCTCCTATCGAACCTTCTTTTTTAACTCAAATTTTTTGTATTTGGTATTGCAGATATTTTTTTTTTTTTTGGATCGTTCAGTGTTTTTCTCTGTTCGTACCCTTTTAATTCAGATTTTGTAATACCTTGCATGACATTCATGAGAAATAGACTTTAATCTTGGTTTAAAAAATCTCTAATCCCACTTAAATTCGACCTTTAGTAAATGGGCCTCAAATAATAGTAATTACATATGTTGTATTTCCATAAATTAAAGTGGACCCGTCAACTACACATAAAAAGCTAGAAAATTAAAGTCCTTTGCAAATTAAACATGAACCACAAATTATTTTTTCCATTAAAACATCCATACTTGTTATAAAGCTGTTTAAATTTCTGAGCTGTCAATCAAATATTATCTGCCCCGCGGGGCAGTCGTTTACTTTCACTTTTTATTCAGAACTTTCTGCATTTCACAGCACTTCTCACATTGCCGCTTCCCTTCTCAGGCTCTATAATTATGTAGGGTATTAGGTTTCCGATTCTGGTGCATACACAAGATTTTGGGGTGATACATAATTTATCTTAATAACGGTGTCTACAAAATGGCTCCTGTGATAGTGTAATTCCAAAACTGAAAAAAACAAAATTTAAACATATGGGGGCCGATTCATGAAGCTCGAGTGAAGGATTCGAATTAAAAAAACTTCGAATTTCGAAGTCTTTTTTGGGCTACTTCGACCATCGAATGGGCTACTTCGACCTTCGACTACTACTTCGACTTCGAATCGAACGATTCGAACAAAAAATTGTTCGACTATTCGACCATTCGATAGTCGAAGTACTGTCTCTTTAAGAAAAACTTCGACCCCCTACTTCGGCAGCTAAAAGCTACCGAAGTCAATGTTAGCCTATGGGGAAGGTCCCCATAGGTTTGCCTGAGATTTTTTGATCGAAGGATATTCCTTCGATCGTTGGATTAAAATCCTTCAAATCGTTCGATTCAAAGGATTTAATCGTTCGATCGAAGGAATAATCCTTCGATCGTTCGATCGCAGGATTTTCGCTAAATCGTTCGACTTCGATATTCGAAGTCGAACGATTTTAGTTCCTAGTCGAATATCGAGGGAATATCGACCCATAGTGAATCGGCCCCTAAATGTATTGTAAGTAAAGTTTATTTTGCTCAATTAACATGATAGAAAAAAAATTGGAATTATTTCTTAGGGTGACAGATCCCCTTTAAGCAAACAAAAAAAAAAAAACAAGGATAATGTTATGGGCAGCTAAAGAGACAGGGACAAATTTATTAGAGATTTCCAAGAATTAAACATTTTTTTTTGGATCTATCACAACTTTACTGACAATGAGGAAAGTTTTTAATGAATTGACATATTTATCAAAGCGAATACTTGTGTCAAATTGTCAACATATCAAGGAACTGTTTCAATGCAGAAAATGAATTAATTGAAATGACTGGTAACTTTTTGCAGAGTGGAAATGACATTTAGCATTCATAAATATATCAGCCCCTAAAAGCATATGTACTTATGCTATTTCTATGAGAAACAGCAGTAAATTGATTGATAAAAGTACATTTGTGATTGAATAGAATGTAGAGGTAACACAAACCAGAGATAAAATTGTTTCCTTGTGCAAACTCAAATCTTTTGCTGCCTTGTTTAATGTGATGTTATCTTTTATTCTGCCCTATATTTAGATGCACTATACCTAGCGATGGTGGTGCCATAGCAACTGCAGCCTCAAAGGAAAATATTAGCAAAACTTGATCTTTAATGTTCTACTTTATTGCTTCTCATTCTGTTGTTAAAGGTTCAGAGTGGTTGTTTCTTTTCTAAACATTTGGAGGGTTTAAGCCCTCCTTATAATGCAAAATGTAGACTTCTGGAGTCAACATAGGAGGTGAAAGTCACCACAGATTTCAGTAATGCTTACACAGCAGCTCATTGGCATTGATTATATATACTAGAGTATAAGCCAAGTTTTTCAGCCCCCAAAATATGCTGAAAAACTCTACCTCGGCTTATACTCGGGTCAAGCGCAAAAACGGTCACCATCGTCTAAGAATAGTCGACGGCGTCCAAGAATAGTCGCCGGTGTCCAAGAATAGTCTCCAAGAATAGTCACTGGCATCCAAGAATAGTCTCCAACAATAGTCGCCGGCATACAAGAATGGTCGCCGGCGTCCAAAAACGAGACGCTGGCACCTCCAATGGGAGCAGAAATCCTCAATTTTTTGATTGAAACTTACCAGAAGCTGCTGCATTTCTCACCCTATGCTTATACTCGGCTTATACTCGAGTCAATAAGCTTTCTCAGTTTTTGGAGGTTAAATTAGGTACCTCGGCTTATACTCGGGACGGCTTATACTCGAGTATATACAGTAAGCTATAAGGCATCGTAACTCAACAGACAGACGGCACTTCTGGATGGGTTTATTGGGATAACTGCTATTAACCGCCTAACGCATTTCGGGAATATATCCCTTAATCATATGGAGCCTATGATTAAGGGATGTATTCCCGAAACGCGTTAGGCGGTTACATGGTTACATAGTTAAATTGGGTTGAAAAAAGACAAAGTCCATCAAGTTCAACCCCTCCAAATGAAAACCCAGCATCCATACATACACCCCTCTACTTTTAATTAAATTCTATATACCCATACTAACTATAGAGCTTAGTATCACAATAGCCTTTGATATTATGTCTGTCCAAAAAATCATCCAAGCCATTCTTAAAGGCATTAACTGAATCAGCCATCACAACATCACCCGGCAGTGCATTCCACAACCTCACTGTCCTGACTGTGAAGAACCCCCTACGTTGCTTCAAATGAAAGTTATTTTCTTCTAGTCTAAACGGGTGGCCTCTAGTACGGTGATCCACTTTATGGGTAAAAAGGTCCCCTGCCATTTGTCTATAATGTCCTCTAATGTACTTGTAAAGTGTAATCATGTCCCCTCGCAAGCGCCTTTTTTCCAGAGTAAACAACCCCAACCTTGACAGTCTACCCTCATAATTTAAGTCTTCCGTCCCTCTAACCAATTTAGTTGCACGTCTCTGCACTCTCTCCAGCTCATTTATATCCCTCTTAAGGACTGGATTCCAAAACTGCACTGCATACTCCAGATGAGGCCTTACCAGGGACCTATAAAGAGGCATAATTATGTTTTCATCCCTTGAGTTAATGCCCTTTTTTATGCAAGACAGAACTTTATTTGCTTTAGTAGCCACAGAATGACACTGCCCAGAATTAGACAACGTGTTATCTACAAAGACCCCTAGATCCTTCTCATTTAAGGAAACTCCCAATACACTGCCATTTAGTGTATAACTTGCATTTATATTATTTTTGCCAAAGTGCATAACCTTGCATTTATCAACATTGAACCTCATTTTCCAGTTTTCTGCCCAGTTTTCCAGTTTAGACAAATCACTCTGCAAAGTGGCAGCATCCTGCATGGAACCTATAGTTCTGCACAATTTAGTATCATCTGCAAAAATAGAAACAGTACTTTCAATGCCCACCTCCAGGTCATTAATAAACAAGTTGAAAAGCAAGGGACCTAGTACAGAGCCCTGCGGTACTCCACTAACAACATTGGTCCAATTAGAAAATGTTCCATTTACCACCACTCTTTGTAGTCTATCTTTTAGCCAGTTCTCTATCCAGGTACAAATACTATGTTCCAGTCCAACATTCCTTAATTTAACCAGTAACCTTTTGTGTGGCACTGTATCAAATGCTTTAGCAAAATCTAAGTAAATCACATCCACTGCCATCCCAGAATCGAGGTGTCTACTTACATTCTCATAAAAAGAAATTAAGTTAGTCTGGCAAGATCTATTACGCATAAAACCATGCTGGCACAAACTCATAGTATTATGATTTGCTATGAAGTCCAGTATCTTATCCTTTATTAACCCTTCGAAAAGCTTTCCTACCACTGACGTCAGACTAACTGGCCTATAGTTTTGAGGCTGAGAACGGGATCCTTTTTTGACAGCAGTTATCCCAATAAACCCATCCAGAAGTGCCATCTGTCTGTTGAGTTATGATGCATTTACAGTGGGGACACTGTTGACTGAGCACCTGGGCGAAGGGAAGAGTGGTGAGCTGGAGCGGTCTTTTTTTCGTCTTTTCCTACTAAGCTATAAGGCAAACCAGCTGTATAGAGCAGAGTGACAAACAATGGATTTATAAGTAAATGCAATGTTGATAACATAAATAAAGCTTTGACAAAGCAAATAAATATTTTTGTTCAATACCAGCTGTAAAATATCAGAACTTTAATGCAAACATAACTTAATCATGTATAAATAACAGTTCATGTTCTTTGTAAAAGGTTTTACTGGCAGATACAGATGTAGCAGGCTTTAGAAACAATTTGGGTATAGACCAGCACAATGGGATAGGGTGTAACCTGCCGGCCATATGCCTTACTTTGTGCCACACTTCTAGACTTTTCCAAAAAACTAGTCTCTTTGTAGTGAGAAGTAGTGATGGGCGAATTTGTGCCGGTTCGCCTCGCTGAAAAATTTGCGAATTTCCAGCGAAATTCACGAAACTGCGAAAAATTTGCAAAACGGTGCCAGCGTCTCGTTTTTGATGCCGGCGCCCGTTTTTTGACTATGGCGCCCGTTTTTGAATTATCGTGGGCGTTTTGCGAATTTATTCGCTGGTGGCGAATCACACAAATTCGCCGCTAATTCTCGCCTGCTGAATAAATTCGCCCATCACTAGTGGAAAGCTCTCTGGTCGTGTGCACCATTTCCAAATGTTTACTAAAGTACCTTTTCATTACAGTATGATGTAACTTTGCATTTGTTTTCCTGCTCCCAAATAGCGCCTATGAAAGGCAGCAATGTACTTAAGGGTAATATTGACTCAGCTTTGATTCTAATAATTAAGCTTTTCTCTTTTCATCAAAAACTTCAATTGTCCCCTCCATTATTCAGCCAAAGGCAATAACAGCCTTAACAGTTGACAATTTGTGGGCATTGGTTGATTTATTACGCAATAACATTACTCTAGGCTAGGCTAGGTAACTGATGATAATATATGGGATAATATAGTAGGAGTCAATAACCAAAGGTTTGGGATAGAGAGCAACCAACGACTATTTGGCTGACCAACAAAATGTATATTTGTAGTAATATTTAACTATATAAACAACTAGCATTTCAGATAAGGTACCTTAATTTATGATTTTAAAGGGGAAATTACGATTAGTAAATGAGCATCTTTCTCTCTTCCAGCACTTAACAACCAAAGCTTAAAGGGGATTTATCGCAAAAATGAAAATTTAATATAAGCTTAATCATACTGAAATAAGAAACTTTCTAAATATAATCAATTTATAATTCTGTACTATTCCTTAAATAATCAACCTTATATTCACTATCCCCCTCTCAGCATCTGTTTCTCTTCATTCTGTCTTCATTCAGGAGTGGGGTGTCAGATAATCATTGACAGTTAGATCCAGTGTATCTTTTAGGGGATTCTCTTTCTTAGCGTATGTATTAGAGCTCACTCAAATAACCGACTCCAGCACAAACAAAATCTAACAAAATAACTGACTTTGGCTAAAACACTGCAAGTAGGTAAACAAGATTTCTGGTGATTTTAATAGTCAGATCTAATACATTTTCTAGGCAAAATGAGCCCCCCAAAAGATGTATCAGACTTAGGGGCACATTTACTGGGTCGAATATCGAGGGTTGAATAACCCTCGATATTCGACCATCAAAGTTAAATCCTTCGACTTCGA
Source organism: Xenopus petersii (assembly GCA_038501925.1). Lineage (NCBI taxonomy): Eukaryota > Metazoa > Chordata > Amphibia > Anura > Pipidae > Xenopus > Xenopus petersii. Next base: position 41,988,137 of record CM076682.1, on the reverse strand, counting down.
ATATCAAACAATTCGAAGGATTTTAATCCATCGATCAAACGATTTTCCCCATAGGCTAACATTGGTGCTTGGTAGGTTTTAGGTGGTGATGTAGGTGGTCGAAGTTTTTTTTTTAAAGAGACAGTACTTTGACTATCGAATGGTCGAATGGTCGAATAGTCGAACGATTTTTAGTTCGAATCATATTCTAATCTTTCACTCGAGCTAAGTAAATGTGTCCCTTAGACTCCCAACTCCTGTATGACGACAGAATGAAGAAAAACAGATGCTGAGAGGAGGAGAGTGAAGAGTAATTTGATTATTTCAGAAAAGGGACAGAATTTTTATTGATTGTATTTAAAGAATTTATTATTTAAGTATGATGAAGCTTATATTACATTTTCATTTTATCCTTTAATTCCCTGTACACGAGGGAAGCCTCCTGCGTACGAAGCTTGTCCGCTCAGCACCTTTTACGGATTATTGTGATTACTGACCTCTTGAAGAACTGAGGTCAAAGAAGTATTTTTACAACTGCTGTAGGCCCTCCTTAAGCCGGTCCGTGCAAGCAATGTTAGAGAAAATTAAAGTAGCTTTTTTAATTCAAAAAAAATTCTAGGCAATATTTTTTCAATGCATTTTCTAATTATTTTAATTAATTAATTGATTCCCCCCCACCCAGTTTTTGGTGGATGACATTTTTCATGTCTATTGTTGAACTTAATGGAGAATAAAAAGTAAATCATAAGGGGGGCGAAATGTTAGGCACCCCCGAGTAATTATAATGACTTACCTGATATCCTGGGCTGGTGCTCCTATTAGTGAAGCAAAAAGCAGGCTTTTTCACTCTACTGCACATTGCCCGGGAGCATGTTGCCCGGGGGACATTGAAGAGTGAAGAAACTTATGTAGAGGATCAGAGCACCCAGGATGGTGCCGTTTTCTGCAAACAATAGCCCCGGACTGGGGTATCAGGTAAATCATTATAATCACGGGGGGGGTCCCTAACATTTGGCACCGCAGTGATTTAACCTTTCCAATATTCTCTGAGAATACTTTACTAACTTAGTTGTACTGTTATTTATAAATAAGCTATATGTTAAGGAAACAGACGTGTAATCCCCAAATGTAAATGTAATATACAGTATATAATTTCTTGCCTGTAATACCATTAGGGAATTGGATTTCAGCTGGAAGCTGTTGACCTTGGTGTAATACAGGAAATAACAATAGAGCAGGAGAAACAAACAAAATTTCAACTGGAAAAGGTGGTTGTTGAGGAAGAACAGTTTATGAAGAAATCATACATCTCAGCTCAGCAGTGGAAGCATAAAGATAAAATGATGTCCATGACTCTGCAAGTGACTGGTTAGTATACATTAACACTTATATAGAAAAGATTTCATATATGAGAACGTTTTTTAATTGGTGGTAAATCAATTCTTTCAAGTTAATAAAATAGTCTGTTATAGGGATGCACCGAATCCACTATTTTGGATTCGGCCGAACCCCCGAATCCTTCTTGAAAGATTCGGCCGAATACCGAACCGAATCCGAACCCTAATTTGCATATGCATAAAAATATTTTTTACTTCCTTGTTTTGTGACAAAAAGTCACGCGATTTCCCTCCCTGCCCATAATTTGCATATGCAAATTAGGATTCGGATTCGGTTCGGCCGAATCCGAATCCTGCTGAAAAAGGCCGAATCCTGGCCGAATCCCGAACCGAATCCTGGATTCGGTGCATCCCTAGTATTAAGTTCTGGACCCTGTAGTAGTACACAAAACGTTCACAGTAGCTGGGAGTAGAACAAACTTTACTAGGGAGGGAAGCATGGCTGAACTGCCAACAAGTTAGGAGGAAAGAGAGATAGAGAGGCAGATACTTGGGAAACAATAATCAGCAGAGCAGAGTGACACATCTCAGTTTAAGATGTAACAGCGCCATCTACTGGCATTACATTAACAGTCAATACATAACACCCCTCCCCTCCTAGATAACATAATCCTCTAGGTGGCGGGGCCTTTGAATGACCCTTCTGGGCCGCTCCATTGGGACACTGATGACCTCTCCTTGTGGATTGGTCTCAGTATCTGCTGGTAACCCCTCAGGTACATCTACTGTCTGTTCAGCTGCAGGAATCTCTTCCTCTGGAAAAGCTAGAGGAGTTAAGTCACCTTGCAATCCAAACTGGCCATGGTTTTCCTCTGTATTAGGACAAACATTGTCCCCTAGTCTGCTCCGCAGCTGATCAACATGTCTTCGAATAACTCGGCCATCCGCAGTCTTAACCTTGTACGAGACAGGGCCTGTCGCTTCAACAATGACTGCTGGTATCCATTTTGGTCCCAGTGCATAATTTCTGGCATACACACTATTGCCTGCTTCAAACATCCTCACTGTGGAGGTCTGTGCATTTTTATGGAATTTATCTTCCTGTTTATTTTGTACATCAGAAGCCAAGTCGGGATGCAGTCTGTCTAAACAGGTTTTAAGCCGTCGGTTCATCAAAAGTTCTGCAGGACTGCAGCCAGTGCTAGCAGAAGGGGTTATGTGCTGCTGCAACAAAAACTTTGCCAGTCTATAATTCCAGTCACCATCAATTATCCTTTTTAATGCATCCTTTGTAGTCTGGACCATGCGCTCAGCTTGCCCATTTGAGGATGGATGGAATGGTGCTGTTGTAACATGACGAATAAGGTTACTTTCCATAAATGCTCTGAAGTCTGATGATGTAAACTGTGCTCCGTTATCAGATACAATAGTGTCTGGGAGTCCATGGGTGGCAAACAACTTCCGCAACACTTGAATGACTGCATGGGTGGTTGCAGATGTCACTGGAATAACTTCCAACCATTTGGAAAAGGAATCAACCACAAGGAAGAATGTCTGACCTTGAAAAGGCCCTGCAAAATCGATATGAAGCCGTGACCATGGGCTCCGCGTCAACTCCCATGGATGTACCCAGGCCTTAGCAGGGGCATGTCGGTTGGTCTGGCAAGGGACACAACTTTTTACACATATTTCAATACATTCATCCATTTTAGGCCACCAGACATAACTTCTAGCAAGGGCTTTCATATTTACAATGCCTGGGTGACTCTCGTGTAGGGCTTTAAGAACATGGTTTTGCCCTGCTTTGGGAATTACTACTCTATTTCCCCACAAAAGGCAACCTTTGTATGCAGAGAGTTCATGCTGGCGTTTCTCAAAAGGTGTGAACTCTTCCTTTAATTTTATTTTTGGCCACCCCCTCCATACCCAGTTCAAAACTCGAGACAATACTGGGTCAGTAGCTGTCATTCGGGCAATATCTGATGCCTGCAGAGGGGGACTAGGTAATGACTCTAGCATGAGGACCTCAGACAAGGCCGGTACTTGAAAATCAGGAGTGTTTACAGGTAAACGACTTAAAGCATCTGCATTACTTATTTCTTTTCCTGGGCGGTACTGCAACTCATAGTCATATGCATTTAGTAATAAACACCATCTCAGCATGCGTGGAGAAAGTATCTGCGCAGTAGGCCCATTATTTTTAAACAGACCCAATAATGGCTTGTGATCGGTAATTATAGCAAAACTTCTGCCATACAAGTACTCATGGAATTTCTTTACCCCTGCCACAATGGCTAAAGCTTCCTTATCAATCTGAGCATAATTCCTCTCTGTGGTACTCATGGTCCGAGAATAGAATTTTTGTCCAGTAGTCTGTGTAGTGGCTCAGCCACAGTAGCTTTGTCTTTCAAGAAAGAATGGTAGAAATTTAAAAGGCCGAGAAATGCTTGCAGCTCCTGTTTATTTTTGGGAACTGGAGCTTCATGAATGGCTTTTACTTTTGCATTTGTTGGATGTATTCCATTTGCATCAACTTTGTATCCCAGGAAATCAACACTTGGTACTCCTAAAACACATTTTTCTTTCTTAAGTTTTAACCCAGCATCAGCAAATCGCTGTAATACTTCTCTTACCCTTTCAGTTAATGATTCCATAGAGTCTGCTCCAATGAGGACATCATCAAAATATGGCACCACCCCTGGCAGGCTGGAAAGGAGGTCATCCATCAATTTCTGGAACACACCTGGTGCGATGCAAACTCCAAATTGCAACCGTGTAGCTTTAAATGCTCCTTTTTGTGTGATAATTGTTTGTGCATCAGCAGCTGCATCATCCACCGGTAACTGCTGGTATGCTTGAGCCAAATCAAGTTTGGCAAATAACTTTCCTTTAGCCAAGGTGCTGAGAATCTGATTGACAGCAGGAATTTGATATGGATGTTCCTGTAATGCCTTGTTGATTGTACATTTATAGTCAGCACATATCCTCACTTCTCCATTTGGCTTCAGTACAGGCACTATTGGGGTGGCCCAAGTTGGGCGGGTTACTGGAATTAGCGCTCCTTGTTGCACCAAGCGATCTATTTCGGCATCTATTTTTGGACGGAGAGCAAATGGTACAGGTCGTGGCTTCATGCGTATTGGGGCAACTTTGGGATCCAGCAGGAATGATATTGGTGAGCCCTTAAATTTGCCAAGGCCTTCTTCAAATACACTGCTAAAGTCTTTGAGGACACTTTGCAAAGAGTCTGTCGTTGCATAATTTACTCCAGTTAATTGAATTCCTAGGGGCTCAAACCATTCTACTCCTAATAAGCTTGCTCTGTGTCCTTTTGTAATAATGAGGCGAAGTTTTCCTCTGTCTTTTCTATAGTGGACTTTAACAAAGCAGGCGCCCACAACATCCACAGGCTTTTTATTGTAATCCACAAGTCTAACTTCACATGGTAAAATAGGTGGGCCATTAGTGGGCCATAATGCATGGAAAGTTTCCTCTGAAATTAAGGAATAGACACAGCCTGTATCTACCTCCATTCTACATTTAGATCCTTGTAGTATTACATCAGTGAATTTCTTTTTGTGCATTGGCTCATTTTCAACACTATTTATAATTTCTGAGAAATAAATCTCTGTTTCTGCTTCCTTCTCAGTAGTGTCATTTTGGATTTTTACTATATGTGTTGCATCCCCAGATGGAGTTGCTCTGGCCTGCTTGTGTCTCTGTGAATTATCAACTTGGTGGCAGACTCTCTGTATGTGGCCGCGGCGCTTGCATTTGTGACACACAGCATTTTGGAAATTACAGGTTCCACGCAACTGTGGCACCTTAATTTTACTGTATCTGATACTTGTGCTGATGCTGGCATTTTGTACACTTGATGCAGCTCTGGTGCAATAACTGAACTGGCAGAGGCCTGTATCTCCTTGGAATGTGCAGATGCAGCCTCATAAGCAAGTGCTTCCTCCTGGGCCAAAACAAAGGTTAGGTTGTGCTTTGCTAGAAGCCTTCTTTGCAGTGCTGCATCCCTGACCCCACACACAAGACGATCCCTTAGCAAGGATTCCAAGCTGCCGCCAAAATTGCAGTTTTCTGCCAAACTGCGCAGCTCTGCTATATAAGCAGCAATACTCTCACCTGACTGCTGGCTGCGTCTGTTAAAGTGGAACCTCTTAACAGTTTCAGATGTTGTGGGTGCAAAATGAGTTTTAAGCTGCTTAATAATTTCCTCAAATGAACAGTCACTGGGTTTAGTGGGGGATACCAGAGAGCGAACAATCTCATAAGTCTTTGAGCCTATAACACTCAGCAGAACTGCACGTTTCTGCACAGGGTCTGTCACCTTATTTGCTTCTAGAAAGAACTGCAGTCTCTCTGCATAGGAATCCCAGGAGGATGGCCTGGCAATGACAAACTCTTCTATGTGGCCCAGGGACACCATTATGGAAATAATAAAGTCTCTTAAGTTCCCTTTTACTCACTGGGATCTTGTAGTTGTAGATTTTTTATGGGTTATCTCACAATCCACGTCGCCAGTATTAAGTTCTGGACCCTGTAGTAGTACACAAAACATTCACAGTAGCTGGGAGTAGAACAAACTTTACTAGGGAGGGAAGCATGGCTGAACTGCCAACAAGTTAGGAGGAAAGAGAGATAGAGAGGCAGATACTTGGGAAACAATAATCAGCAGAGCAGAGTGACACATCTCAGTTTAAGATGTAACAGCGCCATCTACTGGCATTACATTAACAGTCAATACATAACACCTAGTCTGTTATCTCTGACTCAGTTTTGGTTTGATTACAAAAATAAAATGTCCTTATAAGACAATTTACATTGTATTGATATGTATAACTCCCAATATATTTTAGTATTTGCTTGTGGGGGATGATTTACAGAAATTGGTGCTAAATTTCACCAGTGCATTTACCCCAAGCAAAACCCAATCAGATTATTATTATTTCATTTACTAAATTGTAATTTACTGGTCAAAGCTAATTACTAACTGATTGTTATTGGAAACTGCTCTATGTTACTAATTAGTACCATCCACCAATAGGCTCATACTTTGTAAGGGTTCTGGGATTGTGGGAAATAGATCAACATTCTGGCATAAGCTATTTGATTAGAATGTCTTGTTTGTCTCACAATTGTTACAGAAACAATAGAATCAAACAACTCATCAGCAATGCTAAACGGAAGCAATCGTATGGCATCAGGTAACATTTTTTATAATCATAGTTACTATTTCTAATTGGTTTTCATCATGATGTGCATTTCATTTTGGTTCCTAAACATAATGTCCATTCACTCGTATTTTTTTTTTGTAACTTAAAATTTTTATTTGTTATCATTTTTCCATACATTGCGACTCTTCTCAAAAAAACAAGTACTGTATATAAAGTAATAATTGCGATTTTACAGAATGGTTTTGTAATGGAATTATAAAAGCTTATAAGGACAATGTTAACATTACTAATATCACACAGAAAAAGAAAGTGTAGGGCGGTCGAAGAAGTAGCAGGGGGGAGTTGTCACCTCAGCTTGGATTGTCTACCCGGACTGGGTTCTGAGATACATAATGGTCCCATTTTGACCATATTTTCTCTTGTTGAGGTACAGACCCTTTATGTTTTGCTGTCATCTCCTCCATTAGTTTCATGTCTGAGATGCGAGTGATAGTCTCACCTAATGTTGGGGCATTGGGTGCTTTCCAGTTGGAGGTAATTGACAGTCTAGCTGCTATATATATAAAGTTTAGAAGTTTCTGTCCAGATGGAGGAATATCTGTATAGGGTAGGTCTAGGAGGACATTAGAAGCTTGAATAGGCATTTCCCAAAAGAAGATCTTGGGATCATATCCCTGATATCCTTCCAAAATTTAATTTCAGTTTTGGACCATGTCATATTAATATGGCAACCAAGTTGTGGCAGCTTAAGTGTAGCTAATCAAAATAAATTCTATATTTAGTTATACCTAAATAAATAATGCAAGAGAAGAAAGACAAACTTGACAACAGCATTTCACCTTTGTTCTGGTTATACAGTTACAATGCAATGCTTTGCCACACTGTCACACTGATTGTAATTATTATTAGGGCTTTTAATTTTAAGTTATATTGCCAAAAATGGTGATGCAGAAAATGTAAGTGATAACAGTTTTACAAGTTGATATAATGGCTTTCCCTGAAGCCCACCAAGCGCACAATGTTCCCAGGCCATTAATATAATATAATCATTAGATTCAATTATAATATTAGCTTTGTGGCCAATGGGGGGACTCTGACATTCATCCTTTACGGCTAATTTTACTCTAATAGCAAGGACTGGCTGGGAAGTAGCCTGAGGAGTTGAATGCACCTGAATAAAGTAAGTGGTTTCCCGAAGAAATTGTGTATTGTATACTCTAGTAGCAGGCGCATAACTACAGACAGATCCTGCAGCTGCAGGAGGGCCTGGATGTATAGGGACCCCATGAGGCCCTAATTCAGGGGTGCCCCGCCAATTAGGCGAGTTGAGGCTGTCGCCTCAGGCGGCAGCGCCCCTCTAGGTACCAGGGGCAGCAAAAACGCTGCTCCTGGTACTTTAAGAGCAAATTTCCGGGGGAGGGGGGGCAGCAGCAACTGCTGCTGCCTCAGGCGGCGGAGGGGCCAGGATCGCCCCTGCCCTAATTCATATACAATTTCAATAAATATCGGTCAACCTCTAGACACTTTGGGCACATAAAAAATAATTTGCTGTGGGGCCAGTAATCTAGTTATGCCTCTGTCTAATAGCAAATCTGTGAGGACCATGACACACAATTTTGTCCAGTAATAAATCTCTGTTAGTTCAAAGAGAATTTGAGGGGCACACACTTGGTTCAAATTTCTTATTTGTTTGGGTGCACCACCCACAGTGTCCTTCCCCACTGGAACAAACGTATCACGAATCAAGATGGGCAGCACTCCAGAATAAAGTTTATACACCTTTATTCACAATCAGCAGGGCAGCATTTGCATAAATCTGTTTTAGCTCATTTGACAAAAGATCTCTAGTTTCCTAGACATGCCCAGTAGTGATGGGCGAATTTGTGCAGTTTCGTTTCGCCGAAAAATTCGCGAGAAATTCACGAAACGGCGAAAAATTCGCAAAACGGCGCCGGCGTCCGTTTTTTCGAAAAAAAAATTTGGACCCCGGCGAATTTTTTCCGCGAATTTTCGCGGCCGTTTCGCGAATTTTTTCGCAGACGGCGAATCGCGCAAATTCGCCGCGAATTCGCGCCTGGCGAATAAATTCGCCCATCACTAATGCCCAGTGCTAAGTAGCCAAATGTTTCCTTGTAAGGCAACTTCAAGCTACTTCGGAATTAGGAATAACTTGTATATCTAAGGAAACTAGAGATGTTTTGTCCCTACGGTACCACAGATTTAATGTGGACAACAAAATGTCCCCTCTGCCATCATCCTAAATATAAGGAACACTGCCTCATCAGTCAAAGTACACAAGCAAACATGTTGTTAAGAAAATCATTGTCAAGCCTAACCTGTTGTGGCCCTCAGCAACCAATCAGTTAGGCTTCACATGGGACCAGCATTGGCTAAGCCTTCTGCCATACCCCTTGTAATTACTACAGGGTCCATATACATCTGCAAGTGCAGCTGTGTTCCTCGCAGTCAGTTGCATGTACCACCCCTTTCATTAAAGGTACTCTAAGGGAACAGATAGTCCACAATTTTAGTGAGCAAAGTGCAACTTTGTGTGCAATTGCCTATTGTTTTCCGCATTGTAGCATTTTTACCAAAATTTTGGTGTGATTGTGGTTGCTAATTGCATCTGATTCTCCCCCTCTCTTTTTTGCAACTGAACTGTGGCAATTGGCACAGGGTCCTGAGGGAACCCTCACTCTGGTCTGGAGGTAGCAGTAGCACCAGGGTCCCCTGCATCAGTAGGCACAGCAGCACTCAATTCAGAAGGGAAGATAGGAAAGACTATAGTATAGTTGCTATAGTGTTAGGAGCACATTTTAAAGGAAAACTATACCCCCCAAACAATGTAGGTCTCTATTAAAAGATACTGAGTAAAACAGCTCATGTGTAAAACCCTGCTTTATGTAAATAAACCATTTTCATAATAATATACTTTTTTAGTAGTATGTGCCATTGGGTAATCATAAATAGAAAATTGCCATTTTAAAAAATAAGGGCCGCCCCCTGAGATCATACGATTTACTGTGCACACATACAAACCACATGTAAGGTCACATGAGCCAATTAACAGACAGAGTTCTGCCTTTTGCTTCCTCACTTCTTCCTGTTACAGTTAGTGTTGTAGTATTTCTGGTCAGGTGATCTCTGAGACAGCACAGATAGAGTCACGAAATGGTGGTTCAAGGCAAGAGATGTAAAAGGGCAATATTTATGTAAATATATATTCCAGTTTGGTAAGATTCTTTAATATGTCATTCAATTTGATATAAACTATCTGTTGCGTAAGTATTCATTTTGGGGGTATAGTTTTCCTTTAATGCAAGTACCATTAATGCAGGGACTACAACTGCACTTGTGGATGTATGAGCCCTCATGAATGGTTCCCTCCCATACTTACTATCTATAGCGAGCAGTGACGGTGAGCACATAGCAGACCATGCTACCATCCATTTACTTTGATTTGCCAAATAATTTACTTACAAACTAGTAACGCTCCATCATATTGTGTATTTGCTATCTTTTTCTGTAATCCTGTAGCGCATTTCTATGACATGGCAAAATCTTCAGTGATATGCAATATTCTCATTGTTGAATTTTCAATGCCGTAGATGGCGAGTGGAACATTTCTTTGAACGAATTCAAGAAGGAGGAACATACAGAAACGGCAGAATATAACATAGTTATTTTGCTTTATGGAGAAAAGGGCAAATCTCAACCTTTTATAATAAAAAGAAAAGAAGGCTCTCAAGTTAAAGGCATACTTTCATACAAGGTACCAACATTTTTTTTTTTGAAGTATTCAAACACGGATTTTGAGACATTGAGACAAATGTAAAATGATTTTAAAATGCTTCAGAAAAATGTAAGTTGATTTTACACAGTCTAATGGCAACTGTTTCTAATGGCTGGGTAATACATTGTGAATAAACAATTAAAAATGTACACAATATATAAATTAAATATATGTTAAATACTGGCCAAAAGGGAATCATTTTTTGATTTCAATTTTTATTTATAAGTATAAAGCAGCCATATAAGTATTGAAGTTAGACTGTATGCACAAAATTAGCATTTTATGTGCATTTATATATTTGGTATAATTAATTACTAGAAAAACCCAAATGGGAAAATTCTGTATATTACAGTCCCCCAAATACTGATAATTGCAAGCATGTAGCCCTACTTGTTGGGGTTTTATATGCAAATAAAGCATATGAATTATATGGATTGAGAACAAAATTGATGATTTTTATTTAGTAGAGTAATTTGGTTTTTAATAGGTCCTTCAAATGTTATGCAATGCTACTGGAACTCCTTTGGTTTTTGATTCAATATGAATAAATATGAATTGTTTCATTAGTTAATTTAGTTGAGTGAGATTATATTGATAAATTATTGAGAACCCATCACAACTTTTGTTATTGGTTTAGTTGGGATTTTTAACGGGTCCACAATTTTCACTTAGTGTACTGCACTTGTGAAAGTATATGACAGTTTATATTTTTCAAGCTCATATAAACTCATATTTTTCACTAGGAATTGTCCTAAAAACTAAGAATTTTTAGATGATCTTTCATTTGGTTCTTTTAATAAATGTCATGGCATTTGTAGTTTTAGAGTTTGTGAGTTTAGTTGTGGTTTGAAAAACATCTAAAACCACTAAAATCCAACCTTTGATAAATAGGCCTCCACAAAATTTTCTTTGAAACCTCAAGTGCATGGCTCATGGTCTATGGTTTTTATTTGTAATAAACATTACAGAATAATGACAACAGAAGCTGCAATTCCATATATACTAATCTCAATAAGGAAGTGTGAAGGGAAGAAAGGAAAGAATAGAAATAAAAAGAGAGGAGAGAAAATGATAATGTGCATATTATCAATGCAGTCTTGCATTTAAAGACACTTATAGGCTTATTTGCCAGCATTAGAATTTTTATTTTTTTCATAAATCAAATTATTTCTCTTAAAATTTATATATTTTTTTTAATTTCTCTAAAATGCAAAACATTTGAGATTTATGAAGTGTAAAAACCACAAAGAAACTCAAATACAAAACTTCCGCCAGTAACATCAGTCAAGGTCCTATAGAAGTGAGCTGCTCTGATCCTACTGAACCTTTATTAGCCATTTGGACTTTTATATTTTTTTTTCAATAGAAATTGTCAGAAAAACTTAAATTTTTAGATTTTTTAGAGGTTTTCTTATTTTTTAGCGCCCTTATCTCATTAATTTTTTTTTATAGTCTGATCTTTTAATAAATGATATGGCATTCATGGTTTTAGAGAAAACGAGTTTTTTCATGGGTTAAAAAAACGGTAAAAACCACTAAAATTAGAATGTTGGTAAATGGACCGCTTAAGGGACATTTGTTACTGGTATTAAGTAGGTTACTTGTGGGTATATACGCAATCAGGTATAAAAATAATTTGAAGCTAGAGTGTAAGTGTAAGTTTTGCATTACAGATTTCCATTATCAAGAATCCTGTTATCCAGAAAGCTCCAAATTACAGGAAATTATTATTATTATGGCAAATTATCCCCCATAGACTCCACTTCAAATTTTTGCAAATGATTTCCTTTTTCTCTGTAATAATAAAACAGTGCCTTGTACGTGATCCAAACTAATATAATATTCATCCTTATTGGAGGAAAAACAATCCTATTGAGGTTAATTAATGTTTACATTTTTTTTTTAGTAGAGTTAATGTATGGAGATCCAAATTATGGAAAGACCACTTATCCAGAAACCCCAGGTCCTGAGCATTCTGGATAACAGGCCCCACACCTGTATTGTTTGCATATCTCTGCATACGAATCTTGGATATTAATGCAGCTACCACTATGTCCTTGTCACTTTAAGTGCTAGCCTTGCTGTCTCTCTCTCTCTCTCTCTTTCTCCCTCTCTCTCTCTCTCTCTCTCTCTCTCTCTATGTCTGTTTATGCTCCTCTTATTTCACAAGAAGAAAGAATTGCGGGATTTCTGAGGTTGTAATAGTTGTTTCCAAACAGCAAAGCAATGCAGAACACTCACCAACTAACAAAATTAAATACATACTTGTGTTTTTTTCTAGTTACATCTTGAATATGATTTGGGATTATTATATAAAGTGAGACTGGGCCTTGAGAATGAAAAAGACAAAGGAACATTGTCTTTCTTTTACTTTAAAATGCAACACACAAAAACACTGAATACATGTATTTACTCCAACACAAGCCATCCTTTTCCATTTGATCAAGACAGATGGATTGAATTCCCGGTGGAATGGCCACTACAATCCTCCCTGTCTGGTATGTATGACAGGAGCCCTGTGTGTTTCACTCAACCGTTGCAATATTAGTAATTACTAATCTGTAACAATTCTATACTTCTATATTTTAAGTACTGTTTGATCAATCACCAACCATATATTGTGCTACATGTGCTGCATTTTTTGCCATGGCTACATCAAACTTTATCTCCATTTAGGTTAATATTTCTATTCTATATATTTCTATATGCTCTGTTTGGGATTGAGTACTAAGGGGCACATTCTTGCACTTCTTCCCTGGGTCTACATAATTGATCGTTGTTACTTCAACTTGCCTTTAACAAAAGATAAGGATAATTAAACAACAATATCAATAGGAGATGACCTAAATAGAAAAAGGAGTAATCAAAAGTAGCAATAACAATAAATGTGTAGCCTTACAGAGCATTTGTCTTAAGATGAGGTCAGTGACCCCTGTTTGAAAGTTGGAAAGAGTCAGAATAAAGCAAATAATTAAACTGTAGAAAATAATGAGCAATATAAAAGTTGCTTAGAACTTGCCATTTTAAGATACAATCAATCTGAGGTTTTTATTTCATGCCGAAAGCTCATATGATATTTTCCATCTTCTTCTTATTAAAATGCTGATCAGAGTTCAAGTCCATTGTGAAATCCAATGACATGCAAGTGAAATCTAAGTTATCAGACTACAGGGACCAAAGGGGTTAATGTATGTTTTTCATTTCTTCAGTAAATATTGTAACTATAAAAATGAGTAAAAGTAAAATCACTCACACTGAGTACGCTGTAAATAACCAAAGCCTCTGCTGTTAATAAGAAGACCCAAAGAAACCAGATGATTGATTGCTGAAATACATCTTTCAATGGATCACTGTGCTCATCTATGTCAGGATATTACATCAAAACAATAAGCGGGCAGAAACCAAGCACAAGATACAGATCAATGTGTGTGGCACGGACATATAATGGAAATCTGTCACTGCTCAGCCCATGAAACTTTCATAAACCTTGAGATCAAGTGATGGCAGTGAGTGGCTGTTCTGTGCTTTGATGAAATGTATTGATTTCAAATCCCTGACAAACAGGAAAGTCTTTAAATCCAGCAGGATTTTGTCTTGTACAAATATGTCCCCGCCTGTAAAGTAAACTCTTCAAGAGACAAAAAGGAGAACAACTTTGTTGGGGAAAAAAACTGTATATACCAAAAATAGGAGGTGGTTTTATCACTTCAGTGAATCAAACAAGTATGCCAGAAGATGGCATGGCACACATTACCTATTAAAAAACAAAACACAAAAAAACTGAATGAAAACATTCAAAATAATGCCTCCCCCATAAAAAAAATGTAAGCATGGACATAGACAGGAGAAGAAGACAATTACCGGTGTACAGAATCATCCTTGGAGCCTGTACTTTAGGGGCCACAAGAGCAAATTTGGGGCCCCGCACACATAGCAAACTTCAGTTGAAAACAAGTTAACCATGTGTTAACTTTGCTTTGCAAATTCTGGCTCCAGGGCCCAGTTCTGCACAAGAACCAGCTAATCTATTGAAGCATAATGGTATCCATTATTAATGATTTCAAGGTGGAATGGGCAAATAACAGTTCTTATTTAAAGTATATCAGATGCAATTAAAGAGATTTGTAGCCCACAGCATGGTTCAACCACCACTATACTTCTCTACTGCTCCATACATACTGCCTGAAGGCTTAATTAGGAACTAATGCAGTACTAGATGCACAAAAAGTGTTTTTCCTTTACCCCCAGACTGCATTGTTTTTTCCCAAAATTCCAATGTTGTTACAGTAACACACTAACCCCCATATTATGGAAACCTGAAATGTAATTAGTACATGTTTGGCACATGACGGGCAATTGCAGCAGACACAACATTGGGGTTATGTAATAAAAGCCACTATATTTGCCCAGGAGCTGTAACCCATAGCAACCAATAAGATGTCTGCTTTTAAACAGATGACAAGTAATTTCTACCTGCTGATTGGTTTCTATGGGTTACTGTTGCTTGGCAAATTTAATACATTGTATTACATAACCCACAATTTTGTGATGTGCCAAACATGCACTAATTACCTTCCTTGTTTCCATGAATCTTGCACAAGTTGCAGCTATCGCATAAAAAAAGCATGCAGTGTTAAAAATGGCATTAACACATAATTCAGTTGCTGCAACTCAATAGTGCCAACTAATGCAACCCACTAATGGAACCCTGGAAATACTTCCAGTCTCCTTTACTCTGCTGTCACCTGAATGCATTTTTATTATCTTATTTCTTTGGAGCTCATAGACATGGCTGTTTTGCATGCATCTTTGATATCCAAGAACATAAGCAAATTGATTCCATTATATTCTACCTATTACCCACAAGTGCTCTCATCTGCACTGCTAACACATTTGTATCTTATCTAGTTGTTTTGAATGCAGCATGTTCTATTTTTACACGGTGTTCTAAACAAGATCTAATTAAGGAACTAACAAAAACACAATGCATAGAAATACAATAAGTGTGTTTAATGTGCATATGCGGAGGAAATGTTCTCAGAGAATAATAAGATGGTCCTTAATATTTCTCTGCATCGTCTTCTGGTATGGTTGATTTTTTTTGTAGGATTCAGTATTTAGTAAATACTAATGCAACTATTGTAGAGCAAAGAACATCAACATGAAATAACACATTGTGATGTATCTTGTTTTTTTTTAAGGCAAAATTATTGCAGATGTAAAGGTATGACATCCTTTATCCAGAAACCCGTTATGCAGAAAGCTCCGAATTACGGGATGGCCATCTCCCACAGACTCCATTTAAATCAAATAAATCATTCAATGATTTCCTTTTTTTTCTGAAATAATAAAACAGAACCTTTCACTTGATCCCAAGTAATCCTTATTGGAGGCAAAATAATCCTATTGGGTTTAATAAATACTTAAATGATTTTGTAGTAGACTTAAGACATAAAGATCAAAATTATGGAAAAACTCCAGGTCCCGAGCATTCAGGATAACAAATTCCATTTCTGTACTATGAAGTATTTCTGAAACCTTACTAGCAACATCCTTGTTAAATAGCCCATAAACTTATGGTAGAATTTCTCTGCTGCGGGCGACTAATCTCCTCGAAATGCCTTCCCGCCAGCAAGAATGTGATAGGCCAGCGGGATGGCATATGTATCAATTTGTAATTCTGAAGTTGCCCGAAGTTTCCTTGTGAGGCAACTTTGGGCGACTTCGGAAAAATGAAACAATGCATATGCCATCCCACCAGTGATTCGCATTCTTGCCGGGGGGGGGAAATCATTTGGGAAGATTAGCCACCCGCAGTAGAGAAGATTTGTTGTTGTCTGCCATCACCCTAAGGGCTCTATGCACAACTAATAGAGAAAACAGCCATGTGATGCCAATGCTATACGTTTAGAGTGATGCTGCATATATTTTCAAAGGCTGTATTATATTTGTTATTGCCTGTCTGTGATGATTGCATTTTCTGTAGCAAATCACCTCCATGACAGCTATGGATTAGCTAAATAAATTGTCCCAAAAACATAAATTCAACTGAAATATTTAAATATTTCCCCAGACACCTTGGGCACTACTAGAAGAATATTCCCAGTTTCAGTTGAGCCACCGGTACTGCTCCTGTGCTTCGTTGCAGTCGTGCATCCATGTTTCTTGCAAAAACCAAAGGTTTTTAGACTGAAATGCCCAGTATTCCCCATTGTGCATCATCTCTGTACATAGAAGAGTCTTCAGTGAAAATCTAGCCTGCTTGTACATTATGAGATTGAATTCACACACCAACAGGCAATTACTCACGTCAGCCTGTCCTGCTTAGAAACGTATGATTATCAGGAGACTGATCCTTTGTCCTGGCCTTTAGTCACATCACAGAAGCAGAGCACCACCAGTTTCCATGTAAATTGATTTTTGAGAGCCAGTGTCAAGATATGCAGGAAGAAAAACAACTTTGACTAAATGCTACAGTTTAACTATGTGTTTAATCCAGCCCTTATGTTTTCTATTATTTGATTCCAAGGAAGACCTGGGGAAGTTCTGGGTCTTTAAATTAAGTATGACACTGGACTTTTCTATGGAAAAGCAAACATATGGTTAAAGGGAACCCAGAAAGAAATCCCCAGCACTCTGTCTTACCCAAGCTTGTGCCGGAGCTCAGTCTGACCCACAATCTGGAGTTGACCAGCTGCTATAAACAATAAAAAGCCAATATTTGTAGAGAAAGGAAAAAATTGGAGGGCAGCGATGTCCGGTCATTCACATGTGCATAATGAAAATTGCTCATTATGCGCATGCGAGTGACACAACATGGCTGCTCACACTGGGAGCTCCCTCCTGGTGTGGGTACCGTATCACTGGCGGGGGGGCATTTTATTTAAAAAAAACTACTGTTATCCCAAACTGCAATGCAGGCTCTTGAAGCAGTAATGGTCACATGTGATAATTATTTTAGAATTTATATATTTTGTATTTAATGCACTTGGTTAATGAATTAATACAATGTTCACAGTTTCATTTGTATTTGTAATATTTGTTACTTTTTAGTGTTTATGAATTGTTGCCTGATAAACACAAGGATGTATTATATTGTTCCATCCTTTATATCTGAGTGTTTATGATATGTATTCATTGGTAGTTTATATTTAGCTCATTGCACTTCAATTGACCATTTGTGGGTGTGAAAAAATATGGTAGGTGTGGTTTTTAGTTGTGTGCTCACTTCCAGTTTTACATCCTGGCAATGGTCCGGATGGATTGAAACATGTCGATGTCCTTGGTAATCCATTAAATTGTTTTTTCTACATGCTACTTTTGCAGATAATTGTGTGTGTGTATATATATATATATATATATATATATATATATATATATATATATATATATATATATATATAGTGAATAAAGTACCCCCTGTTGTAAAATATAAGGATATTATAAGTTACCGAGGAGTTTCATGATCATAAAAAACACAAGGCCGAAGTCATGGAACTCCGAGGTAACTTCTAATATCCTCATATTTTGCAACTGGGGTTACTTTATTATAATACACAAATTTCAGTGAGTCATGTGACAGAAATTACATCAGAACTCACCATTTATAACTGATGACTCACCGTTTATAAGGCTATAATTTACAAGATATTCATAGCTTTTGTGTATTATATATATATATATATATATATATATATATACAGTATATATATATATATATTACCTACACCTCCATTAAACAAAAACTGCTTAAATGGATCGTAGTGAAAAGTAAAGATTAGCCTTTCAGCATTTGTTTTTTTCTTTCCCTTTGCAGTGGTGAAATATACTGTAGCTGTATTTTGTACTGACGGGCTGAGCTGGAAAGATGGATCGTACCTGTCTGTGTGTTTGCATGGGAAGAATGGAGACACGGGAGACAGACGACTTACTTGGCACAATTCCCAAGGCACAAAAGATGAGGTAATTTTGCAGCAACAATAATTTTAACAAAAACGTAACTCTAATTTATGTGGAGACGTTCCCAATTGCTGGAACAGTCACAAATTAAAGTCTTTCATAGCCTTAGCAAGTGTTTGCTGCAATATTTTCTCTTCTAAATAGATGGTAACACCTGCTCCAATAATGTGAACATAGTAGTATAGGGTGCGTGGGTGCATGGCACTAAGGGATTTTGTCAAGGTTTTAACAGGTGTATAAAGTTAGAGAAGAAGGAGGAGTGATAAATTATTTTTTTTGAATTGAGATCAAATTAAGCAAAATATGTTTGGCCTAAAACCGAAACTGCTTCTAGGAAACAGAAACAAATCGCTTAACCAGATATTAAAATTGAATTGGAACCATGAAAACTGAGGTCAGCGCCGATTCGTACCTTACTGCCGCCTGAGGCGGCTCCTGCAATGCCGCCCCCCCTCGCCGACTTACCTGTCGGGAGGGGAGGCAGGAACACTAATGCGGAGAGCGCAATTGCGCTCTCTCGCATTCGTAAAGCCGAATTTCCAGTTTAAAAACCGGAAATTCGGCTCTTAAAGGTGCAGGAGCGGCTTTTTGCCGCCCCTGGAAACCGCTCCGGCGTTGCCGCCTGAGGCGAGCGTCTCAGCTCGCCTCATTGGCGGCGCGCCCCTGACTGAGGTACTTTAGAGGCCTTATCCCACTTTGCACAATGCTATTTCAGTAAATATGGCTTGTGTTGAACATACTTACTATTTGTTGTTTTAATTGTGTTGGTTCTTACCTACACTTATAAAGGCAAATACGGCAGTTAATCAAACTTATACAGTATATAAAGATCGGAAACAAAAGGTAAAGGACCGCAATTGCTCACCGCATACACTTATCCAGGTGCTCTGTCAAGCAGTGTCCCCACTGCTAACATTCAATAAACTCAAGACAGGCAGACGGCACTTCTGGAAAAGGTTTATTGGGGTTGCTGCTGTGAAACCTAACGCGTTTCGGGAATAGATCCCTTAATCATAGGAAACAGAAACAAATCGCTTAACCAGATATTAAAAATTAATTGGAACCATGAAAACTGAGGTACTTTAGAGGCCTTATCCCACTTTGCACAATGCTATTTCAGTAAATATGGCTTGTGTTGAACATACTTACTATTTGTTGTTTTTATTGTGTTGGTTCTTACCTACACTTATAAAGGCAAATACGGCAGTTAATCAAACTTATACAGTATATACCCATCCTCCATATAACATACTTCTTTGGGGTAATACAGGAAAAATCCCAATGTTTGCAATAGAAACCAATCAGATGTTTGCTCTTGAGTTAGATGATTATTACATTATCTGTAAGACCAGTTTTGAGTCAATAATTAAGGTGGGGCCCAAACCCCCTGCTATCATCCACCCACACTGCCCCCCCCAGGCTTGGCAATTCACGCAATGATTTATAGTTCTGATCCAGTGTAAACCTGACAAGACAACACTGTACGGCTGATTTACTTACAGGTTTAGTTCACCTTTAAGCTAACTTTTATCATGTTATAGGATAACCAATTCTAACCAACTTTTCAGTTTGTCTTCATTATCTTTTTTTTTTTTTTTTACAGTTTTGTAATTATTTCCCTTCTTCTGACTCTTTCCAGCTGGCAAATTGGGGGTCACTGAGCCGATCTGAAAACAAATGCTCTATAAGGCTACAAATGTATTGTTATTGCTACTTTTACTCATCTTTCTATTCAAGCCATCTCCTATTCATTTTCCAGTCTCCGATTCAATCAATGCATGGTTGCTAGGATAATTTGAACCCTAGCAACCAGATCTTCAAAACTGTAATCAGGAGAGCTGCTGAATAAACAGCTTAATAACTCGAAAAACGCCAATAATAAAAAATATAAATCAATTGCAAATTGTCTTTGAATATCACTCTCTATTTCATCCTAAAATGTATGTGAACAACCCCTTTAGGGCTCTTACACATGACCATTCCGACCTGCGCTCCCCTGCGTTCCGTTTTTTGGCGTTCAGCCGCAGGGGAGCGCAGGAATAGACGCAAGTCATTATTTGAAATGGGGCTGTACTCACTCAGGTGCGTGTAGGCGCCGAACGCAGGTTCAGACGCAACATGCCGCATTTTTCCTGCGTTCGGCGCATACACGCACCTGAGTGAGTACAGCCCCATTTCAAATAATGACTTGCGTCTATTCCTGCGCTCCCCTGCGACTGAACGCCAAAAAACGGAACGCAGGGGAGCGCAGGTCGGAACGGTCATGTGTAAGAGCCCTTAAACAGTTCAGTTAACCATCCAACCAATAAGATCTTTGTTTCCATTCACTAATATGTACTATTCTGATCAGAATAAATTGCTCAGATGAATTGTTCCTGTTGCTCAGATTTTCTTTGTTAACTTTTTATTATTCCATTTATTGTTTTATTACATTGTCAGTGACAGTTTAATATAGTAGGCAAATGTCATCTCTAATTAGTTTGGTAGGATCAGTCTTGTATTTCCATGATCTTTTCCAGATTACAGTTTTGTAATGCCCCTCTAAGAAATTCACCCACTGATTTAAGGATTATCAATCTATTTATCAATTATCATTATGCCAGGATGTTCTTTTCTTGTTCCCTTTTTATTAGTGAAATCATATATTATTATCATTTTGTTTAATTTCAATACTACAGTATATGTTTCATACTTAACTATAAAAAAAGTACTGTATAAATATAAATTGATATTATTATTCTTTTTAAAAGCTGTTTTTTGCTTTTATCTTGCATAAGGGATGTGCTAGCCCAGGTAGTTGGCTGTTTATAAACACATATAAACTCTCACTTATCTGAGGTCTTGGTCTAATATTGGTCTTATATTACATATGGGGGTAAGTATAATATAGGTAATGATATTCTAAGACAATTTGCAATTGGTCTTTATTTTTATCTATATAGCATTTCATTCTGCAGTTTTACAGTTTGGAAGTAACAGAAACAATAAAATTGTAACCTTGTAGAGCAAAAGTTTTGTGCTCCCGGGGACTGTGAACTGCAACAATCAGACAGAATTTTAAATTGCAAGCTGCTGTATAAGGAAGGCAAACAATTAAAAAAACTGGCGAAAAAATTATAAATGAAGACCAACTGGAAAGTTGGGCATAGGACATTATAGGGCACTCTATAGCATAATGAAGGTTAGCTTCATTTCAAGTAGCAGACATGGCTATATGGTTCTTTTATTCATCAGTGCTTAATGAAGATGAGCCACCAAAGGTTTCTATAGGTAAGGGATCTGTTATCCGAAATCAGGTTATCCATAAAGCACAGAATTGCGGGAAGGTCATCTACCATAGACTCCATTTTATACAAATAATCCAAATTTATAAAAATGATTTCCTTTTTCTCTGTAATAATAAAACAGTACCTTGTACTTGATCCAAACTAAGATCAAAGCTAAGATATAATTAATCCTTACTGGAGGCCACACCATAAAGCTGTCATTTCACTGTGTTTTTAAATTATGAGAGGTAAAATTCTTTTAAATTCAATTACTTGTAACTAATGGTAGAATTCATTAGAATGTTGTGATGTAAGGCAGACAAGGCCATGTTCCTCCTGGTCTAATAAACTTGCTTGCTGTATCTTCCCAGCCACTTACAGCTACATTAGATGCGGTTGATCTTGGAGAAATGCATCATGCTGACATTTCAATGAGCAGCACAAATGGTACGCTACATTTATCTTCTACTTCACATCTCAAAGAAGCCATCATTGTTTTAATTGGGATTTTAAGAGTAACGGGGATACTATTTGGGTGTTCTTGCAGTTAACATGGCAGAATGAATGTTTGTATTTATGCAGCAACCAATGGTAAATTAATTTAACCCTTTCAATTCCACCAGCATTTTTATGAGCTGAACTGGATTGGGAGTTGCTGGGTATTGATAGATCTGTCACCTGGAAATGTAAGATCTACAGCACTGACACTCTGTAAAGGGAATGTCACTTATATTTATGATGCAAATTGTATAATAGTGGTGTAAAACATACTTCGTGCAGAATATTTTGTATGAAAGTATTTCGAGAAATGATCTAAAGGTAAATTTGCTCCATTGCAGAAACCTATAATAACCTTTCCTTCCCAGTGGAAATAGTTAGTAGGTGGATTTATTTTATTACACTGGGGAAAGCAAATTCCCTTTTACTATTTAGGTTCATAGAGATACTATCACAGTAGATCTTGCATGCTCTAGACCAGGGATCCCCAAACTTTTGAACCCGTGAGCAACATTCAGAAGTAAAAGGAGTTGGGGAGCATCAATAGCATGAAAAATGTTCTTGGGGTGCCAAATAACTGCTGTGATTGGCCATTTGATAGCCACTATGTGTATTTTCAACCTACATTGGTGCTGAATGTCAGGCTGAATGGTCGGCCCCCTCACCTTACCAAATCTGGCCCTCGTTGTAAAAAGTTTGGACACCCCTGGCTTAAATTATATGGTAAAATGAATTCTGGAAACAGTCTCTGTATTTGTACTGTTAGGGAAACATATCATCTTCATTGCTAACAAATGGTACAAAGGAGTGCAAAACACTTGCTTGTATATTACCATACATATAGTTACATAGTTGAGTTGGGTTGAAAAAAGATTCAAGTCTGTCAAGTTCAACCCCTCCAAATGAACCCTAGTGCACATATATACACATACTTATACAGACCAATCTATACACTCTCATATATAAACTATATATACCAATACTTATACTAATTGTAGAAGTTAGTATGGCAACAGCCATTTTATTTTATGCTTCTCTAAGAAATCTATAATGCCCTCTAATGTAATTGTAAAGAGCATAATTTTTCCAAAGAAAACCACCTCAACCTTGACAGTCTACTCTTATAGGTTAGATGTTCCATCCCTTTAACCAATTTAGTTGCACGTCTCTGCACGCTCTCCAGCTCATTTAAATCTCTTTTAAGGACTGGAGCCCAAAATTGCACTGCATACTCCATGTGAGGCCTTACCAGGGAGCTAGAAATAGGAAAAATGATGGTTTTTATCCCTTGAGTTAATGCCCTTTTGTCATGAATGGCACCCAGAACCAATTCTAGGCTCCCTGGTCTTGGCTCTTGCTTCTGCCTTTAACAGCCACCTTTCACCTCGGGAGGAGCCCTCGGCTAATCAGATACCGCCAGGTCTTTTTAATAGAGGAGCAAAGAGAATGGTTATGGGCGAGCAAAGGGGCACGATTGTTAGCAAGGTGTAGGATGGAAAGCATAGTTCTACGAATAGACAGAGCGTAGTCAAACAGGCCAGATTAGTGCAGGCAGAGTTTAAGCGAATTCAGACAGGCAAGGGTCAAACCGGAAGATCTTCCAGAATGGTCAGGCAGGCACAGGTCAGGATTACGGAGTTCAGAATAGTCAGGCAGGCAAGGGTCAAGATCACGGAATTCAGAATAGTCAGGCAGTCAAAACAGGAATTAGCAACAAGAATAAAGTACCCAGGAAACTAAAAGTAGAACCAAACAACTGCATTGAATTTAAACTAAAAGCCCCTTTAAATACCTTTAAATCTCGCGCCACTGCGTGATGATGTCATGATGCCGGCAATGTTGCGCACTGTAAATCCAGGAAGTGCGCACCGCACGTGTCCTAAGGCAGACCAGCGTGGCCAAAGAGGAAGCATCATGTGGCAGGCATCCCCACTGAAGGCAAGGTGGCCGTCCCCGCCGGCCCACTAGACCACCAAGATGAGAGCTCTTTACACCTTTTTTATGCAAGACAGAACTTTATTTGCTTTAGTAGCCACAGAATGACACTGCTTGGAAATAGACAATGTGTTATCAACAAAAAAAAACAGAACCTTCTCAATTAAGGAAACCCCCAACACCATTTAGTGTATAACTCACATTTGTAACCTTGCATTTATCAACATTGAACCTAATTTTCCATAATTTAAAGATATAGTGTCTGAGCCATACCAAATTGTACTCACTAATATGCATTGCAGACCACCAGATTCATATTCAAAAGATGCAAGTGAAGGAATCTTTGAGGAACAATCTCTATATATTTGAAGTAAATAGGTAAGTGTCAAGCATTATACATGTAATACATAATGAACGGCTAAGGGGGATTGCATAAAAGCTTGGGGATTCCCGAAATTAATCCAGTCTGAATTGGCTTTTTTAATACTGAAAAAGATCACAAGGATTGTGCTGAGGTTGTGCGGCTTAAGATGATATTTTGAAGCTGTAGGTTTTTAATAATATTACTCCGTGGAACAAAGTAATATTACATTTAGATTAGAGTGTATGCATATTAGTTGCCACCCACATGGTCTTTTTAGAAAAAATCTTTATTATAAACATTATGAGTAGATGAAACCTACTTGATTTCAGTGTTGGGTGCAACACAGCAAAAAATCAGTGCAGTGCTTATTGCTTAGTGTGAATGTGAAAGTGAACAGCACCTTCCACATGGCTGGCAGTCTTGTTATAAATAGGCATCAAATACAATGGTGCTTTTTTTCCTTATTAGAGAAGAAACATGGAGGAGGACCAGGGCAATTAATCACAACAACTGCCACAGTCTGTGTTACTTTATTGTACATAGGTTATTCTCCTTGCTTTCCCTCTCACAGTATTCCACATGGAATCTGAATTCATTTGTTCATTCTTAGTGACTTCAGAATCAGCAGAAACAAAGGGGAAATTCGAAAAGAAGTCCTTGTCTCCCAGGTAATCCTTGACAAAAATGCTGACTTCAATCAAGAGAAACCATTTATCCCAGATCAGAAGAAGGACATTGAAGAAAAGCAAGAGGAACATTTGGTTAAAGTGTACACTGGGGAGGCAAGAGGAGCAGGAACAGATGCCAATGTGCAAATTGTTTTAATCGGTGATCAGTGTTCATCAGGAAGTGTTCAGCTTATTCATCCACTGGAACAACAAAATCCTTTTGAGAGAGGAAAGGTAAACATTGCTTAGCATTTACAGCTCGTTTTTTTTTATTTTATTTTCTGATTAATAAAAGACTGCCAAGTGTTTATCCATACTTCTCCAGAATGGGGGACCCTTCTCTTACATAGTTACATAGTTACATAGTTAAATTGGGTTGAAAAAAGACAAAGTCCATCAAGTTCATCCCCTCCAAATGAAAACCCAGCATCCATACATACACCCCTCCCTACTTTTAATTAAATTCTTTATACCCATACCTATACTAACTATAGAGCTTAGTATCACAATAGCCTTTGATATTATGTCTGTCCAAAAAATCATCCAAGCCATTCTTAAAGGCATTAACTGAATCAGCCATCACATCATCACCCAGCAGTGCATTCTACAACCTCTTGTGGAACTAAGCATTTTTATTATCCTTCACAAAAGTTTAATGGAGGAAATAATAAGCTTGTGTCAAACGATTCATTGAAACTTGTGTATTATTTAAAAGAATGCCCCTTCCACTTAATCTGATGTTAGGCCCAGTTAAACCAAACAAAGTATTAGGGGACGATTCACTAACTTCGAGTGAAGGATTCGAAGTAAAAAAACTTCGAATTTCGAAGTGTTTTTTGGGCTACTTCGACCATCGAATGGGCTACTTCGACCTTCGACTACGACTTCGAATCGAAGGATTCGAACTAAAAATCGTTTGACTATTCGACCATTCGATAGTCTAAGTACTGTCTCTTTAAGAAAAAACTTCGACCCCCTAGTTCGCCATCTAAAAGCTACCGAACTCAATGTTAGCCTATGGAGAAGGTCCCCATAGGCTTTCCTAAGTTTTTTTGATCGAAGGATATTCCTTCGATCGTTGGATTAAAATCCTTCGAATCGTTCGTTCGATCGAAGGAATAATCCTTCGATCGCACTATTTGAGCTAAAATCCTTCGACTTCGATATTCGAAGACGAAGGTTTTTAATACCCAGTCGAATATCGAGGGTTAATTAACCCTCAATATTCGACCCTTTGTGAATCGGCCCCTTATAGTAAGTTTGTGTCAAATGTGGCTGAAAAAACTTTAGGGACAAATTAACCATCAGTAGGAAAGTTTTACTGAGCGTTCATGATAGTTACCAATCAATAAAACTTAAATCACACATTAGGGTACCGATTCACTAAAGGGCAAATTGTCTCCAGCGAACGCTTCATTACCACTAAGCTAATTCACTAAAATACGAAGTTAAGTCCTGGTGACTTTAACTCTCGTAATTGATTCTGCCTAGCAAAACTTCGTTAGTCCTCTTACGCTTAGGTCAATTAAAAAGTGAACGTTGTTATTACGTGTTGGTGCGTGTGCTTGAAGTGGCCAATTTTATAACAAATATCCAAGGAACCTGAATAAAGACAAAAGACATCCTCTAATGCCCTAGACATGAGCCCACCCTAAAACACTTGTTTCATGCCCCTCAAATGTCTGGAGAAAAAGTTTAATAGTTAGGACTTTTGCAGGCAATCCCGTTTAAAAAAAAGACAAGTTACCAGCATTTTTACAACTTTAATGCATTTCCGGCATAAAGGATATGACGTTGCTGACAAGATTGAGGAAGGTGTAGCTTCATTTTAGCAGTTCATCTGGTTTGAGGTGGCGAAACAGGTTAAGTTCAGTTAAATTTTGCACTTTACAGAATTTGGGGAGTAAAGACTGTTCGCCAGAGCAAAAAGACGCCGGGCGATAGTGGGAACAAATGCTAGCGATGGTCCCGTTCAATAGCGAATTGTCGCCTACACTTGTTATTGAATTGTCAATGTCCCTGCAGATGGGATTTCTGGTGAATTTACGCTAGTGTTGACCACTTCGCCCATTAGTGAATCTGCCCCTAGGATTGAACAATTTATTTCTGCAATGGAATGATTTATCCCAGCATTTGTCAAAATCCACCTGTATTCCAGTTGACTTTTCTTTATTCAGTCTATTTTTGTATGACTAGCCTTAGGTTCAGATTTACCCCAAGGGTACGCGGAGGCCAGCGTTTCCCCATCCCTCTCACAGCGTTGTGCGCATGTGCATCGTTTTTGTACTGGAGCACTACTGCCTAGTGCTTAGTGGTCCACAATCAAATTACCCGCATGATTGGGAGGCATGTTGCCCTCTAATTTATGCCGCCCTAGGCCCTAGTCTTGCCCAGGTTTCCCTTGGTTGACTCATTTTAGTATTATTTTAAAGAGTAAATTAAACACAGGTATATACTCAGGTTTTCAGGATAAAGGATGTTTCTGTAACTTGGATCACCATATCTTACGTCTGCTAAAAGTCTTTCGAAAATTAAAATAAACCCAGTAGCATTGCTTTGCCACCAATATGGATTGCTGCAGCTTATTTACAAGGTACAGTTTTATTATTACAAAGAAAAATGGAAACATTTTTAAAAATTAGAAAAATTTGATCATATAATGTGGAAGGGGGGTCTTCAGAGCTTTCTGGATAACAGGTTTTTGAATAAAAAATCCCATATCTGTATAGGCGACAGGCTTTTTGACAAATGTTCTCAGCTGCTATGATAAACTCTACCACAGACACACACACACACTGGAGCTACCAGATCATCACTATGATCCCCAAGGATCTTGCATTTTAATGAGCAAATGCTATATTTAGCTGATGCATGTAGTGTTAAACCATTAATTGAAAGAGCAAAAGCAATTTTACTATCTTTCTACCTTTTAACCACATAATTTCTATTTTAACATCGAAGAGGTAAAATAATTGATATATAAAAGTTGGCTCACTAAACTAGATTAATCCAACTAGTGATGGGCGAATTCATTCGGCAGGCGCGAATTTGCAAGTTTCGCCGCCGGCAAATAAATTCGTGAATTTGCTGTGAAAATTCGAAGCTAAACGGGACAAATTCGCCCATCACTAATACCAACGATTGCAAAAGTGCATAAAGAATGATCCTAACGGTTTTACTACTGATGGAGCAATTTTGGTTTCAGACCGCTTTCTGAATTCTAAATGCTAAAACAGAATAGAACAAAAGATAAAGACAGAAAAGCTCACACACTTTCTATTCAGTCCTATTGACTTTCTATAGAATTTTTTAGAATCATATTTATCAAATGGCAAACTCTAGCTTTCACTCATTGATAAATACTATTCTAAAAATCATAGAGAGTGGGTGAGCTTTTCTGTGCCGAGCTCTAATCTCACATTTTGATAAATCTGCCCCTTTATCTATGCTTGAAAAATGTGAGTAATAAAGGGTAGACTAAATTGACATGTATGTTTATAGTCCTAATTACCTTCTCCTCCCACATAGAGAGGCTTTCCTTAATGTAAATGAACCCACTTACGAAATGTTTTATTAAGGAGTTTTTCATTGTTTACAGGATGGTTTTAGAGACTGGTTACTTGTACCGACCAATAAAAAATGAAAGTGTCCTGTTTCCCCCCTGCCATCCTGAAGTGGAGAAAATTCACCAAAATGTATTGGAGTCAAATCCAGGGGCAGGATGCCTCCCAGCCGCATTAAAGTCATTTGTGCACGCGCAACTTCGCATATTCAAGATATGTGCATATACACGCTGCCGCACAAAGTGAGGGGAACGCAGGCGGGGAGAGAGACACGGAGGGGGAAGCAGAAGAGGAGCCAGAAGGGGAGGGGAGAGAGACACGAAGGGCGAAGCAGAAGTGGAGGCGGAGGGGAGAGAGATGCGGAGGGGGAAGCAGAAGCTGATGGGGAAGCAGAAGGGGAGGGGACGGGGAGGGGAGAGAGATGCTGAGGTGGAAGTGGATGGAGAGGGGGAGATGAGCAGAGACGGCCTAGGGGCGCCCCATTTGTAAATCCGAGCCTGTCTGTAATAGCATATACATTTATCTTAACTTGTTAGAAAAGTTTCTTCTTAGAAAAAAGGTTCTGATGTTACCAATCACTTTCAAACATGGAGCCTAGACCACTCCTTAGATAGACAGGGCTTCAATCCAATTGGTCAATATGGAAGGCAAGGAGGGCATAATGATGTCTGCAGTTTTTTTGCATTCCTCCGCAAAAAACTTTGCTTATCCCCAGGGGCGCTTCTATAATGAGGCCGCCTGAGAATCTCGCCTCAGGCGGCAAAATGCCAGTTAGTTCAAGGGGCGGCATTTGAATTGCTGTGCTGGCGTGCTGCGGACAAGTTAGAAAAAATGTAAATATTCGATGCACGGCGCCTTTCACCGACAGTTGTACTTATTCCCCTCTGCTGCTGACGGCTGTACTTGCCTAATGCTGCTGACGGCTGCCACAGTGCCGCCCCTGACTCCTGTGATGTGCCTGTGCGGAGTGCGGTCAGTCAGTGCGCGTGCGTCACGTGATGTGTGTTACGTGCTGCGCTCCGCTGCTCCCTGTCCCTGCTCACGTGACGCCGGTGACGTCACTATCTCTAGGGCTGGGTCGCTGGTCTTCGGAGTTTTAGACTGCAGCCTGCAGCAGTGCCTGGATTTGTTGTTGGACTGGTGCCCGTGGTGGTCTAGGGCCCGAGTTTGTTAACAAGAAGAACCAGGTACTGTACTCACTGTACTTACAGAAAAATTAACAAATATTTGTAATAAATAATATAATAGTTGTACTGCCCCTGTCTGTCTGTTATTTTAATTCCACTCCCACTGTGTGTGTGTCATCAAAAAGTCAAGGCTTAAGTTAAAAAAAAAAAAGTTTAAAAAAGTTAAAAAATTAAAAAAAAAATTGATTTTTTTTTTAACAAAAAGATGTATGTTCCCTGGTTAATACATAAAGACGAAATTCAACATTTTTGTGGAAATTAAGGGAAAAATTTACTAAAAGGCAAAGTGGTTAACGCTAGTGAAAATTTGCCAGCATGACGTCATTTTGGCACTTTGCCTATTTACTAACGGGTGCTGGCGTAAATTCGCCAGATGAAGTTGCACTCTGAAAAAGGAACGTAACTACGCTAATTCACTAATTTGCAGATTTTACTGAACGTTACCTCTTGCGCCAGACTTGACTTCGCCAGCTCAGACCAGGCGACATGTACATTTTTACACACATAAGAAAGGCATTGTGTGTGGGCGTGACTTGGGGGTGTGGCTTGGGGCGTGGCACAGGGGCGTGGCACAGGGGGGCGCATTGCCATACTTTCGCCTCAGGCAGCAGAAAGGCCAGAATCACCCCTGCTTATCCCTATCCTCAAACAGTACATGCTTTCAAGATTTATTCTCAGCAACACAGATGGCTCAGTCACAGGTCTCCAACTTCCAAGTTTACTTATCTATTCACTTGCTCTGAATAGATTTTCGGTGTCACCTTTACAGTAACAGTTTTCCTTTGGTCTCAATGCCACTTGGCTATAGCACCAGTACATTCACAGATCAATCGTCTATATGTTTGTGCTATTACCATATAGTACTATAATCATTTTTACAAATAATTTGTTTATATTTTTAGGTTGATACGTTCAAAATTGCAACAAAGGCCTTGGGAAGGATACAGAGTATTGAAATAGGCCACAATGGAAAGGGGTTTGGTGAGTCTTTGCTTTGCCTCTAGTATTTTTTATAATTACGTAATATATCATTTTATGGGGTTGGAGTAAATGTCAACACAAAATAGTAGAGGTATAGGACCTGTTATCCAGAATGATTGTGACCTGGGGCTTTCCGGATAAAGGATCTTTCCGTTATTTGGATTTTCATATCTTAAAGGGGTGGTTCACCTTTAAAGGGCATGTAAAGTCTAAAATAGAATAAGGCTAGAAATGCTGTATTTTGTATACTAAATATAAACATGAACTTACTGCACCACAAAGCCTAATCAAACAAATAATTTATACTTTCAAAGTTGGCTACAGGGGGTCACCATCTTGTAACTTTGTTAAACATCTTTGCAAGACTAAGACTGTGCACATGCTCAGTGTGGTCTGGGCTGCTTAGGGATCGTCATAAACAAAGCTGCTTGAGTTCTGCATGGCTGGGAAGTAAGGCGGGGGCTCCCCCTGCTGTTCATAAGTATGATTGTTTCCCTGCTCAGCAGTTAGGGACCATCTGACAATTCCTATCCACAGCAGTAAATGAAGGGAGAATTTCACTGCATACAGTTAGGTTTCTTATAAAACCGGTACACATTTTTTAATTAAAGTATATTGGAGATAGGTTTCTTTTTCATTAAAGAAAGTAAAAATGGGATTTTATTTTTTTGGCTTTACATGCCCTTTAAGTTAAATTTAAGGGGCAAATTTAATTATGGTCGAATATCGAGGGTTAATTAACCCTCGATATTCGACTGCCGAATGGAAATCCTTTGACTTCGAATATCGAAGTCGAAGGATTTACCGCAATTCGTTCGGTCGAACTATTAAATCCTTCGAATTGTTCAAATCGAAGGATTTTAATCCATCGATCGAACGATTTTTTTTCGACCAAAAAAAGATTGCTAAGCCTATGGGGACTTTCCCCATAGGCTAACATTGACTTCGGTAGGTTTTAGGTGGCTAACTAGGCTGTCAAAGTTTTTTTAAAGAGACAGTACTTCGACTATCGAATGGTCGAATAGTCGAGTGTTTTTAGTTCGAATTGTTCGATTCGAAGTCGAAGGTCGAAGAAGCCAATTCGATGGTCGAATTAGCCAAAAAAAACATTCGAAATTCAAAGTTTTTTTTTTTTCTATTCCTTCACTCGAACTAAGTAAATGGGCCCCTATGTATATTATAGAATAGCCAATTATAATAAACTTTGCGGGGGTTATTTATTAAAGTCTGAATGCCAAAAACTCGGAAAATAGTGAGAAAAGAAATCTCTTCAGAAATGCCTTTAGGTATTTGAGAGGTGCTTGAATTTACTAGCTAAATCTTGCTTAATTCTAATGGAATTATAATGGAAGAATTGCTGTTTCCTAGCTGAGTTGCTAACCTAGGGTGAACTTTTCTGCAACTGGCACAAAGCACAGATATCTCTGCGACTGCTGTCATTATTTATGTGATATGTCACAAAAGGTGAAAATCCAATTCAAAGACTTTAGCATACACAGGACAAATGGATGAGCGAGGAAAGGAAATCATTTTGCCTAATAAGCTTCAAGGGGCCCATTGTGTAGGCACATACAGCTGAGGACAGCCAGGCGAGCATTGATATTTATCAGCACAGAAAATGAACTGAAATCAAACAAAGCAATCCAAGAGGTAATTGAGATCCAGCTCATCTGGTTTTGAATTATTTATACAAGAGAAAAATTAGCTAAATATAAAAATATTATTTGGTCAGTTTTTTTTTAAAAATCAACTCTCAATTACTCAATTAAAATAAGATAGAGATTTGTAGTATTGGAATTTTACTATTAATTTGCATGTCTGTCTTTTACCCCAATGGAAACATCCAGGGAGCGGCTGGTTCTTAGACAAGGTCGAGATTATAACTATAGCTACAAATGAAAAGATCGTCTTTATGTGCAACAGGTATGTACAAAATGGGCTTGAACCCAGAACCTCTTGGTTTTTGGTTGCTCGCCCTATCAACCAAGCCAGGAGAGCAGCCTATGAGTGCTCATTTCCACTACACCTGTTGCCCTGGGTCTGTTGCATCACCCCGGCAGCCATATTGGTTGGGCAGGTCTGACTCTGCTCTATAAAAGCCCAGCCCTCCTCACAAAAGGTGAGTACTGTGGCCCAGCTCCTAGCTCCTGCTCCAGTGCCCTGGCCCCGTCTGCCCTTGTTTCCAGCCCTGTCCGGCTCTCCTTCTAGTTTTTATCTTTCTGTCCTGTCTCTCGTTCTCACTCCTGCTCCAGTCTTGCTCCTGTTCCTGCTCTAGTCCTGCACTTTGACCTGTTCGCGTCCCACTCCAGTCCACCCCCTGCTCTGTTACAGTCTTCGCCTGCACCATTCCACTCCAGTCCTCCACCTGCTCTGTTCTAGTCTTTGCTCACATCATCCTTTCTTCATCCAGTCACCTATTCTTCAGTGTGTCCTTGGTACTACACCCTCATCACCCTGATCCTGTTCCTGCATCACCAATACTAGTCCCTGTGCACAGTAACAGCTCCCTGCCTGAAGGACTAGCTCCCTTCCATTTAGTAATTCCTTTAATACTGTCTGTAGACATATTGGACCAGATTCAGTTTTTATGAGAAAAATATTTCATGATTTATCTCATGAAAAGTCAACAGGATCCTGCAGTGGTATTAGGCATGTTATCTCCATGATCTTTTCTAGGAAGTAATTCACCATCTTTTAAGATGTAGCCTCATATGATCTTGCTTTTCTTTAACACTCTAATCCAAGGGGCACTTTTGTTTTTTACAAATAACTGCAGTAAATAAAATTGACCTGAGCAGCAGGTGTAATGGAGGCAAAATGCCCTATGTGACCTAAATCCCCTCCATAATCTTTCATGGAAACATACCCCCATATGTAATAAAAGGCATTAAGTTTGCCCAGGTGCAGTTACCCATAGCAACCAATTAGATGTTTGATTTAAACAGGTGACCAGTAAATGCTAACTGCTGATCGATTGGTTGCTATAGGTTACTGCTTCTGGGCAAACTCAGTACCTTTTAATACATAACCCCCATAAACTCTTCCAGGCAAGTTGGAATATATAAAGTGGTAAATGTTTTAATTTCCATCTCATATATGGGTTTGTCCCAAATAGTGATGGGTGAATTTTGCGCATTTTGATTCGCCGAAAAATTCACGAATTTCCCTCTAAACAGCAAAAAATTTGCAAAACGGTGCCGGTGTCTAGTTTTTGACGCCGGCATCCGAAAAAACTGATGTAGGCGTCCAATTTTTTTTTGACTGCAAATTTTCGCAGCGGTTTCGCAAATTTGCGGGAATTCGCGCCTGGCGAATAAATTTGCCCATCACTAATCCCAAATTATAAATACTGTGCTACATCATTTCCAGACTTATATCTGAGGTGTGCCATTATTATCTCTTTTATTCCCTCCTTCAATGTTACATATTTCCTATAAAGATCTCTCCATATTGCAAAGCATTTGTGTTTTTTTCCTTCAATCTCATCAATGCCAAATATCCTGCTTTGTTATAAAGATAGCTGAAATCTGAGTCATCATGACAGGGCAGTATGAATAAGCTTCCCCTTGTAAGCAGAAAAAAATGATTGACCTTTTAAGAATTAAAATGAATCCCTTCCCCCGTAAATGGAATAGTACATATTATTTTCAGGTATAAAAGCCTTTCTGTTTAATAAGTATCTTTTTAATCAGTGTTCGGGTTGAAATGAAATACAGAATTAAATGGTTCTCCTACACTATCTGTGAGATACAATATTCATTACGAGTCGGGGCACCTTGTAATTACTTTTTTTTTGTTATTTAGGTGGCTGGCAGAAGATGAGAATGATGGCAGAACAAGGATAACCCTATACCCATAGATGATCTTTATAAAGAACAGAACAAAAATGTGCTTGTCACTGACTATAAAGCCACTTTATTTCTAATGCCCTGTATTATATGATGCTGCTCTGTTTTGGGAGAAGGACAATCCAAAATATAAAGTCGCCCCTGCTGAATTCCCAGTCTATGATCATTTTAATTTTGAGTATTGTTGAAGTACATATATTAAGCGTGATCTGATTATTTGGTTCTATCACTAGTAATACTGATAAAATTATTTTTTTACCACTTAACCAGTTTTGTATCAAATATGATTATAAAATAATGCTGTTTATTTATAAAGCAAGTTCTATCCTAAATGACTGGTAAATATCGTTTTCACTGGGACTGAACCTGTTACATGATTGCCAGGGTAAAAACATTGTGTAATTTGGATCTTCATATCTTAAATCTACTAGAAAATCATGTAAACATTAAATAAACCCAACAGGCTGGTTTTGCTTCCAATAAGGAGTAATAATATCTTGGTTTGGATCAAGTACAAGGTACTGTTTTATTTATAAAATGGAGTCTATAGGAGACAGCCTTTCTGTAATTTGGAGATTTCTGGATAACGGGTTTCCAAAAAACGAATCCCATACCTGTACACCTGTACACTGTCTTACAGACACATTCTATTCTACATATTTAAACAGTGCCTAAGCTGATGCCTGAACCCTCTATATACCCCCCCCATTGCCTCTAGTATGTCTTTGTAGCTGATCACTTCAGCCAGTCAACCATCCATTTTAAAGAATTCTGTCCTCATTTAAGGGGAATTAAATTTTTAATTTAAAGTGGTAGTTTGCTTTAAAATATGTATTGTTATTCGTTTTCTGTTTTTGTGGGTTTTGAATTTTTTAAATTATTTGCAGCTTTCAGGCTTGGAATAATAAATGCTATCTAGATATAGCCTATTTATCCTGCCCCAGGCAACAGTTTGAAAGATATACTATAAGACAAATGATACAGTGGCCTGAACAAAGCTAAACAATAAAAAATAAAAAACACTGAGCAAATTTGCCCATGAGCAGTTACCCATAGGCTTTTTATAGCCAGCTGCAAGTAGAACAATGAATGCAACAATTTGATTGGTTGCTATGGGTTAATGCCCATCGGGAAATTTACCCAGTGTTAATAAATGACCCCACTCAGATTCATGCTTTTTTATTATTATGGGGGGGCATTTGCTATGATTAAAATCCACTAAACGGTACTGAATGTTTATCAATAATAATATTAATGGTTATTTATATATTTAACAATTTACTTGTGCATTCCTCTACCTACCATGTATTTCCAGATGCAGCCAGCGCACTTTACTAAAACACAAATTTATCTCATATTTTTATTAAACCAAGCTCGACCAAACGCCCATCCATCAATAAAATAACTCAAAAAAGTTGGGTCAGGAAAAAACTCAAAACTCAAATCATACCAATTTTTTGGATTTGACACCTCAATCACTCGATTTTTTCTGGTTATCGCCCAAAAAACCCCAATTCTTTTCGAATATTGGACAAAACCCAGGGGCACATTTACTTAGGGTCGAATATCGAGGGTTAATTAACCCTCGATATTCAACCGTTGAAGTAAAATCCTTCAACTTCGAATATCGAAGTCGAAGGATTTACCGCATTTCCTACGATCGAACGATCCAAAGAAAAATCGTTCGATCGAACAATTAAATCCTTTGAATCGAACGATTCAAAGGATTTCAATACATCGATCGAATGATTTTCCTTCGATCAGAAAATTGTTAGGAAGCCTATGGGGACCTTCGATGTTAGGTAGGTTTTAGGTGGCGAACTACTTGGTCGAAGTTTTTTTTAAAGAGACAGCACTACGACTATCGAATGGTCGAATAATCAAAGTTTTTTCGAAGTTGTAGTCGAAGGTCGAAGTAGCCAAAAAAAACATTCGAAATTCGAAGTATTTTTTCTTCTATTCCTTCACTCAAGCTAAGTAAATGTGCCCCCCAGTGTAGATCACGATATCTTCGAATTGTAAAAGGACATCTGCCATTGACTTCTACATGACATCGGCAGGTTTGAGATGGGGGATTTTTGGATTCAGACTTTTAGCGACTAGGGATGTAGCGAACGTCGGAAAAAAAGTTCGCGAACATATTCGCGAACTTGCGCAAAATTGCGAGCGGTTCGCGAACGGTTCGCGAACCCCATAGACTTCAATGGGAAGGCGAACTTTAACATCTACAAAAGACATTTCTGGCCAGAAAAATGATTTTAAAGTTGTTTAAAGGGTGCAACGACCTGGACAGTGGCATGCCAGAGGGGGATCAAGGGCAAAAATGTATCTGAAAAATCTGCCTGTGTGTGCTTGGAAGAGATAGTGTAGGGCGAGAGCTGTTAGTGATTTCAGGGACAGATGATAGTAAGTTTGCTGGCTAGTAATCTGCGTGATACTGCTCTGTATTGGAGGGACAGAAGTCTGCAGGGATTTGAGGGACATTTTAGCTTAGGTAGCTTTGCTGGCTAGTAATCTACTGTTCTCTTTAAACAACTGCCATACGTTGACCTTGTAGGCATTGTTTGCCCAGTTTTTTTGGACGCAGCCACTGAAGCACAGTTGCCAGAAAAAATATGCCATATAAATGCTGAAAATAGTCATTTTTCGCCATACGTTGACCTTGTAGACATTGTTTGCCCAGTTTTTTTGGACGCAGCCACTGAAGCACAGTTGCCAGAAAAAATATGCCATATAAATGCTGAAAATATAAATTTTTTTGGTTGCAGCCACTGAAGCACAGAGGCCAGAAAAATTATGCCATATAAATGCTGAAAATAGTCATTTTTCGCCATACGTTGACCTTGTAGACATTGTTTGCCCAGTTTTTTTGGACGCAGCCACTGAAGCACAGTTGCCAGAAAAAATATGCCATATAAATGCTGAAAATATAAATTTTTTTGGTTGCAGCCACTGAAGCACAGAGGCCAGAAAAATTATGCCATATAAATGCTGAAAATATAAATTTTTTTGGTTGCAGCCACTGAAGCACAGAGGCCAGAAAAAATATGCCATATAAATGCTGAAAATAGTCATTTTTTGCCATACGTTGACCTTGTAGGCATTGTTTGCCCAGTTTTCTTGGTCGCAGCCACTGAAGCACAGTTGCCAGAAAAAATATGCCATATAAATGCTGAAAATAGTCATTTTTTGCCATATACGTTGAGTCAAGGTATGGCAAAAAATGACTATTTTCAGCATTTCTATGGCATATTTTTTCTGGCCTCTGTGCTTGAGTGGCTGCGGCCAAAAAAACTGGGCAAACAATGCCTACAAGGTCAACGACGTTGACCTTGTAGGCATTGTTTGCCCAGTTTTTTTGGCCGCAGCCACTCAAGCACAGAGGCCAGAAAAAATATGCCATAGAAATGCTGAAAATAGTCATTTTTTTGGTCGCAGCCACTGAAGCACAGTTGCCAGAAAAATTATGCCATATAAATGCTGAAAATATAAATTTTTTTGGTTGCAGCCACTGAAGCACAGAGGCCAGAAAAATTATGCCATATAAATGCAGAAAATATGCATTTTTTTGGTTGCAGCCACTGAAGCACAGAGGCCAGAAAAATTATGCCATATAAATGCAGAAAATATGCATTTTTTTGGTTGCAGCCACTGAAGCACAGAGGCCAGAAAAATTATGCCATATAAATGCAGAAAATATGCATTTTTTTGGACGCAGCCACTGAAGCACAGTTGCCAGAAAAAATATGCCATATAAATGCTGAAAATAGTCATTTTTCGCCATACGTTGACCTTGTAGACATTGTTTGCCCAGTTTTTTTGGTTGCAGCCACTGAAGCACAGAGGCCAGAAAAAATTAAACCAGTAGGGTTTGCACCCTAGTTTGTAACGGTGGCGGAGGGAGGAGGACGCTAAAGGACAGCTGTGTGTGGAGTCATGAGGCTTGAAGAGAAGGACAGCTGCATAGAAGTCAGAACAAGTCTTCCGGCGTGCAGTAACCCTCCGAGATCCACCCCTCATTCATTTTAATAAAGGTCAGGTAATCGACACTTTTGTGACCTAGGCGAGTTCTCTTCTCAGTTACAATCCCTCCTGCTGCACTGAAGGTCCTTTCTGAGAGCACACTTGAGGCTGGGCAAGACAAGAGGTTCATGGCAAATTGTGACAGCTCTGGCCACAGATCAAGCCTGCGCACCCAGTAGTCCAGGGGTTCATCGCTCCTCAGAGTGTCGATATCTGCAGTTAATGCCAGGTAGTCCGCTACCTGCCGGTCGAGGCGTTCTTTGAGGGTGGATCCCGAAGGGTTGTGGCGCTGCCTTGGACAGAAAAACATTTGCATGTCTGACGTTACAGACCGGCCAAAGGGCTTTGTCCTTGCAGGTGTGCTCGTGGCAGGATTACTGGCACCTCTGCCCCTGGAATGTTGATGAGTTCCTGAAGTGACATCACCCTTAAAAGCATTGTACAACATGTTTTGCAGGCTGGTTTGTAAATGCCGCATCTTTTCGGACTTGTGGTATGTTGGTAACATTTCTGACACTTTATGCTTGTACCGAGGGTCTAGTAGCGTTGCGACCCAGTACAGGTCCTTCTCCTTAAGCCTCTTGATACGGGGGTCCTTCAACAGGCATGCCAGCATGAAAGACCCCATTCTCACAAGGTTGGATGCAGAGCTATCCATCTCCGCTTCCTCATTATCAAGGACTGCATCATCCACGGTCTCCTCCCCCCAGCCACGTACAAGACCAGGGGTCCCCAAAAGGTCACCACTAGCCCCCTGGGAAGCCTGCTCCTGTTGGTCCTCCTCCTCCTCCTCCACAAAGCCACCTTCCTCCTCTGACTCCACTTCTGGCACCTCTCCCTGCGTTGCAGCAGGTGCCTGGGTTCGTTCTGGTGATTGCGACCATAAATCGTGCGCTTCCAGCTCCTCGTCACGCTGGTCTACAGCCTCATCTGTCACTCGTCGCACGGCACGCTCCAGGAAGAAAGCGAAGGGTATTAGGTCGCTGATGGTGCCTTCGGTGCGACTGACCATATTTGTCACCTCTTCAAAAGGTCGCATGAGCCTGCAGGCATCGCGCATAAGCACCCAGTAACGGGGGAAAAAAATCCCCAGCTCTGCAGATCCAGTCCTACCACCCAGTTCAAAAAGGTACTCGTTGACGGCCCTTTGTTGTTGCAGCAGACGTTCCAACATAAGGAGCGTTGAATTCCAGCGAGTCTGGCTGTCAGAAATCAAACGCCTGACTGGCATGTTGTAGCGCTGCTGAATGTCAGCAAGGCGTGCCATGGCTGTGTAGGAACGTCTGAAATGGGCCGACACCTTTCTGGACTGGGTGAGAACGTCCTGGAATCCTGGGTACTTGGAGACAAAACGTTGGACTATTAAATTTAACACATGTGCCATGCAGGGCACATGTGTTAAATTTCCCAGTCTCAACGCTGCCAACAGATTGCTTCCATTGTCACACACCACTTTTCCGATCTGCAGTTGGTGTGGGGTCAGCCACCGATCGGCCTGTGACTGCAGAGATGACAGGAGTACAGATCCGGTATGGTTTTTGCTTTCCAGGCACGTCATCCCCAAGACAGCGTGACAACGGCGTACCTGGCACGTCGAATAGCCTAGGGGGAGCTGGGGGTGCACAGGTGTGGAGGAGGAGAAGGAGGACCCAGCAGCAGAGTAAGAAGAAGAAGAGGAAGAAGACGAGGTAGAGAGCGATGGAGGAGTAGAGGTGGTGGCAGAACCGCGTGCAATCCGTGGCGGTGACACCAACTCCACTGTTGTTGTTGTTGTTGAGCTACCCATTCCCTGCTTCCCATTCCCAGCCATTACCAAGTTCACCCAGTGGGCAGTGTAGGTGACATACCTGCCCTGACCATGCTTGGAGGACCATGCGTCAGTAGTCATATGGACCTTTGGCCCAACACTAAGTGACAGAGATGCGGTAACTTGGCTCTGCACATGTTGGTACAGGTGTGGTATTCCCTTTTTAGAAAAAAAATTGCGGCTGGGTACCTTCCACTGCGGTGTCCCAATTGCTACAAATTTGCGGAAGGCCTCAGAGTCCACCAGCTGGTATGGTAAAAGCTGGCGGGCTAAGAGTGCAGACAAGCCAGCTGTCAGACGCCGGGCAAGGGGGTGACAGTCAGACATTGGCTTCTTACGCTCAAACATGGCCTTCACAGAAACTTGGCTGGTGGCAGATGACTGGGAATGGGAACAGGTGGTCAAGGTGGAAGGCGGAGTGGAGGGTGGTTCAGATGGGTCAAGGAGAGCAGAGGTAGAGCAGTAAGATGCTGGACCAGAAGGAGTGTGACTTTTAGTTTGCCTGTTGCCTTTGAGGTGTTGCTCCCAAAGTGCTTTGTGCTTGCCGCTCATGTGCCTTCGCATAGAAGTTGTACCTATGTGGCTGTTGGGCTTACCAAGGCTCAGTTTCTGACTGCACTCATTGCAAATTACAATGCTTTTGTCAGAGGCACACACATTAAAAAAATCCCACACTGCTGACTTTTTGGAAGTGTGCGATCTGGCGGTAACAGTAGAAGTTGGCGGCATTGGCGGCAATGGCGGGTGCGTTGGCCGGCTGAACACAGGTGCCGATACATGTTGTTGCCCTACTGATCCCTGCGGGCTGGCCTCCCTGCTTCTTCTAAGTCTTATTCTCCTACTGCCTCTCTGACTCTCCGTCTCT
Organism: Xenopus petersii; assembly: GCA_038501925.1. Taxonomy (NCBI): domain Eukaryota; kingdom Metazoa; phylum Chordata; class Amphibia; order Anura; family Pipidae; genus Xenopus; species Xenopus petersii. The sequence continues at coordinate 41,946,878 of CM076682.1, read as the reverse complement.
CCATCTGAACTACCCTCCTCTTGCTCTCTTCTACTAGGCACCCACAAAACATCAATCTCCTCATCATCATTCTCCTCAGATGCATCAATTTCTTCTGACACATCACAGAAGGAAGCAGCAGCGGGGACCTCCTCCTCCTCCTCATCACTCATCATTATGTCCATCTCTGTCGTGTTCTCTGCCAGAATTAAATCTGGTGTAACGTCCTCATCTCCTTCATCTTCTTCTGCCAATAATGGTTGCGCATTACTCAGTTCAAGAAACTCATGGGAAAATAACTCCTCTGACTCCAGTGAAGATGGGGCACCGGTGGTGGAGGAAGTGTTACGTGGGGTGGCCATAGCAGTGGAGGATGAGGAGGATGTTGTGGTAAAGTTAGAAACGGTAGAGGATGGGGTGTGCTGTGTAAGCCAGTCAACTACCTCTTCAGCATTTTGGGAGTTCAGGGTCATTGGCTTTTTAAAACTGGGCAATTTGCTAGGGCCACAGGATTGCATAGCAGCACGGCCCCTAGCACGGCCTCTGCGTGGCGGCCTGCCTTTGCCTGGCATTATTTTTAAAAAAACAACAACAACAAAAACTCAGTTGGTTTTTCTGGAAACGATAATACACACAGCTAGATGGCAGTTTGAAGAAAACAGTGTGCAAATAATGCCTACAAGATCAACGTATACACTACTACAGCGGTGGATACGGATTACGTAAAATATATGAATGCTGCTTGAAAAAAAGTAACTCAAGTGGTTTTTCTAGAGACGATAATATTATCAATATTTAGACAAAATGTGAACAAGCTCACACAGCTAGATGGCGGTTTGAAGAAAACACTGTGCAAATAATGCCTACAAGGTCAACGTATACACAGCGGTGGATACGGATTACGTAAAATATAAGAATGCTGCTTGAAAAAAAGTCACTCCGGTGTTTTTTCTGGAGACGGTAATATTATGGATATTTAGACAGAATGTGAACACGGTCACACAGCTAGATAGCAGTTGGTTGAATAACACACTGGGCAAAAAATGCCTACAGGGCAAATAATGCCTACAAGGTCAACGTATACACAGCGGTGGATACGGATTACGTAAAATATAAGAATGCTGCTTGAAAAAAAGTCACTCCGGTGTTTTTTCTGGAGACGGTAATATTATGGATATTTAGACAGAATGTGAACACGGTCACACAGCTAGATAGCAGTTGGTTGAATAACACACTGGGCAAAAAATGCCTACAGGGCAAATAATGCCTACAAGGTCAACGTATACACAGCGGTGGATACGGATTACGTAAAATATAAGAATGCTGCTTGAAAAAAAGTCACTCCGGTGTTTTTTCTGGAGACGGTAATATTATGGATATTTAGACAGAATGTGAACACGGGCACACAGCTAGATAGCAGTTGGTTGAATAACACACTGGGCAAAAAATGCCTACAGGGCAAATAATGCCTAAAAGGTCAACTTATACACTACTACAGCGATGGATACGGATTACGTAAAATTTATTATGGCTGCTTGAAAAAAGTCACTCCGGTGTTTTTTCTGGAGACGGTAATATTATGGATATTTAGACAGAATGTGAACACGGGCACACAGCTAGATAGCAGTTGGTTGAATAACACACTGGGCAAAAAATGCCTACAGGGCAAATAATGCCTAAAAGGTCAACTTATACACTACTACAGCGATGGATACGGATTACGTAAAATTTATTATGGCTGCTTGAAAAAAGTCACTCCGGTGTTTTTTCTGGAGACGGTAATATTATGGATATTTAGACAGAATGTGAACACGGGCACACAGCTAGATAGCAGTTGGTTGAATAACACACTGGGCAAAAAATGCCTACAGGGCAAATAATGCCTAAAAGGTCAACTTATACACTACTACAGCGATGGATACGGATTACGTAAAATTTATTATGGCTGCTTGAAAAAAGTCACTCCGGTGTTTTTTCTGGAGACGGTAATATTATGGATATTTAGACAGAATGTGAACACGGGCACACAGCTAGATAGCAGTTGGTTGAATAACACACTGGGCAAAAAATGCCTACAGGGCAAATAATGCCTAAAAGGTCAACTTATACACTACTACAGCGATGGATACGGATTACGTAAAATTTATTATGGCTGCTTGAAAAAAGTCACTCCGGTGTTTTTTCTGGAGACGGTAATATTATGGATATTTAGACAGAATGTGAACACGGGCACACAGCTAGATAGCAGTTGGTTGAATAACACACTGGGCAAAAAATGCCTACAGGGCAAATAATGCCTAAAAGGTCAACTTATACACTACTACAGCGGTAGTAAAATAAAAAAAAAGTTAAATAAAAAAAGAATGAATATTAAAAAAAAAAAATTAAAGTTGGTGCTGCTGAACTACTAGGAGCAGCAGATTAGCACACCAGTCCCACTCCCCAACACTGCTAGACTAATAGCACTGGGCTCTTATAGTAGTAGTAGTAGTAGTAGTAGTAGTAGTAGTAGTAGTAGTAGTAAAACAACAAAAAAATAAATAAAAGCAGTCCTTACAAGGACTACTGTTATTGCAGCAGTCAGCAGATGAGATCAGAAGCAGGACAGCTGCCCACTGCAGCTACATACAGAGCACTGCAGTAGAAGGTAGATTACTAGCCAGCAAAGCTACCTAAGCTTAAATGTCCCTCAAACCCCTGCAGACTTCTGTCCCTCCAATAACAGAGCAGTATCAAAACGATTACTAGCCAGCAAACTTTCAACTGTCCCTGAAATCACTAACAGGCAGCAGCTCTCTCCCTACACTATCTCTTCAGCACACACAGGCAGAGTGAAAAAAAGCTGCAGGGCTTCGGTTTTTATAGGGAAGGGGAGTGGTCCAAGGGAGAGCTTCCTGATTGGCTGCCATGTACCTGCTGGTCTGGGGTGAGAGGGCAAAAAAAAGCGCCAACAATGGCGAACCCAAAATGGCGAACGTCGCGCGACGTTCGCGAACTTCCGGCGAGCGCGAACACCCGATGTTCGCGCGAACAAGTTCGCCGGCGAACAGTTCGCGACATCTCTATTAGCGACTTATGTGTATAATAAAGCTTGAAAAATGTACGTTTTTTTCCCTCTAAAAATTAGAGTAAAAAACCTTGACCAGAAAAAATCAAGGTTTAGTCACTGAGAGATTTTATCTGCTCTCATTGGCTGATTCCAGCATGAGTTAAGAATCTGCAATGCACCACAGACACACAACAGTTGCTGAGTTGTTTTCTGTGCAAAGAAGTGCACTAATAAACCTTTATATCTCAAATGATAAAAGGGAAAAACAACTATTAGGCATCCACTACCATTATGTGAATGTTATTTTAGCAACAGTTTTGTGTATGCTTTATAGAAAAAATGAAAAACAACCATTTTAAAATAGTTTTTCGTCAATTCCTTGTGTTTCTGGCTGATAGTAATTAAAATAACAGGATTAACTGGGGATTATATAGCACTGCCCGTATAGTCAGTTAATAAAAATGTTTACCCAACAAAGCTATGGAAAGTGTACATGGAATGTTTCGTGATATTTTTCCAGTAAACCTATTTTTGGTGCATGTCCCTTTGTCAAGAGATGGATGGGTGTTTATGTCATGTCACAGAAGCCCCGCCCCCAAAATATTGTAAACTTCTGTGACCTAGCAGAATAAAGGAAGGAGACTCTCCCTGTACACTTTGCATATCTGTGCACAGTAATCCTTTTCATTTATTGATTCCGCTACATATTTTGCACCAATGACATTCAAGGCTGATTAGTATTCTGTGCACGCAGTAAACAACATTTAATAATTAATATAAAGAAAGTGCTTCTGCTTGCAAAAATGTCAGACACTGTGTTAAGTAGGATTAAATTGTTATAAAAAAAGTTAACTGTGTTACTGTGTATTTCCATGTTCAAATATCACAGTCACTGACATTCACCCGATGACTCCAAATGAATATGCAGAATTAGAGCTTGCTTGATGCAGCCAAAAAAACAGGCCAATAATAGGCATCAGTGCTACACAGCTTGATTCACTGCCAGAGTCCTGAACTGACTTGTACTCTATAATAAGTCCCACACTAAAAATTATGATATAATTGGTATCACTGAGACCTGGTGGGATGAAACATGTGATTGGATTGTGACTTTAAATGGTTACACCCTTTTTAGGAGGGACAGAGGGATTAAAAAGGGTGGAGGAGTGTGTTTGTATGTAAAACCTGAATTAAAGCCATGCGCTAAAGAAATAACAATAGCTGGCACTGGTGAGGGTGTAGAATCCCTCTGGGTAGAGATTTTGACTGGGCAAAAGGTAACAAAAAGAATTATCATTGGTGTATGCTATAAACCACCTCGTATAAGTGTCGAGTATGAAGCCCAGCTACTCTTGCAGATACAAGCGGCTTCACAGCTGGGTCAAGTTGTTGCTATGGGTGACTTCAATTATCCAGACATTGACTGGGGTAATGGGGTTGCTAAAACAGAAAAAGATAGTAGGTTTGTAAATATGCTGAATGACAACTTTTTATTCCAGCTCGTTCAAGAACCTACTAGGAATAACGCTCTTTTGGACCTTGTAATAACTAACAATACTGAACTCATCTCTAACATTTGTGTGGGTGAGCATTTAGGGAATAGTGATCATAACATGGTCTCCTTTGAGATTCTGTTGCAGAAGCAATTCTATAAGGGAGTAACTAAAACACAAAATTTCAGACGTGCAAACTTTGACAGTATAAGGGCATCTCTGCAACATATTAAGTGGGAAATGCTTTTCACAGGGTTAAACACAGAACAAAAATGGGAAGTCTTTAAAATGCTGCTTAATAAATATACGTGTCAGTATATTCCACTTGTAAGCAAGGAACGTCGTTGCAAAGCAAAACCTTTTTGGTTTAATAGAAGTGTTGGTGTTGAGGTGGGTAAGAAAAGACGTGCTTTTAAGGCTTTCAAGTTAGCTGGTACAGCCGAATCATTTATAAGGTACAAGGAGGCCAATAAATCATGCAAAGAAGCTATAAGGCAAGCTAAAATTGATATAGAAAAGGATATTGCAGCAAGCAGTAAAAAAAATCCAAAATTATTTTTTAAATATGTTAATAGTAAAAAATTGAAGCAGGAAGGGGTGGGACCCTTACTATCAGAGGGGGGTCAGCTGGTTGATGAAAACAAAATAAAAGGGCAGATTCTGAACTCATATTTTTCATCTGTCTACACAAATGAGGAACCTGTAAGTGAAGGTTTCCTTCTTAACAGTCCCAATTCTAGTAATACAACTAATGATGCATGGTTCACACATGAAGAAATTCAAAAGAGACTAGAACATGTTAAGATTAACAAAGGTCCAGGGCCAGATGGTATTCATCCAAGGGTAATTAGCGAGCTTAGCTCTGTGATTGCCAAGCCTCTTTACTTAATTTTTCAGGATTCATTGAGATCTGGCATAGTGCAGAGAGACTGGCGAATTGCTAATGTGGTGCCTCTATTCAAAAAAGGATCCCGTTCTCAGCCTCAAAACTATAGGCCAGTTAGTCTGACATCAGTGGTAGGAAAGCTTTTCGAAGGGTTAATAAAGGATAAAATACTGGACTTCATAGCAAATCATAATACTATGAGTTTGTGCCAGCATGGTTTTATGCGTAATAGATCTTGCCAGACTAACTTAATTTCTTTTTATGAGAATGTAAGTAGAGACCTCGATTCAGGGATGGCAGTGGATGTGATTTACTTAGACTTTGCTAAAACATTTGATACAGTGCCACACAAAAGGTTACTGGTCAAATTAAGGAATGTTGGCCTGGAACATAGTATTTGTACCTGGATAGAGAACTGGCTAAAAGATAGACTACAAAGAGTGGTGGTAAATGGAACATTTTCTAATTGGACCAGTGTTGTTAGTGGAGTACCTCAGGGCTCTGTACTAGGTCCCTTGCTTTTCAACTTGTTTATTAATGACCTGGAGGTGGGCATTGAAAGCACTGTTTCTATTTTTGCAGATGATACTAAATTGTGCAGAACTATGGGTTCCATGCAGGATGCTGCCACTTTGCAGAGTGATTTGTCTAAACTGGAAAACTGGGCAGCAAACTGGAAAATGAGGTTCAATGTTGATAAATGCAAGGTTATGCACTTTGGCAAAAATAATATAAATGCAAGTTATACACTAAATGGCAGTGTGTTGGGAGTTTCCTTAAATGAGAAGGATCTAGGGGTCTTTGTAGATAACATGTTGTCTAATTCTGGGCAGTGTCATTCTGTGGCTACTAAAGCAAATAAAGTTCTGTCTTGCATAAAAAAGGGCATTAACTCAAGGGATGAAAATATAATTATGCCTCTTTATAGGTCCCTGGTAAGGCCTCATCTGGAGTATGCAGTGCAGTTTTGGACTCCAGTCCTTAAGAGGGATATAAATGAGCTGGAGAGAGTGCAGAGACGTGCAACTAAATTGGTTAGAGGGACTGAAGACTTAAATTATGAGGGTAGACTGTCAACGTTGGGGTTGTTTTCTCTGGAAAAAAGGTGCTTGCGAGGGGACATGATTACACTTTACAAGTACATTAGAGGACATTATAGACAAATGGCAGGGGACCTTTTTACACATAAAGAGGATCACCATACCAGAGGCCACCCCTTTAGACTAGAAGAAAAGAACTTTCATTTGAAGCAACGTAGGGGGTTCTTCACAGTCAGGACAGTGAGGTTGTGATGGCTGATTCAGTTAATGCCTTTAAGAATGGCTTGGATGATTTTTTGGACAGACATAATATCAAAGGCTATTGTGATACTAAGCTCTATAGTTAGTATAAGTATGGGTATATAGAATTTAATTAAAAGTAGGGAGGGGTGTATGTATAGATGCTGGTTTTCATTTGGAGGGGTTGAACTTGATGGACTTTGTCTTTTTTCAACCCAATTTAACTATGTAACTATGTAACAATCATGTTTCAGGGCAGAAAAGTGTTTATTTAGTAACCATGGCTGTTATATTAATAAAGAAAATAATATTAGTTCAATGCTTCCATAGGCAGTAAGTACAGGTCTCTTCTGCACCTTGCATGTATGACCACTCCCTAGCCTGACTGTCTGAATAACATAAAAGCAATGGTACGAGGAAGCCCACCACCACTTATAAATTACTGCAGAACAAAGGCAGCAAAGCAAAGAATGACTTCTTAGGCCACAAACCATAAGACAGGACGCAAAGTGCAAAAAAACATGGCTGAGCACCTAATGAATTGGTATGCCCCCACAAAAACACTGCATATACCATTTGACACTGGCAACCATTTTTTGCATCTGTGTGCCAGTCCTGCTTTTGTATAGTTATAACCATAAATTGTTTAGTCTCTTTAAATAGTAATTAACCCTTGGCAACCCAGGGCCCTAAATCCCATTTGCATATGAAAAGTAAGGGGAACTGGGATTTACAGCGCAGTGCCTCCACCTAGGAAACACAGAGGAGCACACCTCAGGGGATTTCCACTAGGAAAAATAAAACATACACAGTTTGCAATAAAACATATATAAACTTTATGTAAACTGTATTTAGTAACTGTAAATGCAAATCACACAATATAGCTTTTACTCTGGGGAACCTGTGTGGACTATCAACCCCTGGCACAGTCTCTCAATGCCACAGTCCCACACTCCACATCGGGTGGATAAATGCAGAATCATTCTGGTCAGTTCAATGTCCCTTTCCCAAGAGCTCTTCTGTCCCCAGGTACCTTTCCCTTTGAAAATAGTAGCCGCTCCCACGTGGCAGGTACACAAGCAAGACCTGTCCTCACCCTGGGGAAACACACAGTAACCAAAGTATCCACAGGCAGGAGATAGAAACTGGTTCTCCCTAATGCTCAAATACTTTTTCCAGCAGAGCAAAATACATCCTTTCCTTATCCTTCTTGGAACTTCTTTTAAGCAGCTGTCCCTTTCCCAAGAGCTCTTCTGTCCCCAGGTACCTTTCCCTTTGAAAGTAGTAGCCGCTCCCACGTGGCAGGTACACAAGCAAGACCTGTCCTCACCCTGGGGAAACACACAGTAACCAAAGTATCCACAGGCAGGAGATAGAAACTGGTTCTCCCTAATGCTCAAATACTTTTTCCAGCAGAGCAAAATACATCCTTTCCTTATCCTTCTTGGAACTTCTTTTAAGCAGCTGTCCCTCTCCACAGATCTTAATCTCTCTATCTGATGCAGAAGGGATGCCTTTATAAGCTCTATATGTAACCCTGTTCACTTGGCTTCAAAGTCAGGCACTCCCCCTCTCCCATGGATGCACTGGGGTGCCCAGCCAATCTGATGGCTCCCCAGCCTGTAACTAGGCTGGATGATGTCACAGAGAGAAAAAAAGGGGAAGGATTTGTCTGATCCCCTACATCGTATTAATAATACAGGTATGGGACCTGTTATCCAGAATGTTCGGGACCTGAGTTTTTCCAGATAAAGGGTCTTTATGTAATTTGAATCACCATACCTTAAAGGAGAAACAAACCCCCCCAGCCTAAGCGGAGTCTCGGCTCATGTGCAGATGGCCCGAAACCGAAAATTGCTCCAACTGTGCATCCGCTGCTTCGCCTGTCTCATTCCAAAGATTACTGAAGATAAGAAGATGGCGCCTGTGAACTCCGTTGGACAGAATCTGCACGATGGGGTAAGTAAAGAGTTAGGGGCATTTGCCTGGGGGGGGGGGAGGGGGGTCTATGTAGGGTAGGTTTTTTTTATTAAGGGTTTGTTTCTCCTTTAAGTCTGCTACAAAAATCAATTAAACATTAATCAAACCAAATAGGATTGTTTTGCCAACAATAAGAATGAATCATATATTAGTTGGGATTGTGTACATGGTACTGTTTTATTACTACAGAGAAAAACCAAACCATATTCAAAAATGATAAATTATGGAGGCTATAGGAGATGGCTGTCCCATAATTCAGAGCTTTCTGGATAATGAATCCCATACTTTTACTGGGTATGTAGCAAATTGTGATTTAAAATCTGCTATCTTGGGTAGGGCATATGAGGCCCTTTTATTAAAGGTTTTAGTATTTCTCGAAAACCACAAATGCCATGAAAGTTATTAAAAGATCCCAATATAAAACATACAAAGGAAAAAAGTGCTGAACAATCAGAAATGATCCCCGAATATCTCTAAAACCTCTAACATCTGAGTTTTTCGGACAATTACAAGCAAAAAAAACTCCAAAAACCTCTAAAAATCTGAATGGCTAAATATGTCCGATAGGAATTGCACAGCTCCCATTGACTTATATGGGACCTCGACTGCTTGGAGAAGTTATGTGTTAGCGTGTTTCATGTTACACTTAATAAATCTCAAATTTCTAAAGTTCATTTATTTTTTAAAAACACAGTTACATTATTTTTTCAAACAACTTTATTGTGAACATCCAACAATACAGGATATGGTAAGTATGGTAGGTCATTGTATGGTAAGTCATTGGTATAAGATAAGTGCAAATTATTGTCAAGCATACTTGAATGAAACAATAAAAAGAAATGTTGATTTATCTTTTGTTGGAAGGTACAGTGTCGGACTGGCGCACCGGGATACCAGGAAAACTCTTGGTGGGCCAAGGTGTCATTGGGCCCTCCTGCTTCTAAACATTTGGTTTATTTCATGGCCATTCCCTATTTGTATGAGAATAAAGAGGCTAAATAGATGGAATAATAGATTATAGTATGTAAAGAAAAGAGAATAGGAGAATAGAGGTTGAATAAGGAAAGGAAGAAAATAATACTTTGAGTGGTCTAAAGGTTTTTGGGTGGGCCCCTGGTCTAAGGGTTTTTGGTAGGCCACTGGTGCCCCAGTCCGACACTGGGAAGGTATGATCATAAGGTGCTAATATAAGGTTTGATGTGGTGGCAGCAGGAATGTTTGGGGGAAGAAGGGGTAGGTATAGAGTGTGGGGAAAAAGGGGAAGGAAGAGAGTAGATGCTGCAAGGGACTGCTAGAGAGAGCAACCATCTTAGCTATATGACTGAGTATTTGGTAAAGTGGTCCAGGGTAGAATTGGCAGATTTTGGTAATTTTATGATACCAATCTTCAATAGTAGGATATTGTAGTTATACAATTGTGTAATGAGACCAGCCTATTATTCTAAGTAGGACCGATGCGTAGTACTATAATAGTAGAGAGACACCGCCCATACGTTTGTTTTAATTTAAGGTTTTGTAGCTAATTCTTGTTTTTTTCCTTGCCAAGTTTTGTAATATTTTTTGCAATTCATTCAGTTGAGATTCTCCTATTGGTAGTGGACATTTTTGAAAGATGTATACAATTTGGGGCGTGATATTCATTTTTTCCACATTCTTCCAAACCATGAAATGGGATTGTCTGTCACGGTCGGCACCCAACAACAGAACAAATGCCAAGCACCCTGGTCTTGGCTCGTGCTTCACCTGTAGTGTGACCGCCTTTGGCCTCGGGAGGAGCCCTCAGCTACTTGGATGCCACCAGGACTTAAACGAGAGGTGCAAGGCTAGAGGTTCTGGATAGACAGAGGGTCACGACAGTTAGAAAAGTCTTTGGGCAGTAGGTCGCAGTACAAGTTAGGCAATAGAGTAGTCAGATCAGGCCAGTTCGGGCAGGCAGAGAATAATCGTAGTCAGGCAGGCAAGGGTCAAACCAGGTAGTCAATCAGAGGGTTTAGCAGAATCAAAGTCGGTAGTCGGGCAAGGGGTCAGGATATAGAATGTAGAATCGTCAAAAGCCAGGCAGGGTCAAAAACAGATATCAAACAGGAACAGGATCAGAATCAGATAGCTCACGCTCAAAACACCACAAGGATAAACCTATAACGGGCAAGGTACTGAAGCCAGAATGAGCCTTATATAGGGGTTTGAATTTCGCGCCAAAACTTGCCTTACACTTCTGCGTAATCATGCCCGCACGTCCATGTCCATAATTAGAACGAGACCCTAAGAAACCACAATGGAGGAGCAAGAAGAACGGCATGGCGGGTGTCCCGTCGATGGCGCAGCGGGCGTTCCCGCCACACCACTGGACCACCAGGGCAAGTAGTTTTTATTACATTGTCTTTCCAAGCTTTTAGGTCTTTGTTTGATGTAAAATGTTTCAGGTTAAGTTCAGCCCAATTAAAAATGTCTTTAGTGAGTTGAAGTAGATAAGTGTATGTGAGGCTCATTTGGGAATCCAGGGGATATGGCCCCAATCATCTCTACAGCAAAGGAGATATTTAAAGCAACAGATTTGAAAAAATCTATCTTGAAGTTGCTAAGGTTACTTATGGATGAACTTCCTGGTTGAGGGCAGGGATGGATGCTATAGGGTTGGCTATGAAAAATAGCAGTTTACCTGTTTGTTTGTATTGTCTCTGCCTTCTCTTCCTGGAATGAACCCCATTTGTTCCAGGTGTATCAGATTGGGTAGAAGTGTCTGTATTTTATGGGAAAGGATTTTAGCCAGTTATTATCAGTATCTGTTCATCTTTTAGTAGTAATTCATTGTCACCAGGAGTTTGTTTTTATTCCGGTGGTTGGTGTGTGGAAGGGTAAGTGTGATGGAGTGAGTGGTCCGACCATGTCCTAGTTAAAATTTGGCTATGGAGGACGCATTGCAGTGAGTTATGGGAGAGCATTATGCAGTAGATTTTAGAGTAAGTTTTATGTTGATGGAAGAAAATGTACAGTCCTTCATCATGGGACTGCTAGTTTTAACTGGTGCAGGAGTATTTTTAGTTTAGTGATTTGTGACATAGGGATACTGGTGTGGCCTGAAGAGCAGTCTAGGGCAGGGTCTGTGATACTTGCAAGTTCAGTTGCCAGGACAGCGTTAGGGAGGTGCAGATTGGCTAGTGTATAGACTCGTCTGAGAAAAGTGCCTTCTATAAATATATAGAATCCTTTAGGGTTGCTTTTTTATCCAATAATGCAAATTTGAAGTTACATGCAATTGCTATTTCACCCCCTCTGAGCTTAATAGGTCGAGGCCTGCTATTAAATGAATCTGGATACTGTCTGTTATTCCATTTAGTTGTGAAGCCTTCTTTGAAATTTGTCTCATGTATTATTTTTTGCAATTCCGAGGAGAGAAGTATTCTTTTTTGTGGGGAATTTAGTCTGTTTACATTTATGCTAAATATCTGGAATGAATCTGCCTTTTTCTTTGGAATTGTAGACATGTTAAGCAGTATCTACTCTGTATGGGCAGGCGAAGTTAGCAGAGGGTAGCGAGGTTAAGTGGGGAACAGAAAGGAACAGTATAGGAGAGGGGTTAAGAGGGGAGAAGAAGCTCCCTTCCTTTGAGGGGAGCTAAAAAGTTAAGGCTAAAAAGGTAGGCTACTACTTGCTGGGTCCCATATTCTGTGGGTCAAAAGATTTGGTAGCATTGAAAACATATCTAATCAAAAAACAAAATAACATAGGCAGTAAAAATGAAATAGTAATGAGATATGCTAAAAAATAAGGAAAAATATTGAATAGCAAAAGAAAAGATCCCTGAGGGAGACTACGCCAGAACAGCATTCAGGGAACTTAAAGGGAAAGGTATGGGAATTTGACCTTCACAGTGTTCGTGATGTGCGTCACCTGTGCAGTTACTAGTTATTCAGTGGGCCCAGAACATAGCTGCCTGTGGTGCACTTGTTATGGAAACTGGGAACATCGCCTGGTCATGTTGCCTTACATCGCAGGGTGTTGAGGCAAATTGTGGTTTGGCGGTTCCTCTGAGTGAGATAGAGGACTATAGCCTGGTGGTTTACCAGCATATGTTTGTAAGTTGTTTCTCGGAGTGAAGCTCTGTGCCATTGAAGTTAGTTCGGTATGCAATGGAATCTACATTGGGATTCCGGTAATTACGGTCCATTCACCCCAGGTAACCATGCCAATGGGTCTGTAAGCTAGATAGCCCAAACTTGTGGTAAGAGGAAAATCCGTCAGCTGTTAAAGCATATCTCTTGTGAGTTAATATTATGTCAAGAGGCGCTCCATGCTACTGGAGTCAATTTGGGATGTGATGATATCTATCTAGGGTTCCGACTGGTTCCTTTCACTTACCCAGGGTGATTGCTCCCTAAGTGGATCTGGTGACTGAGTGGAGGGCTGGATTTCCATAACGAGCGCCCCTAGGCCTGCTGTCGTTCATCGCCCCCCATCCCCTTCCTTTTATTCATTCAAATTTTCATCATCGGAACTGTAGCAATAGGGATTGGCGCATGGGAAATTTAAAAAACTATCATATCACCTAGTGTTTCTGAACCAATATGGGTGTAGTTGGGCAGCATGCCACCCCCTAAAATCCTGCTGCCCTAGGCCCGGGCCTTGGTGGCCTTTCTACAAATTCGGGCCTGACCGAGTGGCCATAATTTATAATGGTAAGAAAGGAGAACCTTTAGTGGTTGAAGCACCTTGCATATATGGTAGTTCAAGTCCAACTGAATGTTTATTATAGCATTATTGGGTTAACATGGTTAAGTCAGGTGTGGAAGATAGAATGCGGAAAATGGTAACTCACGTGTTGGTAGTCTCAGAGGAAGGGGCTCAGTCAGGTTGGATTGGGGTAGTGGATATATTTAAAAAAGTAGCAGCAGAAGAAAGAAGGCCATGTTATTATTAATCGAGGTAAATAGGGCTTTTCAGGCTATTCTATTTACATCATGAAACTGCAGCCACGTGTTTATTATTAAGGAGGTGGCCACACCTCAAGCTAACTTTTGTATGATCTGATCCGAACATCATATGTGCCACCCTTGTCATGTACTGTAAGCAGATGATATGTGTGGCATTATCCTTCAGTCTTGTGTGCAACAAACTGCCCAATGTTCAACCAGGGCCTCCCACAAAGAGAAAAAGTTCACCCTGTTCCATCCAGGCCAGCTGGCCATGGAATGTGTTCTCATTGCATGTATTATATTGAATGTTTTTCTCACTGAATTATACCGTAACCCCTTTCTGCTACAATCTTCAAACATCGCAAGTAATTCAGGGCGATTACTATGTGTGTGGGGTGGACCTAAATACTAGCAAACGTCTTTAAATCTTCTGAAAATCAGAAAACCAACACTTTTACATAAAAACGCTTTATTTGACTCTGTACCAAGTAATTGTGAGTTTTAGCATTTAATATATGTTTTGGAACACATAACTTTTCAACCAGAACCTTTAATCCCACTTCAAAAAACCTCATAATCTTCCTTCACGGAAGAGAAAAGAGAACACGTACGATGAAATTAAAATCACAGATGACATTCTGTAAGTACCCATTAAGCCATTCAAGTGCAAGTGAATGTGGGAATGAATTGAAAGATTAAGAACACAAATGCCATGCAAATTTTCATATTGTATTTTCAGTGTACTTTTGATAGCGTTTAAAGAAAATATGCCATGCTGTTAGGAATAAATATTATAAACAACGCTCTCATGAGTCAACACTGCAACCCAAGATTTGGTTTTAATAAATATGATATATTTTTTCTGTATTGTAGCAGAAAATGTCACTGCATTAAAGGCAATTAAACGGAATATATTAACTAATAACTTTCCTTTAAGTTTATCATCTTGTTACAATTTATTCTCGAAACACTGAAAATGTTACCGTTAAGAAACAGTAAGACTATCTTCTGGCAATATCTACAGTATTTCCAGTATTTCATGCCTTCTGCCAAGTAAGTCAGTTGTATAGTTTTTATGTAACTTTACCCAGGTATGGGATCCATTATCCGGAAACCCATTATCCAAAAAGCTCTGAATTACGGTATGGTCGTCCCATGGACTCCATTTTATTCAAGTAATCCAGATTTTTAAAAATTATTTTTTTTTCTTTAATAATAAAATAGTACCTTGTATTTGATCCTAACATATAATTAATCCATAATGGAAGCAAAATTAACCTATTTGGTTTATTTAATTTTTACATGATTTTCTAGTAGACTTAAGGTATAAAAATCAAAATTACGGAAATACCCGTTATCCGGAAAATCACAGGTCCCAAACTTTTTGGATAACAGGTCTTATTTCTGTACAGTACTTACGGTGGAACACTGGATTAATGGCTTGCCGATGGCTGAATGTGAGAGGCTTTATTGTAACACAATAAGAAGTAATATTTTTTGTTAATGTAAAAAGAATATAGGGGAGCACCTCCCATCAATGGTGAAAAACAGTGGGTGGTGTGCAGGGTCAAGTAATAAATCACAAACGAAAGAAAAAGAACAGACCAATACATTTGAACCCTCCCATCAATACGTGTCCAAAAGCTCATGTATATATACAATTAAAACATAACTTTTACTAACCAAAATATATTAAAATAGTCTAGTCCAGTGTATCACAATTAAAACCCAGTTAGGACCAAGGAGACGGATTGACAAGAGGCAGCGGGCTGGTAGTACAGATGTGTCGTAATTTGACCACACGTATAACCCAGTGGGAGAATGGTCACAAAGCAGGAGAGATCAATTCACCCACTAGAACTTCTTAATTAGCCACCCCATTCACCAGCATAGAAACCTCTCACCCAAACAGTCAACAAGATCAATTTGATCAAGATTATAAGAACACGCCACTAGACTGGCATCAAAACTATGCATATGCGTATTATGACGAGAGTACTGCAAATCTGTCGAGGAGAGGTTGGATAGCTCTGTCCTCAGGCAACATTGAACAATTCTCAAGCTAGAGACCTTGTTCCAAACTCCACTTCCAAACCAACCCCTTCACCCACAGCACAACCCTCCTGGTTAGTGGAGATATGCCCTTAAACAGGGCAGTTTTATGAGAAGAAAACTGCACCGGCCCGTGATTCTTCCAGCGAGCACCACGGAGCAATTGTCTTCCAGCTTCTTCTATCTTCAAATTTCCCAGGGCAGACACACGAACAGTAAAATAAAATAGCCAACTTTTTCGTTAAAGTTTACTTTTAATGATGGGCGAATTTGGGGCGTTTTGCTTTTCCGAAAAATGTGCGAATTTCCCGTGAAATTTGCAAAACGCGAAGAATTCACAAATTCCATTTTTTGACTCTGGCGACCGTTTTTTTACACCAGTGCAAATTCGCCGGCGCCCATTTTTTTTCACGCCGGCAGTTTCACAAATTTACTTTTGGTGCTACTGTGCCTGCACAGCCGCGAGGAAAAAGAAGGAACCAGAAGACAATCGCTGTGTGGTGCTCGCTGGAGCAATCCCGGGTTGGTGAAGTTTTCTTCTGATAGGCACCTGTCCAGTGTTTCAGGTAAGTACATGCCATCACTAGGGGGTGCCTACCGTTTGGCAACCCCATGTTAAAAGACCTTTCCTTCCCCTTTAGCATAATTTTTTACGGTTTGTGCCAGCCTTTGTTCTACATAGTTGTTTGAATGTGAGATAGCCAACATGCTTCTAATAACCCATAAAATGTAGATTCATGTAGACATGTAACACATTGGAAATGACTTTGGATCATTTATTTTTCAGCTGTAGAGAATAAGTGTGTTTCGCATGGTTAGTTAATAGGGTTAAAGCAGTTTCAATATTCCAATTTAAATCTAATGGACAAAAAAATGAGTTTCAGGTTTATGTGTGGGATGTAAGTATCACACTTTGTGCCCACATTTTTTTTTCTTTTTAACATGAAGGCCTTTGTTTCCCTGCTCCCTCTCTGTAATGTTGATCTATGTGCAATTATTTATAATAAAATGATTAGTGGACTGGTAAACACAGAGAGAAACATTTCTTCTGGTGCTTTATTATAATTAGCTAGAGTGACAACAGGACCCAGAACAAGCCAATATGGCTGGGAAATTAAATAATGTCTGATAAGAATGAGAACCATACCATGGTAACAAAATGTGCTGCAACTCAACTGATTCTTAGTATAATTATAGTTCTGCTCAGACATTCAAAACCCATGGGGCTATGATATTGCCATGGTTTTCCTCTCGAAAACATAAAGCCGGCTATTTCCTCCCATTGTTTTCAAAGAGAAGCACATTACTTATGGCTTGTGGAAGTGTCTTTTTTAAAGGGCTGCTGATCACATGAAATAATACACGAGCCATAGTACATTTCAGTACATGTCACTTGAGACCATCACATATGGAATAGTTCTGAATATTTAGCTGTTTCTCCAGTAATTTCATGTTATATATTTATCACAAATATCAATGAGAATGAGGAGCATCTGGCTTCCTGGAGACTGGAGATCAGAAGTATAGGTATCACACCCAGTATCCGTATAAACCCTTTATCCTGGAAGCTCCAAATTACGGGAAAGGTCATCTCCAATAGACTCCATTTCCTTTTTCTCTGTAATACTAAAACAGTACCTTGTACTTGATCCAAACTAAAATATAATTAATCCTTATTGGCAGCAAAACCAACCAATTGGGTTTCTTTAATGTTTATATAATTTTCTAGTAGACTTAAGGTATGAAGATCCAAATTGCAAAAAAGACCCCCGTTCCATAGCATTCTGGAAAACAGGTCCCATACCTGTACTACATTTATTTCGAAAGGCTTGTGTTCCTGACAATAAGAAAACTGCAATCGTATTAAATATCACTACTAAAGTTGTTAGGCTATGGGGCAGATTTAGGGTCAAATATCGAGGGTTAATTAACCCTCGATATTCGACTAGGAATTGAAATCCTTCGACTTCGAATATCGAAGTCGAAGGATTTAGCGCAGAAAATTCGATCGAACGATCAAAGGATTATTCCTTCGATCGAACGATTAAATCCTTCGAATCGAACGATTCGAAGGATTTTAATCCAACGATCGAAGGAATATCCTTCGATCAAAAAAACTTAGGCAAGCCTATGGGGACCTTCCCCATAGGCTAACATTGACTTCGGTAGCTTTTATCTGCCAAACTAGGGGGTCGAAGTTTTTTTTTAAAGAGACTTCGACTATCGAATGGTCGAATAGTCGAACGATTTTTAGTTCGAATCCTTCGATAGTCGTAGTTGAAGGTCGAAGTAGCCCATTCGATGGTCGAAGTAGCCCAAAAAAAACTTTGAAATTCAAAGTTTTTTTACTTTGAATCCTTCACTCGAATTTAGTAAATCTGCCCCTATGTGTTGCCTACTAACATTACTGTTGCAATGGTTGTTATATACAGAAAGAATAATTATTGGGACAGCTGTAATATAATGTCTGCCTAGAAGAAGGTACAGGCATTTATAGGAACTTAGAGTAGAATGGATCCTCAAACGAGCTGCAAACCTGTTTAATGTACGGGTGACTAATCTCACTTCTCTAGATCATTTTAGATAAAGGATAACAGACCATACAAAAGTGTCAGCACTCAGAATTAATTGTAAAAGCAAAATGTTTTTATTGTACAGGTATGGGACCTGTTATCCAAAATGCTCTGGACCTGCATAAGGGATCTTTCCGTGATTGGGATCTCCATACCTTAAGTCTACTAAAAAATCATTTAAATATGAATTAATCCCAATCTTACTGTTTTGCCTTTAGTAAGGATTAATTATATATAAGTTGGGATCAACTATAAGTTACTGTTTTATTATTACACAGAAAAAATTTAATTATTTTATTAAAATGGAGTCTATGGGACATGGCCTTCCCATAATTTGGAGCTTGGATCATATACCTGTATGATAAATGTTTTAGTCTGTTAATAAGCCTTATCAAACAGGGGCCCAGCCACAACATTAATTTCCCTTATAAAGAGATGTTTAAAGCTTATAAGCCCTGTGAGTGTGGATCTTCTTATGAACTTTGAAACACTGTTAGATGGTGTATGTCTACCTACAAGTATTTTTCACTATTGCATTAAAAAAGTCAGAATACTTCAGCTGCTTTAAGTAGGGTTGCCACTGCATGGACACCTTAAGGCAATGGTGGTAGAGCAGCTAGTGCTGGAGTTTAGATTAGCCTTAAACGGTAAAGATGCCGGAGGGAGGTAGGAAAATAAAGAAGGTGGGGGTTAAATTAATTCTGACATAAAATAGTAGGATAAACTGATATTTGGGACTAAAGTTTTGTTACTGTAAAAGATGAAAATATTATTAAATGCATGTTTACTCATGCAAAAAAATACTTGCCAGTAAAGGCTTGACAGTAGAATTGGGGAATGGAAATTTATGAGTAGTGGGATTCAGAATGTGTATTGAATATATAATGGGCTTTGGTGGAATGGATAATTATTATGAAATGTACAAATAGCTATAGGGATGAAGACTGCTCAGCTTGCATACTGTTTACACCTCGATGCTGAACAATGTGAGCACAACCTACAGATTTAAGAGTTCTGGTGCATCTCTTATGCAACACAGGCCATTCATTTTATGTAATTCAGTTCCACTGGTCCCACTGGGGAAAATGTAAAAATGTCTAAAGTCTTTATAGAAGCATATCTATATTGATGGATGTTGAGAGTTATATACTAATAAAAAAAAAAGCATTTAGGGATCCCAGTTACCAGTTATTTATTAAAGTTTCTAGACCAAAACCAAGAAGTGGAGGAGGCCTTTTTGATCTGTTCTGATCACCTCAGCTTTCTCTGCATTTATACTATCTGCTATTAGTTATTGATTGTTGAATTGACATTGTTTCATTCAGAGATATATTCATTTGTTATTCTGCTGCCGTGTGTTGTGGGTCATTTAACATGAAGCTGGCGACAGATTTTATTCCAATATGTGCTCTGTAAACAATAAAGGAGACTTGTCACCCATACATTACAATCTGTACAATAACAGTCCTATTTAAATTAAACATGACACCAAATTAATTTTTTCATTGAAACATTCATAGCTGTAATGAACTTGTTTAAAAATATCAGCTGTCAATCATATATTACATTCCCCTCCTCTATGCCTTGGGGGTAAATTTACTAAGCGGTGAAAATTCGCCAGCGACAGCTTTGCACCTATCGCAAAACTTTACCAGATGAAAATTCGCTCAGCCAACGCAAATTTACTAAAACGCGATGATGCGTCCAGGGCGCTGAATGCTGGCGAATTTTTGCCAATGCGAAAAAATCAAAGTGAAGATAGTTCGAGGTCTGCGCCTGTTAGTAAATTGGCGAAGTCCCTGAAAGATCTTCGCCAGCGTTAGTCACTTCGCCCTTTAGTAAATCTGCCCCATAGAGAAGGGGCAGCCAATTACTTTCACTTTCCATTCTGCACTTCCTCAATGCACTCCCCATGTTCCCCCTCTCTCCTCACCATCTATTTGTGCAGCCAGTGCATGGGCATTATTCTGGTGCATAAAAAATAATTTGGTATGATGCAAAATGGCACCTGCCTGCTTGATGTGATTGTGAATTCCAAGACTGAAAGAAACATGATATAAATAATTTATATAGTGTAAATTAAGTTTATTTTACTTGACTAGCATCATAAAATAGGAGTCGGAATTATTTCTTAGGGCGACAGGTCCCCTTTAAAGAAAAAGCTGGCATTGCATTTGTACAGCTATATTATGTCCTATTTGGACTGCTCAAAACTGACATACTGTATAGTATGCTTGTGAGTGGCTACTATAAAATATATTTTGGAATTATTACTTGATTGAATTGCTTTTTATGTGATGTAATATGGATAAAATTGCATTATATCACAGCCTCTGTGGGGGAAATATATGAAATATGTGAATAGAAATATAAACTGTGACATAGCTGTCAATAATCTATGTATGGACATAGAAGGAACACTGCTCCATTAATCTCATATACACTTCTAATGTATGTGTTATTTTATTTCCAGCCATGTGCAATTTGAATGCGATTTTATGACAATTTTACAACCACAAAGATAATGTATCAGATTCCCTGCAGCAAGAGTTAAAACACTAATGGGTGCAAAATCCTGCATGGAGTGAAACTGCACATGGCACAAAGCTGTGAGATCAACACCTGTACTTGAAGGGCAGGGTGCCCTGCATAATGTAAATGAACCCTTAGATCTTTTATGTTCCTTTTATTTCCTTGTAATCATAAACTAGTACAACATGCCCTGCTGCACCAGCAATGGCTTAGAACAAAATGTATAACTACAAGAATAAAATCATAATAGCCTGTGAGCATTTACACTGCTTAATCCCGTAGCCAGAATGGAAGTAACCACTGGAAAAATGATTGTTTTGGCAAAGGAATGTGCAAGAAGTATTTGTTTTAAACATCTTATTTAAGCAAGAACCAAGTATAATAAAGAGGTACTTCATTTGCTAAAGTTCAATTCCAATTTAAAGGATAGAGGACCTCATATACTCACTGGGCCAAAGTGTTGCTTTTTTTCCAGAATTCCAGCATCATTGAGCTCACTGCTAGTTTCCAGCAATGTAAAAATTCATGTGTGACCATTAGCAAATGTGGTGCAAGTTGCATCTTTATCTTTATGTGTGTAAGATAGGTGGGCCGTAGGCTGCACCCTCCAACAAAATATGCATGAGAAGTGGGTGCTTTTTTACCTAGTCATTGCCAGGTTTAAAATACAGATTTCTCTTGTAGCATTGAACACTGCATCGCACAATTTACTAGTTCTAGGCACAACCAAAGTATATACTTTATAAACAATACAAAAGGGGTGTATGTATAGCATTTCAATATGCACAAATTTGCATGTATTGTTGTGACCATAGCTGTACTGTACAGGGTCTATGGATTTTCAGTACTATTCGAAATGAAAAGCATGAATAACTTTGGGTTTTTATGGAAAGCCTTAATAAAAAATAGACTGGACTTTGCTTAAACATAATATAATTTCCTTTCCATTTCTTCCCACTGTTGGTAGTCAGCTTTTCTCTAATCCACTGAAGGATTCCAGAGGAAGGACCAAGTGTTCTGACCATATGAAATGCCTTAAATATTAAAGTATTTGACTGATCCCCTTCTGCCATTCTTCAGGCTCTGGTGCCAAAGACAGATATATCCTCAGCCTAATGGACTCCTGCTTTTAGGGTGGGGGTTGTATACAGGCCCGGATTTGTGGAAAGGCCACCAAGGCCCAGGCCTAGGGCGGCAGGATTTTAGGGGGGCGGCATGCTGCCCAACCACACCCACATTATTTCAAAAAACACAGGTGATGCGCTACAATCATTTTACAATCCCCATTGCTCCAGTCCAGATGATGAAAATATGCACAAATAAAGGGGAGGGGACAGGGGCGACAACGGCAATGGGCCTAGGGGCGCCCACTATGTAAATCCGGCCCTGGTTGTATACTTGAAATCTAATATTGTGCCT
Source organism: Xenopus petersii (assembly GCA_038501925.1). Taxonomy (NCBI): domain Eukaryota; kingdom Metazoa; phylum Chordata; class Amphibia; order Anura; family Pipidae; genus Xenopus; species Xenopus petersii. Next base: position 41,924,722 of record CM076682.1, on the reverse strand, counting down.
TGCAAGGACCAAACATTGGGGCAAATTCACTAAAGGGTGAATTTTCGCCAGTGGACACTCCTCCACACTTTGCGTCACTTTGCCAGGTGTAAATTCCTCAGCACTACACTAATTCACAAAACTGCGAAGTTGCATCTCAGCAGCTAAACGCATTAATTCGTCAGCGCAAGCATTTCTTTCGCTAGCGTTCAATTCTGCCTATCGAAACTTCGTTAGTACTCTTACGCTTAGGTCAGTTTGAATAGGGCGGGTACATATAGGTTATATAGACGTCTTTATTATTGATGTTGGTTAAAATGCTTGAAGTGGCCACTTATTATTACAATTGTCCAAGGAAGCAAAATAATGGCAAAAGAGATCCTCTAATGCCGTAGACATGAGCCCACCCATAAACAAATGTGGCATGCCCTTCAAACTGGTTAAAAAATGAACACAAAAATCTTTAATAGTTATGACTTTTGAAGGCAATACTGCTTTAAAAAATTAAAAAACGCTAGTTTTTTTACAACTTTTGGATACAGGATATGATGTCACTGACATAAGATTGAGGCGGATGTAGCTTCACCTTATCAGTTCACCAGGTCTAAGGTGACAAATGAAACGCTGGCAAAAGTGGTAACATTCTGTAAAATTTGCACTTTGAGTGAATTTGCGGAGTAACGATTGTTCACCTGAGCAAAATTTCACCTGACGATAGGGCGAGAAACGTTGCTGTCTCTTTCGATAGCAAATTGTCAACTATGCGTGTTAGTAAATTGGCGATGTCCCTGCAGATGAAATGTCTGGTGAATTTTTTACACTTCACCCTATAGTAAATCTGCCCCATAGAGTTTAATTTCTCTGCTTGCCCTGTTTATCTCAAGAATTAAAAACATTGTTTTTTTTGTGATTAAAACAATAGGTAGACCTTATGTTCAGCCCAAATCCTATTCATTACATTTATGATGAACAAGCGTTATACTGTGCTTTTGAAAAAGTGTCATCCCCAGGCTAACGGGCGTCAGTCTCTCTTTAAGACTAATACAAAAATGACATTAAATCATGAATCAATATCCTTAATGAAACATACAAAGGAGGGTGATCAGGCATATAACTATGTTGTTTACTATGAATATATCAGGCTCTACACATTATACACTGACTGAGTGAACAGTTACACTACAGTATTTTAATAATTGGAAATCACGCCTCATATAAATAGTCCCTCAATTGTCTCTAATCTGCAGTCGCTCCAATTCAATATACATAATAGAGGTGATACAGTCAGCAGCACATTATATGGCTAATAAATGCACTGGAGCAGGCACACGAGTGCATTGAAGCATGCACCTTTATGATTCACTTTACCAGATGGAACAGTACCCCAAATAACAACTGAAATTATATACAAGAACGAAACAGTTTAAACTACTGATCCATCACCCGCATTCACTGCCTAAAAGTTCAAAAGGAAAATGATTGATACAGTCACATGCAGGTTGTGATGATGGGACTTGTGTCTGGTTGTGCATAGCATTATCGGTGTCTTTGTGCAATGCCCTCTGTGCAGTAAATAACTGTCACCGCTCCAAAGTCCACACAGTTCATTGAGGTGCACTGCGGATAGTTCTACCCTTGCCCACAGCTGGCTGGTTTGGTAGATGGAGCCTTTCACTTTCATCCAGTTTAAAAAAACATTGGAGGTTTCCTACAGGCTGCCCATGGGGGAAAACACAGTATTGATACCCATGTACTGCTATAAACCGCTTATTTCTTAAAATTGTACTTTACTTTTTTTTTTACATTATAACAGTATTGTGACTATGAAACACTAGAAGGAATTTAACCATACCTAGTTCCAACATTAAGGGCAGGGCCCCTTTTTATAGTGAGAGGATCTTCAAAAAGTTTATGATGCAAAGCAATGGGCACCATGAAAACTATAGATATGTACGTATGCAGCTGAAATAGTTGCAATATACAATTTTCTGTAATCGAGCAAGCAGTTCGACTATGCCCTCTGAGAAACAACTCAGTGTTTACAGAAGTAATGTTAGCGTTGCTCTAGAATCTTTCCCAGCCAGGTTGATGAGTAGTAGACACTAATGAGTAGGAGCTGACCCACTCTTATAATACAGGCTGGTAATACCCTCTCTTGAACTTTTTTATATATCATTGAAAGATACTACAGTTTTCTTCCTCCATAGATAGAGGATACTGGCATTATGAAATAGCAGCTATATATTTATAACATTAAATACATACCAGGCCCAGCAAGAGATCATTTCTAAGTTTTACTGTGGTTAAGCATTCATTTTATAAAGTCAACTGAATTTTGAACTACAAGTATGGGACCTGTTATCCAGAATGCTCGGGACCTGGGGTTTTCCGGATAATGGATCTTTCCGTAATTTGGGTCTTCATGCCTTAAGTCTACTAGAAATTCATGTAAACATTAAATAAACCCAATAGGCTGGTTTTGCTTCCAATAAGGATTAATTATATCTTAGTTGGGATCAAGTACAAGCGACTGTTTTATTTTTACAGAGAAAAAGGAAATCATTTTTAAAAATGTGGATTATTTGGATAAAATGGAGTCAATGGGAGACAGCCATTCCCTAATTCAGAGCTTTCTGGATATCGGGTTTCAGATAAGGGATCCTATACCTGTATTAAGTTTTAAAGAAATGTTTATGATGATTCATTGAAACAAATGCTAACGCAGACCACTCATCTGAAGAGTAGTAAAATGCAACCCCACATTGTACTATATCTGCTTGAAAAGTTGAAAACATAGTTACCTCTTATATTAATATGTATATTCTTTCATCATGTATAAAATGTATATAGTGTGCTTTTTATTAATCAGGTATGGAACCTGTTATCCAGAATGCTCGGGAACCAGGGTTTATTATTACAGAGAAAAAGGAAATCATTTTCAAAAATTAGAATTATTTGATTAAGATGGAGTCTATGGGAGATGGCCTTCCTGTGATTTGGAGCTTTCCAGATAAAGGATCCCATACCAGCAGGATCCAGTTGTCTAATATCTACATGTCTGAATGAAAAGAAGGAAATAACACCACAATATCTTTATTCACTTTTAAATAAGTCATATATCATTCAATATGCTGATTGGAGCTAATTAATTAACTTGGCTTTTTGGGAAAGGCTCCAGCAATAGTAGCCTAAAGTTTAGAGATGCAGCATTTTTCAGTGAAATACATAATAAATGGACCATTATGTCCCATTTTCCCTTGATATGAATAAGAGTAATATGAATGGCTTCCATGCAGCTGGTAGCAGCTGGACATACAGACATGCAGGAAGAGATATTAGATATGACAGCTGACAAATGCCTACCAGGAGAATATTTTTCATCAGGAGTAGGTTTCGACTAAATGGTACAGCTAATTGTTTTAGTCAGTTTTCACCTGCTTAGTGATTTTGTTCCTCAGCTGTGTAATTATGTGGCATGGAGTGTGCATTTTATAAATCAGCCCTTTTAATGGCTTTGCACTGTGTATCAGTGCATCTTCTCTTGAACCAGATGTAGGACTTTTCATGCTTTAAAGCCTGACAAATCCTCTTCTCACAGTAATGATATACCGTTAGGCTCATAAATCTTTGGACAGAGACACCTTTTTCTAATTTTGGTTCTGTACATTACCCCAATGAATTTTAAATGAAACAACTCAGATGCAGTTGAACTGCAGACTTTCAGCTTTAATTCAGTGGGTTGAACAAAAAGATTGCATAAAAATGTGAGGAACTAAAGCATTTTTTTCACACTCATTTAAGGGGCTCAAAAGTAATTGGACCATTGACTTAGGGCTCTTACACATGACCGTTCTGACCTGCGCTCCCCTGCGTTCCGTTTTTTGGCGTTCAGCCGCAGGGGGCGCAGGAATAGACGCAAGTAATTATTTGAAATGGGGCTGTACTCACTCAGGCGCGTGTAGGCGCCGAACGCAGGAAAAATGCAGCATGTTGCGTCTGAACCTGCGTTCGGCGCCTACACGCGCCTGAGTGAGTACAGCACCATTTCAAATAATTACTTGCATCTATTCCTGCGCTACCCTGCGGCTGAACGCCAAAAAACGGAACGCAGGGGAGCGCAGGTCGGAACGGTCATGTGTAAGAGCCCTAAAAGGCTATTTCATGGGCAGATGTGGGTAATTCCTTCATTATGTCATTATCAATGAAGCAGATAAAAGCCCTGGAGTTGATTTGAGGGGGGTGCTTGTATGTTGAAGATTTTGCTGTTAACAGACAACATGCGGTCAAAGCAGCTCTCCATGCAGGTGAAACAAGCCATCCTTAAGCTGCAAAAACAGAAAACACCCATCCGAGAAATTGCTACAATAATAGGAGTTTCAGGAGGCCTGGCCAATAATCACTTCAAAACTGTTGCGTGCACTTTCACAAACCAGAGACCAGCGGTGAATTAAAAAACAACTTAATTTCCCCAACATTTTAACATACGTAGTCATAGGCCTATGAATGGCCTTTGAAGTGATTGTCGGCCTGGCCTCCCAGGACAGAAGCAGCCGAATGAATTCTGAGGTCTTCAGAGACATACTGTCTGCTCAAATACAGCTAAATGCAATCAAATTGATTTGGAGGCGTTTCATAATGACCCAAAACATACAGCCAAAGCAACCCAGGAGTTTATTAAAGCAAAGAAGTGGAATTTTCTTGAATGGCCAAGTCAGTCACCTGATCTGAACCCAATTGAGCTGTATTTCACATGTCGAAGACTAAACTTTGGACAGAAAGTCCCACAAAGAAACAGCAACTGAAAGCCGCTGCAGTAAATGCCTGGCAGAGCATTAAAAAGAAGGAAACCCAGAATCTGGTGATGTCCATGAGTTCAAGTCTTCAGGCTGTCATTGCCAGCAAAGGGGTTTTTAACCAAGTATTGGAAATTAACGTTTTATTTTCAGTTTTTTAATTTGTTGAATTACTTTTGAGCCCCTGAAATGAAGTGATTGTGTTAAAAAAAAAGGCTTTAGTTACTTTTAGTACATTTTTATGCAATCTTTTTGTTCAACCCACTGAATTAATGCTGAAAGTCTGCAGTTCAACTGCATCTGAGTTGTTTCATTTAAAATTCATTGTGGTAATGTACAGAACCAAAATTAGAAAAAAAGCTTTTCTCTGTCCAAAGATTTATGGGCCTAACTGTAGCACGTACGATTTATTTTTAAAACTGAAGAAATATTTCAAAAATATGAATATTGAAATTTTAATCAGTCTGTAATGACATGGATAGTATTAATGTTCACTGTAATGGCAACTTTTTCTAGACATTTCTTATAACTGGGTTTTCAAAACAATAGATCTACTACATCAGACATTTTCTACTGCTTTTCCCAGAGGCTTAAAACACCACTACCAAAATTACATTTAGCTTAAAGGGAACTAAGCACAGGTCCATGAAAGCTGCTGCAGATCGAGTTGACCGATTATCGGCCCGTGTATGGTATTCTCGGATGAAAATTGAAAATCCCAACTGGGCCTTTGACAAACTGAAGCCCCACCATTGTGATCAAATCATTTGGCCAGAGGGCCAAACGATTGGATGAACCAGATATGACTTTGACTCAACATACTGTACCTGAACAGATGGATATCCTTCTGAGAGAATGTTCTTTGGACAGATGAGATCACAACATCTCTTTATTTACAGGGCAAAAAACGAAATTAAACAAAGGAAATAGCATAACACTTACAGTCAAACCATGGAGGAGATTTTCTGATGTTTTGGGGATGCTTATCTGCCCCTGGGGAAACTGGGTTACTTGAGTTTGTGCATAGCTTCATAAAATTATGAAATTAACTGTCAAATCAAGGGTCTTCCAGCTGGCCAATAAAAGTTAAAGACTGTACTGAAGTGACCAGCAACGAGTCCAGATGTTGGTCCATATGTGAATAAATCTGAAAGGTGCCAGGTGCCAATATATTTGGGAACAATTGTCTGTGTCATGTTTTAGTTAGTTGGATATAGACACATAAAAACATATAACACATGTACAGTATACAAGGATGGGGCCTGTTATCCAGAATGTTAGAGTAATGGGGTTTTCCAGATAAGGGTTTTTTCCATAATTTGGTTCACCAATTCTACTAAAAAATCATGTAAACATTAAATAAACCGAATATGCTGGTTTTGCTTCCAACAAGGATTAATTATATCTTAGTTGAGATTAAGTACAAGGTACTTTTTTATTATTACAAGGAAAAAATAAATAGTTTTTACAAATTCGTCAAAAATAAATATTTAATTAAACTGGAGTTTATAAGTGATGGAATCTCCGTTTCTGGATAACGGATCCTGCACCTGTAATAGTAATAGTTTTATAGAGATTCCTGATATTTAAATCAAAACCCCACATCAGTACAATACCACAATACAAACACCAGAAAAAAATGCCCCTAACAGAATGTTGACTTAAGAAAACCATGACATTTTTTTTTAGAAAGTTTATATTCTAACAAATACAAATGTAAAAACAACACACTGTCTGCTTGTATGTGTGGAATAATTCAAACTAGGTAAGTATTTTTTTCTACTGCAAACAACAAACTGCAAACCTTTGCTAAAATTTGAAGTTTCAGCTAAATTTCGAAAATGAGTAAAAAGGCATTTTACTGTAGCTTTCCTCCTTCTATCTCAACAAATAATAATGCAGAGTGCAATAAAACCCTATAAAAGCAATTTAAAATTTGTATCAAATGAGTAAAAATGGCATTTTACTGTAGCTTTCTTCCTTCTAGCTCAACATGTAACAATGCAGAATGTAATAAACCCCATTTAACCCAATAAAAGCAATATAAAAATTATAACATAGTAAATGCGGTGGTCAAAATCCAGGTTCTATGAGTCGCACTGCGCAGTGATTGTTTTATGGGCAAAACAAGAAATCGTCAGGAATGCAGAGTTAAAGATGCAATATAATCCTCAGAATTTAATAATTAATGAAATATGCAATGTGATTAGCCCTCACACGAGTCACACTGGGCAATAAAACACCTTTTAGTACATAAAAATACTTATTATAGTAGAAAAAGTGTATACAGTATGCGCTGTGAGTTAGCAAAAGCCCCCCTGCCCCCATAAATATAAAGTGCATGTTTTTCCATATGTCTAAGGTTGTCCTAGGCCCACTGGGACACTTGTGCCCCACAGTGAACACGTTTTCCCTCACTATGCTGATAGCTTAGGGTTGAGGACCTGAGAAATGCTGGGCCAGCCTTAAAGGGGAACTAAAGCTTAACTAAAGAAGTAGCTAGTGTCACAGGGGCCTATCGGCTCCCAGCAGGGTTAGGTCAAGAAAAGGGTTCAGGAACAAAGCATAGTCAAATCCAGGCAGAAGTTCAGTAGGCATGCAGATAGTAGCAAATTCAAGGTACAGGCAGGGTCAGGAATCCAGGAATCGGTAGAACAGAAATTATCAAGCACCCAGGAATGTTCCAAACAAACCCTATAATCGGGCATTGAACCCATGACCTGGAAGGGCTTATATCTTCAGATTTTGTGCCGAGCGCATGGCGTCATCATGCCGGAGTCAATGCGCCTCCAAACCACGTGGGTCATGGGCACCGCCATCTTGGATCCGACAACGCAGATGACGGAAGCACCATCGGGCACTCCTGACAGCTAGAAGTGTTGTACATTTTGTATTTGGCTTCTGTACCAGCCCAAGGCAACCACAACCTTTTAGCAGTAAAGATCTGTGTCTCCAAATATGCCCCAGTAGCTCCCCATCTTCTTTTTTGCAGATTCACTGCACATGCTCTGTGCTGCTGTCACTTACTGAGCTTAGGGACGACAATATACAGTACACATAGAATAGAAATGTCACAAAATAAGGCTGATTAGTAATTAATACAGATAATTACTACATGGCAGCACAGAAACCAGTGCAACTGGCACCAACATGTAATAATCAGCTCTGTAGCATCAGTTTATATTACAGACCAACCTCATTTTCTGCTTGATAATTTGCGACAACCCCTAAGCTTAGCTTCTCAACAGCTGCTCAGAGCCCACTGATCATGTGATTGTCGCAGACACTTTCCAAGATGGTGACCCCTGTGACAAGTTTGAAGTCCTGGATCATTGCTGCTATTGACAAGCTGAAACTTTAGGCTGGTGCAATAAGTTAAGTATATAAAATATGGCATTATTAGCCATATTGATTTTTTATGGTTTACTTCTCCTTTAAAACATAGATCACAGTTTATTAGCAAAATATGTGCTCTGTGGCACACTTTATGGATACAACTGATGTGCCACTGATTTCTCCCTACAATGTACCTGGTATGATTCACTTGCCTTGTTAAAAGTCTTACAGGGGAATGTAATAAAAGTCGCAAACAGCAAAACAATTTGCACCAATAAGACTAAAAATCCACATCTCGCAATGTAATATTGTTCCTTAAACTGTTATTGCATTGCGAATTTTAATTGCGCATTGCGAATTTTAATTGCGCATTGCGAATTTTAATTGCGCACTCATAAGAAGTGCTTGAAGGTGTCGTAATCTTTTGGAGCAAACATAACGACTTTTTCAGTAAGAAGTTTTATTACATTGACTGCGCATTGGCGCAAACTATAAAATTCGCAAAAGATCTTTCACTGTCGGAAGTGGTCGCTAAACAGTTTCCGGGCTCGCAAAAGCTATATTAAATTCGCACAAAGCAAAATTTGTTCGCGCAAAGGCATAACTTTTCGCATTGCGAATAGTTCTTCCGTTAGCGATTTTTATTACATTCCCCCGTTAGAGCATTTGAAACGCAAACACTTTTAGAAGCTTTATACTAGTTTGAAAGAACAATATCAATGCAGAAAAAGTTGGCACTGGCAGTGGAGGCTATATTACAAATGGACAAAAGGAGCAGCAGCCATGTTGGAAGTGCAAGGATTTCACTCAAGCCTCACCAGATTTGTAATGCTCCTTTAAATAATACAGGGGCTGTTTGCTGTACTGCACCTCCTGCTTTGAAATGTAGCAATCTTTACAATTTGCACTGCTTTCCCTTTTACTATTACTTTCCAATATTTTCTTTTCACTTCTACTAGCAATGGAAATGCTGATAGCTGTTTACCACAGGAGTCAGGTCATGAGTCATGACTATATTACGCTACCACATTTAGTGCATGAATGCTAACATTCCTTTTGTTTTTATATCTCAAAGGCAACACTGAAAATATGAGTAAACAAAAGAACAAATTGGCAAGCGCCAATAGTGTAGAGTAGATTATAAAAACACTTAAAATATATGTGTTTGAAATGTAGATGCCTGGCACTTACAGACGCTTTGTAGTTGTAAATCTAATGATTTATACAGCTTTCAGAAATAACTGCAGATGTTAAAATGGGTTTAGAACACCCACATGCCCTTAAGCAGGTTTTAACATGTCCAATAGATCTTTTAACGGGACTACATCACACAGCAGAGCAGCCCTATGGGAATTTTTGTTAAAATGGAATTTCAGTTTGTATACAAACATGCATTGTTAGAACTATTATAGTTATATGTGGGATTCAGCAACACTGCATAAAGGGGATCAAACACATAGCAAGATTGAAAGTTTACTAATTGTGTTTAACCAGATAGATAAAACATTGATCAGTGATAGAGACGCTCTGTTGTCTGTGTAGCAAATTTGATGTACTCTCACTAAAAATGCTGGTAGAGTGGGTGCATCGAACTGGGGTCATCTGCTTTTTTGGCTGACTTTCATCTACACTGCACTATGAAAGCCGCAGCAAGGTAATAAATCTGGGCCTTAGTTTGATTTAACCAATCCCAGCATCCTTATTGGGTACCTTCCTGTTTCCCAGTTCATTGCTCAAGTTTGGCTCTGTTACTAGTCTTTGTTGGAGACTTCTGTCGTCTTTGACTTTCTTGTTTTGCTGGGCGTTAGTTACCTTAGCATGCTGTGCACTGCACCTTATGCCTCATTCATGCTAATAGGCACAAAGGATGTATTGACACCAGGTTCTAGTGATACAATTGCATTTAAATACATATATATATTTATGTGGGTTTTTGTCAGTGTGTCTGCACATAGTAGACTGGAATAAAGGACCCTTTTTAGTGACCTTGAAATTGCTTCTTTTTTTACACCTACACTACTTTGAGTCTAGCACCAAATATTTAAGCCTATTTCATAGGGTGGTGTTGTCAAGTTTACCATTGGACTGCAATAGGTGACTGCAGTTTATTGCCGGTTGGTCGGCTCATGAATTAGGCACATGTGTAACTTTTTGTTTTCTTTTCGATAAGCTGTAAAAGAGCTGGTTAGAGCCTATTTAATGTAAGGCAAGTAGCATTATACAAGCAAAGTGCATGCTCCCTGTGAATCCACTGTTGGGCTATATTCCAATCCCAACAACCACAGGGTGTGTAAAAGGTTGTCTATTACTACAGTATATGATAGTAATTGTGCCCCACATACCCTTAATTTATCAAATAGTAGCTAGAGCTAAAGTATTTCTTGTTGTGCAGGCCCAGATTGTTAACACTGAGCAATTTAAATTAAAGAGGATTTCCAATGATGAAAAAGTATTCAATTATTTTAAAGTTATTTGTAAATATAACTGATTAAATTATATTAAATCATTCTATTGCTAGTCAGTTCTACTCAAGACTCCAGTTTCCAAAATGCCCTGAACATTCTGGAATTAACTGATCTGCGAAGGTGAATAACAGACGTGTGCAAGGCATTGTGGGAACTGGATTCTTACCTGGAGTAGAGTTAATTTCTGATACATTATTCCTGTAGTCTTGCAAATGAAGAATAGAATTGTAAAATTTATTAAAACTGCTTTCATTTGTAAATAAATGTAACATTTCTTCAATGTTTAATACATATCGGAAACAGGTTGCTTCTCTGAGCAACTTTGAAAATATGCATTCATTTTCAATTTCAGCAGTTTCAGAGATATTTGCAATTGTATACTACTAATACCAGGTTTTTGGCTTAACGAAGAGTCACTAACTAGTTAACTAGCTGCAGCAGTGTATTGACAGGAGAGATTGACACACTGACTTTCCAAAAGAGCTGTTAAGCTGTAAGCCTGCAATTAGCAAGTTTACATAAATTCATTTTTGGGTAGATCCCCCAAGACATAAAACTGTGATTTATGAGCCATAAAAAGGAAATAGTTTGCCAAAGGGTTAGCATATTGAGCATGATTGGTTGTATCAAGGGCATGGCTATGCATCCTCACATCACTTGTTTTTTTACATTGGGAACCCATTCTTGTTTGCAGGGCCCTCTGCCCTGGGCTCAGTGGGTTCATAATTGAAATTTCCTGGGGGAGGGGATGCATACCAACTTATGCTTCTGCCATGATTCTTGATAATTATGCAAATCTAAGGATGAGTGTGGAACCAGCAACAATGGTCCCATTAAAGCCAAATCACATGAAACTTCTCAAACCCGACAAAAAGAGAAAATTAGACCTTTGCTTCTGGTTCCGCACTCATCTTTAAATTTTCATAATTATAACCATACAACTTAGCTACAAGATGGCAGAGGAATTCTTCTTGGCCATGGAAGTAGTTCTTATATTTGCATTTTTCACATACAATAGGGTACAATTCACATAGACTTCCCCTGTGGCAATACCATAATTTATCCCTAGAATAATTATGCCCTTACGTCTGCTTATGAGATCTATTGCTAAAGAGTAATCTTCCTGACCACTAGGTGTCCTACAGTTGTATTAATCTAGGAGAAATTCCTCTGCCAAGACAACTAACATGGCAGCTCTTTTCATTTATGCAAATGCCTAATCAATTAATTCAAAGTTATCTAAAGGGGTTGTTCACCTTCCAAAAACTTTTTTCAGTTCGATTGTTTTCAGATTGTTCACCAGAAATAAAAATTTTTTTCAATTACTTTCCATTTTTTATTTTTTACCATTTTTTCCAAAATCTAAATATAATGTCCCTGTCTCTGGTGTTTTAATTTGGCAGCTCAGTAATTCAGGTGCAGACTCTAAACTGTTACAATTTTGCAACATTTAGTTGATACAATTAGTTGATACATTTCTCAGCAGTATCTTTGGAATATTAGCAACTATTGTATCAACTCTAACAGCTGCCTTTAATGAAACTCAGGGATCCTGCTCAGCAGGGACAAAGATAAGAAATGTATAAACTAAATGTATCAATTTAGAAAATTTTACAGGGTCAGGGACCCACCGCAGAGCTGCTTTAGAAGAAGAATATTAAACTTTACACTTCAATATTAGAAAAATAGTCACAAGTAGAAAATGGAAAGTAATTGGAAAAAGTCTTTATTTCTGGGGAACTATCTGCAACCAACGGAACTAAAAAAAAGTGTTGGAAGGTGAACAACTCCTTTTAGGGGGTTGTTCACCTTTGAGATAACTTTTAGTATGATATAGAGAGTGCTACTCTGAGACAATTTGCAATTGGTTTTCATTTTTTATTATTGAAGGTTTTTGAGTTATTTAGCTTTTTATTTAGCAGCTCTTCAATTTGCATCTTAAGCAATCTGGTAACTAGGGTCCAAATTAAACTAGCAACCATGCATTGATTTGAATTAGAGACTGAAATATGAATAGGAGAGGGCCTGAATATAAGGATAAGTAATACAAAGTAACAATAACAATACATTTGTAGTCTTACAGAGCATTAATTTTTAAAAGGTAGTCAGTGATGCCCATTTCAAAGCTGCAAAGAGTCAGAAGAAAAAGGCAAATAACTATAAAACTACAAAAAATAAATAATGAAAATCAATTGAAAAGTTGCTTAGAATTGGTTGGCCTATAACCTAATAAAAAAAAACCACAAAGTAGTGCTACACACACACTCTCACCGCTCTTTGCAGCGTCGGGTGCAGTCTGTGACCCTGTCTGCCCAGATCTGGTTCACGTATAAGAAAATACTTCAGCAGCACTCCGATTATGTTGAAAAAATTGGTTCTTTATTCGTGCCTCAAGCTAAGCAACTTTTCGAGCTTTTCCAGCCCTTTATCAAGCTGCTTGATAAAGGGCTAGAAAAGCTCGAAACGTCGCTTAGCTTGAGGCACGAATAAAGTACCAATTTTTTCAACATAATCGGAGTGCTGCTGAAGTATTTTCTTATATAACCTAATAAAAGTTACCTTAAAGGTGAACCACCCCTTTAATAATAAACTGAATATAAAACCAGCATAGAAAGAATGTCAGGGGTAGGAATGTGTTGCTTTGCAGGATTCAGCACCATGGTCAGCAAACCTCAAACTCCCTTCTGGTTACCAGAGGTACAAAGATCCTGCAGCACAAAGAGAAAAACAGGAATAATTCATTACGGCCATTCTTATGTGAACAATTATATCAGATTGTATGTGAACAATTATATCAGAGTGTACAGTGGTGTAACTAGATGCCGGGCCCCACAGCAAATTATTTTTCGGGCCCCCCAAAATATCCAGAGGTTGACATGTTTTACCAATATGTATTTACAATTGTATATGAATTAGGGCCTCATGGGGCCCCTATACTTCCTGGGCCCCCCAGCACAGGCAGGGCCTGCTTCCTCTGTAGTTATGTTTCTGCGAGTGTATTTGAACAATTATATCAGAGTGCTGATACTAAAATAGCAAAGTGATATAATGCAGTTTCCAACAACACCAAGATACACCTTCATGGCAGTAATGGCCTAAGTGACTCGGTCAAGGTCACAAAATACAGATATTCCCCCCCAGATATTCACACAGCAGCTATTGGCTGGGGGACATCACCAGAATCCACTGTGAAAACATGATTTTTGGTCATATTTTCACAAGTAAAGGGAATGAACCTCCCCCTCAACCATAGCTTTGAGAACTCCCTGGAAATAAACAGTGATCAGGTTGTACTGCACATACTGGGGCTCATTTATAAACAAATTTGCCCCATGGGCAGTATCCCATAGCAACTAGTCAGTGATTAGCTTTCTTTTCAGCCAGTTGCAGGTGGAACACTGAAAGCGATTTTGGTTTCCATGGGTTACTGCCCAGGTGCAAATTTGCCCAGTGTTTATAAATAACCCCCACTGAGGCTCCTGTCCAGTGGCCCCTATATTTGTATTAAATATTAAATCCTGTGGCCCTCCAGCTGCTGTAGCACAGTTCCCATTATTCCCTGATGCTGGACTACAGCTGCTGTCAAATATTGGATATTAAGGGGGTTATTTATCTAGGTCCGAATTTATCTCAATATCGGCTGCTACAAACTCCGATCTAACCCCCTTGGGTCTTCAACGCTTATTCATTATTACATTTTCCCGAAAATTACCTTCGCGGGAAAAGCTCAGAGTTTCACGATTTTTTCGTGAATTTTCCCCAAAAACTCGAGTTTTCACCCGAAAGCTCCGAAAACATCGTGAAATTGCCTGAAACCCCCAAAACAACCAAAAATTAATGGGACTGTTCCCATTGACTTTTATGCAACCTTGACAGGTTTGAGATGCCGTGTTTTTATATTGGGGCTTTTTAGCCCTCGGGGTTTAATACATTTCTTGATTTTTTTTTAAAAAGCCTATGATAACAAAACATATCACAAATTTTTAGGATTTCGGGGAATTTCGGGTATTCGGACCTTAGTAAATAACCCCCTAAGAGTCATGATTCCACGGCAGCAGAAGGGCTGCAGGTCTCTGTAGACTGGAATTTCTTCTGAATGCAATTGCCTCTCCCTCCTGATGAGCTGTAATAGCGCTATGTGCATAATAACGCACGTAATAACGCCCTGCTGCCTCTATGGGTGGAACATAATAGCGCCTTGTGGAACATTAACCCTTTTAGTCCAGCGCTGCTCGTGCTGCTGTTCAGAAGGCTCCTCTCTCTGTGAAAGGTGGTCCCTCTCGTTCAATATGACATAATGCATGAAGAGATGGGAGGAGCCATGTGAAGTTTGCTGTGAGGGGGGATTTTGCAGTGTAGTAAGTCAAGGAGACAGGTCTGAGAGGGAGGATGATGATGCCTATTAAGAGTATAATAATGCAGTTATTGTGAATGGCACGAATACATCCTGTGTAGTCTTTATCCTCGTTTCACCTCTCCCCCCTTTCTCCTCCTGCTTCACTTTCCCCGGCTGCTGCTGCTGCACTGGCAGTGAGAGTCGGGCAGGAGAGGAGGAGAGTGGATCAGAGATGAGGTCATCCCTCTCCTTTTCCCCGGCCGCCCCTGGAGGAGAGAGGAAGGTGGGAGGGCTGAGCTGCACACACGGAGGCTGCAGGGTGAGGTTGGGAGGCGGAGCTACGCCTGGCCCCGCCCATATTGTACTCAATCACACAGAGCAGGGAGCGCACGGGGGGCAGGGGAGGTGGAGGAGGAGGAGGGACACGATAGGAACGCTGTCTCATAAAGGAGGGATTTTCTCTCTTTCTCACCCTCTCTATCCGTCCCTCGTTCCTTTTTCTTTTTTTTTTTTTAATCATCATGGCCGCTAAGTCAGACGGGATGGTGAATATGAAGAAAAGCGACGTTGCTTTTACCCCGTTGCAGAACTCGGATCACTCGGGCTCCGCGCAAGGTTTGGCCACAGGGTCGCAGCCGGGATCCGCGACCGGGGACGGAGGCTGCTCGGACGGTGGCTCCCGGTGTTGCTGCAGTGGCGGTAATAGCAGGGCTCGAGTTGCAGGCGGCGGAGGAGTCGGGGGTGCGTCTTCCTCGCTGTGTCTGCGACTGGGGAGGGAGCAGCAGAGATACTCGCTATGGGATTTCTTATGGATTCTGGCCGCTGTGACCGTCTACTTTGCAGACGTGGGGAGCGACATTTGGCTGTCAGTCGACTATTACCTGCGGGGCCAGCGCTGGTGGTTCGGCTTGACCTTGTTCTTTGTGCTGCTGGGCTCGCTCTCTGTGCAGGTCTTCAGCTTCAGGTGGTTCGTGCACGATTTCAGCACCGAGAACAGCTCCCAGTGCAATCCTATAGAGAGCAAAGCGGCCGCCGGCTCTACTGCTGCTGCAGCCTGTGAGGGGGATGCGCGACCCTCCACTCCTCAGAGACAGGCTTCCACCGCCAGCAGCAGCAAGCCCTCCAACACCGGCACTAACACCAACACCGGCACCAACAGGGCGAACAGCAGGGACAGGTCTTCCTCCTGCTCCTTCTGCATCTTGTTCATGCAGTCACTCATCCATATCCTGCAGCTTGGACAGATCTGGAGGTAAATGCACTCATACATATACAGTGTATATAAATATATAGAGAGAGAGGGAGAGGGAGGGTGGGCTTGTGTATTACCTGACATTGCTTGCCCATTAATGAGCTCTCAAGCCCTCCTAGTAAAGAGGCACACGTGACTTCAAGAAATGGTGGCCTTCACACAATACTAGTCTTACACACTCATAGGCATGTCCAAGTCAAATCTGAGGACCTCCAAGCCTTGGCTGAACTACATTTCCCAGAACCCAACAGCCACATATTCCCTTGGGTTTTTGGAAGTCTAGTTCGTTTAGCGATGAAGAGCCTTGGGCTGGGCATGCCTCCATATTTACACATACACACACAATCACAACTGGTACACACCCATGAGTGCAAAGGCAGGCATTGTGTGAATGGACTATGTCTTCATGTGCCAATACACATACACTGGATCCTCTGGGTATACATTTAGATAAACTCTCTTTTTGTGTATTTGCTGTCTCGCTGTGTTATAGATGCTTGATAGTAAGATGCCTGGCTCATATACAGCAAATGTAAAATCAACTTTTTGCTATGAAACGACAAGGTTTTTCACAAGTTTCCAAGTGATTGGTTGCTTTTTGTATATTTGTTCAGTGCCTGGTCTACTTGTACCTAACAGTCCATGCATGGTTTCATTGTTATCTGACACTATCAATGCATATGGTAATCTGTTGGTATAGCATCTCGCTTGCGTTGTTCCCAGAATTTTGGTTAAGGAATCATGTTTAATTGGCAGGCCTCTGTCAGCTGTAAACCCTGAATTCCTATTGCTGGGAGAATTAGTTGCAATTTGACAGATCTGTTATTGGGAGGTGTGTAAGCAGCAGCAAACACAATGGACACACCTATCAGTTACAGGCAAAGGGAATGTTTCAATGCTCCACTTTGTCCCATGCATTTCTCTATTTTTTTCTGGAAAGGACCTGCTTTTGTAGGATGTGTTTATGAAAGCATCAATGTGTCAGTAACACCATATGTAAGTCTGTCTAATATGCAGCTGTTGTTGAAATAAAACTTCTAAGAGGGGCTGCTGGGAGCTGTAGTTTAATAACCCGTAGAGCACTATATGTTCGATCATACACAGTGACCCCACAGAGGGCCACAATAAATGGTAGCCCATGTGGATCAAAATGCAGTTTACTAATAGAACTTCAAAGACTATTTAATATTCATTTCTAAATATTCAGTTTAAACATATGGCTTATGATATGCTATAGGGACAACTGTGAGCTCTTGAAGTCCGCTGTATCCCATTAGTCAGGAAAAAGATATGTTTTTACTCTTTCCAAGAATACAGCTTTCTAAGGGCAAGCAGGCAGGCTTCAGCTGGCATTAGCTTTAATATTGTAAAAGAATAGAAGAATCCCTGCTGTGTCTGCTTAGCGTCAAGTAATCTTTGGAAAGAGTGAATGAATCAAGTCGCCAGGCTCACGCGCTAAGGAAGTCCTCAGATATTTGAGTTATGTAAATCATGAATTGTTTATAGCCTATTGCTTTCCAGGGGTTGTGCAAGTCATTTTGATTATCCCAGGATGCAATAACATGTTCATTTGTAGTTGTTTATATAGAGGCTTCTTGTGCTCTCGGCTTCCTACAGTTTAAATAAAATAACGAGCACTGAATTTCTGATTATCGTCCAAATAAAATGCAAATGTAATATAGTGGTTTATATCATACAGCTATTTCTGATATATTTATACTTGAAAGGTTTTGGCACCCAGGGTATTTGTTTCTCTTTCCATTTTAAATGCTTACACATTTATTACACTTCATCTATACCCCCTTCATCTTACTCAACACTTCTATATTGAATAACCCTGGGAATAAACAAAGACAGGAAGCAAGGAAGGAATACTCAGGCAATAAGGTAGGGAGGATCCCCCACCCCCCAAGGAGCTTACAGTCTATAGGGAATGTGGAAATGTAACACACCAGTTGTAGGTAAACTGCAAGAAAGGGAAGGGAAACAGCTGGTTTGGGCCAGTTGAAACACTGATCTTATAGAGAATTATTTGTTTGAATTCACTTCACTGATACATTATTAAAGGCTCATAGTCAACCATGGAGGATACCACTGTATCAAGATAAGGTGTAGAAACCCATAACAGCCAGACAGATGTTTGCCTTCAAGCAGTAAATGCTACCTGCTGATTGGTTACCATGGGTTACAAGAGGTGTAGCAAAGGTGTCATGTTTTATCATATAGCCCCTTTAGTATTCATTGAGCTGTTGTTCAGATTTTACAGATTTTTTATTTCACTAGGATATGGGTACACAGAGATGGGACACTTGTGAACACATTTCACTTATTAGGGATGCATCGAATCCACTATTTTGGATTTGGCCGAACCCCCGAATCCTTCTTAAAGATTCGGCCAAATACCGAACCAAATCGGAACCCTAATTTGCATTTGCTAATTAGGGGTGGGAAGGGAAAAACATTTTTACTTCCTTGTTTTGTGACAAAAAGTCACGCGATTTCCCTCCCCGCCCCTAATTTGCATATGCATATGCAAATTAGGATTTGGTTCGGCTGGGCAGAAGGATTCGGCCGAATCCTACTGAAAAAGGCCAAATCCTGAACCGAATCCTGGATTCGGTGCATTCCTAGCACTTATTTTATTAAACATCACAAACACTGTAATTAATATTTCATGTTGGTCACTAATAATAATGCGTCCATAGGGGCTGCACACAACCATTTAGTCTATGGGGTCTCAGGTAAGGGTACTTATTATGGACTCTCTGATAGATGTAAGTTGCTGGGCTTCATTCATTAGAAGCTGATTGCATCTTAATTAATTGCAATCAATGCAGCTCATCTGGTGCCCCAGATTTTTTACACTATGGAAAATTGCAAATTGACAGTAGATGAAAGCCACATATCTTGATTAAAATGAAGTCTATGGGAAATGGTGTTCCCAAATTTGGCATTTTCTGGATAACGAATCCTATACCTGTATTAAGAATTTCCTCTAGGGCAGGAATGTTAAAGCCATGTAGCTGTTACGTACTGTAACTCTGGCATGTCAAACTCTGGCTCTGTACCTATAAATAAACTCCAGCTTTCATCACCCCAATAGCTGAAGGTGTGAAATGTTTAATTCATAAATATTTATAGGTCATCAGGTTTTAGATCCTTGAACTAGCACATAATAATGGCTACTTGCTTGAATTACACAAATATGTGCTTTTACATGTCAGCTTTTATGTATTTGTTGCTGTACTTTATTTAGTTGACTTGTTTCCATTCTATTTCCCAATCTTGTTTTTGAGTAGTGATCATCACTCCGATACTGTATAGCATGTACAGCTTGTTATTGTTAATATATTGCTTATCAATGTATGGAAAGTGAAAATGAATAATTTATAATATGCATGTAGCATTGCAAGTAAATGAGGATGGCCAGCAAACGGAAATATTTATTGAATTTGCTTGTACTATGCAGGTTAATATGTATTCATTATCATGAACGCATTTGTGGAATCTGTTAGTTGTACAGAAATAATAAGCTAAGCTTATTTGCAACAGTAAAGAGATATCATAAAGTATAATCATCAAAATAAAATATAAATATTACATTTTGGTAGTGGACTCCATCGAGAATGAAGTTTTGGAAATGTTTAGTTAAATTTCGGTTACCATATGGATGCTGAAGGAATGAAACAAATGTATATGTGATGGTGTGTTGGCAGGTAGAGGATACACATACAATAAGGGGGTTATATACTAAAACTCGAATTGTTCTGGTCCGGCTTTTTGGGGCAAAAACTCAAATTTTTCATGGAAAAAGAAAACTCGAATTTTTCAAGATTTAATATACCCTGATGCTGCAAAAAGCCCAAATCAGAAAATCTGCCATCTCAGACCTGTCAAGATCGTGTATAAGTCAATGGGAGATGTCTCTATCACAATTTGAATATATAGTGGTCTGTGCTGGGTTAAACCCTATAATCTGCAAAATTAGAGATTTTCTGGCAAAAACACGATAAAATTTATCGATTCCGGAGAGAAATCTGAAAAAGTCATACCATTTGGAGCTTCGCTCGATTTTATCGAGTTTTTCCTGGTCTGATTTATTTAAGTTATTTTAATGATAAATAAGGCAAAATTGTTTGGACAATTTTTTTTTATTGAAACAATGAGATAACATTGGATTTTAGTAAATAATCCCCAAAGTGTTACAGCTACAATATATGAGCTGCTCCCAAAATTAATATGTATTTTGCCTTCACAGGTTAAGTAAAATAATGTGGGATGTTCAGACAGAATCAATGAAAGTGTGGGGGGGGTGTTAGCAGGGGAGTTTCGGTAAGTAACGTCGCCTGAGGTGGCGTTCGCAATGCCGTCCGCCTCCTTGCTGCCCGCCACGCTTACCTTTATAGCCGACGGGGGGGTCTAGTGCCGGCCGCATTGATAGCGCAGAGAGTGAAATTGCGCTCTCTGCACTAGAAAAGCCGAAATTCCGTTTTAAAAAACAGAAATTCGGTTCTTTAAGTTACCAGGAGCGACTTTTTGCCGCCCCTGGTAACGACTGCGGAGCTGCCGCCTGAGACAATCAGACATTCATTATTTTGGTTTTGAAATAGATTTTTTTTCAGCTGCATTTGTATTGCAACAAAAGAAGGAGTCGATTTATCAAGTGTCTGTAAATGTTACCAGGCAGTAATGATAGTCACTGCTATGATTAAAATTATTAAATAATCCACTTTAATGTTCAACTACATTATTGCAGCTGGGTAAGGGCAGGAAAGCGTCCCACACACAGGGCCGGATTTACATACCGGACGCCCCTAGGCCTGCTGTTGTTTGTGGCCCCCATCCCCTCGATTTTATTTGCTCAAATTCTCATCATTTGGACCGGAGCAATGGGGATTGGTGCACAGGATATTTAAAAAACAATCGTATCACCTGCTCATACCCAGTGTTTTTGAACAAATGTGGGTGTGGTTGGGCAGCATGACGCCCCTTATAATTCTGCAGCCGAGGCCTGGGCCTTGGTGGCCTTTCCACAAATCCAGTCCTGCCCACAAAGGTGGATGCAGGGCTGAATTCCATGTGTAAGAGCCCAGATTAGAATGTGTTAGCGCTGAGCACTGCTGCTGAGCGACGCTAAACATGGACGCCTGATAGAAAATGAATGCGTTTGACTGCAAAGTAGTTGAAAAATTTCAAAGCTCAAACCCTTTTCAGCTTTGATAAATATGTCAGTTCATATCTTCTTGTTTCTGCTATTGTTTACAATTAAACTAACACTGTGAACTGGGTGTACCAGAACCGAATTTAGGGATCCTACCAATATTCAGAAAGGAGCAACTGTATAATAGTGTGTCTGACAAGCAAGCTGCCATTTCTTGCTACTACTCCTTCCTTCCTTCCTTCCTTCCTTCCTTCCTTCCTTCCTTCCTTCCTTCCTTCTTTTGCATTTTTGCACCCCCTTAAGGCTGCTGCCCTAAGCATGGGTCCTCAGATGCCTATAAAGAACAATGGCCCTGCTTAAAGGAACAGTAACATTCAAAAAATACATTTTTTTAATAATGCAAATATAATGTTGCCCTGCACTGGTAAAACTGGTGTGTTTGCTTTAGAAACACTACTATTGTTTATATAAATAAGCTGCTGTGTAGCAATGAGGGCAGCCATTCAAAGGAGAAGAGGCTCAGATGACACAGCAGTTAGCAGATGAGCTCTGTAGAACATAATGGTGTTATCTGTTATCCACTATTTAACCTGTGCCATATAGCCTTTTTTTCAATTGCCATTGCTACACAGCTGCTTGTTTATATGAACTATAGTAGTGTTTCTGAAGCAAACACATCAGTTTTACCAGTGCGGGACAGCACAACATGATATTTTCATTACTTTAAAACACTTTTTTAAGTTTGGTGTTACTGTTCCTTTAAGTGCCGGCCATTCTGGTGTGTGTCAGACATAAGAAATTTGATGAGGAGCAAGCCAGTTTTATGTAACAGCAGGTGGTGAATGGAATATTGGTCTGGGAACAAGCTATCAAGAGGTTTTATGAATGGCTACTTAGGAGCTAAATCAACAGCAATAAGGCACTTGTGTAACCACTTAAATTAAGGACCCTTTGCTGATCAGAGTTTCAGATCATCTCTGCAGCCAGCTGCAGTGAGAAAGTCGTGCGTGTGTGACTCTCATCATACACTGTTTGTTTGCAAAAGCTTTTTATTTGACTATGTGTGATTTATAGACATGTCCAGTAATCAAAACAGCAGTGGCCCAGTACTCCTGTTATAATATAGATCTTCTTTCTAGTCTTGCTGTAACCAGCGGAGCTCCCAAGGGAAGACAAAGACATCCTATTGTTTGCATTAGTCTTGTAAGATTAGACATCTAGTTGAGTCACAGCCATGGAGAATAAATACGAATAGTAATGAAAGCAAATAATTCCAAGACACAGCAATAAAAAATGAATACACCAAATACTGGAACCAACATATAACAGAAAACGGCACTGCATTATTTAGATGGAACGTTCTGCTTGCAGTTGTACCTCGGGCTGTGGTTCAGAATGTTTCTTCCCAAAATAGCCTGAGTACAAAAGTATGCATGCCACATGGCATTTTTAAGCTTGAATATAGTTCAGAGCAACAACAAATGTACGATTTGTGTGTTTAGGAGAGTATAGTAGAGACTGATACCGATACTGGGGAAATATTAATAGGAACTACTTCTCATAGACAGGGATACTTTATTCAGTGTATTCGGTGGTGCTTAGAACAGTCTAGTGGGTAGGTCAGTGCCATGATGGACCCTCCAAATGCTCCCTTGCTTTTGCCTCATTTTTGGTTCTTTCTTGTCTTCATTGCGAGTGACTGAGCAGTTGTGATACGTGCACTCTGTACTGTTTGGGTTCTACTTCTTTAACAGGATCTCACCGCCACTAAACTCTTAAGCTGGCCACAGACGCAAAGATCCGATCGTACGAATCATCGTGCAATCGGACTTCCCCATCTCCCGACCTGCCACTAACCATTCAGATCAAATAAAGTACAAAAGAACAGATCAGCCAATGTTCTGCCCCTGACAGCAATCGTACGAAAGTTGTGTCCGACAAAAGCTAGTGACAGTCTCCCACTGAAAATCGTACAATTGGCAATACATGCAGAGATATTACCCGCAGCAGACAGAAATCTTGTAACCTGTCCAATCGACCGAACAAACGATCTCGGCCGGACGAAAAATGACGGGACTCTCCACACACGGTCCGAAAATCCTCGATTCGTAAGGTCATATCTTTGCGTCTATGGCCAGCTTTACTCCACACCAAAAGTAGAATTGTATTTTAACCAAAAAAGTACAAATCTTTACAGCACTGTTGATTTATAGATTTTATATTTATTTTACTTTTTTTGGAGACATTTGTTTGGCACCCTTCCAGCACACGTCTACCTGCAGTGTAGAAGAGTTAGTGGTTGACACAGAGGAGACAGGGAAGACAAATACCTGGTTTAATAATGACTTTTTTTATTTGTATTGGTTTAAAAGAAAATATAATAACAAGGAGAGACATTGGCAGCTTTTTACATGAAATGAATCCAAATGCATTATATTACTTCACCAATGAACAATTTTAAAAAAGAAAGCAAACTGTTCATTTGATAGACAGTCATACCAATAGACTACTCATTATGGTCGAAATCAGCTATTGGAGGGTAGAGGGGGAGAACAGGAGGGATCATTGTATAGTATGTTCTACATAAGGTACCTCTTTCCTAACATTTCCCAGAACAGAACAAAAAGTCCACCAGATATGTATCAAAGACCCTGGTTCCTCAAATCCTCTGAGGGAGATTGAGAGGTCTGGGTTGCCACTGAGTTTGCTTATACAAGAAGGGGTGTAGTACCAGTGGTATATCTTTTTGTAAGCTCTTCACTATAGACTGTACATATGGATGTTTTACTGGCTGTGGTCCATGCTCCAGCAGAATTCTGCACTGAAATCAATTTCTCAAAAGAGCAAACAGATTTATTTATATTCAATTTTATAATAAACTTCAATCACTCTTTACTGCTGTACTGCAAGTTGGAGTACTATCACCCCCCTCCCTCCCCCCCCCCCAGCAGCCAAACAACAGAACAATGGGAAGGTAACCAGATAACAGCTCCCTAACACAAGATAACAGCTGCCTGGTAGATCTAAGAACAACACTCAATAGTAAAAACCCATGTCCCACTGAGACACATTCAGTTACATTGAGAAGGAAAAACAGCAGCCTGCCAGAAAGCATTTCTCTCCTAAAGTGCAGGCACAAGTCACATGACCAGGGGCAGCTGGGAAATTGACAAAATGTCTAGCCCCATGTCAGATTTCAAAATTAAATATAAAAATATCTGTTTGCTCTTTTGAGAAATGTATTTCAGTGCAGAATTCTGCTGGAGTAGCACTATTAACTGATGTGTTTTGAAAAAAACATGTTTCCCGATGACAGGATCCCTTTAAGTGAATACCAGCATTACTGATGTGCCTCAATGGCTGCTTCCACTTCCATAGTTATTCAAATGAGAACAACAAAACAGCAATAAAGATATTTTTTCTAGCCAAAATGGTTTAGTCCTCTGAAATGTACACTTGCCACCTACCCCCACAAGTCCCAGCCTTGTAGCAATCACACTCTCACAGGTAAAGCAAGCTTAATGTTGTGTGTATGGAGCAAATTCTTACACCAGTGTACTGATGTCTGTGTCCCATTCATTTTGTAACCAGTATTAGGGATTGGTCTAGCCAGCCCAGGCTCCCAGCCCCCTTCTCCATCTCTCATTTTTACATGGAGCTCCCAGCTCCACCTCCTGTTCATAATCACTGCATGGGACTCATTCCATTCCTGTGTCCAGGGCCGCCATCAGGGGGGGACAGGGGGGACAAGCGTACCGGGCCCGGGCATGAAGGGGGGCCCGGCAGCGCTGCATTTTTTGAAGATCCGGGCCCCCCTTACGAGCGCCCGAGCCGTACGTCTTGCCTCTGTGCTGCCGAATGCGGAAGTGCCGAAAAGCCGAAGCCGATGCGCCGAAAAGACCCGAAGTCACGGAAAAAGCCGAAGTCACGAAAACAGCCGAAGCCGAAGTCCTGAAGCAGCGCAAAGACCCGAAGTCACGAAAACAGCCGAAGCCGAAGTCCTGAAGCAGCGAAAAGACCCGAAGTCACGAAAGGAGGTGAAGTTGAAGTACTGAAGCCGTGAGTTCAATTCTACTGAACACCAGTTTGTGTATTTTTTTTTTTTAATCTCCTGGCCACCAATGTATTATTTTAATATTCTATAGGCCCCTGCAACCAATCTTTTTTTTAAAACATGTTTTTTTGGGGCCCCAATTTTTTTTTTAACTCGTAAGGGGCCCCTGACGCCAATGTTTTTTTTTTTTCAAAAAAATTTTTTTTTTTTCAAAAAAATTTTTTTTTTTTTTTAAATTTTTTTTTGGGGCCCCAATTTGTTTTTAACTTGTAAGGGGGCCCCTGCCGCCAATGTTTTTTTTTTTTTTTCAAAAAAATTTTTTTTTTTTTTTAAATTTTTTTTTAACTTGTAAGGGGGCCCCTGCCGCCAATGTTTTTGTTTTTTTTTTTCAAAAAAAATTTTTTTTTTTCAAATTTTTTTTTGGGGCCCCAATTTGTTTTTAACTTATAAGGGGGCCCCTGCCGCCAATGTTTTTTTTTTTTTTTTCAAAAAAATTTTTTTTTTTTTTTAAATTTTTTTTTGGGGCCCCAATTTGTTTTTAACTTGTAAGGGGGCCCCTGCCGCCAATGTTTTTGTTTTTTTTTTTCAAAAAAAATTTTTTTTTTTCAAATTTTTTTTTGGGGCCCCAGTTTGTTTTTAACTTATAAGGGGGCCCCTGCCACCAATGTTTGTTTATTTTTTTTTACATTTTTTTTGTTGGGGCCCCAAGTTTTTTTTAACTTATAAGGGGGCCCCTGCCACCAATGTTTTTTTTTTTTTTTTAAAAAAAAAAATTAATTTTTTTTTTTTGGGGCCCCAATTTTTTATAAGGGGGCCCTGACCATCAATAGCTTTTTACAACTTGTGTGGGGGGGGGTTACTTTTTTAGCGCTGATGTCTGTGTGGTCTTTTAACTGCGATGTGGAGTGGGCGGGAAATGGGGTGGAGCTTGGTCGTCAGTGTGGGCGGGGCCCAGGGGGCCCCAAAAATTTTGTTGTACGGGGCCCCGTGATTTCTAATGGCGGCCCTGCCTGTGTCTGTAGATAATGTGCTTGGTGGGCTCTGGCATACAATAAAACTGAAAACAAGTTATCATCACTTGTTAGGTGCAGTGCACAAATACAGCTGATATTTTGTGTGATATGGTACATCCATATTAGTATTATATAAATACCATCTCAAGCAAAACTGCATGGGAAATTTTGCTTCAGGCTCATACACGCCTGAATAACTTCCTTGACAGCTCTGCTCTGAGTCTTTGTACTAAGAGCATGTGCCTTCCCTGACCTACCCTAAAAGTAGCCCTGTGTAATTGAGACATTATCAAAGATCTGATTTTATTCTCGTTGTCACAGAGAGAGAGAGAGAGAGAGAGAGAGCGAGAGAGAGAGAGAGAGAGAGAGAGAGAGAGAGAGAGAGAGATTTCACATTTTTGAGGACCTCTGCCCAAAAGCATTCAGTTCTCTTCTAGGTCACTAGCCAGGAATATTGGAGGTTAAGGGTCTTTTCAGAATAATTTTGGGTTGTAGTGGTTCTTAAACAGGAACAACCAATTTATTGCTGAATAGAAGTATTCGAAAAAATACACTTTTACTAAAGATCACAGGCTTGTCACATAACAGTGCACTAATGCACCCATCCATATAGTAGCTTTAATACCTAGATGACACCAGCAAACCAGTATCTCCAGTGTCGGACTGGGATGCCAGGGGCCCACCAGAAAACCTTAGGCTGAGGGCTCACTTTCAAAACTATTATACCTCCTCTCCTCACTTAATCTCTTTATTCTCCTTGTTTCTTATCTCTACATACTATACTCTATTCTTCCATTATTAAGTTCCCATAAAGAAACAGGGAATTACCATGAAATAGGCCAAATAGTCAGAAGCAAGAGGCCCACTGACACCTGGGCCCACCGGTTTTCCTGGTATCCCTGTGGGCCAGTCCAACACTGAGTATCTCTGGGTTACCTCTCAGGGATTTCTTACTCTGCAGTTCCCTACTGAGTTTCTACAGTCCAGGGTGTGTCGATTGGAGAACTATCCCACACTACTTTCTCCTTGATGGAGAACAGAGACATTCTCATCAGCTACCCTGGCTGCTTTTGCTTTGTGCTGTGACATGAAATATCATATTGATAACTAGAAGCCCTCAATCTTGTGTTGCCCATACCTAACTTTCATTAAGGTGTTCTCTGTACATAGGATTCAGGCTTCTTCTTCACTGATTCCTTTTGCCTCTGGATCGACAGCAGCATCCATCCCTTCCTGCAGAGAAGGCCACTGATAGAGGGATCCTTTCTATTTCAAAAACTTGGAATTAACCATAATATTCATTGCCAATAGGGATACATCTTTGCCACAGGGCACAGGTGACACTCCAAAAGATTTCCAGCAGTAGTAGATTGAGGAACACTTTACATCCCTTAAACAATCTTCAAACTATTCAATTATTCAGAGCAATAAGGGCTGAAACTTCAATGGGGCGGATTTACTAAGCGACAAATTGTTCTCAGGCGTCTGTTTTGCACCGATCGCAACACTTTGCCAGGTGCAAATTCACTCAGACTATGCTAATTCACTAATATGTAGAGTTTTGTCCTGGATGCCGAACGCTGGCGACTTTTCGCTAGCGGTACTTCGGCAGTGCGAGCATTGCATAGCAAAAATGCGCTAGCGTTCATTTGTTCCTATTGAAAATTCGATAGTGATCTAGCGCTTAGGTCAATTTGCATATGGCGGGAAAATTAATGGGCATCTTTATGTTAAATGTTGGTGCAAATACTTACAAACGCCACATTTCCAGGGAACCTTAATAAAGACAATAGAGTTATTAAAATGCTCTACACATGAGTCCACTGTAAAATGAATGTTCCATATGTAATAAAATGTGTGGAGAAAACCGCTTACCTAAAAAAGTAAATTAGGACTTACTTAGCCAATCCCGCTTCAAAAAAGGAAAAGTCGCCAGCATTTTTTGAACTTTAATGCATTTTCAGCTCACAGGATATGATGTAAGTGACAGAAGATTGAGGAAGATCTTGCTGCTTTATAGCACTTTGCCTGGTCTGAGGTGGCGAAGGCAACTCTGGCAAAAGAGCTAACTTTAGCCACTTTACTCTTTTGTAAATCTACCCCAATGTATTCCAGTGACATATTGGTGGACAACCTTCAAGCCTTCAGATGTTGCTGTCCATTAGCATCAACTTTCAGTTTTTTTGTTGTTCAATAACATATGGAAAGCCACTGGTAAAAGTGCCAAACATAGGGTGGCATGAGCTGAATGACTGAAATGATGCAGGTTGGGTCCCTGATTTATTTTGTTTGGTGCGTCATTCCCCTCCCCCCAATCCATCCCTGCCATGATGCTGTAGTTCAAAACTCTTTTATAGGCAACTTTTGTATTAAATTGAAAATACTTCTACAGCTTGTGCTTTCATCTTGGTAAGAAGGGGTTAGGATGTGGAGATGTGAATTATTGAAAGACTATTGAGGTCACTTACACTTTGATCTTACAATGCACTTCAGATACTGTGGCAGGAAGCATCATACTGTACAATATGGACAAATAAAGCAGCAAGAAATGAACGTACTGTACCTGCAAAGAACCGTATTGACTGTATTTCCCAAATATGACATTATTCAGTGCACAGATCATTACTTGGTGCTGTTCAGCAAGACAATTTTCATGAAAAGCTAGGATACAATATCTGTCATAAGGGGGGGGGGGTGAATAAAATGTTTTTCATTACCCAGTTAACCTTGAGAACCACAAAGGAAAGAGGAATTGATATAAAATAAAGTGGCAAATATCAATAAAAAATTGCCTGCTCCTGTTGTCAGCTAGAACCCTTTATTAGACAGATTATGATTATTTAAATTATAATCAGAACAAGCAAATAAAAAATAATTTTTTTGTGGTAAAGCACATTATTCAGAACTTTGCTTTGCTAAACTCAGGAGGAGCAATACGCATTGATAAGTATGGGATCCATTATCCAGAAAGATCCAAATTATATGAAGACCATCTACCATAGCCTCCATCTTAATGAGATAATTAAAAATGTTTACAATTATTTACTTTTCCTCTGTAATAATAATCCTTTTTGGAGGTTAAACAACCCTAGTGTGTTTATTTAATGTTTAAATGATTTTTAAGGAGATTTAAAGGGATACTGTCGTGGGAAAACATGTGAAAACATAATAGTGCTGCCCAGCAGTCTTCTGCACTGAGATCTGTTTTTAAAAGGACAAATTTAGTTATATTACATTTTGAAATCTGACATGGGGATATACATATTATCAATTTCCCAGGTGCCTCCAGTCATGACTTATTCTCTGATAAACTTCAGTCACTCTTTACTGCTGCACTGCAAGTTGGAGTGGTATCACCCTCCTCCCATCACCCCCCAGCAGCCCATTAGCAGAACAATGGAAGGTAACCATATAACAGCTCCAGTGGCGATCCTAGAGGGGGGCGGTCCCTGGTGCGTGGCGCGCAGCCGGCCCCGCCCCCCTCCGTATAGCCGCATTTGCCGGTCTTTTACAGAGGCGAACGAACTGCCGGGGGGCCCTGAGGGGTGCGGGCCCTGGCCCGCTCGCACCCCCTGCTCCCCCGGTGGTTCCGCCACTGAACAGCTCCCAGGTAGATATAAGAAGAGCACTCCAAAGTAAAAATCCAAGTCCCACTGTGACTCCTTCAGTTACATTGAGTACGACAAACAATAGCCTGTCAGAAAGCTGTTCCGTAGTGCAACACTGGCTTTTTTTCAAAGCACATGACCAGGCAAAATTACCTGAGATGGCTGCCTACACACCAATATTACAAGTAAAAAAAAATATACTTGGTTCAGGAATGAAATTTAACATGGAATAATGAATTGTTTGCAGTGTCAACAGTGTAATTAAGATATAAAAAGTACACCATAAAACAGATCCCCTTAATTATACCCCAACACAAATAGTGTTACACACTCATCATTAATATTGTTGCTATGTAAACCTGAAGAATGATCTTCCTGTCAAAATCTGTAATTTTTTTGCTGAAAAAAGTAAAGAAAACTAGTGGGTTATTCACTGATAGCAGCCTTTTTTCCTGTGTTACCCGTAGCAAGATTGTACCTAACCAATCATTACGGCAGTGTCACATTTAATACAGTATAACAGTCAGAGGATCATGCAAACGAACTGCATAGCCCACTCCAATTCCCTTTCCTCTGCTCATTTTATCTTTCTCCAGTGTCCTTTTATAAAGCAATCCTTGCAAGGCGTTTGAGAGGCAGCGACGTTGCTTCTGACCTTTGCAATGCAGAATTGAAGAATCTTTTTCTTTTTGAACAGGTGAATTAATTTGTAGCAAGAAGAGACATTTTTCAAATATGGCATTTCAGCACAGGCTATCCATAACGCAGACAACTTGAGCTCGGAATGGTGTAAAGACTGTAGTTCAACACACAAAGATATCAAGCTATTAGCTTTCCTGGCCAACATACATCCAAATCTTGTTCTCAAGTAAAATAAATGTTTCTTTAAAAAAACATGGGCTCCTTTGCATACACTTGTGTATGTGTATATACTGTAGATATAGATGATGATTCATTATCTGGAAACCCATTTTATATATATATATATATATATATATATATATATATATATATATATATATATATATATATATATATATACATAGATATATATATATATATATATATATATATATATATATATATATATATATATATATAATCTATAGATTTTCAGAACTCAAGATTAAAAACTCCACATTGCCTGGGTGCACGCCATAAACCATTCACTCGATATTCCGATGAAGAAGCTACACTCTCAGGTCTTACAAAAAAAATCCTGTATTTTCGTAAGACCTGAGAGTGCAGCTTCTTCATCAGAATATCATATATATATATATATATATATATATATATATATATATATATAAAATCCAAACGAGCAGGGAACGCACAACCATAAGTATTATCCAAGTGTTGGGTGCCAGTCTGTTTAAACTTTTACAAATATCGCCATCGATGACGGCACTCCATAATCAATCAGGATACACAGGACATCTCGTCATTCAAAAGTTTATTAGTGGACCAACGTTTCGATTCTGTATTGGAATCTTCGTCAGGGTTAGAATGGAATCGAAACGTTGGTCCACTAATAAACCTTTGAATGACTAGATGTCCCTTGTATCCTGATTGATTATGGAGTGCTGTCATCGATGGCGATATATATATTATTTAGAGTTGGGTCATGTCTCATGCTTTTGTGTTATATATAGGAGAGATGTTGCCCTGCCCACTGGAGCAGATACAATCCTGTGGTGTTCATCTTGACTGAGTACCTATCAGTATTCATACAGAAACATACATACTGTACATTTTGACAGGGCCACAGTGAGGCTGCCTGACTTTTTAGGAAATCTAATTGATTTGTTGTTCATTTTGTTGTCATTAAAAAAATGAAAAAATGTAGGTGGGGCAGTGCTTGGCTTTGTAATAAAAGGGCAAGATGGCAGCAAAATTGCAACAGTCCTCTTTGACCTCTTACAAACCACTCAAAGGTTAATGCTAGCTACCAGTTTAATCTCAAGGTAATTAAAAGCCAATTATTGCCATTATTAGTAATGAGACCTACACTGCCATTTTGTCATTGATTTCTGCAAATTGTAGAGAAGGTCAAAATGCCTTTGTGCTACAATACCTAAGATATATAGACTCTCTCTTTACTCATTACATGTTCCCTTCTCACCTGCACTGCTTTAAAAGGCTTCTCAGTGAAATCGTTGTACCGTACTTACCATATTTATAGCCATTTCTTCTCTGGTCCACCTTAAAGGAAAACTATACCCCCAAAATGAACAATTAAGCAACAGATAGTTCATATCATATGCAGTGGCATATTAAAGAATCTTACCAAACTGGAATATATATTTAAGTAAATATTGCCCTTTTACATCTCTTGCCTTGAACCACCATTTCGTGACTCTATCTGTGCTGCCTCAGAGATCACCTGACCAGAAATACTACAACACTAACTGTAACAGGAAGAAGTGAGGAAGCAAAAGGCAGAACTCTGTCTGTTAATTGGCTCATGTGACCTTACATGTGGTTTGTATGTGTGCACAGTGAATCTTACGATCTCAGGGGGCGGCCCTTATTTTTTAAAATGGCAATTTTCTATTTATGATTACCCAATGGCACATACTACTAGAAAAGTATATTATTATGAAAATGGTTTATTTACATGAAGCAGGATTTTACATATGAGCTGTTTTAGGCAATATATTTTTATAGAGACCTACATTGTTTGGGGGGTATAGTTTTCCTTTAATTATCTTATTACCAAAAAGCCTCTATGTTAGTAATGCATTCCTGCAAGTTGTCTGTAATATGAATGGCAAAACAGCTTATTTTATATACTGTACAACCTGCTCCTTGTGTTTTCCTTTTGCTGATACACGTTACTGACATTGGCTATCTAATAAGGCTCATATACATATACAGTACATCAATTTGGATGGATATGTTGCAATTCATTGGTGTCTTACCTGCATTTGGGTTGGAATAGCATCACTTTGGGTACATGGCATTAATAAGATTGATGGTAATTCCAGAGTTCCGTTATGCCAATGTGTGCACTTGCACCTAATTCTTTAGAACAAGCTCAAGGACTAGATTCAATGTGAGTTCAATGTGTGATCAGTTTTGCAGCCATCTTAACGATTTGCACCTGTGAATGCGGTTTTAAACGAGCCTTAATAAATGGTATAGCTCCTAGATAGAGCTGGAGGGGAAATGTTTACAAATGCTTTTTTATTCATTGTAAAACCCAGCCATGAAATCTGAAAGAAAATGAAAATTGCACAAGCAGCGAAGGAAATACAAACGTGTCTCATTAATTCCACCATCTGAAAAGAAGGGGAAACAGAGACAGCTTCTCTCATATGGAGGCAGATGTTCTTCGCATGTTAATCCAGTTTCAGCGGTCTGAGCCAAGAAAGCAGACCAGGCACCTTTACCTTTTTTCATAACCAGGGCATTATATACTACCTCCTACCCTAGCACTGCTATTAAGAACTGAGCTGAATATATACATTTCATTCCAGGCTGAGGAGTGTTCATGGGATTGCATTTAACATCTGCAGGTACAGAGCCTTTTGTGTCCCAGTACATTCAGACTTGGTTTGAGTAGCCTTTTTCTATTCATACTTTATGGAGCATGGGTTTGATAAGTGGCATTACAATTGTCATTTTGTATCCATTTCTATATAAACACACAAATTAGGGAACATTATGTATACGTATCAGAATAATAATAATAATAATAATAATAATAATAATAATGTATACGCTATCAGAATGAGATAGATCTGTTTACTCTGAGAGAGCAGCATGCTACCCCATTGGTGTGACTGAAGAAGTCAGACCTACTATGAATGGAAACCATGTGTGTGTGTCCTATTTTTTAATGACTGATTTGCATTTAAATAGTTGCAACACTCAGGGGACCATGTAAGCAGTGTCCTAAGTGCTTTTTGGACCACCCTGTTTCAGCAACAATGAGAGCAGTCATTTGAATTTAAAATGTCCTCTTCTTTTTTCATAATGACAAATGGTGGATTCTGTTGGCCATCTAATTGTCTTCAGAAAAGCATTAGCGTCATGTCAATAGGTGGGGGGTTTCTCAGGCCTGTCATGCATTCGTCTGCTACCTGATAACCAGCTTTCTACTTCCTATTGTGTATTAATCATTTCTAGTCATTCCCTTTGGCTGTTGGTTAAAGGAGAAGAAAAGATGGAATCACAGATGGGTTGCAAGCTGTTAGGCACCCCCTAGGTATTCAAGTTGCCTACCTACCTACTTTTCCTGTGAGCACCATGATACCATTTAGTTGTGACATCCCCATATTGAAGCTGGGTGCATGTGCATTACAGAAATCAGTGACAAATATCTGTACTGCACATCTGCTAGGCCAGGGCTGACACAGGGAATGGAACGCGGTACAAAATAGCGATACAGCCCTTTCAGGAAAATGCTTTACAGGCTTCCTCTTTTTGTGGAAGAGAGACACTGATCTGACGGAGGTGGTAAACAACTGAAATCAGGGGTTGCTAACAAATTGTTACCCACAGTGATTCTATCTTTCATTTTGGCTTAACAGGGTTTGAGACAAATTCACTAAAGGGCTAATTTTCGCCAGTGAAAGCTCCGCCACACTTTGCACCACTTCGCCAGGCATAAATTAATTACTACACTCATTCACTGAAGTTGCTTCTCTGTAGCCGAATGCTGGTGAAGTGTCGCTATTGTTAATTCGTCAGAGCGAGCATTTCATAGCGAACTTTTGCTAGCATTCGTTTCTGCTTAGCGCAACTTTGTTAGTAAACTTATGCTTAGGTCAGTTTGAATAGGGCGGGTACATATAGGTCATATAGACGTCTTTATTAGAGATGTTGGTGCAAATGCTTGAAGTGGCCCCTTATTCTTACAAATGTCCAAGGAAGCATAATAAAGACAAAAGAGATCCTCTAATGCCCTAGACATGAGCCCACCCTAAAACAAATGTGGCATGCCCCTCAATGGTTGGGAAAATGTTAACACAAAAAATTTTAAAAAAATGTTAACACAAAAAGACTTTTGAAGGCAGAACCGCTTTAAAATATGAAAAACCCCCAGCATTTTTTAGAACTTTTATGACTTTTCAGCATACAGGATATGATGTCACTGACATAAGATTGAGGAGGATGTCGCTGATGAAGGAAACTCTGGAGAAAGAGGTAATGTTCTGTAAAATTCGCACTTTAGTGAATTTGAGGAGTAAAGATCGAGCGAAAATTCACCTGGTGATAGGGCACAAAACTGTGCTAGCTATGATCTCGTTCGCTAGCGAATTGTCCTCTACACCTATTAGTTAATTGCCAATGTCCCTGCAGATGAGATTTCTGGCAAATTTTCTCTAGTGACGGCCATTTCCCCCTTTATTAAAGCTGCCCCTTTGTTTGTGCACATCTGGGGTAGTGAGGGGACAGCGACGCAACAACTTGACACTGGGCCACCCTGCATAAAATCTTCGAAGGGGCACTGCTCTCCTCGCCCCCCGACTGTATGATTTTCTTTAGGTAGTGTGACTATAGAGGAAGCTGTCCCTGGTGCAGGCCCCCTACTTTAAGGACATCATTTTTTATGTCAGTCATGTCCTTTTTTGTTCTTTCTACAGCTCTCATTTATAAGACTAGGGTCCACCATCCATTCCATTACCAGTGTGATGCTGCTGAACCAAAGCGTGTGGAGTAAAGTGCAAAAAACATGGCAATGTACAGCCATTCTTTGCACTCTGTTTTGCGATACATTAAGCTTCTAGTCAGCCGCGTTCAGTAAAGAATTAGATCAAACAAGTCCATGGTCTCCCACAACAAGCCTTTCCGCATACATTGACTGCCGATTGACTTGACTTGTGCTTTATGTATGCAATGGGCAGGGCACAACTTTTCAGTTATGGCTGACGTATAGTGTGCAAGTTGCAGCATACGCAAATTCTGCAAAAGCAATTGCATGTATATTTTTTTTATTGTGGTTAAAAACATGTTTTAGTAAATGAGTGCAATAGTGTAAATAAGTGTAGGGTATGTTACAGGCTGATTAAGATTTATATAAAGCACAGGCTGCTGTGTCAGATTGTGCCCTACCTCGCCGACTGCCTGGGATATAAGAGAGAGCAAATACGTTCACAGACTTGGTAGGAGTCAAGGGGGCTCATTTATCAACACTGGGCAAATGTGCCCATGGGCAGTTACCTATAGCAACCAATCAGTGATTAGCTTTTTAAAGCCAACTA
This sequence comes from Xenopus petersii, assembly GCA_038501925.1. Lineage (NCBI taxonomy): Eukaryota > Metazoa > Chordata > Amphibia > Anura > Pipidae > Xenopus > Xenopus petersii. Next base: position 41,888,516 of record CM076682.1, on the reverse strand, counting down.
GAAGAAGAACAATGAATGCAGCGATTTGATTGGTTGCCATAGGTTACTGCCCATGGGCAAATTTGCCCAGTGTTGATAAATGACCCTCACTGTGTTTTTAATTATGTCCGATAAGATCTGGAACATGGCACCAGAAGACTCACAGCTTTAAGCAACTGCGGAAGTGGCTTATGGCCATTTAGCTTCTCTGAATACACAGTACTCTGTCTGTGCATGACTTGCAGATAATAAAATAATCATGGCACATGGCAGGGGGTCACCTGTCCATAGGGAATATACAGAAGGTAATGTGTTTATAGGCCATGACATGATATATTTCATTTGGAGGCATAATCTTAGCTCTGAGAATCATTAAAGAAGAATTTTCTTCTTTGTCAAATTATATTATTCATTAATTTTTATATAGGTCACTGAACTCCGAGATGACTTCTAGTTTCCTCATATTTTGCAATACTAATAAATCTTGAACAATTTGAGGTTTTATTCCACGCAAAATTCAAGTTTTTGCCCCAAAAAGCCTGACCTGAAAAAAAATTGAGGTTTAGTAATTAAACCCCTTAAATATTGCTCTGTTCTGCCCTTTTTTCATTTTTTGAGGGGAATTGGTGTGAAATGTGCATTGTGCACAAATATTCTGGAATGGCTTTCAAATTTTTTCAACTTCCAAAGTTGTGGCGTAACTTGAATGCAGAGTGTGCACATACATATTTGCAATTTGCAATTATATCTTCCATATTTAAAAAGGACAATCACAGCCCAGATAAAAATTCACAGTTCAAATCTTGTCCATCTAAGCCAGAATTTTTTTCTTAACATCAAAGGTTGGAATAACACAATTTTGCAAGTTTAACTCCTATTTTTTTGTATTTGACTTTGACCTAAATACCAGTTAAAATCTTTCATGCTCATAAAGGCACTAGTGTGCTGCACACTGGGCTAATTGGAAACCCTAGAGCCGTCTTTCAGGAGGTGCTGGTAGTTCCAGTTTTAGGGTTTTAGCACACGGCAGATTCGGGGAGATTTAGTCGCCTGGCGACTAATCGCCTCTTCTTCGGGGTGGCGATCTCCCCAAACTGCTTTCCGCCTGCTAAAATGAAAAATCGCCTCCAGCAATGCACTCGCGGCGCTTCGATTTTCGAAGTCACATGTAATTTCCTCGTGAAATTGTCGCCAGACGACTAAGTCTCCCCAAATCTGCCTGTGTGCTAAAGCCCTTATGTGTCAATAGGCAAAAGTAGCTATAAACAAGGAACAATATTAGAACAGAGGAATCCCTGTATTGAGGGCTCACACAGGTGGTCTGTTATAAATGTTTTCAGTAGGCAGCAGCACACAATTCTGAAGGGAAGGTAGGAAGAACTGAGCAGCATTGAGTGCAACTATACTAAAATTCAAGGAGCAACCATAGTGCAACTATACTGAAATGAAGATTGCAAACACACAACTCACTGCAGGGAAAAGTGCAGGAGCACAACTGCCCTTGCAGATGTAATGAGCCCTGACATGTAAAATGTATAACAGTCTTCTGGATTGGAAATGCTGTTGTACTTGATTGAGATGTTTCTTATTAGGGAGAATCATAATAGTGTCTTACTACAAAGTGTGTATGCTCTTCTCTGAAATGCTAAAAAAAAAGGTTGATAGTTCTAACTGTAATTAATTATGTTTCTAAGTACAGGCTACATAACCCAGTGTTTTATGAAGTTGTCAGTTACAATGCAGATTTGTGCAAAACTGACTATTAAAAAGTGTTTAATTGTTCAGTCTCTTTTTTAAGTCCTGACAGTAATAGAAAAACCTATTTGTCTATCTATCTATCTATCTATCTATCTATCTATCTATCTATCTATCTATCTATCTATCATCTATCTATCTATCTATCTATCTATCTATCTATCTATCTATCTATCATCTATCTATCTATCTATCATCTATCTATCTATCTATCTATCTATCTATCTATCTATCATCTATCTATCTATCTATCTATCATCTATCTATCTCTCTATCTATCTATCATCTGCATACAGTAGAGAGTAAGGACAACGTATACCTCAAAAGTCAATATCTGGTGTAGATCTAATTTTCCAGGAGCTACTTTATGCTGGGGCACACACACTGTGAAGATCTTATTTCCATCCTTTCTGCCTCACTGAGCCTACTGTGCACAGCAGTGGAGCAAGTGGGGTTTGACACAACTTGTCTTAATATTGAGTCTGGTTATATGGATATATGTGTTTCTGGCATTGATGTGATTCAGACCAAGTGTATGACCAAGTAGATGGCCACTGTGGCCAGAATTTGGGTTCTGACATATGGTCAGACCCCTAAGCTTATAAAAGGGATACAAATATACAGAAGATTCTTATGTGAGTCTTACTACTATAGTAGCAACCTCAGCATATAGGCTTTCCAGCTTTCGCCACAAATCCCATTCAACTGCTGGACTTCATTTAACTTATGCTTTTGTGTGCGTGCACAAAAATAACGGATTGGTCCTTCTCCAAAACTTTGTGCTGTACTTATTTTGATAGCTCCTTGGTATTCATGACATTGTTTGTTTAGATAGGTTTCAGAAATAGGTGTACAGTATTTATTTTGTGATCATGAGACACGTCAGTTGCAAAAGTTGGGCTCCATTCAACTAATTAAGTGACTACTGAAGGCAGTTGATTGGATCAGAGCTTATTTAGGGGTTCAAAGCAAAGGAGGGAAAGTATTTAAGTGTTTTCAGTTCTATTTTTTCCAGTATGAAATATTTTGTGTAGCTCAGTGACATAAAATCACAATTTAAATGTATTTTAATTCTAAGTTGTAACACATCAACATTTGGAATGAGGAAACTGTAGCTCCAAGTACAGCCCCTAAAATAAGCACAGAAATTCTGGGATGGGATAACTGTTTTAAAAACGTATGTTAGTCCTGGTCTGATGTACAAAAAATTGCACACGAAAAATGTATCTTGTCACACTTGGCTGTAATGACTAAGAATATCATGAAGATCAAGGATCACATCAGATCACAGTAGGGTTGCCAAAAGATCTACCAACAGGTTGGGGGTGGGGTGAAAAGGGGGCAGGTTGTGACATAAAGGGGTGGGATTGTGTTGCAACTGGGAGGAGAGATAATGAAATAGGGCAGAGTGCTGATGAAATGGGCGATCGAGGTTGGATTATAGAAAAATTAGGGGAAGAGAAGAAAGGTAAGATTGGGGCAGATCAGGGGTTGACGGGGAGGGCCAGGAACTTAATGGTACAGGTATGGGATTTGTTATCAAGAATGCTTAGGACCTGGGGTTTTCCAGATAAGGAATCTTTCTGTAATTTGGAGCTTCATACCCTAAGTCTACTAAATAATAAATTAAACATGAATTAAACCCAATAGGATTGTTTTGCCTCCAACAGGGATTAATTATATCTTTGTTTGGATTAATTACAAGCTAATATTTCATTACTGCAGAGGAAAAGGGAATCAATTTTAAAAATTTTAGTTATTTTATTAAAATGGAGTCTATGGGAGATGGCCTTCCCATAATTTGGAGCTTTCCGGACAATGGGTTTTCGTATTACGGCTCCTATACCTGTATTACAAATTTACCAACAACTACATTGCCGGTAAATTTGTAATACCAGTCCCAGGTGGCAACCCCAGATTGAAGTAGCTCGAAATACTCATCACTTAATCTGCTGATATCTGATATCTATATCTATAATTACCACAATAAAATGAAGCAGGAGTTATAGCTTCATTCTTATACTGTGGCTTGTAGCTTTTAGGGGATTAGGATCCCAATTTGGTCCTTTTAGTATAGCAGAATCCCCACCTCTAAATATATTTAGAGATCAATGAATATTGCTTAGCTTGCACGTATTCCATGGAGATTTATAAATGTGTAAACACTGTAGCATTTCTAAAAACAATTTTGAATATAGAAATTGACTTTTCCCAACGATTATCCACCATCCTGAGACTGCCGTTGCAAACGTATACAGGGTCCTAAATTATCAGTCAGTACTACTGTTTTGTTTAATGTTTTACTGTCTGCTGAGGCTTGCTTTTGATTTGTATAAAGATCCACATGCCATCTATGCTTCCCAACTTATATGACCCCAAAAACTATTCTTTTCCAAATAATCTGCAGAAAATGCAGCCACTAGCCTTGATTATTTGAAATATCCTTCAGCACTAGTTAGTTTATTTGAATTAATAACACTCAAATTATCTCTGATAATACAGTTCAATTCATTTCTTTGCCACGCGTCTATTTGCTTTGTTTTCTGCTGTTTCTTATTCTACTGTTTTCAATCCTTTTTTTTTAGCATTCATTGAAATAGTCCAATTTTCTCTGTATGCCCCTAGAATTACCACACTCACTGAACAAAATCTCACAGAAATGATTTAATTGGCACCAGGTTATATTCTTTTGAGCAATATTGTTTAACGTTGATATTTTAAATTGTATCGTCATTGTGTTGAAATGTCTTAAACCCGGATTTTATACGAAGTATAATTACTTTGAGAGATATGTTGTGGTATATTACATTTAATATCTTTGTAAGGATCTCAGCAAGCAGATTCATTAAAAAATATTTGGTCTTACATAAAAGCTGTCAGATTTGTGCAGCTTGTTATATTTTTCTACTGATTTAAATGAAAATTTAGACAAGAAGTTAAAAGAAACAGCAATGTAATGGTTCTGTAATGGGTCTTCTGCAAATATATAGTAATAATATTAGCGTAGACTCTAGAGACTAGAATTTAGCCTCACCATACGTATAGTGGAACAGCTATACTCTGCTTATATACTATGTATATTCTTCCCTTTCAGTGTTGTGGGCTGGTTATGTCATCTGAGCTATACACATTGCAGTATCTGGCACATACAAGTTGCTGCAGCTATGTACTCTATATACAGTACAGGTATGGGATCCATTATTGGGAAAACCATTATCCAGAAAGCTCCAAATATCAAAAAGGCCATCTCCCATAGACTCCTTTTTATCCACATAATCCAAATTTTTAAAAATGAATTCCTTTTTCTCTGTAATAATAAAACAGTAGCTTGTACTTTATCCAAACTAAGATATAATTAATCTTTATTGGAAGCAAAAGCAGCTTATTGGGTTTATTTAATGTTTACATGATTTTCTAGCCAGGTATGAAGAGCCAAATAATGGAAAAATCCATTATCCTGAAAACCCCAGATCCCTAGCATTCATGATAACAGGTCCCATACTTGTAAAATAAATCTATGAATTGTTGTCTGTTATAAGATAGTATCCCAAGAACACACCCAAGAACACACCTCATAGGGCTCATTCAACTAGGTGGAAGCACAAGAGCACTAAGGGTTTCAAAGGTCATCCTGTAGTGCTTCTTTAAAAGAGTACTTCCATCTAGGCTCTATGTAAAAGTGCAACAGCAAAGGGCGCAAGGTAGCCTTGTCCTTTCCGCCTGCCTCGCTCCCTAACTTTGAATATGTACAAATTAGGGCATGAGTAAGAGGTGGATGTGGGGTTGCATATCCCTGCCTACCCTTCGTTAATACATTGCTGCCAAACACAGCCAGCCCTGTAGTAACAGTTGTTGAGGGTCAGTTGTATATATCAACCCACAAGTAGCCCACATTTACACTAAGGGGTTTATTTACTAAATTCCGAATGGAAGAATCACGAAAAAAAAAAAAAAAATGATATAAAATCAGACTTTTAAAAAATCACAAATTTTTCGGAATTTATTAAATCCTGAGGATGGAAAAGTCCGAATCTGAAAATCCGAAATCTCAGACCTGTCGAGGTTGCATATAAGTCAATGGGAGAAGTCCCAATGATTTTTTTGATGAGAGATGGGTTTCGTGCAATACCCCAAAGTTGTCTGATTTTTCGGGTGAAAATTCCAAAAAAAAAAACCAAATTCGTGAAAATTGGATGAAAAAATCCAAAACAATCGAGAAAATCTGACTTTTTCCCGCAAAGCAAACTTTCGGGAAAAAGTAATAATAAATAAGCGTAAAAAAACAGAGCAGATTTGATCGGAGTTTGTAGCAGAAAATATTGAGAAAAATTCAGACTTTGATAAATAACCCACTAAGTTACCCCGAAAGAAGTCGGGAAGCCAGTGGAGTGTAAAGCGGCAGGCGGAATCTAAGCAGTACCAGGCTAATCAGACATCCTGGAGGTCAGGGCAGACAGAGCTGAATCGTAGTAAAGGATCAGGCAAAAAGTCAGGTCAGGCAGAAAACAGATTCAGAACAGACAAGAGTCAAAATACCAGAAGAATCACCAAAACAATAGACAAACTACAAGTAGGGAACCACATTTTGATAACCAAGCAAGACATTTTAAGGCCCAGGTGTGCAGTTTGTGGACGAATGCCATGCTGCTTTACAACTCACGCTGCATCAGGATGTACAATGTATTGCCTCACGATGCATGTGACATCTGCACTAGGCAAAGGTACAGTCAGTATGCAGGGAGCACTGTTCAGCCAGGTAAGTATTTTTACAGGGACAAAAGTCTCAGTACACTGTTTTTGAACAAAAAGACCTGCAGCATGTGTCAATGCCTGACCAGCACAGCAGACTGCAGATATTTTAGATGTAAAGCATTTTTTTACTGGAATTGTTATCTGCAAGTAGCCATGTATTATGTAGTCAACAATGAGTGGCAGAAGGTGGGGGGAGATGTACATTTTTCATCACCCACAACCACAGCTAGCAATTAGAAAGAGGGTTCCTCGTATGTAGCAGCCCTTTACTCCTGTCTGGAGTGATGGAAATAAGCAATGCATTTCATAAAATGAAGTTGCTGACCCAGTTCCTAGCAAAAGCTGTAGCTCAGGAAGCCAAAAAACTCTCTCATTGGTCATACCGCTAGGCGTTTGTGTTGGCTACAACAAAGTTATCTATGTTGGGATACAGAACTGATGTCTGGGTGGTCTACACTGCAAAAAAAAAGGAAGCACCTACTTTGGCACACACAGGAGGAGGCATCTGAGAACTCACTGATATTTATAGGTTACACAAAATGTCAATATTGTAAAGTACAGTGTCGTAGTTGCCATAGACAGATCTGTGAAAAACATGCAGAGTTCTGTTATGCTAGTGCTGAACAGAAGATAGAGCTTCATAAGTAGCAGGCAGCAGTACAATGTTATCCACAAAAAAGGTATAGTTACAGGTATGAGATCTCTTATTTAGAAACCCATTATTCAGAAAGCTCTAAAGTACAGGAAATGCAAATATTGCTGGCTATAATACTAGAACACATATCAAAAGTTTTTTAGCAATACTTTACCTGGGTTATGCCATCTGATTTTCAAAATGATGAGTTTAAAAATTTAGCTTCCTTAAACGAACAACAGATTTAAGGGCAAGTCAACCCCAAAATAAAAATTTGCCTGATAAAAGAAACCATATTTCTAAGTAACTTTGTAATATACATTCATTGCAAATTGCCTATGGTTTTTAAGTTATGTGTATATGTATTGCTATTGAAAGCAGTGTTTATCGGTTCCTTTCTATTCTCTGTCCTGGCGGCTCTAGTAGACTTAAGGTATGAATATCAAAATTATGGAAAGTTCCATTATCTGGAAAAACCCTAGATCCTGAGCATTCTGGATAATAGGTCCCATACTTGTGTATTGAAAAGTTGCTTAGAATTATATTTTTATTCATTAGACACATTTTCATTTTGGGGTTGACTTGCCCTTTAAATAGATCAAGTTAAATAATACCGATTTTCAAATTTAAATAAGAAAACTGCATTGCTAAACTTTAGGTTTTGAGAAACAAGTCTTATGTTACCCTTAGTACCAAGGAAACTGAAAGCACAGTGGCATGTGGGTGGTGGAGTCGACCAGTGGGGTATGGAAGGAGGAACAATCTATGTAACAGATGAAGAACTCAGCAGGTTGCTTTCTCGCTATTTAATATCAGATGGTATCATCGCTGCTAATTCCATCTTTGTGATCCATCCAAATGACTTCTTAGAAGCTCTGTATAGATAAGCTGCCAAAAATGCTAACTGGTCTGTAGATTATATTAAAATTATATTTGTAACCCTTTCTTTCTTTCTTTCTTTCTTTCTTTCTTTCTTTCTTTCTTTCTTTCTTTCTTTCTTTCTTTCTTTCTTTCTTTCTTTCTTTCTTTCTTTCTTTCTTTCTTTCTTTCTTTCTTTCTTCCTTCCTTCCTTCCTTCCTTCCATACTAACTGGCTTGTAGATTATATTAAAATTATATCAGTAACCTGTTTCTATTGTAGCATTTTCTGACTAAGTTAGTACAAATGTATAGTGATGGTGGAGCTACATGGGCAATAGGACTGGTGCAACTAAACAGTGAAAACTGAAACAGTACACATTAGTCATTATTGAATTAAAGCTTTAAATACTCCCCACCCATCAGATTTTGCAGAGAACTTATTGAAACGTCCATTTGTTTTCTGATTTGTGAAGTCACAGTCTAAAGCAAATGCAGTTGAGTCCACTTGGACTGACACCAACTAGAATGGAGAGATCTCTCTAGTAATGTCCTTTACACCATGGCCCAACACATGAGATTTGAAGGTATAAACACAGCCATATGAGTTAACTGGTCACCAAAATTCAGATAATACTAAGAATAATACCCTGTAAGTTTTTCCTACTTTTTCCATGTTAAGTTGAAATGTGGACAAAAGAAGAGGAGTAGCCGGTTTTTGAAGGACACAAGACAAATGTTGTTTTGCAGCTGTGATCTCATTAACCCAGGGAAGGTGCTGCTGCAAATCTCCAAATTTCCTCCGGAGAATTGACAGAGAAATATAGCTCACTTCAGGTTAATAAAATGCCCAAATCTTAAGGGAAAAAGCCAAGGAATAAGAAGGCAGGATCGTCTTTTCCATTTCAGATGTCTGCTGATGGGGTAGATAGAGCAGGCTGATCTTCTGTGTCCTGCTTTATTCTCATCTCATGAATGTTACATAGTGGTTAAAGGGCACCTATCACACCCAAAATCAAACACATATTAACAATCTGACCAGTACAACATAAACAAGTTTAATCAAACTACATATATAGTTTTTGGAAAAAAAACTGCAGGTTTTAAAAAATCCCTTACTTTGTCAAATGGGTTCTTTCACTGAGGGAGGCCATACTGAGACTATAACAGAGACTCTAATATGCATATTTCAGGAGCATGCTCAGATTGTAACACTGCTTTGAGTATTCTACCCAGAATGCCTTGTTTTAGTAAACTCCTCCACTAGAAGTATCAGGAGATTTCCCTATCTTGTCCCCTGCTGGTGATGTTATTATGCAAATGAAGGGCACACTAACTTCCAGCAGGTGGCAGCACTACTGAACAGCAGCTAACACAGAGGTTTGGCTGATTTGAAAATAGCTTAGAAGGGTTGATAAGCAACCAAGGAATTTCAACTGAGCATGTGCGAGATTTCAGAGCTGCAGTTGGCTGGGAAGATATAGGTGGGAGGAGCCAGTGAAATCCAAGATGGCTGCCTCAGCTAGAACTGCAGTGGAGATAGGGGAGATCTTGCAGAAGGTATAGTGAGCTGATCATTTACATTATACAAACAATTCTAACTGTTTTAAAAATCGGATTTCTTGAACTTTCACATAGTGTATGTACTTAGGAAATTATTTTAGTTATGATTGGTGCCCTTTAATCTTAAAATGAATGTAATGTCTTGGCCCACTCCAAAAACATTACCCTTCCAGGGGAATGCCCAGATCATTTTTGTCCGTCAGTGTATAGCATTGAATTGCCTTAGTTTCGCATATCGATGTCTGAGATTTTTATCCTACATAGCTAACTACCGACTAATTTTATACATATACGTATATTACCCCGCTCCTGCACAACTCACACAAAGCACACATAGGGCAGATTCACTAAAGGGCGAAGTGGCTAACACTAGCGACTTTTTGGCAGCATTGCATCGCCAATTCACTAACAGGCACAGGTGCCAATTCGCAAGTGAATGGGACCGTCGCTAGCGTTCATTCACACTATCGCCAGGCGACTTTTGGCTCTAGTGAACGATCGTTACTCTGCAAATTTACTGAACGTTACCTTTTTTGCCAGAGTTGACTTTGCCACCTCAGACCAGGCGAAGTGCTTGAAAGAAGTTACATCTTCCTCAATCTTCTGTCACTTACATCGTATCCTGTGTGCCGAAAATGCATTAAAGTTCCAAAATCACTGGCGACGTTCCTTTTTTGAAGCGGAATTGCCTGCAAAAGTCCCGACTTAAACATTTTTTTGGGTAACCGGTTTTCTCCACACATTTCATAACATATAGAACATTCATTTTACAGTGGGCTCATGTGTAGTGCATTATATTAACTCTCTTGTCTTTATTAAGGTTCCCTGGACATTTGTAATAAAAAGTGCTAACTTCAAGCATTTGCTCCAACATTTATAATAAAGACGTCCATACAACTTTAAATTACCCACCGTATGCAAATTGACCTAAGAGCAAGATCACTAGCAAATTTTCGCTAGGCACAAATGAACGCTAGTGCATCTTCGCTATGAAATGAGTGAAAAGTTGCCAGCGTTCGACGCCCAGGACGAAACTTTGCATTTTAGTGAATTAGCGTATTTGTAGCGCAATGGTGCCTGGCAAAGTTATGGCGAAACGGTCGCTGGCGACAATTCGCCCTTTAGTGAATCTACCCCATAGTTAGGAACAGTGACTGGCTGGTAGGTGGGGATAGAGAATCTGTTCTTTACTGTTGTCAGCATGGGCCCATATTTAAGAGATGTCAAGCTCTAAAATCTCATAGGGGCACAAAGCTGGAAATCTGGTTTACTCCTGGAGATTCGGATATACAGTATCACAACCATTTAAATGATGAATACAATTATATATAAAACTTAAACATTAAAAGAAATATCAGAATATCCCTTTTATATTGTTTTATTGTTTGCATCCTTTATATGATTTCATTTGTGTAAGTGTGCAAAAACAATAAATAACCTACAGCTTGTCTGTCTACGTCTAATCCGTGAAAACATGTGGCCCTTGAATTAAAAGCAAGACGTAATTACTTATTTAGTCAGTTTTGCCTGAACAGCAAAGTGCTTTCTTCTGCTAAATCCTGCAATTTTCTATTAAATCCAGTCTGCCTGAGTTTTTATCTTTCGATAAATAATAGCCTTTTCTGAATAAATATTTTGATAAAATAAAACATGGCTAAGTAATCATTTGTATACGTTTCCAGTAATGTAATGTGTTTTCCTGAGGCTCAGGTTTCATTTGATAGAGGTTTTAAGTTTCATTAAATGGTAGAAGAAACAAATGCCCTTCTAGGGCACATTTTCTCCAGCAAGTATTGAAAGCAATGCTAGAGTTTACTGACCAATGAGCTGGGGGAGGTGTGTTTAGCCTAGAAGGAGGGTGTGGCTAGTTTGTTATCTGCCTGGTAGATAGAGCTGCCTGGAAGGCCTCCTTCATTCCCTATTTTACTCCACTGCGTCATGCCCCACTGTGTTGTTTTGTATGTAGGAGTAGACCATAAAGCTTGCTCAGCAATTAACTGAACTTATCTGTATACAAACTAGGTCTCCATTTGTGTTGCAGCTGAAAGGGTGTGCTGTTTGTATTGTATCATTACAATGTGCAAATAACTTTTACAAATGAATAATTTACAGTCCTTGGTCTTTGGCATTAAAGGGGTTGTTCACCTTTACATGATGTAGAGAGTGATGTTCTGAGATAATTTGCACTTTGTGTTCATTTTTTTTTATTTGTGGTGTTTTAAGTTATTTTGTTTTTTATCCAGCATCTCTCTAGTTTGCAATGTCATCAATCTGGTTGCTATGGTCAAAATTATTCTAGCAACCATGCATTGATTTAAATAAGAGACAGGATATAAATAGGAGAGGGCCTGAATAGAATAGATTAATAACATGTTTCATAACATTCTGAAGCCTCAGAGAGCATTTCATTTTTATATGGGGTTAGTAACCCTCATTTAAAGGAACAGTTCAGTGTAAAAATAAAAACTGGGTATAAAGATAGGCTGTGCAAAATAAAAAATGTTTCTAATATAGTTAGTTAGCCAAAAATGTAATGTATAAAGGCTGGAGTGACTGGATGTGTAACATAATAGCCAGAACATTACTTCCTGCTTTTCAGCTCTATAACTCTGACTTTAAGGGGGGCCACATGGGACATAACTGTTCATAACTGTAGATTAATATTTTGAAAAGAAAATTTTTAGTGTCAGTGTTACTTTAATGAATGGTAACACCAAAAAATTTAAGTGTTTTAAAGTAATGAAAATATCATGTAGTGTTGCCATGCACTGGTAAAACTGATCTGTTTGCTTCAGAAACACTACTATAGTTCATATAAACAAACTGCTGTGTAGCAATGGCGGAAATTGAAAAAAGGCTATATTGCACAGGTTAAATAGTGGTTAATTGATAACACCATTATGTTGTACAGAGCTTATCTACTATCTGCTGTGTAACTTGAGCCTTTTCTCCTTTGAATGGCTGCCCCCTTTGCTACACAGCAACTTATTTATATAAACAATAGTAGTGTTTCTGAAGCAAACACAGCAGTTTTACCAGTGCAGGGCAACACTGCATTATATTTTTATTACTTTAAAACACTTTAATTTTTTGATGTTAATGTTCCATTAAACAGAGGAAGAAAAGATTACATATAAAAAAAAAAAAGAATTATACAGTCAAATGCATGAACTGTATTTCACAATTTTTTTAAAAGAGCCTTAAAAAAAAACAATTAATGCTCTGACTGAAAAGTTGTTTCAAAAAAACAACTCACAAATTGCAGATAAGCCAATGAAACACCTTTAGATAGAAGACTGCTGCCATAGCTACAGAGATTATTGGCAGGTCGGTCATACAGTATGGTGCATGAAGAAATATTTGTCTGTTTGCCTAGGATGGATAGCTAGGCAGGGATTACAAATGTCTGTGGGTTTGGAACGTTTCCATTACTGATCTACTGGAAATCAGCACTCAGTCTGACATTTGGAGAGCAGATTTAGCCTTTTTTAGAGCTTTAAATTGGTAGCTCCCACAGAGAGGAGCTTCTGTGCACATCATGTTTCACTTTGTATATCTTTTTTATTATAATCCTAATGCCTTGTGCATAGGTTTTGTGAAATGAAAGTTGCATGAAGTCCCACGCTTCTGTGGAGATTGCTTACATTCTGATCTGAAGGTACTGTGACAGACACAGACCATATACCTCATATACCACAGTGTGCCCTGTGCAACTTATGGGTCAGTAATAGTTGCAGAGTGCCTAGGGCAGTGGGGGATAGGTACAACTGCAATAAAATGCTAATTTGCCCCTGGTTTTTGCACTTTGCACTTTGCACCTTGCCCTTCCAGATGTAAATGATGTGGAAACTCCTACATCGCCAGAGTGGGTTAAACGCTTAGGAAAGACCCAGGCAAAGGGAACAACTTCCCCTGGCAGCATTCAACAGCTGGAGGACAGGAGTTTTAATGCATAAACTAGTTACTACATAGACTATGCCTTTTTCTACTTTTATCCATCTTTTTCAATGCACTTTCCAATAGAGTCCTGCACGGGTCCATTTTTTGGACCTGCAATCCGCAACGCGACACGCATTCTTACCTGCTTGGACCCACTACCCGACCCCACCTGCAAGTACCAATCAAGAATCAGGAAGTGCTGTCATTGTAACCCGGGAAAGTGACATCATCGGAAGTAGGCGTGATCAGAAAAAAGGTGTAAAAATCGCTATTGAGAAGACCCGCAGCCCGACCCGTGACCCGCAAACCCGCAGAACCACCGACTTGCGTCTATACCCGCACCCAGAACTTCTTCCCACAACCCGCAGGGTTTTGCAGGTACCCGACCCACTGCAGGACTCTACTTTCCAATCCGATTACGATCTCCTTTTGCTTATCTCGTGAGAGTTAATGTACAGAGAGGCCCTTTAATTTTTGGCGCAACCAGAGTTGACCTTAAGGTCAATTATTTAGCTAAATTCACCCTGACAAAGCTGGTCATATTTTATAGTTTTAAGAACAAGTTGTTGAAAACTTAAGAAAAACCACAAAGGGTTTAGAGCAAGAGTAGATCTGTTCCAGAGATAGAAAAGATTTGCCTGAATTGTTAATGCCCCCCATGTTACTTGTTTGAGATGCGTGTTAGAGCTCAGTGCTGCCAATGAACTCTAACATCCCATTAAAAGGATTGTCTTTGACTGCTCAAGGCATTCAGAAATTATATTCTGGCCCTTTCCAGTATATGACCGAACATGATGCTGTCTGGTTGTTAAGGGTCACTGACCCCAGCAACCAGAAGAGAGATCAACTGTTAGGTTTTAAATGTATTTGTATTGTTATTTTTTAGTATTTAGTTTTGTTTTCAGGGCCACTTCTATTCTTCTTCCATTTTTTTGTTTCAAAGCTGCTCCCAGTTTCTAATTAAACCCCTAGCAACTAGATAGCAGTTTAACAATGAAGCCTGAGAGATGCAGTAAAAAAAAATGGAGTTCTGTTAGTTTACACCATGCTAAAAGTTAATCTGAAGGTGAGCAACCCTTTTAATTACATTCTAGTAATGAATGCAAATGAATTTTACAGCACTGAGGCGCAAATAATAGAAACAAACACTGCCATTATCATCGCCGCAATCTGAGCAGCAGCTGAGCTAAGCAGACATCTGTATTCTACTGAGCACAAGTGTGTGTTTCAGCTATTTCCGTGTTTTTGTTAAATGGAAAATCTATGTGTCTCTAAGGCCAGCCCATGAAGCACAAATGGCTATCAGAAAAAAATAACAGGTCAACAAAAAGACCATCTAGTAGAGAGTAATGCTTAAAAAGTTATAATAAACCATAAATGTGCCTTTCATCTGCAGCATTACTGGAGGGGGGGGGGCTCATTGTATTACAGAACATGCCTTTTTGGAAATTCACTGAAATGCCATGTAAGAATAACCCAGGGACAGGTTTATTATATCCCAATAAAGATTGCTCTTTAGGCCGATACTATTAGAAAACGTGTTATTCTTTATGTTTTATCCACAGAGTCTAAGGCCCTACAAGGGATACTTTATGAAAGAGCAGTTATTTAGCTGCCGATTCATGCTACGTATTATTGATTTTTAATGAAGAGGAAGATTTCTTAATCTGTCACTTTTTTATCCGTGGTCAGTGCCTCTGGGTTTCCCTTAAGGCACAAAGACAAATAAAATATATTTTAGGCTCATCAGTTCAACTGCAAAGTTAAACAGTTCAGATAAAGTGTATTGCGATTTGCTGTAAATATCAACATGAGATTTCGGGGTGCACAAAAATAAAATCAATTTTATAATTACAGTGTTTCAGTTTCATGATCATGTTTCATGGTTTCATGGTGCATGTAAAAATATTTAAAAAAACAAAAAAAACAAAGATATATTTGATATGAAAACCCTTCTGGCAGTAGCATGTTTTTCATTTAGATCATTGTATTGTGTTAATGAAGATCGCTTTGGTACGTGTAACTCTCCCTTTTGCAGGATCATTGCTAGCAAAAGGGAAAAATCTTAATTTCAGATGAAATTTAGTCTATTGTGTGAGGGTAGATATGATTTTATGAGTAGTCTGAAATCTTTTGACTATTTAATGTGATTATGGATTTGTGCAGAATGTTTTTTATTAACTATGCCCAGGGGAATGGCCGTGCCCTGAACCTTGCAAGTGTCATAAATAAGGCGGTTCCCCATCAAAATCTTTTTGAAAATCACAGTTAAGCTGCAGGTGACCAATGATGTGCAAAAAAGAGAGTCACGGATGACCTGCAATTTGCAGATCACCCACAGGGCAGGAGGCAGACCTGGGCCGCTGGGAGGAGGCTGCAGGGTCTTCTTCCTTTCTAGTTACCCCAGAAAATAAATTGGCATTCAGTACTGAGCACAGTTTTGGAGGGCACAGTCCAGTCCTCTTATCTGCATCAATTCTTATCTTCAAGGTCTGCACAGCTGAGGTTTTTATTTAATATCTACAAAACTTTAGTTGCTACCAGAGATTTGGAGAATTCAGTGTGCATTTCTCCAGGCTGACACTGCCTGTGTCTGCCATAGCCACAGTGTTTGCCATTCATCTGAATGGGAAGTCAGTACAGATGGACAAGGGTGTTTTATCTGCTGCCAATCAGTCTGACAACACTGCAGCAGTCAAAACATTTTCTGTGCCATAAGCCTTAAGGGATCCTGTCATTGGACACATGTTTTTTTCAAAACGCATCAGTTAATAGTGCTACTCCAGCAGAATTCTGCAATAAAATCCATTTCTCAAAAGAGCAAACATATTTTTTTTATATTCAATTTTGAAATCTGACATGGGGCTAGACATTTTGTCAATTTCCCAGCTCCCCTGGTCATGTGACTTGTGCCTGCACTTTAGGAGAGAAATGCTTTCTGGCAGGCTGGTGTTTTTCCTTCTCAATGTAACTGAATGTGTCTCAGTGAGACATGGGTTTTTACTGTTGATTGTTGTTCTTAGATCTACCAGGCAGCTGTTATCTTGCGTTAGGGAGCTGCTATCTGGTTACCTTCCCATTGTTCTTTTGTTTGGCTGCTGGGGGGGGGGGGAAGGGAGAGGTTTGATATTACTCCAACTTGCAGTACAGCAGTAAAGAGTGATTGAAGTTTATCAGAGCACAAGTTACATGACTTGGGGCAGCTGGGAAATTGACAATATGTCTAGCCCCATGTCAGATTTCAAAATTGAATATAAAAAAATCTATTTGCTCTTTTGAGAAATGGATTTCAGTGCAGGATTCTGCTGGAGCTATTAACTGATTCACTTTGAATTTTTTTTTCCCATGACAGTATCCCTTTAAGCTTTCTTTATACAGGTATGGGACCTGTTATTCAGAATGCTTGGGTTTTCCAGATAACATCTTTAGCAATTTGATTTTCTACCTTAAGTCTACTAGAAAATCATGTAAACATTAAATAAACCCAATAGGCTGATTCCGCTTCCAGTAAGGTCTAATTATATCTTAGTTGGGATCAAGTACAAGGTACGGTTTTATTATTTGGATTATTTCATTATAATGGAATCTATGGGATATGGCCATTACGTAATCCCGAGCTTTCGGATATAGGGTTTCCAGATAATGGATCCAATACCTGTACTGCCTTCAATTAAGTCTCAATGTTAGTTGTGTACTAGGTTTCAAGTGAATGAATTTGAGCACTGGTTATCTGAACAACAATGCATATTTACATTCACTGGGATTCAGTATTATACTGTCTATGATAATGTAAGCCAACAATCTAGTAAAGTCTTTAGAATCACATCTTAAAAATAAACCCTGTATCAATAAAATGCGGTCATTGTTTTAAAGGAGAAGCAAATCCAAAAGTTAAAAACCCTACCCTACAAAGACCCCTCTCCCTCCTCCCCCAAGCCTAAGTGTTACCCCGGACAAATGCCCCTAACGTTTTACTTACCCCTCTGTGCAGATTCAGGCATCGGAGTTCATAGGTGCAATCTTCAGCCGCTTCGGTAATCTTCAGAATGAGACTGCGCTATTTTCATGAGTTTCATCGCATGCACAGTTGTCACGAAACAGAAAATTGCTCCAACTGCGAATGCACTGCTCCTCTGGTCTCATTCTGAAGATTTCCAAAGCTTTCCGAATGGTGGTTACCTTTTCAGGTTAACTATGCCAGATCAGCTGTTTGTATGTTGTGGTTAAGTCTATTTGTTTGCTGCTTTTAGCATTGCAGTTTTTTACTTTATGTGGTTGAAATCTGACATATCCCAGTGAGCATGTTGAGGTTAGGGGAAAGGGAGTAGAAATCTAATGACAGTAATGTGTGAACTTCTGTTATAAGCAACATAGACTTATTAGTCACCAAACGTTTAAGGTATTTCTTCAGTTCTGAATAACAATATTGTTCAAGGAACAAACAAAGTGACATGGACATATGCTTAGCCATGAAGTATATATATATATATATATATATATATATATATATATATATATATATATATATAAATTGTGCAAACGCAACTACAGTAGCAGATGCAAATGAGCCCCAAGTATAACATCTGAAGAGCAGTGTCAGAGCAGATTCTGAAATAAAAAGACTTGTTTTTATTTTGCATAGGGGAAATGTCTACGTGCTTCCCCCCTGCTGCCCTTCATCAATACAGCACTGACTAATATAGTCACCACTGTATTCATGGGGCAAGTGGCAGATCTTATGGTATTATAATAATAAGAGCAGAATGCAGTGTGCAGATTGTGGCCTTTTTTGCACTTTGCACATTGGGTTCTCTTACATAAATGACCCCTATAATCTCTACTGGCAAGAGTGTCCTACCTTCTAGATTAACTGTAAAAGCTGATAAGTATAGTTCACTGCACACCAGGCAGCCAAGTATCGGGTCTTCTTTAGTGTCATATTTCCTTCTTGGCAGTCAATAACACTAAGGGGCATATTTACTAAAGGGCGAAGTGGCTAATGCTAGCGACTTTTCGCCAGCGTTGCCACCTGCAGGGACATCGCCAATTCGATATCGAACAGGAACATTGTTAGCGTTCATTCACTCTATTGCCAGGCGACAATTCGCGATTGGACATTACTCAAAATTCACAAAACATTACGCAAATTCACAAAAATATGGATTTTACTGAACGTTACCTCTTTCGCCAGACTTGCTTTTCGCCAGCTTAGACCAGGCGAATCGAACTGAATGCATAGTGCTTCCTCGATCTTCTTTTATTTACATCATATTCTGCATCAAAGTTCAAAAAATGCTGGTGTCTTTTCCTTTTTTCAGAGTGATAGTCTGCAATAGACCTCAAATTTTTTTTTCTGGTAATCAGGTTCCCCCCTACATTTTCTAACATATGGAACATTACTTTACAATGGGCTCATGTGTAGGGCATTATAACAACTCTATTGTCTTTATTAAGTTTCCCTGGACATGTGTAATTAACAGTGGAAATGTAATATATTTGCTACAACATATAACATAAAGACGTCCATCCAACTTTAAATTTTCCACCGTATGCAAATTAACATGAACACAAGACCTCTAGCGAATTTGCGTTAGGCATAAATGAACATTAGCGCATCTTTGCTTTGAATTGCTTGCTGATGTAACACTAGCAAAAAGTAGCCAGCGTTCGGCGCCCACAACGAAACTCCGCATTTTAGTGAATTAGCGTTGTCTTAACTAATTTTTGCCTGGCGAAGTGTAGCGATGGGTGCAAATCAGTCGTGGCCACTTTCTGCTGGTTACTGAATCTGCCCCCATGGGTTTACTTTAAATTCTTGTTAAAAGGAATTTTTTTTTATTCTGTTTCATTCTGATCCCTCAGAAATCCATTAAATATTGTCTCCATGTTATGATTTCCAAGAACAGTAAATAGTGGAAACTATTTATTTTTTCTTTGCGTTTGTAGAAAATAGTATTAAAGGGGTATAAAACTTTTTTCAATTGCTTTCCATTTTTTATTTTTTACCGTTTTACCAAAAAAAGTTTAATGTTCCTGTCTCTGGTGTTTCAGTCTGGCAGCTCAGTAATTCAGGTGCAGATTCTGAACAATTGCTACATTCGTTTATACATTCCTTATTAACAAATATTGTATCAATTCTAACAGCCACCATTAATGAAATTCAGGGATTCTGCTCAGCAGGGACAAAGATAAGAAGTGTATCAAGTAATATATAATTTCAAACAGATCACAAAGTCGGTGACCCCTCCCCCTCCAAGTAGTGCTTTATAAAGGCATAAGGAGTTGTAAAATGAAATGTTACATTTCAATATTAGAAAATAGAAAGTAATTGAAAAAAGCTTTTATTTTCAGTGAACTGCATGTGCTGCCTCCTTGAATCATAGGGATTATTTCTACTTTCTACTTCTGTTCCCGTCGTAGCAACCATTCTTTTTTTCACGGATGCATAATATTTCTAGAAAAACTTCAGTGAAATTCACTCTCACTATGAAAAAAATGCAGCGACAACGCCCATAGATCCCAATGTATTTTGCACAAAAAATATTGCAACACCCATAGACTCCTATGTATTCTGCGCTCTACACTTTATTTTTTTTTACAATGGCATTGTATTGTGATTGGACAATATCACCTGGAGTGCTCCTTCCTCTCAGTCTTTCTTTCTTATTTTCTTGTTGCACTGTGATTGGGTAATATATATTTTTTTTAGGGTTAGGGATTTTTTTTCCTTGGTGCTTGCTCTTCTGTAACTAATGAGTCAATGTTCCACTTTCTCTTTGCACATCCCAATTAACAGAAACTATCATAGCCTACCATTGGGTTGCTCATCCACTTAGGAAAAATTCTGTTACCCATTGCTACTCTGTACTGCTGTCTATGTAATAGGTCTTTCTCTGTGCCCTTATTCCTTATGAATACACAACTAAAGGGAAATATGAACCGTGTTGCTATGGCAACTCCCTATTGTACGAGCTATAGGCAGATCCATTTTTTATCACATTAAAAAAGAAATGTCTTCCTTTTTTCACATGGAGTTTGTTTTAGCAATATGTGATGTCTAACACAAAAATGAAAGAAATATGTCTAGATACATTTCTCTGATAATTATGAGAATAATCAGCATAAGAAACACTGTGGTTCAATTCGCACTTCATGAACTGCCATGATTTCAGATGAATACAATGCACTTATCTGTACTGTTGAGTGAAATGATAGTAAATATACGTGGGTTTGCATCGGAAGCTGACTATGTGCAATAACATGATAGCCTGCTCACTTTATTACTACTTGCTTAGATGGAATATATCAAAAACAACATTTATAGGACCATATTAATGCAGCTATAAAAGCCCTTAAAGGTGCATTTATAGATTTCTCTTAGTTTACAACTCATTCATAAACTGTAATCTGGTTATTTGTCTTTCTGTGCAAAAGTATCAACGGACGTTTTTTTTTATCTTAAATCAGTGATGTTTTTTTCTTTGACCTTTAAAGAACCAATAATTCCTTGATTCCTTTGAGTCCTGCACAGGTGCATTTTCTTATGCCACTACCCGACCCACCCGCAACCCACAATTTTCCTGTACTGATCCTCTACCCGACCCACAATAGGCCAACTTTCCTTTCCGACCCGGGGACACGAGAAACCGGAAGTGGCATCACTTTAGAAAAGAAGTGACATCACTCCAAATTCACACAGAAATAGAAATAAATTACAACATCTACAGGGGAGCGTGGGTGGGTTTCAAGTCCAAACCTTTGTCGGGAACCCAGCAGGGTTACCCGTGGACTGCCTGCATGGCCTAGAAATCTGGAACTTTTTGCCCAAAACCCGACCATTGGTATTCCGCTGGTGCCCGACCCAGTGCAGGACTCTAACTTGATTCTTTCTGTAGCAAATAGAGCACCAGTTATAAATATGCTACAGTGTAACATGCATGCTTAGAATCCAGTGTTGGCTTTCCAGAAAACACCAGACCAAAGGTCCACTCATGGGAGTCCCCAACCTTTTTTACCCGTGAGTCACATTATATTGTAAAAAGAGTTGGGGAGCAACACAAGCATGAAAAAGTTCCTACCATGAAAAAGTTGTTGCCAAATATGGACTGTGAATGGCTATTTAGTAGCCCATATGTGAACAGGCAGTCTAATGGTGGTCCTGTTTGGCAGTACACCTGGTTTTTATGCAACCAAAACTTGCCTACAAGCCTGGAATTTCAAAATAAGTTCCAGCTTTGAGGCCATTGGAAGCAACATCAAGAGGTTGGTGAGCAACATGTTTCTCATGAGACACTGGTTGTGGATGACAATGTGCAAAGTGCAAAAAGAGGTTCACTGCCTGCATCATGAAGAATTGCCTATGGCATGTGGGAAGGATTGGACTGCGCTATGTGCAGGTTGCTGCATTCCCCAGGGAGCAAGTACTTGTCAGATGAGCAATAAGGAGTGCAATAAATGAGCCCTATTCTATATTCACTTTACACATCTATCATTCCCTTTCTATTCTTGTCTCTACACATAGAGGGTAAGCAGTTGGGTAAGCAGGAGGGCCAATTGACTTCTGCCTCACTAGCAGTTTTCCTGGTACTCTGGTGGAAAGGTTTAATCCTGTATGGCTCAGGGTTATAACACAGTAGCCACCTTATTATTGCTAGGGATGCAACGAATCCTCCAATTCAGTATTCAGCTGAATATTCAGTCGAATCTCCGAATCCTACTTAACAGATACCAAACTGCATCCGAACCCTTGACACCGCGTGAAATTGCAGGCGAACTGAAATTCAAATTTTTTGCTTTATATAGGATTCCATTTAACCATGCTCTTGAATTCAACCGAATCCTGCAAATATAGATTCTGAATTGGCTGAATCCAGGATTTGGTACTTATGGCACAAAAGAGCCCTCGACATGCACAGGGAATGAGAGGCGATGTGGATTCAACCTTACTGGTATTATTGCTATGTTCAAATGATTGCACAGTGGCACAGAACAGATTGCAGCAAAAAATGTAGAATAATTCACTTGTTATAAGGAAAAGATGATTACTGGCAATGCTAATTCCACTTGCAGTATATGGTTGAAAGGACTGAAATGGTTATTTGTTAAATAATCCCTTATCAATCTCATTTATAGAAATGTGGTCACTTTGAAGCTACTCTTGGTGAAGATAAATGATTATTGCTTTGTGTGCAAGGTCGGCTGCTGGACAAGGGGACAGGAATTGACTATTGCCGGAATCATACCAAGTACTGATGTGCAATAAACCAATTGCCTCTTAATGTAGCGGGAGACACCCCTTTCTATAGATCAGCTATGAAAAGCAGTCGCTTTAGACTTATCCCTACTAAATACTCTATACTGAAAACCTTCATCAATATTTTTGGGTGAAGTTCCCCTTTAAGGGTGGACAGTAACTGCAGCAGGTTATTGATTACAACTCCCAGTGGGCTTTATGTAATTGGCAACATGATACAGTGAGGAAGAATGGCCTGCTGATGACTATTCACTGTAGTGTATAAGAGGAACAATGTGCCTGTATCTTCCTTGCAAGCGCTCAACACACACACACGCAGTAAATAGCTCTTTGGTCAATACGTCTTTTAGTCAGCAGCAGCAGCAGGGAGTGATCAATGGATAGTGCTGTCATTTCTGCACAAGTCTGTCATCAAATCCTTTGCAAATGAAAGAATGCTGATCAAAAGACCATTTTTTTTTCAAAATTCAAAATTACTGTCATTTCATTATACGGCTACTAAATTGCCATCTGCAGCTGCCTGAACCGAAAGGAAAGTAAATGATTTCTGGCTCTTAACCAAACACAGGCATAAAGATGGCAGATTACAAGCGTGCTAATGCAAGGCCTTAAAAAAATCCGATAAACCTGCTTGCGTGTCAGATGTGAGAACTTATTTTATCTCAACACGTCTGATTCAGGCAAGTAAATATCTGGGAAGCTAGAATATTCCACTTTTCAACATGAATGTACCGTGATGGCTTTAAAAACTACCCGAAATTAACTTTGCTTCTTATTTCCAGTCCCACTTACTTGTCTGTGTCTGACAGTGAGTGATAGTGGGCTTGGTGGGTGAGGCGCCCAATAGATTAGGGCACAGTTTTCAATTGGTTCTCAAGACTAACCAGCACCCAGGGCCAAATTTAAAAATAGTGCACCCCCAGGCCACTCACGTCCCCCCGCTGGTGCACTACCCCCCTTGCACAACTCAGCACACCCAACGGGCTCGCACACCCCCACCCTCTACCCTATCTCACCTTCTTTGCTTCTGCAGTTTCCCAATTGCTGGGGACTGGGCCCTAGTTCAGTGGCTTGTTCCCCCCTCAAACATAAACTTCAGCCTATGCCAGGACAGTTGTTGCAGAGTGATTGATTAGTTGCTATTAATGCTTTGAACCAGAGAGCATGCATCATTTATTATTGCTGACCAAAGAAAACCGGTGCAAAGTGGGAATTTCTTGCATTTAGAGCATTCTACACTTGCAATATAAATGGTTGGGTGCCTTAATATATATATATTGTATATATTCAAATGTTCAAGTATAGCACTTAACAGGACTTTGGTCCCTAACTGTGACCATTGTCAAGGGAAACAAAAACAAACTGTTTACAGGTATGGGATCAGTTATCCGGAAACCCGTTATGCAGGAAGCTCTGAATTACGGAAAGGCCATGTCCCATAGACTACATTTTAATAAAATAATTACATTTTTCACAATTGTTTTCCTTTAAGGACAGTACGATCCCATTTAAGATATAATTAATCCTTACTGGAGGTTGGGTTTCTTTAACGCTTAAATTAATTTTTAGTAGACAAATTATGGAGATCCAAAATACGGAAAGATCCCTTATCCAGAAAACCTCAGATAGCAATCATTCTGGATAAAAGGTCCTATATCTGTATGTATATGTATATCTATATATATATATCTATATATATATATATATATATATATATATATATATATATATATATATATATATATATATAAAAGGAGAGATAACAGGTATAGCACACATTCCAAGTACAATAAGTATTTATTGATTAAAATGTATAATTATAAAAGCATCAACATTTTCGGTTCTTGGCCTAGAACCTTTGTCAAGATGCAAAACCAAATGCAAAACCAAAATGCAAAACCCATTTGGTTTTGCATCTTGACAAAGGTTCTAGGCCAAGAACCGAAATGTTGATGCTTTTATAATGATACATTTTAATCAATAAATACTTATTCTACTTGGAGTGTGTGCTATACCTGTTATCTCTCTACATTTCCAAAATGAGGACAGCACCCAGCTTGAGACAACTGTAATTAAAGACCGAAAGCGTGTGCAGATTCATTCGGTGGAGTATACAGTATATATATAAGTATGCATTCACTGGCACATCCATTACTAAGCTAGGAAGCTCCCAGGGCTGCAAGTCATTGGGGAGCCCTGTACTTACTGCCTACAGGGCTCCTTTATGCCTGACAGCACTGGACTTTAACCTTGTGCTGTATTTTTAAAAATATAACCCTTTCTATAATAAGGTATTATTATATTGGTACCCTGCTAACTTATTCTCAGCCCTGGAGAATAATGATATCTGGTAGAGAATTTTTGTGTTATGAATAATGGAAGATGGAATTGAGCAGTGATAAACAACAGGCATTGCTTTGTTAAGATCTCATACCTCGTGCCTGTTAAAGATTTAAGCGAACAGTAACACCAAACAAATTAAAGTGTTTTAAAGTAATGAACATATCATGTACTGTTGCCCTGCACTGGTAAACTGATCTGTTTGCTTTAGAAACACTACTATAGTCCATATAAACAAGCTGCTTTGTAGAAATGACAGAAATTGAAAAAGGCTATATGTCACAGGTGAAATAATGGATAACAGATAACACCATTATGTTCTATAGAGCTTATCTGTTATCTGCTGTGTAACCTGAGCCTTTTCTCCTTTGAATTGCTGCCCCCATTGCTGCACAGCAGCTTATTTATATAAACAATAGTAGTGTTTCTGACGCAAACACACCAGTGCAGAGAAACACTGTATATTTTTATAACTTTAAAACACTTTCATTTTTTGAGGTTACTGCTCCTTTAATGATGGGTGTTGGCCCTAGAAACACCCTCAATACAGCACTTTACAGAAGAGGAAAAAAGCATTGTGGAACCTCTAAGTTTCATGTTGCCACATGTGATGTATGGGCTCAAAATGTATAAAAAATAAAATGTCATTTCCCAAACAAATAACATATTTTATTAAATAAATCCTTCCTTCATACTCATCTCATGAAGGAATATGTTTAAATGTACACTTGGCACAGTGAAATATGGCTTTAAATTGGGGTAGAATGCTGATATGAAGTGCTACAGATTTACAAGCAGATCACAGAGGCAGCACAATGATCAGGGGGAATAACTGTCCATGCAGGGCTATTGATGTCTTGCTGGAAAGAGTATTCTGACATCCCATTTGGTATATGGCGGCACTAAATATTCTGTGCGCCTCCCTCACTTGGTTGAGGTTAACGCATTTGCCTGTAGAGAACGGTTTTAACCTTGAAGTCACTGAAGTTATACAAGCGCATTTATTCATCATTGTCTTTTTGTCCCAAGACGTTCAGTGTTTAAACACCTTGCTGACCTACCTTAACAGTTGAATTTTTTTTCTCATTGTATATACTGGAGAATCACGAGCACTTACATAGATTCCTGTCAGGAAGCCGATGAATCCTTCTCTAAACGTGGTACAGCACTGAAATGTCACATATATCTTAACTGATAGGCTCTTCCTGTAATGAGCTAATTAATTTATAGTCCTGGCAGCTTTTACCACTAAACACATGTTTTTGTATTCTAAACCAAGGAACAAAACACATGTCTTTTACCATCCCAAAAAAATGAGTTTAATTTTTAAAAGTTCACTCAGCTTGCAACCCAGAAATGATCTGATAACTTCAAAGTACAAAGTGTATGACTTATAAAGGCTAAACTATTATTCCCTATTAGTCTGTTTATCCTGTTTTACCTAAATAGGACTGTATGTTTCCTCTCTAAATCATATTCTCCCTCTAGGCTCATGACTGTATGTTAAATAGAGTATTATGGTAAAACTTAAACTGCTCCAGCTGTATGTGCTAATGATAAACCATTTACTTCCTACATTGCACGTCTTTCCTATGTTTTATGGCTGGATCATCATCAACACTGGCAGAATACATCTATGAGCTGTGTAGCTTTATATGATATGCAGTAGGTATGGCAGTCCCTAATGTGCCCTAAAATGTGTCCTGAAAGCTTGAAATGCAGAATTTTCAGTTTGCCATTAAAAGCACCACCTTAATGACATGTTATCTTTCACCCAAATGTCTACATGCGCAGCAGGGTCAGCCTTTGGCCAGTTATGTCAGTTTTTTGTCCCTTAGGTCTCTGTGCCCCATGGGACGACCCATAATTGCTTCCTATCTTCTCCACATCAGGTCCAAAGGCCCATGAAGCCTACTCTTGTGCCGTCCACTCTGCAGTACGGCTGACTGGCTTGTTAAATAGCACCTATTACAGTTTGGAAGATGGGGTGACGTTGAAGCACAGTGGAGGTTGACAAGTTAGGAAGTCTAAGCTTGCAGGCTTAGCACAAGTTCACATAAAAGTGTAAGATTACTGCTAGGCTATTTCTTAATTTTCAGGCACTGCACTGATATTTGCTGGGTTAGATTTATTTTGGTTTTGTATCTGGCAATGCAACTGCCTTTGACTGAATGTATTTGATACTGGCTACCATCAGTCACATAGAGAGGACTTGATGTTGTCATTATCTTAGCAGATTTACCATTCTAGTCAGGACTGAAGTATAGATGGACTGTTTTTTCAGCAGGCACAGATGAGCAATAGGGCATGAGAGGAGTCTATGTACCTCTAACAAGGCTGCTGATAATTAGGACTGGTATTGTGGAGACAAAGGATGAGTACAAGACAACAGTCTGATTCTCTGGGGTGGCAAATAGATGCTGGGTTTAAAGCTGGGTCCTATGATACACTGCCTACCTGTGTCATTATTAAATTTATTGGGGTGGCTGCAAAAGTAAAGTTGGGCCCTGGGCCACACAGAACTCTCTGCACCATTATTACATATTCCTTGGCTGGATGCCAGTGTAAACTGGATATATTAGTAGGACTTTATTCTCTACAGGCCCAACCATTGTATGGGTACATAACAATAATGTCAATTACATTTCATCATAAGGCCAGGGGGCAGGGGAGGAGGTTGAAATTTTGTTTTGGCCAGTCTACCAACAATAGAAGAACTTTATTGTTTTAGTTGAATAAATACAGGCCCTGGCCTAGGGCAGCACAGATTTAAGGGTGGCATGCCACCCACCCGCACTGGAGTCTAGGAGATCTCTTGTGCATCTGTCCAGCGTAAATTTAAAGGAGGCGGGGGATGATGCTGGCCTCAGGATGCCAAATCTGGCCCTGAATATATAGCATTTAATTAAAAATTACAATTAAAAGAAAACATTTGACTTTTGTTTATCACCTACTTGTTATATGTTGCATGTATTCTTTGACAAGAACACTGTGTTTTAGAACATGGCCCTCTAGATTTGTCCGGTATACACCGATATTTTGCCGTTTGCTCAATTCCATGTCTCCTTTTTGTGTTAGCGTGTGCTTCTGGGTCAAGTGCAATTTCTGGGTGAAGATATCAGAGCTCTACAACATATATTTCTATGACTTGTTAGTGCAAACTACTGTATTTCTCATGTTACAATGCAGCCATGTAGTTCTCTTGGCTGTCTTCCTAACAAGACCTCTTTTTCTTTTTATTATTTTACTGCCAGCAATGCTGTTATGATTCTATTACTAAGAACTGGCCTTTTATAATTCAGCCCTGTAAGATTACATTTCTGCACTTCCATAGAATGAATTCACATTTAGCAACCTCAAGAACACAAATATACCCTACTGTTCAAACTGCATTCAGTGTTGCATGTTGGTGTGTACACACTTCCTTGTACAATTATGGTCTATGGAAAACTTCTTAGCACTCGCTCAATGCATAATTGTATTGTAGTTTTTTCCTCGGCTGTCCAAAACACCTAAAATATTCTTACAATCTACCAGTTTTCAGCATCTTTTAAAAGCAAAGTAGAGTATACTTTATTTTAGCTGGGAGCTATTCTTGTAGCTCTGTGCATGGACTCCAGAAGAAAATATATTCTCTTTTTATAAGTAGAGTTGATTCTGCCTTTATATTCTATTCGTGTTTATGGAAACATATGTTACTTGGCACAGGAGGCCTTATATAACTACAAATTGTACTTATTTATTAATAATGGTCAGAATTACCATGTTGCTGCACTGAAGTTGACTATAATTAAATCATTACACTGCAGTCAAAGCGTTCCACCCTTGCTTGACTATATAACATTATAATGTTTTACAAACACTGATGTATTAGATTGACCTGCCAGAGTAGGGCCCAGGCAAGGGCCAGGGATATTTTCCATGAACTGTATATTATTACCACTGTAGGCCTATATAATACCTGTACAACTCTGTACATCTTTTTCTTGGAAAAAGGTCCTGTGAAGTCATATTCTTTGTTGGACCCCAGGAGATCCTGCCTGGCATTGAACAGCTGTACACCTGTGGACTCTATAAATGAACATGGTAGGTGAATTGAATGGATTAACAAGAGCTGTCTATCCACTCTTAACTTATTCTTAAAGGAGAATTCAACCCCCCTATAATTACCCCCCTACATAGTCCACCCTCCCTGCTCCCGCCCGCACAGGTGATAACTCCATTAATTGCTCCATATCCTGTAATTACCCCTCGTTGCAGAATAAGCGCAGTGGAGCTCTCGGGCGCCATCTTCTTCTCCTCAGTAATCTTTGGGTCATCTTCC
This sequence comes from Xenopus petersii, assembly GCA_038501925.1. Taxonomy (NCBI): domain Eukaryota; kingdom Metazoa; phylum Chordata; class Amphibia; order Anura; family Pipidae; genus Xenopus; species Xenopus petersii. The sequence goes on along the minus strand of CM076682.1, from coordinate 41,859,120 downwards.
GGATCTTCGGCTGTTTTCGTCACTTATGGCGCTTGCGCCGTTTTCCAGAACCGGAAGATTGCTTCAATTGCACCTGTGCCAATACGACGCTTACTTTCCAAAGATCACCAAAAAAAGAAGATGACGCACATAAGCTCCGCTGCGCTTACTCTGCAACTAGGGGTAATTACAGGATACGGGACAATTAATGGAGTTATCATCTGTGCGGCGGGAGCAGGAAAGGTGGACTATGTAGGGTAGGGTGTAGTGGGTTTTATTATATGGGGGTTTAGTTCTTCTTTAAGAATTAAATAGGCATGGGGCCCATCATTTTATTAAAGGCCAAAGAAAATGAAAGATTTTGAGAATTTTGTGGAAGGTTTTGAAGTCTATAAAGAGAGTGAATTGCTGCAGTTTAAGAGGTCAGTTTTAGGGGCATATTTAGCATATTTAAAGTGCTATGTTAAATAAATGGGGAATTTATCAAGGTGTGTGTAATTTTACACCATGCAAACAACAGATTTGCCGCCATTTTTTTTACATTGCTTCCGGCGGAAGTCACTCGCATACATTGCATGTTTTTATGCTGTTTTTTTTAAATGACAAAGCCTGCTGATGTGTGGTGTATTATCTCACTGTTTTTTTTTTATGCCCCATAAAGTTCATATAAGTCAGTTACAATACAGGTAAGGGCAATTAATGTAAATTCGATTGAATGAATAGAAATATTGCTATGAAATGTTGCTACTAACCTAAGCATGTGCAGTGTAATACAGTCATATTTTTCTGTCCTTAATAAAATGATTTCTGAAGTCAGTTTAAATAGTCAGTTGAATGCTAAATCAGATTCCGTTAAGACTTCTGTACTCCCCAAAGCATTTGCAGATTGTTCTATAATACTGTAGAAGATAGAAACAAATTACCAGCTGCCTTGCCATGTGGAGGGTTAAGGACCTCACATCTCTGATAGTATGTGACTATAATCAGTTACTTTATACAGCTTTAGAAAGATTTCCATCCAGAACGTAATCTCAAGATAAACCAATGCAGTTTTAGAAGCATTAAAATGCACTCTCGCAAAAGCATCGGCAACCCGCTGTTTAGATTAAAATAATCCCTGCCATGGTGGATGTGCCAGTTATGGCTTGATTGCTCATCTATGCCCTCAAAAAATATACACTTCATTAAAAGTTATCATGGCCTTTAAACAAAAAATGTAAACCAGCGATTCACGCCAGTTCACGGTGAAAGGGAAACTGCAGTCATTCAGTGAGTAGATGGCAAACACACCTGTGGTAATAATGCAGTCTGGGCACAAGTAATTGATGTAGGCAATAAGAACCTGGTCAGTGGCTTAATATTAGTGCCCTAATATTTTCAGCACAAGACATCTTGCTCATCTCATCTCATTTTACCAGCCTTTGCCATCAACACATCCACAGGTTCATGTGTGTCTCTGCCATGCACATACAGTATACTGTATATCCTCCCATGGTAACAGGTACTGTTATTGAATGATTATGGACTAAACATAAGTTATTCTTGTCCTTTAATTTAAGGCTAGCCAGGGTTGCTTATATGCCTTTTGCCCCTTGCCCCCCCCCCCATTGTAAATGAGCCCTTTAGCCTGCCTCTGCTAAGGCTCATGGGGGCAAATTTACTAAAGGGCAAAGTGACGTCATTTCGGCACTTCACAGATTTACTAACGGGCGGTGGCATAATTACGCTAGCGAAGGAGACTCTGGTTCAACTTCACGCTCTAACGCCAGGTGAATTTTCGCTCTGGTGAAAGAGCATTACTACGCAAATTCTCTACGTTTTTGATCTAATTGAACGTTACCTCTTGCTCCAGAGTTTACTTCGCCAGCTCAGACCAGGAGAAGTGCAATAGAATAGATAGGAGTTTGTCATAAAAAACAAATTAAATTTTTTCCAAGTCCCAAAAAAACGCTGGCGTCTTTTCCTTTTTACAAGGTGATAGGCTGAAAAAGATCAGATTATATTTAGGGGTACCCTCTTCCCCCCTACATTTGATAACATATGGCACCTAAACTATACTGTGAGCACGTGTAGGGCAATATAAAAACTCTATTTTATTTTATTAAAGAGAACTAAACCCTAAAAATGAATAGGGCTAAAAATGCCATGTTTTATATAATGAACCAGCCTAAAGTTTCAGCTTTCCTTGTCCTTTAACTTTCCTTGTCCTTTACGGTTCCCTGGCCTTGTGTAGTGTAATGTATTTGCTGCAGCATATATGTCCATTGTACTATCGTATTTTCACTAGCACAACTTTGTAAGCGTTCTGTACCCTGTGCGCAACTTTGGATCTTGGTGAATTAGCGTTATTCAGGTGAATTTACGCCTGGCGAAGTGTTTTGATGTGGGCAAAGCCAGCGCTGGCGAATTTTCGCATGTAAGTAAATTTGCCCCATGGAGACTTCCTTATGTAAGACAAATAATAAGACTGCTTCCTCTCACCTACATAATGAATAAAAATCCATTCATGAATTAATCTGGGTTCTATGAGCTATCTTCACATACCGGTTAGGACCTGTTATCCAGAATGCTCGGAACCTGGGGTTTTCTGGATTCTTTCAATCTTCATACTTTAAGACTACTAGAAAATCATGTAAACATTAATTAAATCCAATAGGCTGGTTTTGCTTCCAATAGGGATTCTTTATATCTTAGTTTGAATCAAGCACAACATACTGTTTTATTATTACAGAGAAAAAGGAAATACTTTTTAAAAATTTGGATTATTTGTATGAAATCTACGGAGACAGCCTTTACATTATTCGGTGCTTTCTGGATAACAGCTTTTCTTATAACGGATCCCATACCTGTACTATTGAGTCTAACATAGGACATATTTTAGATGAACATTAATTCTAAATAAGGTATATTTGCCCTTCATCCAGCTGTACTGTATAATAATTTTTACTCATGTACTGGAAAATATTGTCTGAAGAGTATGACAATCAGCTCTGAATATTCAGCATTTTTTTTACTTAAGATTAAAAAACAAGAACATTTGGTCAGATCAAAATAACGTGTCATGATGTAGAACTCCCACTTGATAAATGAAAAATCTTTTGCTGCTCTAGTGAAAATTAAAGCCCCCAAAATGCATAAAAATACAGAAAACAGATGCTGTCAGTATTATTCCTTTCTTTTTTTTTTGTATGAAATAAAGGTTTGGATGGAAAAGCATGCAACAAGTTTCTCATTTTCTGAAAAGGCATTTAGGATTGGCGCAGCAATCAATCAAGGCTTATTTCAATAAATATGTGACAAAAATATCTAGAGATATACAGTAATGGCTAGAGGTTGAGTGACAGTCAACATCTGCATAGTGAGTCAGTGTGAGACTTATTGGTGTTCAATAAAGGAGAACTAAACCCCAGTTAATCAAAAATCCCCATCCCCTTCCCTCCATTGGCCCCCTCCCTGCTTTCTCCCTCCATAGCACCTTACTTAATGTGGTTAATGTTGGCATATTTATGCACAGTAGCACAGTGCAGCTCTTGGGTGCCATCTTTAGTATCTTCAGATTCCTTATGGAAGTGAGTGCTGACACAAAGTTTTTTCGCACATGCGCAGTTAGGGCCAATCTGGTAGTCGTGCCTACTGTGCATGCGCTGGAAAGAAGATTGCAGATGATTGCCGAAGGAAAAAAAAGGACCCATAGATACTGAAGATGGCATTGAAGAGCTCCACTCCACTACTCTGCATGAATATGCCAATGGGACACTTAATCAAGGTAATATGGAGGGAGAAAGCAGGGAAGGGGCCAATGGAGGGAAGGCGATAGGGGTTTACAATAAACTGAGGTTTAGTTCTCCTTTAAGGCAGCAGTACCCAACCTTTTTTTGAACCACTGACCACTTTCAAGCAAGATATGGGGACTGGAGGGGGGTTGTAGATGCATGGGTGCATTTCAGGCTTGCCAAAAAACTGTCCAAACAGGGGTGCAGGTAATTAGGGACCAGTTCACACATAGCCCGAAAAGAAGGAAAGGCCGCTTTGTGGTACAGTAGTTAATATTGTTTGATAATTGTAGTTTTTTGTATTTCTGTTTTATTTTCTTTTTCACAATTTATATTCTTTCAGTTGCATTTTAAATTTGATAGAGCCAGGATTATGTCCCCAGATAATGATTACGTAATACTTTATACCTTAAAAGTTGCCAACACAACTACATTTTATCAGAATTGAGGATTCGCTTTAATAGCAATTTCCAGACATTTATATTTGCAGTTAGCTAGACATGAGCTAATATTATACCTTGTAGATCTTATGCATAAATTAATATATAACTGATGGCATACCTAGACCTACAATGCCCTTATCTACTGGAATGGTCCAGCAGACCATCTCACTGTTGAACCAATGGCTGGGACTACTATAAAAATCCTGCGGTGGGCGTAGCCCAGGGGTCCGAGGAAATTATTTTGTATGGGCCCTATGATTTCTGATGGCGGTCCTGTTAATATGTGAGAATAAAATCCTTCCTGCCCTGCAATATACATTGAAAACAGTCTGTCTGTACCACACAGGAGCATAATCCTTTATCTGCTGCTTCATGCAATACTTGAACCGTGTGGAGTAGAAACACTTCCAGCTGAATCATGCTATTAATACATGTCCACTAAAAATAGAGCAAACTTTGTTTAGACATTTGGCTCAGATGGCTCCCATCATGATACATCAGTTTTTCAATTTTTTTTTAATGCGACATAGCCCTATACCTTTACTGTATTTTATACATTAAATGTGTCATATACTATTTTGAAAGCTCTTTCTGCTGTGACTGGCATGACATGGCAATACCATATGGCTGGCATGAATCCATCACTTTAGTGGAAAATTATGACATATACACAGATTGCCTTTATTAAGAGTAACCTAGACAAGTGTATATTTTATTTTGTAAATAGCAAGATAAATAGCTTTAAACCTGAAGTGTGGTGCTGTGCCTTAGGACTTTATCTTGAGTGTAGCATCAAAATGTATAACATTTTTTTTGTATTAAAGTTATTCAATTAGCACTTTCCTTTTATATCATGTGAGTCATTACACTGTAGACCAAAACCAGTGATGTGACAAACTGGTTATTAAAAACATAAAATTCCCAAAAGCTTTTCTCTAAGACGCGGCTATCCAACCCACCCCTTGTGTGCCCCCCCCACATGAATGTTTGCCTGCTGTTTCTGCTTACCATGTGAAAGCTTTAAAAGGTATCACTAGAGATTAACTGGCTTCTGCATTGTTTAAACCTCAAATTTAGACTGAAATCCCCTGTATTGTTCACACCTGCTATACCCCTGCATTGTTCATACCTGTGACACCTCTATGTTCACATCCTAAAACCCTGTACTGTTCACACCTGAGACCCAGACTGAAACTGCCCACATTGTTCACATGTTCACACTTTATTCAAAATGCTAATGGGGCACTAGCAACGTGTCACTGTGTGTAGTACATTTTAGAGTGGCCCTTATGGGTTTCCCTGTCTCCTGCTCTGTTCTGCCTTCCCTATGTTCCCAGTGTTTGCTATACTTTGTCTGCTCTATGTTCCCTGTGTGTACCATATTCTGCCCACCCTATGCTGCCTGTGTGTGCAATACTCTGCCTGCCCTATTGTGCTTGGGTGTGCTATACTCGGCCAGTGTCTATCATACTTTGCCTTCCCTGTGCTCCCTGTATGTGCCCTGCTCTGCCTGCGGAACATAAGCCTGGTATTTGTTCTGGAAATTTGTTAACATTTGAACATTATTGTAAGGGGCCCCTAAGGTGTTAATTCATGTGCTGGGGGATGCCTGGGGGGGGGAGGTATATATATGTAAGGCTATGTCTTAATATAACCTAACTTTTTTCACATATGAGTGATATCCCTGTAGTGAGCACCAACCATTTGTTTATAATGTGGACATGGGGTAACATGGTTGTGGTTTAAAGTGGGTGTGGTCTAAAAACAGGAAGTGGCTACCAATGGCTTCCATTATTGGCCCTCCACCATGTAGACCAGAAAAATTCCAGGCCTCGGTACCAGAGAAGTTGGATAGCACTGCTCTAAGAAATTGATTCAGGGCCTCCAATTGGAATGCCTTTCCCTTTCCAAAAAGGTTGTTCTATAGCTTCCTCTCTCTTGCTATGCAATCTCATTATCTTGTTTCCTTTATTCTACAAATAAAGCCAAATATTCCCTTTTAAGGGGCATTAAAAAGGGTCAGCTCATAGGCTGACCATAAAATAAAAAATATAAGGGTCATGTACAGTGAAAAACCAGTGTTCAAAGTGCAAAATAAGCTGCAATCAGCCTTTTTTTTTTTTGCATTTTGCACAAAAGTGTTCTGCTCTTGCAGAATGGACACAGGCCTCTTCACATTGTTTGGGGGAGCAGAGACCAGAGGCTTGCCCCTTCAATAGAGTGGAAGGAACATAGACATTCACCTAATTTGCACGTCATTTATACGTTCAAGTAAGGAAGTGGTGGGAGGTATAGGCCTCAATAGACAGCTTGAATATATTGCAATATATGGACAAACAATCCCTGTTTTGTTTAAAGGGTAAGGCATTTTTTTAGTAGCAGTATACACAAAATGCTCAATGTCTTAAATATATTGATAATGGGTTGAGTGCAGAGGACTCTTGTATTTGTCTGTAGGTATAGCCTCAATAGAGCATTGTTTTTTCTGCCTGCACTAGGGAAGAAAGGACAGGGCTTATCTGCACCTCCTATGCACCTCCTGTGCACTGCTCCTTATGCCGGATTTTCATTATGGTGTGAGGAGCAGAGTGCATCCTACCCCAGGGGGCCCCAGAGATCTATAAATGACCCCTATAATATAGTTCTACTTACAAACATCCTTTGCACATTGATAAACTGGAGCTCCATTCACGTACAGCATCCGTTAATGTACTGAACTACCAATTACAGAGTTATTTTGTAATGTCGCATTGAATGTGTTTCACTGGATCTTTCCCACTTCCTCAGTAGGCATAATGCTTTGCACTTCTCTTCCTGATTAAAATCACAAGAAAGCTCTTAAAATGCGTTCGGGTACAGGAGACATTGATGTATGGATGTTTGTGAGCAGAACTATTTTATATTTATTGGCCAAATGTATAAATAAATAAGTTAGACAGACCAAGATTAAGACTGTTTTGAGTTAGTGTTAGTAGAGGGTTGAGCAGACAGTAATTAGGTTTGTCCAGCTTATAAATACTTACAGAATTATCTGTGCATCAGTTAAGCAGTACTCTCTTATTGGTTCCATTTACAATCTTAGCTTACATATACTTTTGTTTTGTTTTGACAAGCACATACGGGATATGATATATATCTAATTTCGAGACACGTCATCTGGTCCCTCTGGCACTTAGCCTCACTGGCAATTGACAGTTTTTCCTGCAGAGAGAACTGACCCACTGAAAAATGACAACAGGCACTTAAATTCTAAGAATGTCACCCAATGAAAGCCCAGTAGAATGGCAAAACTGTAACCATAAGTTCACAAGTATGTATATATCTATATTATAGTTTCTGAAACAAAAAATAAATCTGTTGTTTCACTAGAACTGAGAGTAAAGCTGAACTTGATTTATCCAAGTGGGCCTTATTATCTGTACATGATGGGATTTATCTATGTGTTTAATTTTTATGGGCAAAATAACTGTTGGCCTAATCTTAATTCTTTAAATGATCTCAAGTTAAATATAATTATGAAATATAATTATTTAATAAAGCCATCCAAGTTACGTCAGAGCAAATGACATCCAGTGGGACAGTGATCTACAATATATTTTTATTCTAGAAACGTTATGCTTTTAAAATAATAATTGAAGAATAAGAAAAAGCACTAGAGATATTAATGATTTTGGAGGTTTGTATTCTGGAATAAGGATCTTGTTGTCTTGTTTCTTGGAGGTGGGCATTTCATAAACTGTTGGAACGGTGATGACATTGATGATGGTCTAGCCTTGACCTTTGGTAGAGGAGCTGTATGTATCTGAAAGAATGATGAGATATCTATAAGCATCAACAATAAAAAGCTTGGTTTTCCATTTTCCAGGCACCTCCCTTACAAAAAGGTTATTATTATTAGTAGGTTATTGATGGTGCAAGTTAAAAATGAGTTTGGTCAGACCAATGGATTTACTGTCAGCCAGGGAAAATTCAAGTCACTGTGCTAAAGTAGTAGAGAGGCAATCTTGTCCTCAAAGAGAAATCTGTATTTAGTAGTCATAGGAATACAATTTTAAACTTAAAAACTGCATCTGTTTATGAGATACATTTATTTGTAGATGTAATGTTTGACAATAGTGTTTGTTTTACATTATTTGCACAATAAATGGAAAATGTTAGCTTTTACTCTTGTCCTTGATGTATTTTGACTGAAAATGTGTATGTATGGTCAAGGCAGTGGTGTTGCTAGAAATCTGATGTTCATTGAGTAGTGGACTTGCTCTTTATTCTTTAAATATGAGCTGATGAAGATTCAACTCAGGGACCAAATACCATTGCAAATAGAATTATGAAGTAGGGAAGTAGGGAGACAATTTTAGGGTTCAAGCCAGGTAGTTTGTGATATTTGTCTCTACCCATGTTTCTAGTTCCCTGGCCTAAGAGAATAACTGTAGAGATATTGAGTAGTGTAGGAAAGATGAGGGATTAAGGCAGGGTTGCCTGTGTTTGGCAACATCCAGACCTCAACATTCACTGGCTTAAGTTGTTCCTTAGCGGAATAAGCAGTCAAACTGGGCAACCGATTACTATACTGGTAGGGAAGTCCACCAGTACAACAGAATGTATTTTTTTCTGCTCACATTTGAAGATAATGGGTATAACATTGTTGTTTATAATGGACAAAGAAGTTCTCTAGGCCCATCTGTTGTTGAACAACCATCAGCATTCAGTCAATGACAGTGGACAGTGGAAGCTAACATTTAACAAACAATGCAGCATTTTTCGTTGTTCCTCAAGTTAGATAGCTCATTAATTTACACAGAGATCACACACCCTTCCTGTAAAAGATGCTTCAGTGGTCAGACTTAAGAGCCCAAGGTCTTTGTCTGAATCTTTTCTTTCCCCATGATGATTAGTGCTAAACAGGGACTGAGCTAGTGCAACCCAGCATATTCATACATAAAGTCAGCAAACTGTCACAGTGACCTACATCTGTAGCTGCTAAATAACAACACTGGGTGACTCACAATGTGCTTGCATCTGGATAATTCTGCTCAAAGCCTGCTTGATTCGCAGTGGGCGTGTGGAGCAATCACATTCACAGGAAACATTAGATTGTGAACAGCAATTCACAGGGTAGGAAAAGTGAATAAGTCTGCATCACCTCCCCCGCTCTGGCATGTGAGCTCTTCCAGAAAAAGATTCCGTGAGACGCAGATGTTATCAAAAAATGGCTACTTTATTTTTCCTATTTTCATTTCTCATCCAATAATTGGATAGACTGGAGATGGATTGCTGCCCGAATACTCTCTCGCTGCTTCTAATTCTTTGCTTGCTGAACACTGTCTAATGAAAGAACAAAGGGGATGATTGCAGTTCCTCAGTGCCCAAACATTCATTTCTACTTTCAGAAAAAAAACAGCTTTTTCAGACTTTAAGGGCAGAGCTGCTATTAACTGTTTATGGCTCATCTCCATACAAGCGCCAATTTCATCCAATGTTGTGTTTTCTATTTAAACTATATAGCTGGTAAATTATGGGCAATTTCTGGGCAATATGGACAACCATCAGTGAAAAGTGTGCATTACTGTCCAACCACCAGTGTTTGAATGGACCATCACACAGAACTTAATTACAGAGATCATCACGCAATGCAGATTTTTTTCTCCCATGTCACAATAAACATATACTAGTTCCCAGTAATTTTATCACTGCAACTTGCTGGCCAAGGGGGTTTATTCCAGGCCAGAGGCAAGGGCTAATGCCCTTTCTGAGCTTCTCTATAAGAAGCCCTGCTTATACTACACAGTATGTCAGTAAGTGGCAACTGCTAACAATTTTTCAATGAATAAGAGAAAAATGTAGATTAAAATGCGCAGCATAGCAATATGGTGAAATAGAAATATGAAATAGAAATTGGGCTTCTTCATACATATACATCAAGATGGATGATATGAAATAGAATTCCTGCCCTAATAAAGATGCACACAGTGAAGTGGTTTGCGAGACACAACAGGACAGATTGTGATAGAAACATTTTATATCTGTGTTGATTCCCACTACCCGCTTACATCTTAACGTTACTTTGAGAATAACTAAAGGGCCATCGGTTTTGATTTGACCTACTTTATATAAATTATTGAACCCGACAAACTCTGTTTCTGCCTCAGGTTTTGCCACATCCAAGATGGCTGTAACAGGAATACAAATACATGGAAATGCAGTGGTGTGTTACTGTAGGAGAAACTAAACAAAAAACAATGAATATGGTTAGGATATTACCAGCTAAAAGCGGGGAATGGGTGGGTATGTTAATATGCAACAGTTATTCAACAATCATAGCATGTTAATATGTAATTTTATCACTGGCACTTGCTGGCCAAGGGGGTGTATTTCAGGCCAGAGGCCAGGGCTAATTCCCTTTCTGGGCTGCTCTAGAAGTAATCCTACATATACTACACAGAACGTCAGTAAGTGGCAGCCGCTTACAATTTTTAAATGAATAAGAGAAAATGTATTTTAAAATGCCCAGCACAGCAATGCGGTGAAATAGAAATATGAACTAGAAATTGGTCTTTTTCATACATATATATCAAGATGGATGATATGAAATGGAATTCCTGACATAATAAAGATGCACACAGTGAAATGGTTTGTGGGACACAACAGGATAAGATTGTGACAGAAACATTTTATATCTGTGTTGATTCCCACTTTACAGCTTAAGGTTGCTGTACTTTGAGAATAACTTAAGGGCCATAGGTTTTGATTTGACCTAATTTGTGTAAATGATTGAACCCCACAAAGTCTGGTTTTGCCACATCCAAGATGGCTATAACAGGGATGCAGGAAATGGAAATGCAGTGTTGTGTTACTGTGGGAGGAACTAAACAAAAAACAATGAATATGTTTAGGACTGTCCCAATTAAAATCGGGAAATAAGTGGGTAAATGCAGGACATTTTACAGCCATGGGTGGAGCAGGCATTCAGACATAAATAGAAAAAGGATGTGATAGATAAGCAGATGGCTGAAATCAATATTCCCATAGTTTATGCATTAATAGTATATGCGTGTCACTAGAAAGATATTCTAATGTATTTCAGGTTCAGCATTACTTATGTGTTGAATGGCCAGAGCTAGGGAGAATCCTCTCTGGAAGAATAAATTCTCTGGGGCAAATGCACTTTGACAAGCTTTATAGTAACTGGTTTTATTGATTGCAGTACAAGCTTATGCACTTTGTCTGCAGCATCAACAACTCCAAAGAGTCTCAGCATAGTCTCCCTTCCCAAAAACCATTTCCTGTATGTGGCTGAGGATTATGGGAGTTGTAGTAAATCTGCTACAAGGGGTGATGTTGATATCCCTGTTCTATAGTATACAGCAAGCACCGTGTTTTACTGGCATATCATCATAACTGGAAAAATATAACTGTCTTTATTTCCTATCTAATTTACTTTATTATCAGCCAATTCACACATAATGCTGCCCTGCATTGACATTTGACCTCTGATGAATACTGGCATTTAAACAGAGCAAGACATGTAAAATGCTTATGACTGGCAGTCACATTGGAGACATTTCTGGCTCTTGTGCTTTATTTTAATTCTTTGTGTGTGTTGCATCTGTTAGACTAGATTTACTCTTTGTACATTAATATTATTTCTCAGACAACAATTAGTTTATAGCACTGGCCTATCTGTTGTACTGTAATGTACAACATCCTTTCTAATTAAAACTAGACTCAGTGACAAGTACATAGCTGTAACAAGAATAAACATCATTGATCCTCCCTTCAGTGTCAGACCAATGCTAATGGCACTCCAGGTAGAGAATGTTGGGAAGTCATTCAATTAAAGAAACAAAATGCAAAGCTAAAAAGTAAAGGAATTATTTAGAGAACAAAATGCAGTGTTGGATTCCTATAAATATACCAGGATAGTGCAGCGTGAGATGGTTGTATGATTGTAGATATGGAAAATTAATCAGAATCTTTCAATAAAAAAAAGCAGCACCAACAGAGAGGTAACGGGACATCCTAGTAGTGCAGTGTATAATACAGAAGGCTTAATTAAAGAACCTGTAACACACAGCTACACCCTTTATCTCCATTAAAGTGAGTGTTTTGGCACGGACATCATGCGACCAAGTGTGTTGTTTAAGTGCCGTTCGTTTGTTTGTAATAGCGCTGACTTATCTAGTTATTGTTAAAAAAAAAATAGGTAAAGATTAGGGTTTATTTTTAAAAAAGCATGCAAAGGACAAAGTACAAAATACCAGGGTGCTATATTTTTTGTATCCATAATGCAGTATTCCCAGCATTCCAGCCTAGTCACACCTGTAGCAATTCAGCGTAATTATCCAAATGTACAAATAGGTATGCTGGGTAATGAACAATTCAAATTATGGTGCAAGTTGCACCCACCACATAAGGGATGGTATGGGAGTGGGACATGAGCATTTACCTGCAAACCCCTTTCTTGACCTAGCAGGACCTAGACATGTCCATCTTGCATCTGCTCTACAGCTGGATTGGCACAAGGAACATAAAAACTAAACCCAATAGGATTGTTTTGCCTCCAACACGGGTTAATAAAGAAAACCTGAGGTTTTCTAGGTAATAGATCTTTCTGTAATTTGGATCTCCATGCTCTACTAAAAAATCAGAGCAACCTGAGCAAATAGGGTGAGTTATATCCAGATTAGAGACTCAGGAGGTGCAGGAGGCCCACTCAAGCCAGTACAGGGAAACCAGTATGAATATATTTACCATGGCTGATACAGCTCTTCTTACATCTCAGTGTGTTTCAGCCTGTGACATACATAAATATATGACTCATTGCGCTGTGAACAGTATAAGGCACATGATTCTCCCTGTCTTATAAAAAGCTTTAATGTGTGAGTAAGTGGTAATGATCACATAGGATCTTTAGATTGGGTGGAATATTCTCATATAGGAGTAATATAATCTAGTGTGTCACTAATAATACGATTAACAGTATCAGTAAGAGTAGAACATGAGTTCACAGGGACAGAAAATATAGCCTCAGCCATAACTTGCATCATGGCTGACATTAAAGGAAAATCAATGGATTAACACGGCATTTTGAAAATCCATAATATCTCAGCATCTTTTATTAAAACAGTTCTTGCATTGCTGTAGAATGCTTTGGCCTACAGTGCTAATCAAAACTGTGCACGGTGGAAAATGGAAAAATTAAAGGCAAGATCTATATGGAAGAATTCAGGTGGTAGAATGTGCTACTGTACTGTATGTTACTGCCTGCTTATTTCTGTGAGTTTATTATTCTGTCATTTGCAATCAGAGCTGTGGACGCCTTAATTTATGGTACCTCTGACTACCCTATTTTTAAAGGAACAGCAACACTGAAAACTGAACATATATCAAGGTAATTAAAATATAATGTACTGTTAATCTGCACTGGTAAAACTAGTGTATTTGCTTCAGAAAGACTACTATAGTTTATATAATAAGCTGCTGTGTAGCTAAGGGAGCAGCCATTCAAGCTGAAGAAAAGGCACAGGTTGGTTACATTGCACATAACAGATAAAGAATCATTGTATTGGACAGGGCTTATCTAAGTGCTATGTAATCTGTGCCTTTTCTCCTTTTTTCCAACTTGAATGGCTGCCCCCATGGCTACACAGCAGCTTGTTTATATAAACTATAGTAGTCTTTCTGAAACAAACACACAGCTTGTACCAGTGCAGAGCAACAGTACATTATGGTCGAATTTCGAAGTAAAAAATACTTTTAAATTCGACCATCGAATTGAAATACTTACGTTTTTTTTCATCGAATTTGGCTATCCTGCGGTCGAAGTAAAATCGTTCGGTCGAAAGATTAAATCCTTCGAATCGAACGATTTTACTTAGACTACGAAAAACTTAGAAAAATGCTCTAGAAGGTCCCCATAGGCTAACATAGCACTTCGGCAGGTTTTATTTGGCGAAGTATTGGAGTCGAATTTTTTTAAGGAGACAGTAATTTGATTATCGAATGGTCGAATAATCAAAGAATTTTGACTTTGAAGTCGTAGTAGCCTGTTCGATGGTCGAAGTATCCAAAAAATTACTTCGAACTTCAAAGTTTTTTTGGTGTTCCTTTAATATACTAATGTATTTTCCATGTTGATTGAAAGACATTAAGTATACAACATACAATGCATTTTATCACTATAAAATATAAACCACATCCTTTGGTAATTCTAAACCAAAATCAAAGTTAAACTACATAAACCGAAAACAACTGGAAAACCTAAAACAAAGGATAGATTAATCGAACCTGGCAAATAGCTGTAGAATTAAATACAATCTAACATTTACTAAAGTATTGTTAGTAATTGCTTCTGCCAGATCCTTTTCATAGAAGTTCTTAAATCTGATTTGATTATTTTCAGTGCTTGTATTTAAAGTTATTAGGAGTCTGAGTCGCTACATTTTTGGTGACTCCGACTCCAGATACCCAAAATTGCTTCTGACTCCACAACTCCAAATCTACAGCTCTGTTTGCAATACTGTACTGGTGGGTTTAGCAAATCATGGACATACTAACGTCAGAAAGAAAATACATATATTTTTGATCATATTTATTTTTCTTTTGGATGGGTGTGCCCTTTCCTAGATTCCAACAAGATGCTTCCAAATATAGTTCCAAATTTCAAATGCAGTTCAGGTATGAGACCTGTTATGCAGAATGCTTGGGACCTGGGGTTTTCTGGATAACGAATCTTTCTGTAATTTCTATACTTTTAGTCTAAATCATGTAAACATTAAATAAACCCAATAGGTTGGTTTCCCTCCAATAATGATTAATTATATCTTAATTGGCATCAAGTAGAAGGTACTGTTTTATTATTACAGAGAAAAAGGAAATCAGGATTTGGATTATTTGGAGTCTATGGGAGATAACGGGTTTCTGTATAACGGATCCTATACCTGTACAGATTATTTCGGGAATAAAAATAGATGTCTGAATTTTCCAGTAACTGTCACTTCCAATACGCTATAAATCACATGCTCACTGAATATAATGAAGAGTGATCGGCTGCAATTGCAGGTGTTTGACCCTCACCAATATTCCTCTAGGGAAAATGTGGCAATGAAAATACACACTGTACCAGTGTCTTAGAGGAGCTGACAGGATAACTTAAGTTATCACAATGCAATATTGTCTGAATCTCCTATAGACCATTATGAGCACCTGAAGTATTTGAAAATACATACAATTGTGTTCAGTATAGCAATTTATGAAAAAAAGATTGCTTTTTGCTTTTGCAAAAGATTAATTTGTGCTTTTGTGGGGGAAGTGTACACAATGCTACCCATGTCCTTGTCTAGTGTGTCTATACAGGATGTTTAATATCATCCATCCACCTTTTTCTGTTTTGTTTGCACAGTTATATCTTTAAAAAATGCACCAGTCGTCAACAACAAATTGGTATTGGAGGTTCAATCATATATTGGGGTGACCCAAAGTTCAAACTCAATTTCCACTAATGTGGTCATATAGAATATTTTATTAAAGGGGTTGTTCACCTTTGAATTACATTTTAGTATGATGTAGACAGGGATATTCTGAGACAATTTGTAATTGGTTTTCATTTTTTATTATCTGGTGGTTTTTGAGTTATTTAGCTTTTTATTCAGCAGCTCTCCAGTTTGCAATTTCAGCAATCTAATTGCTAGGGCCCAAGTTACCAAAGTAACCATACATTTACTTAAATAAGAGACTGCAATATGAATAGGAGAGGCCCTAAAAAAGAAAGATGAATAATAACAAGTAGCAATAACAATAAAGGTGTAGCTTTTTAGATGGGGTCAGTGGCCCCCATATGAAAGCTGAAAAGAGTCAGAAGAAGAAGAAGGCAAATGATTAAAAAAATAGAAAAAGGCTTTAGGGGAGGTTGTGCTCATGCACACAGGGCCAGAACTAGGGGTAGGCAGAAGAGGCATTTGCCTAGGGTTCAAAGGTAAGGACACCAGACACGTGCCTCTACTACCATCTTCCCCTAGTTCTGGCCCTTGTGTTTCCCCCCATTCCTACATCCTTTGCATGCACCAGTGATAGTCGGAACAATGATCGGAACAAAAGCACACTCTTCCACTTATGCATGCCCACATATGTGTGCGAGTACTAGGGTGAGGCGACATAACTTGGCCCGGCACTGCATGCACATGACTCCAGGTCAGAATCGTTTTCTGGCCCCATATAAAGAGCAGTGAGAGGTTGACAGCTCTGTAATATCTATTAGCTAATATCTGGTAGACTTGTATAAATATCTGATATGACCAGCAATCATTTTGTATAATCCACAATGCCAACTAACAAGGAAGAAAAGTGTGAGCAAAAATATAATCTTGAAGACCACAGATAAACTACAATAATAACTGTATATTTGCTAAAAATCACAGCTCCCTATGACCATCAATGTTGACGGAAAGGAGTTTTGTCCAGGTATGGGATCCATTATCCCGAATGTTTCGAATTGTGACAAGGCCATCATCCTTAGACTTCATTTTAATAAAATAATTCACATTCTTAAAAATGATTTCCTTTTTCTCTATATTAATAAAAAATACCTTGTACTTGATAACAACTAAGTGATCCTCATTGGAGGCTAAACAATCCTGTTGCATTTAATCAGTGTTTAAATGATTTTTTTAATAGACAATCTCACATAGTTACATAGTTAAAGACTGTAAAAGGAAGAGTACTCTCACACCCGTGCCAACAGAGAAACGGGTAACTTGGTGCCCAGCGATAGAGCCAATGGCAACCTCCAGTGAATTGTAGGAATAGAAACACGCTGGCACACAAGAATCTTGTTGCTGGTTAAACCATGCACAAATTTTTAATGCGTAAGTGCGGTGCAACGTTTCAGGGCCACGCCCCTTTCTCAAGCATGGTGGATCGCTGTGCAAAAGTACAATTTATAGTTTAGTGATTAACTTAATTAACAGGTGCAAAAAGCATTTAAACGAAGAGTAACACCAAAGAATGAAAGTGCTTTAAACTAATGAAAATATCATGTAGCGTTGCCCTGCACTGGTAAAACTGATCTGTTTGATTCAGAAACACTACTATAGTTCATATAAACAAGCTGCTGTGGAGCAATGGCGGAAATTGAAAAACGGCTATATTGCACAGGTTAACTAATGGATAACAGATAACACCATTAGACAGACAGAGCTTATCTACTATCTGCTGTGTAACCTGAGCCTTTTCTCCTTTGAATGGCTGCCCACATGGCTACACAGCAGCTTATTTATATAAACAATAGTAGTGTTTCTTAAGCAAACACAGCAGTTTTACCAGTGGAGGGCAACACTGCATAATATTTTCATTACTTTAAAACACTTTTATTTTTTGACGTTACTGTTCCTAATTGAAAACATTCATAGTCCATGAACTAATCTCAGAATTGATGATTTCCTAATAAATAGTCCAGTGTTCAATGACAAAGATAAATTGTAACAATTTATCTTCGAAACGTTGCACCGCACTTACGCATTACAAATTTGTGCATGGTTTAACCAGCAACAACATTCTTGTGTGCCACCGTGTTTCTATCCCTACATAGTTAAAGACCCCTTAACCAGGAAAAGCCAGGTCCCCAGCATTCTGGATAATAGGCCCATAACTGTATTAGTAATTATACTGCATAGTAAATCATATTGTACTGTAGGGCCATTGTATTGTAAAAGTAAGGAAAATACCTTAGTTTGCACTTTTTTTATGAACATACCTAGTGCCACATGGGCTATTCTGCTCAAATACTGTTTGATCTTTATTGTTGTGAAGTAGAAATATAATAACAGTTTAGATTTTGTTCCCAGCAATTGTTAATGACCAAGTATGCACTGTGCATGTGACATCAAACAAGTGAACGACCACCGTGTAGGTTAAAGTCGACTAATAAGATATATTATTGCTACTGCAACAAGAAAATGAATGACTTAATTAAATCTGGCATTGTGTTTTGTCAGCATACAAACCAACCAGTGTGTCAGAGGGCAGCAGTGAAGGGCAGAAGGGTCAGAGCGAAATGCCAAGAGAACAGGAGGGCAAAGAGGCAACACAAAAACAAGGGTTTTGCTATTAATAGAAATGTATGCTACCTTAGTTAATATCAAGTTACTCTCTTACTT
This sequence comes from Xenopus petersii, assembly GCA_038501925.1. NCBI lineage: Eukaryota > Metazoa > Chordata > Amphibia > Anura > Pipidae > Xenopus > Xenopus petersii. The sequence goes on along the minus strand of CM076682.1, from coordinate 41,840,772 downwards.
TTATAAAATAAAATGATTTGCTTGGTTGAAAAAACACTGGGAAATGGCACAGATATATTTTGGAACTCTATCCATAACATATTTCTGCATAATAGATCCCATATCAATATTTAACATACAAATGCTAGTTTGTTTATGACCAATGGCCACTCACATATGCAGACTGGGCTATGGGAAAAATGCATGGCCAAGGTATTGATTTCTACTGTGTATTAATGCTGTAAAAAAATGTTTTTGAGGATTGGTCTGCATGTGTTTTAGCTATTAGTTATTTTAGATGGTAAATAGCTGGCTTTTTATTAACACTGGTTCTGTTTTATGCATGCTCAGTATAGCCAAGGAATATAAAGTCATTTTGGGTAACGAATTTTATGATATGTATTATCATTCCCCCCCCCACACCCGCCAAGAATAATTAGGGGGAACTATCTTGAAAATTAATATTTAATGAAAAATGTGCTATTTCTTTTTTCTTTTGCTCTTCGTGTAGGAGTCAAGAGTCTCCTTTTGATTGACATTAAGGTCTAAGACATCCTTTGGGGGCTCCTTTTGCCTAAAAGATATATTAAAGCTCATTTTTAAAATCACCAGAAATCCTGTTCTCTACATGGAAGAATTGTGGCAAAGTCAGTTATTTTGTTAGATTTTGATTGTGCTGGAATCCATAAACGTGAGCTCCACTACTTCTGCTAGGAAAGGGAACATTCCGCAAAGATATATTAGATCTAACTGTCAATCACAATCTGACTCCTGTATGTGATGACAGTGAAGATACATTTGATTATTTCTGAAATGGTGCTGAATTTTTAATTTAGTTTTTTTATTGCAGGATTGTAAAGTTTATATATATACTCCTTTGTATTTACTGGAGATTTTTTACATGTTTCAAAATGTTGCTTTTCTGTAACTGTAATTCAGGAATTAATTATTCGCCAGAGTAACACAGTTACTAAACCTAAATAATATACATCTCGCCTGTCTAAGACTATGCATATTCCTATTTCGCTTTTCCTTAAAGGTACAGTAATAACATTGTTTTAAAATAAAGAAAATACAATGTAGTGTCACTCAGCACTGGTAAACTGGTGTGTTTGCTTTAGAAACACAACTATAGTTTATATAAACAAGCTGCTGTGCAGCCATGGGGGCAGCCATTCAAGCACAGGATACTTAATAAAAAACAGATACGTTCTGAAGAATCCTATGGTATACTGCAGAGCTTATCTGTTATCTGCTCTGCAACTTGAGCCTTTTCTCCTTTTTCAGCTTTGAATGGCTGCCCACATGGCTACACAGCAGTCTTGTTATATAAACTAGAACAGAGTTTCTGAAGCAAACACACCAGTTTTTCCAGTGCAACACAACAGTACAGTATGTTAGAAAGCTTTTAGTCTTAGTGGTTTCAACATAACCTACATGAAGGGGCCGATTCACTAAGGGTCGAATATCGAGGGTTAATTAACCCTCGATATTCGACTAGGATTTAGCGCAGATAGTTCAATCGAACGATTAAAGGATAATTCCTTCGATCGAACGATAAAATCCTTCGAATCGAACGATTCGAAGGATTTTAATCCAACGATCGAAGGAATATCCTTCGATCAAAAAAAGTTAGCCAAGCCTATGGGGACCTTCCCCATAGGCTAACATTGACTTCGGTAGCTTTTAGATGGCGAACTAGAGGGTCGAAGTTTTTTTTAAAGAGACAGTACTTCGACTATCGAATGTTCGAATAGTCGAACGATTTTTACTTTGAAATCTTCGATTCGAAGTCGTAGTCGAAGGTCGAAGTAGCCCATTCGATGGTCGAAGTAGCCCAAAATAAACTTTTTACCTTTGGTACCTTTAAATCCTTCACTCGAAGTTAGTGAATCGGCCCCGAAGGGTATAGGAATAAGTGCAGCAATATTCTTGCACAGGCTGCTGGTCCGTAACTGCATATTACTTGGACAGAGGATCAACTCACATACTGCTACATTTCTGTTGGCATATGGAAACGTTTGGGCATCCAAAACTAAGAGGTTTGGATCATGAATCATCTCACGTTTTTCTCAGGAAAGTGGTGGTTTGACATAAAAATATTTTATTGATCCTTAGCTTTTTCCAACCACTACTGAGGAAGATACAGCTTTGCTGTGGTTTGTTTCTCTGTCTGTATTGTGTTCCTGTGACAGGTGTAGGAGGGAAAGATAAGAAAGAAGCATGGAAAAGTAACACATAGCTTATACCAACCTGCTGCAATATTTTTGCCACAACCTGTGGCAGCTGTCAGATATTATAATGCATTCATAGCATTCATAGTAAGTGGGCTGCACATGCATGTCGTCATCCTTGCAGCAGATTCCTTAAAAGCTAAAGTAAAGAGGAGCTATAGTCTGATTTAGTAATCAACCTGATATGTTTTCACTTATTTAAAGAGCCACTTGGCCATATGTTACAGCTCTCACCTTATAAATCATTGATGATCCAATATTAGATAATTGCTTGACATCAAAGTCATCATGTAAAATGATTTGCCCCCCTTCTGTTTCCCTTCTCAATGACATATGAGAGGGCACCATTATTGAAGTGCAGTGATCCCAAGGATAGTGAAACAGAACCCCAGGACAGAAAGTGCCCACATTTGTATATTAAGCAAGAGATAGTCATCAGCATCCTTACTCATTAAAATGATATTAAGATTTCTTTCTGTGGACTTGATGAGCCAGAGAGACACTTTCCCATTCTGTATGCTTATTTGTCTTACTCATGCCAGCTTTACTTAGAGATACATAAAATTTACTTTTCTGGAAATAAATTTTAAAAATCGTAATGATCAATGTTTGCTAAACACAAAACAACTGAACATCAAATGTGCCCTCTCTTTTGTTGTACAACAGTAAAGATTGCTATATACTTATGCCAAGCACAGTCATGCAAATGTGATCCTTAAAGCCCAACCAAGTCCATAACAAAATGACGAGCTTATATATAACAAATATTTTATATGGCTCATTATGCCCCCAAAGTATTACCCTCAGCCCAGCCATGCACAGAGAGGCTGTACAGGTATGGGACCTGTTATCCAGAAGGCTTGGGACCTGGGGTTTTCCAGATCATGGATCTTTCTGTATTCTGGATGTTCATTCCTTAAGTCTACTCAGGGTCAGACTGGGGGGCCCGGGCCCACCGGGACTCCTGTCCAGGGCCACTGTGCTCTGTGCGCTGCACTGCAAATTTTTTTTTTTTTTTTGGGCCAGGAGATCGGGAGGGGAGGTCTGGCCGCTTACGTGAATTTGAAATTCGATCCTTGATAAATGTGCCTCCTAATAAACCCAATAGGCTGGTTTTGCTTCCAATAAGGATTAATTATATCTCTTAGATGGATCAAGTGCAAGCTACTGTTTTATTGTTTCAGAGAAAAAGGAAATCATTTTGAAAAATTTGGATCATTGGATAAAATGGACTCTATGAAAGATGGACTTTCTGTAAATGGGTTTCTGGATAACAGATCCTTTACCTGTACCTTGTAACCTGTACCACATTCTTGCACATTTATGCTTACAATAAAATGATTTTAGTTACACGAACTGACATGTTCAAAGGCAAAGTAATGAAAAATATGTAAGCTGTCAGATCAAGTACAAAATGTATATATTCTATAAATAAGCATTTTATTTCTATAGGGGATACTGTATCAATGTTGGGCCAGAAATTGCACCTATTAGTGTGGGAAATTGTTCTGAATTACACAAAGCTTAGTAGTTTAGTGCCTGGCCCTTGTTTGGAGATATATATATATAAATATAGATATATATATTATATAGAAATGTACTGCATGAAATAATAGGCGACTTCCTAGGGCCCACTACCTGCTATGCACCATTTACATTCCAGGTCTTGCATTCTAATACGTGGCAGGGAGAATGTAGTGATTGATTAGCTGTATGTTCAAGTTGTCACATTTGCCATATTAACCACTGACTCCACCCACTCTCCCACAAGACTCCACCCACTACCTGCACAGACACTGCCCACTGTCAGCCCCTTGCCACAGTTAAGACAGCGGCTGGGGAAGGGGGGCATTCTTGTTGGCAATAGATTTATGAGGACCCCCTTTTCCCAGGGCCCCCCTGTGACTGCGGGGTCTGCTTCCTCTATAGTTACGCCACTAAATGTGACCACTTTCAACACTGGTAAGCAATAAACAAAATGTCTGTTTTTTATATTCCAGTCTAGTCAAACTCTCCTAGAAAATGTGTGCAATAGCCTTTTATTCTCAAACAATGGCCACAAATGCAACTGAACAACTGCTAAGCAATGCTAGGATTTAGAGTTGGTAAAATAGTAATATTGAAAGTCAAACAATACATGTTTTCTGAAAGAACCTTAGTATAATTGACTCACCCTTACATTTGGCATGCAGAGTGCGCCTTACAATAAGTAAATGAAGACGTGGTGGTAATGGGTGTGTGAAACCTTAATAACACTTTATAACTGAAAACAGTGACTTAAAATTAAAATGGGGTTTAGAAAAGCAGAAACACAACAGCTCAGATTGATTACATATTAATTGATGCAGATTGGTTACATATTAATTGATACAGATTGGTTACATATTAATTGATGCAGTTCACTAGTCCTTAGTTTTTGCCCAATTAATACCAGATTTAAAATTAACGTGGAATAAACATGAATCACCCTTTTGGATTGTGGTCAAGACTACAACCTTGCATATAATTTTACCTATCAGCTCACAGTTGGACATTGTATGATTTGGCCATTAAAGGGGGTTGTTCACCTTTAAATTAACTTTTAGTATGCTGTAGAGTGTCTATTCTGAGGCAATTTGCAAATGGTTTTCATTTTTTATTATTTGTGGTTTTTAAGTTATTTAGCTTTTTAATCTAACAGCTCTCGGGTTTGCAATTTCAGAAATGTGGTTGCTAGGATCCAAATTAACCTAGCAATCATGCATTGATTTGAATAAGAGAAAGTCATATGAATATTAGAGGGCCTGAATAGGAATAGGAGTAATGAAAAGTAGCAATAATAGTACATGTGTAGCCTTACAGAACGTTGTTTTTATATGGGGCCATTTGGAAGAGTTGATAGAGTCAGAAGAAGAAGGCAAATATTCCAAAAACTATAAAAAAAATGAAGGCCAATTGAAACATTGCTTAGAATTAGCCATTCTATTAAATAATGTAAAGGTGAACTACCCCTTTAATTATGTATCCTAGTGACATTTTTTTTGCACTATTATAGTGGAAAGGTGTTTTACAACTGTGTTTTTTACAACTATGTGCACTGAACCACCTTTACTTTTCCATATAAATAGCAGCACTTGGCAATTTCTGCAGAAGATGTGACAAATTATAGTAAGACATGCATGACTGCTATACTTTGCCTTTAAGCATGGTTGAGCTGTAGCCTTCACCAACTCAACAATGATATAATCCATGGATCTACAACCATGTATTTGAATTAGAGGTTCTTTAAATTCCTCCTCATGTAGACAAAATAGCTTGACCTTGTACATTCCATTTCAAAGCCTCTGTCTGTGAGTTAACTCATGTATGTCAGTTTGAAGACCTAAGGGTTTGTTGCTGTAATGCTGGCCATAGATGTTGAGATTTTTAAAAGATCCAATCCTCATTGTGAGACCACAATTTTTTTGGAACGATCGTACGAATTGACCATTAAGTAAAAAGACCAATTTGCCAAAGGGGAGCTGCCTGCTTGTCCCTGCAAACATAAATCGATTGCACTGGGACCGACAAAGATTTTTTAACCTGGCCTATCAATTTCCTGACAGATGTCGGCCGAAAAATGGTAACATGGTCGATCTTTCGTAACCCACTTACCGCACGATTATTTCGAAGGATTGGTCGGACTTCGCTAAAATCGGTCGTTCGGCAAGAAGAATCATCGTGTCTATGGGGAGCTTTAGGGCAGTGGCACATGTAGGCATTCTAGGCTTGTTATTGCAGAAGGAACTGCATATCTTTGGTTGAGATGCTTGGAATATGTTATTTGAATGGTAATTTCCTGCAATCCCAGATGCTATCTCATGTCAGGAATACTGCTGTGTTACCTGGTTTATATATTTGTAAAACCTCAGATAAAAGTATAAAAAATAATATATACTATGGGACATAATACAGGTGGTGGATCCGCGATCCAAAAAGATCCACATTATTTTCCCATAGGCTAAATTTTATCCAGATAATTTTTTTAAATGATTTCCCTTTTCTCTGTAATAATTTAATGAATCCTTATTGGAGGTAAAATAATCCTATTGGGCTCATTTAATGTTTAAATGATTTTTTTTGTAGACTAAGGTATGAAGATCCAAATTACGGAATACCTATTATCTGGAAAATCCCAGGTCCCACGCATTCTGGAAATCAGGTCTCATATCTATACAGCTATACCATATTTAGTATCAGATTATTACACAGACTTCCATTCACAACCTCCAAATATAACTTGATTTGCTGTTATTTTAAACTTGTTATTGTACATACTCAATTCCATACCAATGCTTTATTGATTGTCTTGTACTTTTCTGATGATCTCCTTTATTTTTCTAACTAGGACCAAATCTAACTTAATATTTTCTGTGTTTTAATTATTGACTGTGGTACAGATACTCTGCTTTTTGAGTTGCACTTAGGACTGCTTTTTGGGATGGATAAATACCTTTAAAATGATTATTCCATATTGTTAAACAAAGAGAGTGACATATTTTATATATTTTCGCTAATGCAAAGCCTGTGGGAATTTGCTTAATTTAGAAATCAAGAATCCGACAAAATTATAAAGGTTTTCTCATTTATGTTTGTGACGTTTCTCATTCATTCAGATCATGGTATATCTGTAGAAATAAGATAAAAAAAACACAGCAAGTTCAGATGATTTGATTTGTTTCTACAGTTTCTCATTTACTTCTGTTAAAACCCTGAATTTCTGTTGATTAAAATACTCAAGACAAGTTGGGGTCAAAGACTCACTACGCTAAGCAACTTCTTTTTCCTAAAGTTAATACAATTCTTGTTTGTTTTCTGCCAAACAGTTTGTAGAGTGTCTGGTATCAAATTCTAAATGTATTTAAAAGTAACTATATTTCTGTATGGTTCAGGTCTGTTCTGGGAGGTCTTAATTTATTTTATATAGTCATAGAAGAGTGCGGCGACTCCTAATATAATTATAGTTAACAATAACATACATTCTCTATATAATAATAGTTCATGGTGGACCTTCTCTTAAATGCTGAGTATAAACTGAGTCAAGAAAGAGTGCATGCAGTATTATTATATTAACAATCATTTATGTACTACTAAAGTTATGGGATCCGTTATCCAGTAACCCGTTATCTATAAGGCTTCGAATTACGGAATGGCAGTCTCCTATGGACTAAATTTATCCAAATAATCCTGATTTTTTTCTCTGTAATAATAAAACAGTACCTTGTACTTGATCCAAACGAAGATGTAATGAATCCTTATTGGAAGCAAAAACCAGCCTATTGGGTTTATTTAATGTTTACATGATTTTCTAGTAGACTGGGGGGCAGATTTACTAAGCTCGAGTGAATAATTTGAATAAAAAAATATTCGAATTTCGAAGTAATTTTTTGGGTACTTCGACCATCGAATTGGTCAAATTCGATCTAATTCATTTGAATCAAATACAAACGATTTGTATTTTACGGTAAAATCTCGGGGAAAAAAACTTTCTCGCGGTAAAAAAAGCTGTTCCTCGAAATTCGACCCTTAATAAATCTGCCCCTTAAGGTATGAAGATCCAAATTACCGAAAGATCAGTTGTCTAGAAAACACCAGGTCCCGAGCATTCTGGATAACAGATTCCATACCTGTATAGAGGGGAGCAAACATCCTCTAAGTCTGCATGGTATTTGCTGTCATGTTGGTTTCTCTTGTTTATGTAAAAATCAAATAAAATATTTTAAACAAATAAGTTGCAAGATTCTTGTGGGATTTTAAAGATTTATATTAGATTTGCAGAATGAATTTATATAATTCCGTTATAATTCATTATTATTTCTATTATTATTAGGATTAATATAGATGAATGTAAATTAATGAATTAGCTGCTGATCTGTACTGTATATCATATGAAATTGCAGTCTAGTTATGCATTTTCTGTAATTTAGCAATACAGGGCTTGATTCAGTTCATTGAAAAAAATGTAGTTTATTACATGAAAACTCAACAGAAATAAACAGGTATAGAAACCGTTATCTGTAAACTCGTTATCCAAAAAGCTCTGAATTACGGGAAGATAATTTCCTATAGTCTCCATTTTATGCAAATCATTTTGATTTCCCTTTTCTCTGTAATAATAAAACAGTACCTTGTACTTGATCCCATCTCAGATATAATTAATCCTAATCGGAGGCAAAACAATCCTATTGGATTGAATTTGTTTATCCAGAAAACCACAGGTTCCGAGCATTCTGGATAACAGGTCCCATACATGTATAGGGACATCAAAAAACATCAGACTTCAGAAAATTAGGGTACATTTTATGTCATTCACGTCTGGCCCATTATCAAAAATTATTATATTATGTCCTTTCTATCCTATACATTTCTTGTCATTCTGGTTCTGATTTTAAGGCAAATTAACCTGTGGAGTAGGTAAACAAACCAATGGTGGTGAGGGGTTGTATAGACTGAATTCTGTAATACTGAGAAGGTTATTTATCAAAATTCGTACTTTGTATTTTGTGTAATTTTTGTCTGACACAAATTAACTTAAATGAACATTTAAAAAAGTACAAATGATTCTTTATTTAATAAAAAAAACAGAAAACAAAAAACACTTGAATATATTTGTGAAAAAAAAATCAGAATACCTCAAATTCTTAGTTTCCTCAGCTTTATGCGAGAGTTTACAAAGAAAATACGAAAAACGTATTAAAAGCCGCGAATTAGACAAATATTTTACAATATGGACCGATCCCACTGACTTCTACATGACCTCTGCAACTTTTAGGCACCAAAGGTTTATATTAAATTTTTTCGTGCTTTTTTAAATAATAAGGGGCCCATTTACTTAGCTCGAGTGAAGGAATAGAGGAAAAAAAAAATAGAGGAAAAAAAACTTCGAATTTCGAATGGTTTTTTTGGCTGCTTCGACCATCGAATGGGCTACTTCGACCTTAGACTACGACTTCGAATCGAACGATTCAAACTAAAAATCGTTCCACTATTCGACCATTCGATAATCGAAGCACTGACACTTCAACCCCCTAGTACGCCACCTAAAACCTAACGAAGTCAATGTTAGCCTATGGGGAAGGTCCCCATAGGGTTTGCTATCTTTTTTGGGTCAAAGAAAAATCGTTCGATCAATGGATTAAAATCCTTCGAATCGAACGATTCGAAGGATTTAATCGTTCGATCGAATGATTTTTTGTTCAATCGAATGATTTTTCTTTCGATCGAACGGATTGCGGTTAATCCTTCGACTTCGATATTCAATGTCGAAGGATTTCAATTCGGCAGTCGAATATCGAGGGTTAATTAACCCTCGATATTCGACCTTAAGTAAATTTGCCCCTAAATCTCAAACATTTGTATTTTTAACGTCATTATTTAAATTCACACAAAAATGTTTGATTCCCGGGGGAAAAATACAAATTTTGATAAATGAGCTCCTTGGGAACAAATCTGGTAAATGTTGTAAAAACATGTCAAATCAGTGGAGGTCTTCTGTGTCTATACTGTATAGTTATTTATGTATTTAATAGTGCTTTTCAGTAGGATAGTGGTGTGTTTTTTAACTATCATCTTCCTTTATTGCCTCGTGTGTCTGTCACTTAAGTCATGACCTTGTGGCTATTGTTGCTTCTCCTATTCAGATTTATTATTGATTTTTCTAGTTCAATAAAGGAAAAAAAACTGTTGAATTACAGTCCCTATCCCTTTTTGTCTGTGTGTGTGGGTTAATGTAGTCAGATTTAATTTGCTACACTGTACACACTCATATGAATGGGTTTGCTGACTGGCAGTGTATGCCTGTGTTAGAGGCAGTGATGGACTTTTCTAAAATAATTCTCTGCAGACATTGTACTTTTACTGGTAAACACTATAAGAATAACTCCAACCCCCCCAATATTTAACCATATTGAAGTCGAAATGATGTTATCTACATGATGGGTATGTCTTCAGCTGTAATTATTTCTTGCAGAACACCACTTACTTATTCCTGTAGGGTCATTCAATTCCCTGAGCACTTTCAAGCCAAATAATAAACCAGTCGGGCTATATGCAGAGTAGAAGCACACCAACAAATGCCGACATATTCCTTCAACTCATTCAATTGCAGAAATGGTAATATAAGCTTTCAGGGAGCAAACCCTTTGCTCAGGAGACGTATACACGTGGAGGCCCATTTATCAACATTCACATTTTAGTGGTTTTAGAGGCTTTTGAAACCATGAATAAACAAATTTTCTCTAAAACCACAATTGCCATTTAATTGATTAAAAGATCTGAATATAAAAAGCGCAAACAAAAAAAATGCTTAACGATGTGAACCCTTTAAAAATGTGAGTTTTTCAGACACTTAATAGCAAAAACCTCTAAGGGGTTATTTATTAAAGGTCGAGTTGTGTTTTCTTGAAAAGAATTTGACTATTTAGATGGAAAAAAGTTTGACTATTTAGAGGGGAAAAAATGAATTTAAAAAAGATTTATTATGCCCTGAAGCTGCAAAAGTCAGAAACTAAAAATACTACGGCTAAAACCTGTTAAATTCATGTAAAAGTCAATGGCAGAGGTCCCTTTTACCATTTGAAGATGTTTTTTGCCTTCATGAGTGTTTTACTCTGGTTTTCTCTTGAAAACTCAATAGATTCAAAGTTCTCTCGTTTTTTAAGCCTATAAATTTGAGGTTTTCAAGTTTTTTAAGCATATACGTTTGAGGTATTCATGTTTTTTTCCTACTTCCTACTAAGTTTTTGATAAATAACCCCCTATAAAAAAGTTCAAATAGGATCAGTGCAGCTCCCATTGACTTCTATAGGACCTTTTACTTGCGGAGGTTTTGAATTAGAGTTTTATGTGGCTTTGTACACTTTATAAATATTTTTAGGGTTTCAAAGAAATTAAAAAAAACACAACTATTTAGAAATAAAATTTGTTTTGTGAAAAAAAAGAGGAAATCCAAATGTTAGTAAATCAGCCCCTTACAGATTTCTATAAATCTAGAATTTTTAGAGATTTTTTTTAAAAAACAGAGAAAAAATTTGATTTGTGAAAAAATAGAAATTCGAATGTGAGTAAAAAGGCCCCCTAATGAACCAAAACCCCTTTAAATACCATATAAACCATATAATACTAATATGTGATCTGTTTAACCCCATCCAGACCGCATTATAAGTGAAAGTACAATACAGCCATCACACAAATCAATTATATAGTATTCAAACTGTACAAATTTATGGCAGCCTTTATGTCTTTATCTGTAAAATGTATCAATAAACAGTATCACATAAAAAATCAACCCATGCACAAAGTATTTATCAATATGAGGGTTATTTATCAAAGGTCAAATGTTAGAGTTTTTTATATCTCGAACGAACTCACAACTCGAATGGTATCTTATTTAGGAAAAAACTTATTTTCCTAAATTTTTATCACATTTTCGCTGAGAGGAGAGAGAATCAAATTGTTCTCAAAATTCAAATTCAAACTGTCTCTCTTTTTAATAACTGGTTTCCAGCTCTGGGTACGCTAACTTGCTCTAATATTGTCTTCAGCTGGACATTGTGATAATGTAAATACACTCTATGGTTATAGAATTCAGTGGTGATTTGTAATATGCCTTTATAATGCAGTAGAATATGTGTCCAGCTCAAACTAAAATATATAAAACAATTTTGATAACTGTCTATGTCAGAAGATTTCTGTTACATAAAACATACGGGTAAATTCATTTACAGACTCTTCCTATTTGCTATAGTTACTGTTCACATTTTAATGGGGTTATAGATTAAGTCATTTTGTACCTCTCCTGTAAGACTGTCAAACTTTTTGTTGCTTTAAAAGTCATTTACAAAAATACAATGGAGATGCCTGTTCATTCAGTAGGGGTTTCTAAAAGGCTTTCAAGCCTGTCACTGTTCTAGTCATCCTGGGTGTATAATGGCTGCTTTGGAAAAGTTAAAGAATAATTATGGTGCTCATGTTTTCCATCGTGGAGTTATATTTTCAGAACTGACGGACTTTACTGTGCGTGCTCCCATGTGTAGCCAAGTCGGGGAGGGGGGTATTCCATGGTGGCAGAAGCTACAACAAACCTTCAGTAATTCTTGGAAGAAATTCTCCGAAAGGATAATTGTTCACATGAATGAGAATAAAAAAAGCAAACTCTATCTCAAAGGAATACTACATTTATTTTGGATGTGAGCTTCCTTATGCAGAACAAACATTTTGACCAAGTGAGCAAGATGCATTTGATATTCTTGGTTGTTATTGAAGATGAATTAGTGTTAGTGCAACTTTGCTCCATCAAAGATTATTCTAAACCTGCTGGGGCCTTTGATAAATCATGTTGTGAATTTCTAATCTGGAGTGCTTTTTATACCAATGAGTGAAGTCTTACTAGACACCTTTGCATGTACTCAAAGGGGCCGATTCACTATGGGTCGAATATCGAAGGTTAATTAACCCTCGATATTCGACTAGGAACTAAAATCGTTCGACTTCGAATATCGAAGTCGAACGATTTAGCGCAAATCCTGCGATCGATCGATCGAAGGATTTTTCATTCGATCGAACGATTAAATCCTTCGAATCTAACGATTCGAAGGATTTTAATCCAACGATCGAAGGAAAATCCTTTGATCAAAAAATCCCAGGCAAGCCTATGGGGACCTTCCCCATAGGCTAACATTGACTTCGGTAGCTTTTAGCTGCCGAAGTAGGGGGTCGAAGTTTTTCTTAAAGAGACAGTACTTCGACTATCGAATGGTCGAATAGTCGAACGATTTTTAGTTCGAATCCTTCGATTTTCGTAGTCGAAGATCGAAGTAGCCCATTCGATGGTCGAAGTAGCCCAAAAAAACTTCGAAATTCAAAGTTTTTTTAATTCGAACCCTTCACTCGAATTTAGTGAATCGGCCCCTAAGTCTTTTATTAATGGGAATGATCCCTATTCCTAAAATAGTTTTTTCACCCATATATTTTCTTTAAACCGACACAAATGTAGATGTGAAGGAACATGGGGCATTACCTATACACACTTCAGCCACATTTGTACCCAAGGAGATGCCTATGTCCCATACACGTGTCAAAACACAATGTGCAATTGTTGCAAGTACAAATCCACACATGGCCACAATTAGTGATGGGCAATAAATTTGCCAGGCAAAAATTTCCGTGTTTCAGCACCGGCAAATAAATTTGCTAAACTTCCGCGAAAAGTCAAAAAAAAATTTGGACATGCGCCCGAAAAGTCACTTGTGTCAAAACACTCATGCGTCAACACTATTTGGATGCCCATTGACTTTAACGCCGGCGTCAAAATTGACACAAGCATCAAAATTGACACGAATTGATGCGGGCATCAAAATTGATGAATGATGAATTTTTCGGCAAAGCGAAATGGGAGAAATTCGCGTATCACTAGTCGCAATTACGCTGAAATTGTGGGAAGAAACATTGCATTATAGGTAAAAAAATAAAGGCTAATTGTGTCTGAAAATGCACTTTGCACACTGCACTTGTGTTGTTAAAATGATCCCTATAGTGTCATTGATGTCTATTGAGGATGCCTTTGTCAAAGAAGTTTAGCAAATCAAAATAAAATGAAAAATAAAAATGAATGTTTAATGCAATAATATAATGCTTTAAACTCTTTTATATATATACTGTATATATAGTAGTTGTAAAGATCTGCACTCTTCAGATATTGACATTCTCTCTAACATATTACGGAGTTTCATCTGTGCCAACCTTCCAACCTTCCCACCCGCATCTAACCATTCAAATTAATATAAAGTTGTACAGAGAACAAATCACATGATGTTCGGGCCATTAATTGACAGACAGCAATCGTATAAAAGTCTCCTATTAATATCGTCAGATAAGCAATAGATGCAGAGATCTTGTCGTTAACTGATATAAATCTTTTAATCTGTCTGAACGATCACCATGGTATGAAAAGTGTTGGAACGCTCCACATACTGTCCAAACATCATTTCATATGTTTCATACAATGGTGTGATTACGTCTATGGCTGCTCCTGGAATCATGTTTATACAAATGGAAATAGTAGCGCACTCCTGGGGTTTTTGATTAAGATTGGAAAAATCTTTATTCCATCACGGGAGGGAATCAATCTTTCGGCTCACGCTTAGAGCCTTTATCGAGATTAAACAGACAATAAACCACCAGACTTAAATACACTCAGACATCTGGGTGTGTCTAATTCCTTACACCAACCACCAAATTCCATGCGACATTGCATCAATTATATATGTTAATAGTGATGATACAATTTAAAAACAATCTCATCTAAAAGATTCCTATAAAACATGTATTACAATAAATACTCTGGCAGTACATACAGTATCTCGTATAACTAATCCAACTGAGCAATATCCAATATCATATTTTATTAAATTCAGAGCTTTCTGGATGACAGTTTTCTGGATAACAGATCCTATACCTGTATAATGCTAATTTATAGATTCAGAGGCCATAGATGATATCCTAATATCCCCAATAATAACTAATGCTTAGATTGGAACTGTAAGCACAGCGATGCAAAATATGTTGGAATAATCCTTCGATTGAACGATTAAATCCTTCGAATCGAACGATTTGAAGGATTTTAATCCATCAATCGAAGGATATTCCTTCGATCAGAAAATTGTTAGGAAGCCTATGGGGACCTTCCCCATAGACTAACATTGGCCTCGGTAGGTTTTAGGTGGCGAACTAGGGGGTAGAAGAATTTTTTAAAAAGACAGTCATTCGATTCGAAGTCGAAGGTCGAAGTAGCCAAAAAAAACCATTCGAAATTCAAAGTTTTTTTCCTCTATTCCTTCACTTGAGCTAAGTAAATGGGCCCCCTAATGTTAGAGGCATCCCTACCAACATACCCAACACCCAACCCGCCCTACAAGTTGTTGATAATTACAGCACAATTTCTGCACCTCGTTGGAGAAAGGGATTGGAGAGATGTCGCATTGCAGTGACAAATGGCACTAGTGGGACATTAGATTTAACCTATATAAGTCACACAGTGTTCAAAAAATCTGAAATCAATAAAGACTAAAATACAGTTTTCCAGATCAGATTGTCTTGATGTTAATGCTGATGTCATTGTAGCTTTAATACAGTTATGAGATCTATTATTCGGAAAGCTTGAGTTTTCCAGATGAAGAATATTACTGTAATGTGGATCACCATACCTTAAGTCTACTAGAAAGCTTTTAACATTAAATCAACCCAATAGGATTGTTTTGCCTCCAACATGAATTCATGCAGCTTAGTTACCATTTATTAAAAGGCAGTAGAAAAATATAGTATATTATATTTAGTTTAGCCATCCCGTAATTTGAAGCTTCCTGGATAACAGGTTTCCGGTTAAGGGATCCCATAGCTGTATGTATCTTAAAGCAGGTATTTACACATAGGAAATCACTCAATAAAGCAAACGTGGCTCATATACAATGCAATTGCCATTTTATTAAGCAAATTGAATTAGCCGATGTAACAGCCTGCAACGTTATTAAACAAATATGGGACATGGACAGTGTTGTTTGCAGTGACATTTATTGCAGGGCGATACATTTTATGAAATATAACCAAATGGCAGAGATTGCGAAAGAAAAATAACATGAATCTTTTGAAATCACTTTCACCTCTATTCAGTTATTTACTAAACTCTGAATGCAAAAATCACGAAAAATTTGTGATTTTTTTATTTATAAAATCAGACTTTTAAAAAATCACAATTTTTCTGAATTTATTAAACCCCGAGGATGGGAAAGTTTGAATCTGAAAATCCCGCATCTCAGACCTGTCATTGGGATGCAATATAAGTCAATGGAGAAGTCCCAATGATTTTTTTGATGTGCGCTGGGTTTCGTGCAATACCCCAAAGTTTTCTGAGCTTTCAGATGAAAATTCCGAAAAAAAATTGCGAAATTCGTGAAAATCTGATTTTTCCCTGCAAAACAAATTTTTGGGAAGTTTAGAGTTTTTAGTAAATAACCCCCTTAGTTCTGTGTCTGATTTTTCTTTAATATCCTCTTGTTACCTGCAAGTTGAGTGCTAGCTAAGACTATATATTATTTTGTACATCCCAAACACATTTGATACTCTCCTCCTATCTGTCATTGTCACCTAAAACACCATTACAATTAGTAATTTGGTTCACTGACTCTGAGTCATCTTTGAGTTTGCAGTCTTTCACTCAGTCTCTTAAAAAATGTTCTTTTTCGTTACAAAAATTTTTATAGGTGCAGATTTTGCAGTAATTTATCAACACTGGGCAAATGTGTTCATCGGCAGTAACCCATGGCAACCAATCAGATTGTTGCATTCATTGTTCTACTTGCAGCTGATTTTAAAAACTATGGGTAACTGCCCATGGGCAAATTTGTCTAGTGTTGATAAGTGAGCCCCAATGTCACTAGAGAAATATACAATCAACAATTTACAAATTATTTTGCTTCAAGATTATTGCAAGATTATCAGTGCCCTCTGTGGTCAGTTTCAAATGCTGTGGCCACTCTGCACATTGTACACCAGCTATTGATGTTTGCTGCTCCT
The DNA here is from genome assembly GCA_038501925.1 of Xenopus petersii. NCBI lineage: Eukaryota > Metazoa > Chordata > Amphibia > Anura > Pipidae > Xenopus > Xenopus petersii. Next base: position 41,823,973 of record CM076682.1, on the reverse strand, counting down.
CTCTATAAATCATAATTTTAATATTGACCCATGAACATGTTGTATGTTGGTCTAATAAAAGAAAGAGTTGAACAGCGCTGCGCCAACCCATAAACCTTTATTTGCCCGACTGTATCAGGATATAAGGCCTATCACCAATAGACTGCATCTCCCTACTTCCCCAAACCCTAAATAATTCCTCCAGTTAGACCTAGTAGGCAAACCTATACAATATTTAATTGTAATTGTGTCTACTTGTAGTTTCAATGGACTTGTCCATACTTACTATAGATTAGAATTTCCAAAACTGTGGTTTACTCATGGAGTGGGAGGTCCTAGCCTTGCAGTCAGTTAAAGTGAGATTTTGAAGGCACGTTCATTTGCTCCCTGATGTATTCTTAGAAATATGGCTAAAATATTGGTAGAACAATGTTGGATCACAAAGGGGGGCTTGAACTTAAAAAGTCCAAACACTATTCCTTGGTTTGTAAGCCAAGGTGCTCATGACCTCCCATGACAGTAAGCCTGTTTTTCTCTTGTTGTTCACTATGGGGCAAATTTACTTAGTTCAAGTGAAGGAATAGAATAAAAAAAACTTTGAATTTCGAATGATTTGGCTACTTCGACCATCGAATTGGCTACTTCGAACTTCGACTACGACTTCAAATCGAACGATTCGAACTAAAAATCGTTCGGCTATTCGACCATTCGATAGTCAAAGTACTGTCTCTTTAAAACTTTTACCCCCTACTTCGGCAAGTAAAACCTACCGAGGTGCAATGTTAGCCTATGGGAAAGGTCCCCATAGGCTTTCTAAGCTTTTTTTGGTCATAGAAAAATTGTTCGATCGATGGATTAAAATCGTTTATCGTTCGAATGAGCGATTTTTCGTTCGATCAAACTAATTGCCGTAAATCCTTCGACTTCGATATTTGAAGTCGAAGGATTTGCCTTCGGCAGTCAAATATCGAGGGTTAATTAACCCTCGATATTCGACCCTATGTAAATCTGCCCCTATGTGTATGTACGCAAGAAGACTTTATCCATAAGTCTAAGTATCTGTTTGTCCCTTTATAGGCTAAAAGTAAACTAGTTTGATGCCATCTGGTTATTTATGCTTCCATATTTGTTTGCTTTTATGTCCTATTGCCATTTTAACGTTCATGTAGAAAACCCTTTGGAAATATACTTGATATCACTTAAAGCAGTTTTATTATCTTTCATTTGCAATGGCAGTAAAACACCTTAAGAAGCAGCCACTAGAGAGAGATATGAAATGTATCAGAGTAGTGGGTCAGATAAACATATTCACCTATTCAAATATATGCACATTCCATTTGCATAATGCCTACCGCTGATCTGTGAGTTTGAATTCCAGCAATTTCAGAAGCACCTCAATATGACAGCGAATAACTATGGGACTGGAATCATAGATCCATTACCCACATCAGCTGAGGATGAGCTTATTGCAAAGAATAGATCATATAGTCCGTGACATGTTCTCGTATTCCAGTACCACGATATTCATGTCGAAGCAGTTTACACTGATTAAAAAGCGGTTGGCAGAAAATAATGAAGACATTTCTTTAGAAAAATAGGTTTAAATTAATAAAGACTTCCAAGCCTCCGTGTAAATGTCCATCAAATCGAGTTGTAGCATAATGATGCTAACCTATTAATATAAAACTGACCTGGGGCTTTCCTACTAATTGCCCTTATTTAGAATGAATAGTTATTATTCATACCCTAGAAATTTCGGTAGAGATTTCCAGAATACTGACGGGGTTGACTAGGGTGTGGGTGTTTCTGAGTATAATTCAGACAATAGACATCTGGGCCCTAGATATCCCCTTCCAGTTCCAATTTTTTTTTCCATGACTCCTGATTTAGACATAGGGGCAGATTCCCTAAAAAACGCTGGCGTCTTTTCCTTTTTTCAGAGTGATAGCCTGTAAAGGTCTATAAAAAATTTTTTGGGTAACCGGTAGGGATGTAGTGAACTGCCGAGTATGTGTTCGCGAACGCCGTTCACGAACACCGGCAAAAAAAGCGAACAGTTCGCGAACAGTTTGCGAACTTCGAACATCCGAAAATCGTTCGATTCGAACGATCGAAGGATTTTAATCGTTCGATCGAACGATTTCCGTTCGAATCGAACGATCGAAGCCATTGGATCGAATGATTTCATTCAATCCAATGGCTTCGATCGTTCGATTCGAACGAAAATCGTTCGATTTTAGCGATCGAATGGTCGAACGATTTTGACGCGAACGCCTATTGGCGAACGTCGCGCGACGTTCGCAAACTTGCGGCGGACGCGAACAGTCGAAGTTCGCGCGAACTAGTTCGCCGGCGAACAGTTCGCTACATCCCTAGTAACCGGGTTCCCCCCTCCATTTTCTAACATATGGAACATAAACTATACACTGGGCTCATGTGTAGGGCATTATAACAACTATATTTTATGTATGAAGGTTCCCTTTGGTGAATTAGCGTTGTCCTAGCGAATTTACACCTGGCAAAGAGTTGTGATGGCTGCAAAGCCATCACTGGCGAATTTTTGCCGGTTAGGGAAATTGCCCCATTATGTATTGGGTGCAGTCTAAAATGAACCACATTTCTATATTGGACCTGTTGGGAGGAATTTTATTCTACAGCTCTGCAGAATAATTAGTAAGTATTAATGTACCTACAAAGTCTTATGCTCCTTTAATGTGTCACATAACCTTCCATTCGTACAGATCTCCCCCTGTACCCTGTACCCGTAGAATGCGAAGGGCACCGTAACCCAAATACATTATTTGTACACGCACCAAACTACACAGGGAAAAGTGAACCAACTGCAGATGTTTCTAAATGCAAGCGCAAAGATGGAATATTTGTCTGGTGATGGTTCCGATCGGTCCACACAGATTGCTTTTTGTAAGTGATTATATCAGTCTTAGAAGGCAGTCTAAGGTTTCACCTGTCAAGTGAATTGGTTTGTTCAATTCGAAATTCGGAAAAAACGACAATTGAAATTTATTTTAAAAAATCGTTTTTTAATGATTAAAACAAAAATTTGATTTCTAAATGATTGTAAGAGGTCCCCCATAGGCTAAAACACCAATTCGGCAGGTTTTAGATGGTAAATAGTCGAATTTGAATTCTTAAAGGGACAATACATGATAAATTTAGAATTCCTTTCTTTTGTTTTTTTTTTAAACTCAAATTAAATTTGGACTACACTAAAATAAACTTGAAAATTCAAATTCGAGCTTATTGGACCCTTGATAAATCTGCCCCTTAAAGTCAGAAATGTAATCTCAAGTGCTGGTGCAGCTGCAGAAGTTAAGAAGAGGTGGAGCTGCATTTCACTTTCTTTCAATGCTGTCTGCCCTAAACAAATGGAACAATGGAAGGCAGCCATGCACATTTAGGTATACAGTACATCTGTTTGGCTCACCTTTATTTTTAGTTAACAGTGTTAATTTCTGCAAATGAAAGTAACAAACCTAAATTCTGATGGCTTGATGAAAATGATGATCGTTAGTGATGGGCAAATTTGTCCCATTTCGATTTGCCAAAAAATTCGCAAATTAACGGCGAAAAATTTGCAAAACCCAAATTTTGACGCCCGCATCAGTTCTGCCAGCGTTAATGGCAGCATTAAAGTCAATTGGTGTCCAAAAATATTGACACGTGACGGATTTGACAGAAGTGAGTTTTCCTACGCGCGTCCAAAAATTTTGACACTGGCAAATTTTCACTGCAGTTCGGCAAATTTATGTGCCGGTGGCGATACGTGGAAATTAGCCACGAATAAACGCCTGGTGAATTTATTCGCCCATCACTAATGATCGTGATGATCTTTGTGTGAAACAAAATTGCTGCCTTAAAGGAATGAAAGCATACCCACAATGCCAGGTGCCCAGCATTTGTCACAAAAGGGGCCAACTGGAAGTCACAGAACTGTAACTATCTGTGTATCTTTTTAAAAAATGGAGAGTGGTAAGTAGTGTGCCACTTCAGGTCATCTTCTGTATGATCACCAGTTATTGTCATTTATTTGTACAGGTCTACCTCCTAAAGAGCAGTAGTTGTCAGACTAGGGACCCCCTCAGATCATAAATTAAGGTGGCCATACATGTTACAATTATGATCTTTGTTTCCTTCAATAATATCTGTGTGTGTGTGGCCATCTTAAAGTAACACATATGAGATAACAGTGGTGTATGAATACATAGGGCAGCAAATAATTGTTTATCCTAAATCTCACCATAACTGTGTTCCAGTTCACCTTTTTGTTCACTCTTTTCTTAGCCCTTTCAATGCCAGGAGCCAGCGTCAGATTGGAACGCTGGCCCAGTCCGACCCTGCCTGGAGTCTTTCCAATAAGAAATTTCCTATACATTCTGTTTTGACTTAATTTAAATCAGAACTCAAAAGAATTTATGTGATGTTGCGAAGCCTCTTTTTTCATATCTTTGTACAGACAAGTCATAGAATTTGGAGGCAGCATGAAGGATCTCGGGGTGCACATTTTGGACTAAATGATATCCACAATAATTTGTCCCCCATATTTGCTTCTTGAAAAAAAGGAGAACAAACAAACACAAACTCATATGGTGAGGTCACATAACAAGCAGATGTTAGATTGCACTATTAATCTATTGGGTGAAATGAGCTTGATTCAAGAGTGAAATCCTTCAGGCGCACAAAGGAACCAATGACAGGGTGGACCTTATCCAGCAAGCCTAATCAATATTTAAATTACCCTTGAAATGATAACCTATTTGACCCCATACACAAGCAGTTCACTTGCTAATGTGGCCCAAAAAAAGCAAAATATGCTTCTGCATCTTCATAATGTAAAATGAGACTTTTATTTGAAATAATAATTTCCCAGAACATGTAATGTGATATCTAACACTAGCAAAGCTTCATTCAATGGAGATTCACAGCATTTAAACTGCACTTATCTTTCTTTTCTAATGTGTTTCATACTCCTAAGTATGCCTCTTTAAGTAGGACATAAATACATGAAAAACGGGCTCATTGGTGATGCCAGATCATGCCTTAAATGTGGATATTGGTAAAATAGAGATTCTATTCTTGTTAGTGATCATGCAGATGTCACGTTCCTTTGCAGCAGTGTTAAACCAATGGCTAATCGTATAAAAAAAATATGTTATATACACTAGAGGGGTTATTTACTAAACTCGATTTTTTCTGGTCAAGGTTTTTTTTTCTGAAAAACTCTAAATTTTAAAGGGGAAAGAAAAACATGTATTTTTCAAGATTTATTATACCCCTAATCTGCAAATGGGCAGAATCCGAAAAACTGCCATTTCAAACCTGTCAATGGGAGCTGTCCCTTTTACAATTTGAAGATATTGTGATCTGCCCTGGGTTTCGTTCCATAATCCGAAACCTTTGCTGTTTTCTGACAATAACCTGAAAAAATTGAGCGATTGAGGTTTTCACTCGAGTTTTTTTTCCGACCTAATGTTTTTGAGTTATTTTATTGATAAATACGTTAAAATCGTGGATGGGAGTTTGGTTGAGCTCGGTTTAATAAAAATATGAGATACTTTTGAGTTTTAGTGAATAGCCCCCTAGGTTTTTCGTGAGTTAAAAGACTGTTCTGGCAACAGTACTCTCAATATTGCTCTGCAAGCTAATGAAAAATGTATCTGGCAGAGAAGTTCATTAGTCTCCTATAATTAATGGACATGATAGAAGGAATTTATATCCACAGGCAGTTGGAAGTGAGGCAGAAAAAAATGGTGTAAGTTCATTTTACATGCGTTCTGCATTCACGTCTGTCCCCTTGAATACAAAGCTGTATGGTCCAAAGAGAATAATTTTTTTCATGCTTTACCCTGCGCTTGAATGTGCAAACCCACAACACACATAAGCAAAAAGCCATTGATGTCAGTTCACATAGCCTGGTACCTACATGGATAATTAGCAACTGATTCTTCCCAGAGTTTTCCTGTTATCAGTTTGATAATAAAAAGGTTCAGTACAGGTGTCAGTATCACATTTATTCCATCTGCTGTAACATGAATTATATACAGTAAATATTGCCAGTAATCGTTAAGTATATTGAATATAAAGGCACATACATTAGACACCAGATCTAAATCAGAACAAAACCACTTGCCTTCATAAAAGGGAAAAATGAATCCAGCCTTAAATGCTCAATTATTTCGTATCGCTAGATTTGAGCTCCACAAACAAGAGGATAACATTCAGCCAGAGAAATTTTCCATATGTCTGATGACGTGCCAGATGTCAGATATAGCAAATACATGTGTATTTCTGTCTGTACATTTTGATTGTTGTTATCGTTTTCCCCAAAATTGTGTACAGCCCTGTGGATATTGTTGGCCATTTATAAATAACCTATAATAAACAGACAGGAAATTGTCTATTAACTTGAATTAAATTGCCGTTGTACTAAGCTTTAATGCACAAACCAGGAATCTGCGTGTCTAGCACACTTCAATCGCACTGTGCTCACTGAGCTTATTTTAACAACAGTGGAAAAGCAATTTCAGGCTCAGTTGGAAATGGGTCTGTAGCAGCAGTGCCAGATGAGATAAGAGGCCCAGTAAGTAACTGGAATGTATTCTGTGAATGCCCAATTTACATGAGTTTCCTGGACGCTACCCTATAGGAACCTGGATGGCAATTTTTTTTCCCCCAAAATTTAGCTTTGACCTTCAGGAAAAACTGAAGGTTATATGATGTAGAGGGACAAAAGGAAGAAATGTAATATCAAGATGTTCTGTTGTTTTTTTTTTGCTAGAGAGATCCATGCTGTCCTTCAATCTGTCTTTTTCCTCTGCAGTAACAACATTTCTTTCTCAGTCTGCTCAGCTATAGTTTAAACCAGACATGGAAAACGATGCCCTTCCAACTGTGGATAACTGTAGCCATCCTTCTGGATGACAGGATTGATAGCTCCCAAGTACTAGAGGGCTCCACATCTTACAATAATCCCACAATGGATGTCCTATCTAATGCCCAGTGTTCATTTTCCGGTGTACCGTATCCATGTTCACATATTTGCCTGGTTCAGTGAACGCTAAGAAATCCAAAAACCTCTAAAAATTCAAGTTTTTCAGACAATTACTAACAAAGAAAAATCTGATATCTTTTAAAAGTCTGAATGGCTAAAAAAAAGTTCATTGGGATCAGCACAGCTACCATTGACTTTTCATGGTTTTTACAATTAATAAATCTTGATTTTTTTTAGAGCTTTACAGAAATTTAAAAAAATGAATTTTTAGAGAAAAATATGGCCCCTGTAAGACTTTCTCCACTAAAGTCTGTGTTGAATATAACTGCCCAACTCTTACCTTATCATTGTCTCTTCTTCCCTGCATCACTTCTACAACAGCTCCATCTGTTTTACTACTGACTTTAGCGATTATCACAATATCTTGCCACCTTAAGTATCTCTGGTCTCATATTTACATACTTCCATGCTGACATACTCCCAAACAATACAAAATAAGAATAATGATATGTTAGACAGTGATCAGATAACATTAAAAGTTTTAGAAAAAGGCTTATAATTGAAAGTAGACCGATTGAACAGTTACCTAGAATAGGTTTTTCAATATACCAATACCAAGATGGCTATTTCTTACACTATTTTTTAAAAATGCAAGCTTCCAGGCAGTTTCATTCTGTGGCTACTAAAGCAAATAAAGTTCTGTCTTGCATAAAAAAGGGCATTAACTCAAGGAATGAAAACATAATTCTGCCTCTTTATAGGTCACTGGTGAGGCCTCATCTGGAGTATGCAGTGCAGTTTTAGGCCGGTCCTTAAAAAGGATATGAATGAGCTGGAGAGAGTGCAATTACACTGGTTAAGGGGATGGAAAATGTATGATGGTATGAAACTAGGATGGTAGACTGTCACAGTTGGGGTTGTTATCTTTGGAGAAAATATGCTTGTGAGGGACATGATTACTCTTTATAAGTACATTAGAGGGCATTATAGACCACTAGCGGAAAATCTATTCTTCTATAAAATGGATCATCGGACCAGAGGCCATCCCTTCAGACTAGAGGAAAAGAACTTTCATTTGAAGCAGTTTAGGTGGTTCTTTATAGTGAGGACAGTGAGGTTGTGGAATGCACTGCTGGGTGATGTTGTGAGGGGTGGCCCTGTTAACACCTTTAAGAGGGGCTTGGATGATTTCTCGGACAAACGTAATATCCAAGATTTTAGTGATATTAAAATCTACAATTAATACAGATATTGGTATATATAGTGGGTGTGTTTCAGTTTCAGTGGGTGTGTAGGTATGTATGCTGGGATTCATTTGGAGGGGTTGAACTTGATGGACTTTGGTCTTTTTTCAACCCAACTTAACTATGTTACTATATCCCTTATGCATCTTTAAAAAATAGATATTTAAATTGCACAAATTTGTATGCATTCATGTTGCAGGCTAGGTCCAACAGGGCTGAACTTCTGCTCAACACCAAATAAATAGGATCCATATTCTATAAAAGGTTTTAGTAGAAATGCTTTTTTTACCTTTTTATTGGCAGTTTATGCTCCTAATCAATACAAAACATCTATAATGTTCACATGGTTCCATCATATTGTTAGTATATTTTAGCAGGTGATTATCTGACCAGTCCCTGTGTCCTACCAGGTCCTATATCTATGAGCTCTTTGGTATGCTTAGGTAATTCACAACTTGGGCCAGATTCAATTCAGTGAGAAAAAGTTATCTCATGGTTTATCGCATGATTAGTCATGGACGAGATTCAATTCGAGGAGAATTCTCCAAATTTAGTTCAATTTTTTTCCTCAATAGAGTTGTCGCATGATAAATAGTTAAATATAGATACGTTTTTAAAAAAACCTCTAAAAGTCCGAATTGATTAAAAATGGTCCAATAAGATCAGCGCTTCTCCCATTGGCTTCTATAGGACCTTGACAATTTTACCTGGTGAAGTTTTGTGATAAAGTTTTCCTTGGTTTTACGCTTAATAAATCTCAAATTCGTGAAAAAAATAAAAACGTGATTAAATAGTAAAAAGTGTTAGTAAATTGGCCCCTTAATAACTCTCAAAATTTTAGTTTTAGAGAATTTTTTTTATAGAAAAAAATATGATTTGTAAATGTAAAAAAAAAGGAAATCCGAATGTTAGTAAATAGGCCCCATATTGTGACATTGATAAAATAATTCTGTTGTTTATATTCATGTGGACAAGCATTCTCTGGTTTGCACATTGTAATTTTTTATGGTCTTTTATTTATTTTATAATATTTATTGCACTGAGCAGTTTCTGTTGGAATATATTGTGATATTTCCTGTAGCACCTCATTTTGTGTGGGTACATAGACCATGTTTGCCTTGAGAAAGGTCCGAAAGGGGAACTAAATATCACCTCGACTGTACATACACCTTTAATACACAGATGAAAAGCAAAGTCCTGGTGTTGCTCGTCATATATATATATATATATATATATATATATATATATATATATATATATTGATATATAGATATATATTGATATACTTGATGAACATTTGTCTTTTTTAATGCAAATACACAATGTAACTAAACAAACACACTCTCTTCATTTCAGGTATTTTAATACTATCTACTTGGGAATTCGAAGTAGACGAAGTGGAGAGAATGACAGGTGGCGGTTCTATTGGAAGATGGTATATGAATATGCAGATGTCAGCATGCTGCACTTGCTAGCCACATTCCTGGAAAGCGCTCCTCAACTGGTCCTTCAGCTGTGCATTGTGGTGCAGACTCGCAGCTTACAGGCTCTTCAAGGTAAGAATCGTGGGTACTTAGAACACTTCTATGAATGTGTTTTTTACTCTTACATTAAAAGCGCAAAGAGGTGGAAGCAGATGGAAGAAGGAGAGGATGATGATGATGATGTTAATTTAGAAGGCACAATCTTTAGTTACAATCAAGATATTATACATTATATTCAATACAGAATTATCAGATAATATTTTGATTGAATTAAAGGTAGTGTATGAATATACAGAATATATTTTTGTAGAAGCTTTGTATATTTTGCCTGCGGTCTTTCTAATTATGAATACATTTGAGGATTTAACATGATTCTACCAATCAAATATTTTCCAGTCAATGGGACCTCCAGGTGACTGCTTATATTCATATAATTTTCAGGAAACTTTCCCATCAGCTTCCTATCATCATCATCATCACAAAATATTACTAGTGTAGGAATCCCTGTACAGGTATTGTACTTATTATCCAGAATGCTCTGGACCTGGGGTTTTCCAGATAATGGATCTTTCCATAATATTCATATCTTAAGAAAATAATTTAAACATTAAATAAACCCAATAGGCTGGTTTTGCTTCCAACACGGATTAATTATATCTTAGTTTGGATCAAGTACAAGCTACTGTTTTATTATTACAGTGAAAATGAAGGTCATTTTCCAAAATTTTGATTATTTGGAAAAATTCTATAGGAGACGGCCTTTCTGTAACCCGTAACGTGTTTGCGGATAACAATCCCATACCTGCACTACTACAGTATGAGAATATCATCTACAATAGAGTCCATTTTAAGCAATTTTTTAAAATTATTTCAAAACAGCAGCTTTTACCTGATGGTAACTAAGCTGCATAAATCCATATTGGTGGCAAAACAATCCTGTTGGATTTATTTAAATGTTTTTTTAACAGAGGTGGAGGCCTGTTGAAGGTTGAATTTTAGTGGTGTTGGACTAAACTCCCTTTCTCTAAAACCACGAATGTCAGGACATTCATTTAAAGATCAGAATAAAAAAAAGTGCTAATGGAAAATAACACTGAACGATGCACTAAAAAATACGAATATCTCTAAAATCTTGAAAAATCCAAAAACCACTAAAAGCCAAATTTGATTTAAAATGGTTCAATTCGATCAGTGCAGCTCCCATTCAATTCTATAAGACCTTGGCAAAGTTTTATAATAGAGGTTTTTGTGGTTTTAACATCTTGAATATTTAGAGATTTTTTTTAAAAAAAATAGGAAAACCACAGAGATCATGAAAATATCCTTTATCTGGAAAAGCCTAGATCCCAAGCATTCCTAGTAGTACATCCTATACCTGCAATTTACATATACTGTAGAAGTATGTATATATATATATATATATATATATATATATATATATATATATTTATCAGTGCATTAGCCCTACAAAGCAAAAGGAAGAGAAAATACACAGAAAGAGGTTAGGAAGGGTATCTGCATGGTGGGTTTCTTTATTATCAGAGGAGTGATGTCATGCTGCAAATATAAAACAAAACTTGTGATAATTAATTTGTTGATGTGTTTACTTACCCTTTTTTGTTAGTGTCAACAGGGTGCACACGGCAGTGCATGGCTGTTTTATTCACCGTGCCTCACTGTGTGTTCTTGCATCAATTCTATCGAAATCCTAAGCCTAATTCGCCAGTTGCTAATTTACAGACGCTCGTTTGAAAAATGTTTGAATGGTTATAGTCAGCGAGTGCAAATCAGTCAGCTCGGATTATTACAAAATAAATTACAGTGGTTAGTAGCAAAATAAATGTCACTTGTGTATTGCAAGAATATTACAAGTGATATTACAAGGAGTTTAATTATTATCTTTATAAACAAATTAAATGCCAACGTGATTTTGAATAGGTGCTTTAGGCTCGGTTATTAATTCTGTATTTATTATAATATGCAGAAAATGAATAGGAAAGGGATACTGCATCTGATGTAATGCAAAGAAAACAATTCCGCACCACTACGCACCTTAATCTCTATTTATTCAGTGTGTTATGCTTTCCTGTACAGGTATGGGATCCGTTATCTGGAAATCTGTTATCCAGAAAGCTTTGAGATGCCGGATTTTCAGAGTCAATCTTTTAAGACCACCAGGCTTTAATAAAGTCCAAAAACTACAAATTATTTGAATTTCGGATATTCGGAGCATAATAAATAACCCCCTGTATGTACTTGATACAAACTGAGATATCATTAATCCTTATTGGAAGCAAAATAATCCCATTGGGTTTATTAAATGTTTATATGATTTTCTAGTAGAACCAAATTAAAAAAAAATCCGTTATCTGGAAAACTCCAGGTCCTGAGCATTCTGCATAACAGGTACTATACCTGTATTGTGCATCTGACACTATCATTCAGGCTATCATTTAGGCTTATGTTTTGTAAATTTCTCCATAAAAAAAGTATCTCCAGGGAGATGAAAAGAATGGATGTTTCATATTCCTGTGCGGGAAGGCTCTATTCTTCATAAGTTTTTGGTTGCACAGTACATGTAAAAGCTACAGTAGTTGCAATAAAGGGCTGAATGCCTTTTAACAAAATAAATCAATTGATAGCAGTATTAATATATACTGTAAAATGTTTATGAATGGGCTAAACTGAGTGATGTATTGGAAACAATGGATTTTTTTTTGTTCTGGAGCACATTGGACAGTTTTAAATTATGTTTTGTACTGTTGTAGTTACTCTGGAAGGTATGGTACTGTGTGCATACCAGCCAGGACCTCAACATAACATCAATATATAAAATTGTATAAATGTATCCATGTAATCAAAGACAAGCTTTTACCATTTTTCAAGGTTGGTTGGATTAATTTGCACCTTGAAACAGTACCAAACACAAGATCTAGGAGCTGATTTCAGTGGCTCCATGGACCACCCCCATACCCCCATCCCTATTCTGCTCAAATCTAACAAACATGAAATGATTCCAGTTGTATCCTGCCAAATTAATATTGCCCTTGCAAAATCTAATCCAACATTTGCAAGATTATCAATTGAACATTCTCAATGAAAATCTTTTTATATTTTTTATTAGCATCTATTGTTTTCTTGTAAATATGTTCTTTACTGTTGTTGTTTCTGCAAACAGTCCACTATAATTTAATAGTACAGACACGTTGCATTGCATTATGCATGTGCCATTATCTCTTAAAGAATTTCCTCGACGTGAACCCTACCCTGTTATGTTTTTAAGTAGCCGAGGATGAATAGAGAATAACAGTGCTTTATTAGCAGGCTCATGCAGCTATTACACAACAGTAACTTTCACTTTTAAGCTGTCAGGAAGTATGCACAGTATAAGTCTGGCACAGTGACATCTACAGGCCATTTGTATAAACACCACATACCCCAGTGTTAGCTTTTCCTTCTAATGAGAGAGACAGATTAGATGTGGGTGATATAGGCTAAACAGTGTTTGCACTAATTGTGATGAACTCTAAACTAAGCTAAACGCTTGCCTTCCTACAACCACCATTGCTTACTAGGGCTGGACTCCAACATCCTTTTTTGTAGGGGACTACTATTTACAGTCTATTAACTTAGCTTTTCAAGAACTGTTCATATATTCAGTTTTTTGTTGTATGATGTTTAGCAAACTCGTTTTAACAGTTAGAGTCAAATGCATCAAGGGTCGAATATCGAGGGTTAATTAACCCTAGATATTCGACTGGGGAATGAAAATCCTTCGACTTAGAATATCGAAGTTGAAGGATTTTGCGCAAATAGTTCGATTGAAAGATCGAAGGAATAATCGTTCGATCGAACGATTAAGTCCTTCGAATCGAAGGATTCGAAGGATTTTAATCCAAAAATCAAAGGATTATCCTTCGAACAAAAAAAGATAGCCAAGCCTATGGGGACCTTCCCCATAGGCTAACATTGACTTCGGTAGCTTTTAGGTGGCGAACTAGGGGGTCGAAGTTTTTTCTTAAAGAGACAGCACTTCGACTATCGAAAGGTCGAATAGTCAAACGATTTTTAGTTTGAATCCTTTGATTCGAAGTCAGTGTCGTAGTCGAAGGTCGAAGTAGCCCATTCGATGGTCGAAGTAGCCAAAAAAACACTTCAAAATTCGAAGTATTTTTTCTTCTATTCCTTCACTCGAACTTAATGAATGGGCCCCTTAGTGTTCAATAACAGATGGCAGCTAATGGGTGTTTTGATGATATGACACCAGAAGGCTTAGGTTAAATACACATAAATGTTATAAACTGGGTAAGAACTCCTCCATACAATATTGTATTAATAAGTAAACTACTCTACATAGTATTATTTAAAGGGTGAAGGATGACTAGTTGTATTTTAGAAGAATTCCATAGCTAACAGTGACTTGATTTAGTTATTGACTAGATATTAGAAGTAAAGCAGAGATCACATCAAGGTACCAGGCCTGGGAAAGGAGGGGGTGAAAGTGGAGTCATTAACTATCTTAATGGGCCCGATTCAATTCAGTAAGAAAAGGGTTTATTATGTGAAAACTGCAATTCAATTTAAAAAAACATATCTGGGAATACACTGGAAATGAATTTGAAGAAAAGTCTTTTCTCCTTGAATTGTATCTCGTCCATGAGTTTTCACGTGATAAACCATGAAATAGGCATTGTAGAAGAGGAAAGAGGACCATTTCTACCTTAGACAAGTTTTACTTAATTAAAGGGATACTGTCATGGGAAATTTTTTTTTTTTCCGAAATTAATCAGTTAATAGTGCTGCTCCAGCAGAATTCTGCACTGAAATCCATTTCTCAAAAGAGCAAACAGATTTTTTTATATTCAATTTTGAAATCTGACATGGGGCTAGACATATTGTCAATTTCCCAGCTGCCCCAAGTCATGTGACTTGTTCACTGATAAACTTCATTTACTCTTTACTGCTGTAATAAAGTTGATATCACCCCCCCTTTTCCCCCCAGCAGCCAAACAAAAGAACAATGGGAAGGTAACCAGATAGCAGCTCCCTAACACAAGATAACAGCTGCCTGGTAGATCTAAGAACAACACTCAATAGTAAAAACCCATGTCCCACTGAGACACATTCAGTTACATTGAGATGGAAAAACAGCAGCCTGCCAGAAAGCATTTCTCTCCTAGTGCAGGCACAAGTCACATGAAATTGGGAAATTGACAAAATGTCTAGCCCCATGTCAGATTTCAAAATTGAATATAAAAAAATCTGTTTGCTCTTTTGAGAAATGGATTTCAGTGCAGAATTCTGCTGGAGCAGCACTATTAACTGATTCATTTTGAATTTTTTTTCCCATGACAGTATCCCTTTAAGTTTAAATGACTGACAAGCATGAAGATACCTTTAGATACCTAACAGATGTATCTATCTTCTCCTGATCTCGACTCACATATCTTAATTCAGGTGAATTGAGATATGTGAACTGAGATCAGAAGATAGATGAATTTTGCTAAAGGTGGGATTAAAAGAACTGAATAACATAATAATAATAGGTTGCAGGAAATAGACTTGAGAAACTCAAACAGAAAGAGGTAATGGAGAAGATGATTTGGCTTAAGTCTGTGTAGATAAAATTGTTTGGTGCACAGACAGCATTTCCACAGCGCTATAACAACAGTTTTTGTACTGTGTATACTGCACTTTTTAAAATTTTGCAGAATTGCAATAAATCCGTAAAATATACCTTCTGTGAATTTGTCATGCTTGCGACATTTTTACAGTTTGGCCACCAACACTTTAAGAACTATGTATTTACACTTTTGTGAATTCCTTTCATTGAGCTCCAAAAACACCCCATCTAATTTACAACTAGCAAAGAGAATTAATCAAATCAAATCATACAGTTCAGATCAATTTATTTCAAATCAAGGTGAAACTTAGAGCCCCCAAAAAAATAAAGGATCGATTTGCATGTCATGAGTTACAATGATTTGTGCCATAAGCAATTCTCTCCTTGCAACAAGCTAAGTCAGACAGAACTTGGCTCTCCTGCCACAGATCTTGCCCTAAAAGTGTTTCAGTCCAGTGAGCCGATCCTTCTCACATTCAGACTTTTTATTTTCCACTTCAACATATTGTGCAGCCATACAAGATTAAATAATGAAGGCGCACGCTCATTAAAAGCAGACACATTTCTTTGGAGCTATTGACGGCGCTTTCTAATTTAGCTCTAGCTGTTTGCCGTGTTCCTATCCATACAGTTCTGCAGCAATAAATAGAGTTTGCAGGGGGAATCACACATTATCATCCAGCTACAAGTGCCAGCAATATTGATCTCACTCCATTACTCTTAATGAAGACTGAAAGTGGATGCTTTAAACTAGTTTACTGCTTTTGTGGAGGTTGGTGACTTTTGCAGGAAATGAGTTCTCTTTTGATTCCTGCATAAAATAAATCATTCCGATATTAGCTCCAAGTTCCAAATTAAGGAAAGATCTGCTATCCAGAAAACCCCAGGACGAGCATATTGGATTACAGATCCCATACCTGTAATTGTTTTTTTGCTCTGCCTGTGTTTTTTCCAGCTTTTTAATTGGGTAGGGCCAGCATCAACCTTAGCACCAACAGCACCAACACATTAGGGTGTTTACAATATAAGCTGATTGCCAACCAGGAATAAAATGAATAAAAATGAAAAATGTGTTTCCACATACTGGGAAGTCCATATATTCAATTTATTAGTTATGTATTTTTTGTATTCTGTTATTGATGCAAGGAAAAAAATGTTCTGTTGTCATCCAGTGTATCCAATTCTAAATCATAGGTGCCACTTTTTAGGTGCATTCAGTAAAGTGTGAGTACTTATTTTAATTACTTTTGTATCTGTGTCTGCATTGTATTGAGTTTTTACACAGAAACACACACACACACACATACAGTTAGGGCCATAAAAATGTGGTTCTGTACATTACCCCAATTCATTTTAAATGAAACAACTCAATTCAGTGGGTTGAACAAAAAGATTGCATAAAAATGTGAGGAACTAAAGCCTTTTTTAACACAATCACTTCAATTCAGGGGCACAAAAGGAATTGGCCCAGGGGTTCAACAGTAATTGGACAATTGACTCAAAGGCTATTTCATGGGCAGGTGTGGGCAATTCCTTTGTTATGTCTATCAATGAAGCAGATGCAAGCCCTGGAGTTGATTTGAGGGGGGGGGGGTGCTTGTATGTGGAAGATTTTGCTGTGAACAGACAACATGTGGTCAAAGGAGCTCTCTATGCAGGTGAAACAAGCCATCCATAAGCTGCAAAAACTGAAAAAACCCATCTGAGATATTGCTACAATATTAGGAGTGGCAAAATCTACAGTTTGGTACATTCAGAGAAAGTAAGAAAGCACTGGTGAACTCAGCAATGCAAAAAGACCTGGACATCCACAGAAGACAACAGTGGTGGATGATCACAGAATCATTTCCATGGTGAAGAGAAACCCCTTCACAACAGCCAAGCAAGTGAACTACACTCTCCAGGAGGTAGGCGTATCAATATCCAAGTCTACCATTAAGACACTGCATGAAAGTAAATACAGAGGGTGAACTGCAAGGTGCAAGCCACTCATAAGCATCAAGAATAGAAAGGCTAGAGTGGACTTTGCTTTAAAAATCTAGAAAAGGCAGCACAATTCTGGAAAAACATTCTTTGGACAGATGAAACCAAGATCAACCTCTACCAGAATGATGGCAAGAAAAAAGTATGGAGAAGGCGTGGAACAGGTCATGATCCAAAGCAGGGGTGTCCAAACTTTTAGCAACGAGGGACAGATTTGGTGAGGTGAAGATGTGTGTGGGCCGACCATTCAGCCTGACATTCTTTGAACCATTAACATAATTTAACTCATTTAAACAAGGAATCGTGTAGCGGTAATATTTGGGCACATTAGTGAAATGATCTGCCACTTGGTCTATATTGCTGCCTGTGTGCTGAAGGTGTTGGTAATAGACATGTACTGGCATGTAGTTTACTGTACTGGCACATCAGTACGTCTATTGACACCTTCACCCCTAAAGAAGTATGTGAAGTGGCGCATCACTACGTCCCAGTACGTGTCTATTGCTAACACCTTCAGCACAGAGGCAGCAGTATAGACCAAGTGGCAGATCATTTCACTAATGTGCCCAAATATTACGGCTAGGTGATTCCTGATTGCACTGTGCTGGCGGGCTGCATTATTATTAATTTCATGATGAAGGCTGAGGGCTGGTGTAAATTTGAAGACAGGCCGCATTTGGCCCCCAAAGCATGACATGCCTGATCCAAAGCATACCACATTTCTATAAAACATGGCAGAGGCAGTGCGATGGCTTGGGTGTGCATGGCTGCCAGTGGCACTGGGACACTAGTGTTTATCCATGATGTGACACAGGACAGAAGCAGCCAAATGAATTCTGAGGTGTTCAGAGACACTGTCTGCTCAAATCCAACTAAATGCAGTCAAATTAATTGGAGGCGTTTCATAATACAAACGGATAATGACCTAAAACATACAGGCAAAGCAACCCAGGAGTTTATTAAAGCTAAGAAGTGGAATATTCTTGAATGGCCAAGTCAGTCACCTGATCTGAACCAAATTGAGCTGCATTTCACTTGTTGAAGACTAAACCTAGGACAGAAAGGCCCACAAACAAACCGCAACTGAAAGCCGCTGCAGTAAAGGCCTGGCAGAGAATTAAACAGGAGGAAACCCAGAATCTGGTGATGTTCTTGAGTTCAAGAATTCAAGCTGTCATTGCCAGCAAAGGGTTTTCAACCAAGTATTAGAAATTTAACAGTATTTAGAAAATTTAATTTTCAGTTTTTTAATTTGCCCAATTACTTTTGAGCCCCCGAAATGAAGTGATTGTGTTAAAAAAAGGTTTTAGTTCCTCACATTTTTATGCAAGTCTGCAGTTTAACTGCATCTGAGCAAATTCATTGTGGTAATGTACAGAACCAAAATTAGAAAAAAAAAGTTGACTGTCCAAATATTTATTTACCTAACTGTATACTGCAAAAGCTATTTTAATTAAATAATTCATAGAACACACTGTCAGTATAATTTGCGTATCCATACTTTGTCAGTGTTATGTGTATATTAAAGGAAAGACCTTAACGCTAATATTTATACGTCTCTATCATGAGATTTGCTGCAATGTACACATGAGAAAGGAGCCCTCTAGAAAGCTAAGGCACAGATTTTTTAAAAAATCTCTTTGGAAGCTTTCAGTGTTCAGTGGATAATATGATCAAGTGTCTTCAATTGTACGATTCGCCATTCTGTAAAAAAGCTCTTTACAACTTGTATTATTACGTTTGGTTCAGAATACAGAGTACTTACAGTCTGAAGCTATTCTTTCCTTTAATATAAGCAGAAAGCTTGGAATTGGCATGACATTTCTATTCTCTTACCTCCCCTAAAGAAAGCCTAATGCGTGAGTTTGCACAAAATCCACCATAAAAATATCAGCACCGCGGTTATTCCGGGGGTTTTGATGATGTTCCAAAGCTGAGGAAGGGATTTCTGACACAGCTAATTGGATTTTGCTGTTGGCACAATTTAGAGGCTTTCAAGATGCCGTCACACCTTTCCTTGCACATCTAAAAGAATACCATGGTGTGGGATTGAGTGTTACTTATACTGAGCATCATGTTGCTGTTGCCATGGATTCTGTCACTTACACTTTTTATTATTTTTTTAAGGGAAAACAAATTTAAGATACAGTATGAACTCTCTTTTTTCTGGTTCACAACTCAAGATATACAAGTAGAGTCTATAAACTTTAAAGAATATGTAAGCAGCTCAAAGGAAAAAGTGCCGGCTCTGGTAACTGTCAGTTGCAATGGTTGTGAGGTCCTCTGACTGGCCACCCAGTAGTCCAGAATCGGCTCTATTGCTACACCTTTATTGCCATGTGTGATACATTATTATGGAAACTGTTGACTGTATATTGGGACTATGGGCAACAATATAAGGCTAAATACAAATGGATCCTTTATTTTGAGTATGATGGCCCTGTGCACCATAAAGGCCTTAATATTAGGACATACAAAATGATATGTGCTCATTTATATTGCAGGATAGAAATAGTGGGATACCTTGTTTGTTTGTTATAGTCGTACAATAAAGAATGTGGGTGTTCTGCAAATTGTTTTTAATAGACAGCAAGGTTTGGTTACACTTTGACTGTTTTTTTTCTCTCGTGGGAGCCTATTTACAGTCTCATTTTCATGATTTTAGTGATTTTTGAAACTCACAAACTAAAATTACGAATATCATGAGATTTATTTAAAAATTAGACTAAAAAAGTACAAACAGAAAATGACGCTTAACTGTGTGCTAAAAAATCCTAATACCTCGAAAAACCACAAAAAATTCGAACAATTCCTAGAGAAAGAAAAATACGAAGATCTCTAAAAGTCAGAATTGATTTAGAGCGGCCCCAACAGATCAGCGCAGCTTCCATTGACTTCTGTAGGACCTCGCACAGTGTTAGTGGTTTTTGTGGTTTTTATGCTTAATGCATCTTGATTTTTTAGAGCTTTTTAAAATGACGAGAAAACCACACTTTTTTTGAGATTTGTGGAAAAAAACAAGATCTGATTGTTAGTAGATGACCCCCTATTTTACATTTTCATTATTTACTCTTGTATCTTGAACCTCTCCCTTATAGCACCAGTTAGGAATTTTAAAAGCAAGACAAACTTTGTATTTCTTCCCTTAGTTCACAAAATAAAGCTGCTCCTGTATGTTATATTATTTTTCCAAAAAGTATTATTTATTAAAACCAATTAAGGATTCTGCTATTTTCATGGTAGACGTACCATAGTTTCATCTAAACTTATGAAAATAATTTTTATCATCAGCATTGCGACTCATATAGACAATAATAAGGGGCCCGTTTATTAAACCTCAATTTTTTTCTGGTCAGAGTTTTTAGGGGGAATTTTTAGAGAGTTATCATAACCCAAAGCTGCTTAAAAATCAGAATCTGAAAATACCCATCTCAAACCTGTCAAGGTCATGTAGAAGTCAATGACAGATGTCTCTGAAGTTGTTTCTTGATATCGTGATCTACACTGGATAATCTGAAAAAGTCGAGTTTTCTCAGTGAAAATTCGATAAAATTGAGTTTTCAGAACGTCAAGCGTACGAACTGACACTCAATTTTGTCTCTCTTAATTTTTTGAGAAAAATTATTGATAAATGAGTTCAATTCTTAGAAGGGAGTTTGGTCGGCTTTGTTTTCATAAAAAAATTTCATTAATTTGAGTTTTAGTAAATAATCCTAAATGTATGGATGTAGAACATATCCATCCCAAAACATGTACCCCTCTATGTTTGCATACTATGATGAGTATGGGATGGGCTGTCTTATCTCTACAGGTGTCTGTTTCTGAGTAAGTTATCAACAACTTAAGTTCTGGCACCCAACCTGATTTGTACCCCTGTTCTGGCACCCAACTGATTTGTACCCCTGTTCTGGCACCCAACCTGATTTGTACCCCTGATCTGGCACCCAACTGATTTGTACCCCTGTTCTGGCACCCAACCTGATTTGTACCCCAGATCTGGCACCCAACTGATTTGTACCCCTGTTCTGGCACCCAACTGATTTGTACCCCTGTTCTGGCACCCAACTGATTTGTACCCCTGTTCTGGCACCCAACCTGATTTGTACCCCTGATCTGGCACCCAACTGATTTGTACCCCTGTTCTGGCACCCAACTGATTTGTACCCCTGTTCTGGCACCCAACTGATTTGTACCCCTGTTTTGGCACCCAACTGATTTGTACCCCTGTTCTGGCACCCAACCTGATTTGTACCCCTGATCTGGCACCCAACTGATTTGTACCCCTGTTCTGGCACCCAACTGATTTGTACCCCTGTTCTGGCACCCAACTAATACGTACCCCACTACATTGAACACAGGCCCAGATTTAGCTGTAGCGAGAACCGGAGCACCGGGGGGATGCCGCCCTACCAACTTGGACTCGCCACAAATCCGGACCTGATTGAACACCATTCCCCACTGAATGTTAAAGGTCTTAAGGTGGCAGTTTTTGTTTACATTATTTATAAACACAGAATTTATTTCAGTACATTCTTGCAATTAGTTAGGATTTAAGTGTGCACTTGTGTATTTCCAAGTAATGTTATGCCATTACAAAGCCGCTCAGCTGGAATCGCTAAGGCTGCGCTGAGGAGGGAAATATTTCTTGATGCCATTTTTAATTTTGCTGGTTTATTCAGGGCCAGCAAAGGAAACATTAGCATCCACTTGCCTTTACTGTAGTGTAGATTATGTAAACACACCTTTGTGCTACTCTAGTTTCCAAGCTACAAATTCAATACATAAAATATTCTATTCAGAGTAAATTAACTTTAATAATAGTGCTTGATGATAGCTGGTGTTATTATTAACAGTGTGTGAGTCACCCAGTAAATACAGCTGTGCATTCATTAGAGATGTGGAGTTATATGTGGGAATATGTCTGTCTTCATAACACCAATATCCAGGCAAGGGAGAAAAAAATCAGAGTATAAGTCTATGGGCCACTGTGGATATTACACTCTGGGCCCTGTATTAATACAGAAGAGGTTCACAGCAGCTGGTAGTAGAACAACTTCTACTGGGGATAAAACATGGCTGACCTGCCAACAAGTTGGGAGGAAGGAACAGATAGAGAGGCAGATGCTAGGGAAACAATTACCAGCAGAACAAAATGACACATATGAGTTTAACATGTAACAGCGCCATCTACTGTTCTTACATGGGGAGGGTTATTTACTAAAATACGAATTTATTTTTTAAATAAAAAAACTGAACTCTAATACCCAAATGCTCTACAAAGCTACACATTCATAGTTATTGTTATTTCTATTTTATTAATTCAGGCCTCTCCTATTCATAAAGCAGTCTCTTATTCAAATCAGTGCACGGTTGCAAGGGTAATTGGGGCCCTAGCAACTGTATTGTTGAAATTGCAAACTGGAGAGCTGTTGAATAAAAAGCTAAATAACTCGAAAACCTCAAAAAATACCAAATAAAAACCAAATGCGAATTGTCTCAGAATATCACTCTCTATATCAGACTAAAAGTTAAAGGGGACCTGTCACCCTATGAAATAATTCAAAAGCCTATGTTATCAAGTTTTTCAAGCAGAATAAACTTTACTTACACTATATAAATTAGTTAGATCTTGTTTCCTTCAGTCTGGAAATTCAAAATCATAGCAAACAGGCAGGTGCCATTTTGGGGACTTGATGCCCATCCCTGTGTATTGGTTACACAATTAAATAGTGATGAGAGAAATGGAATGTGTGGAGAGCAATGACATGTAGGAAGTGCTGAATGTAAAGTGAAAGTAACCGTCTGCCCTGCCTCTATGCCTAAGGCATAGGGGAGGGGCAGGCAATATAAGATTAACAGATGAGACATTTAGGGGCACATTTACTATTGGTCGAATATCGAGGGTTAATTAACCCTCGATATTCGACCGTCGAAGTAAAATCCTTCGACTTCGAATATCGAAGTCGAAGGGTTTACTGAATTTCCTGCGATCGAACGATTGAAGGAAAAATCGTTTGATCAATGGATTAAAATCCTTTGAATCGTTCCTTCAATCCAAAAAAGCTAGGAAAGCCTATGGGGACCTTACCCTTAGGCTAACATTGGTGCTCGGTAGGTTTTAGGTGGCGAAGTAGGTGGTCGAAGTTTTTTTTAAAGAGACAGTACTTCGACTATCGAATGGTCAAATAGTCGAACGATTTTTAGTTCGAATCGTTCGATTCAAAGTCAAAGTCATAGTCAAAGGTCGAAGTAGCCAATTCGATGGTCAAAGTAGCCAAAAAAATACTTAGAAATTTGAAGTATTATATATTCTATTCCTTCACTCGAGCTAAGTAAATGTGCCCCTTAAACAAGTTTATAACAGGTGCTTTAATTAAAAAAAGAATTGTGAATTCATGTTTAATTTGAAAAGGACTTTTATCATACAATGTTTTATGTCTCGGTGACAGGTCCCCTTTAATTAAAGGTGAACAACCCCTTTAAAGGTTCTGAGACAATATGCAATTGCAATGAATTTTCTATCATTCGTGGTTTTTGAGTTGCAGGTATGGGATCCCTTATCTGGAAACCCTTTATCCAGAAAGCTCAAAATTATGGGAAGTCCATCTCCCATAGACTGCATCTAATGAATCACATTTTTAAAAATGATTCCCTTTTTCTCTACAATAATAAAACAGTACCTTGTACTTGATTCTGAGTAAGATATAATTAATCCTTATTGCTGGCAAAACAATCCTATTGGGTTTATGAATGTTTAAAACATTTTTTAGCAGGTATGGAGATCCAAATTACGGAAAGACCCCTTATCCAGAAAATCCCAGGTCCCAAACATTCTGGATAAAAAGTCCCGAACATGTATTTAGCTTTCTATACATCAGTTCTCCGGTTCGGAATTTTAGTAATCTAAGAGTCAGAAGAAAAAGGGAAATAATTAAAAAACATTCTGTAACATACTAAACGTTAACTTACAGTTGAACCACCCCTTTAAAATAGGCAATTAATGATGACAGTTTCCCCTTAAGGAAAAATGAATAAGAGTCCATATTCTATTTACATTAATGTTCACAGACAACATTATATATGGGAACACTCAGAAATGAAATCCATTTACATTATTTGTAAGATTCTGTGCATAAGTTGACTTATAGAGTGGCTGTTGAATACATATGTGCACAGATCTGGTTCAAATAGTTACCGATGAGTGAATAAATTCGACAGGCATGGATTCGCGTTGAAAATTCGCTGGGCCAAAAATCAGCTGTGACAAAATAAATTGGCGTAAAATTGCCTGAAATTATTCGGACTTCCGTTGACTTGAATGCATTTGGACAAACTAGTCGTGCATATAAAAATTGACGATCGCATCAGAAATTGTTGCTTGTCAAAATAATTTTGCCGCCCACTGGCTTCAATGCGTTTCGCTAATTTTCTCAGTTTCGCAATTTTTTTCCGCTGCTTCCGTATTTATTTGCCGAATTGAAACAGGACAGATTTGCCCATCACTATAAATAGTTTAAGGTGGCAAATGCATTGGGGTTCAGTTTCTTGGGTCCATCACTAGAAAGAATCACATTCACATTTCTTACGTTATTCCGTTTAGTGAATGGCTAATGCAAGTAACCATTCCCTCGTTACATGAATATCATATTGCCTGAATCCCATCCACCCCTGAATCGAATTTTGTCTTCTGGTTAATTATAAAAGCGTATTCCTGGTAATTATCACATCTGACAAAATCATTATTATATGGATATTTTATCCAAATTGCAAAATTACATTACATTACATTAAACTGAAGCTGACATCAAAAGTTAATATGGTTTTCATGTGCCTGACAACAATGGATGATGCTGAAAAGGTTTGTGTACTTTGGCTGAAATGTACAAAGGATATTTATGTATTTACACTACCTGGAGTCACAAGGTAATAACAACATGTTAATGAAGCCTGAAAAAGAGAAACATATATAATGTTTATCTTTTCACAATTTCTCAATTATTATGCTAATCCAGATAAAGCCAAGTGTTTATTTGCAGAGAAAGACAAATGCATTGCACACACCCTACTATTTTGGCACTGGCTGGAGTCAAGAGGGTGGTTGCTAGACATCATCATCAATGGGCTGCTTGTGAGGATGGACATATTGGACTTTTTTGCACTTTATTCATTACATTCTGGTTTTGTGGCATTACCACGGGTCTCTGTGCTCCGTTTCGGAGCCCTGTAGGATCCAAATTTATCTCTTAATGGGTCAGATTCAATTCAGCGAGAAAAGGTTTATCATGTAAAAATTCATGGACGAGATTCTATTTCAGTTGCACTTCAATTCAGAAAAACTTTTCTCACTGTTTATCATGTGAAACCTGTATTGAAGTCTATGGGGAAAAAACTAGAAGAGAATTTGGAGAAAAGTTTTTTCTCCTCGAATGGAATCTTGTCCATGAGTTTTCACGTGATAAACCATGAGATAACTTTTTCTAATTAAATTGAATATGGCCCAATATTATATATATATAATAAAATAATTTGAATTAACCAGATTGTGAAAAAACTCGATTAAATCAAGCGAAAACACGTATTGTTTGAATTTTTTGGGCTTGTTTCTGAATTTTTCTTGAGTTTTTGCCCAAAAATGGTCAGATTTTCAGGCTAAACTCAGCCCAGACCATAATAACTTCAATTTGGAAGGGTGGTGGCTAGACATCATCATCAATGGGCTGCTTGTGAGGATGGACATATTGGACTTTTTTCACTTTATACTTTACATTCTTGTTTTGTGGTATTACCATGAGTCTCTTTGCTCCGTTTCGGAGTCCTGTAGGATACAGCTGACTGTGGAAGTAAGCTTTGTATAGGTGACAAGAGGGAGGGGAAAGGCATGCAGGTGTCTCCCCCCACCAATCCCCTAACTTGCACGTCATTTAGACACAGACATTAGGGAAATGCTGCTATGTGCACTAAGCACTGGATTTTTGATCCAGTGCCCAGTGCAGAGAGCATCATTCCTGGGGCACAAGAGCTTGAGCACATTATGGGTATAGGAAAACTATACCCCCAAAATAAACACTTAAGCAACAGATAGTTCATATCATATTAAGTGGCATATTAAAGAATCTTTCCAAACTGGAATACATATTTAAGTAAATATTGCCCTTTTACATCTCTTGCCTTGAGCCACCATTTTGTGATGGTCTGTGTGCTGCCTCAGAGATCACCTGACCAGAAATACTACAACTCTAACTGTAACAGGAAGAAGTGAGGAAGCAAAAGACACAACTCTGTCTGTTAATTGGCTCATGTGACCTAACATGTATGGTTTGTTGGTATGTTTGTGAGTGCAGTGAATCCTACGATCCCAGGGGGTGGCCCTTATTTTTTAAAATGGCAATTTTCTATTTATGATTACCCAATGGCACATACTACTAGAAAAGTATATTATTATGAAAATGGTTTATTTACATGAAGCAGAATTTTACATATGAGCTGTTTTATGCAATATCTTTTTATAGAGACCTACATTGATTGGGGGGTATAGTTTTCCTTTAAGTTGTGAGCTTTTGCGCCTCTTTGTGCTCTAGCACTTGTGCCCTGAGAACGACAAAATGAGCCCTTATATGTTTTTTTCAGAAAAGTAGCATCGACAAATTTGGCATTTGTTTTAAGCTGGCCATACATTTTGAGTTCTCTGCCGATATGGCCACCTTTTAGTCTGGGGGCGAACAATCATATAATAAATGAGACCCACAGAGAATCACCAGATGAGGACCCTAACAACATACTTTTCAAACCTGCGGGATAGCTATCTGCCCATTTTTAAGTCAGGTATCAGTCAGGAATGCCCTCCTTAGGATCCCATGCACAGGGCAATATGCTGCCAAATCAGCACCTTTTATTGGCCACTTCACTAAGGAACATTTGATGGCACCTGAACACTATTCAAGGCTCTCTTGTTTCTCTCAGTTTTCATACTGTGGTTGGTGTCTGGATCTTACTTAGCAAACTTTTGCCTAAATTAAGCTACTGTCATTTTCTGTTGGTCTGAACCTTTCTAATGATCTCCATGTGTTGTAAACCCCATAAATAGTGTAGGATTCATTATCTGGAACCTCATTATCCAGAAAGCTCCGAATTATGGAAAGGCCATCTCCCATAGACTACATCCAATCAAAGACACAATTGTTTGTTTAGTTACCTTTTTTTCTCTGTAATAATTAACCTGTACCTTGTACTTGATCCCAACTAAGATACCATGAATCATTGTTTAGGCAAATTAATCCTATTGGGTTTGTTTAATGTTTAAATGATTATTTAGCAGACTTAAGGTATGAAGATCCAAATTATAGAAAGATCCCTTATATGGAAAGCCCCAGGTCCTGAGCATTCCAGATAACAGATTGCAATACCTGTAAAAGAAGCCAGCAGTATGTATAGCCTAATGACATTGCAGGGGTTATTTACTAAAATCCAAATATATCTCATAATGGGCCACATTCAATTCAATGAGCAAGGGGTTTATCAAGTGAAAACTCATGGACAAGATTTAATTTTATTTAATTCAGAAAATCATATCTCACTGTTTATCATGCGAAAACTCTATTGGCATCCCGTCCAAGAATTTTTACGTGATAAACCATGAGATAACTTTTTCTCAATGAATTGAATCTGGCCTAATATTATTAAAAAAACATAACCAAACTCCCATCCCTGATTTTAACTTATTTATTAAATAAAATAACTTGAATTAATCAGAGTGAAAACTCGAATCATATGAATTTTTGGACTTTTTTCCTGAATCGAGGTATATGAAATATCTAAAAAGTCCAATTTTTTTTTTCACCAAAAAATCGAGTTTTTGTCAAAAAAAAGAATTTTTTTAAGTTTAGTAAATAACCCCCTAATAGCAACAAAACTCTTACTTCTCCAATCAGAAGGTTTGACAATATATTTATCCTCCTTTACAAAGAGCAATCACTTTGGGGCCTGACACACAATAAGAAAACTATTTCTTCTATGAATATGATGCAATGATACATTGATATGTATAGAGAAAGAGACCAATATCAGCACTCATAGAAAACCCTCCTTCAAAACAAGTACTTGAATGTCAAGATCATATTGTTTTTGTATCTGTGCACAAAGTGACCACAAGTTGTACCTTGATCTGCAGGAAACCCTCGCCCTTTCTCAATGCAGCCACCAGACAGGGGGGGAGGGAATGTTTCTTTCCTTTTGAAATTGCATTACAAATTACGTAGGAGTGAACTACGGGTCACATCACAGCAGGGTGCTAAAGTTATGAAAAACCTCAGCACCAGATCTGTCTGGATAGGTTATCCACTCGGAAAATGTTACGTTGTATGTTCCATATTGTACAATTAGATGGTGTTTTTGAGCAGGGCCCTTGGGAACTCAAGAAAGGATGTTTTTTTTCTTTAATTCACAATATGTGAGGTCAGGAATATACTCTTGGGAATGGCAGAGCTCAGGCAAACAACATGGTTATGTGAGTTGCTGTACTTCGAATTTTGTCAATCGTGAGAGAAACACAGTGAAACATCTATGTATTAATCACTAATGAGTGGTAGTAAATTAATAGTATGAAATTCAGGTTTCATTTATGAAGTAAATTGGATAAATATGTAATAAGTAAAACCAACGTACTCTTTCCAGTTGAAATTAAGATACGTTTTATTAAAGGGACATTATCTGAGATTTATTAAAAGAGATAGATCCTTTAAATAGTAGTGTATAATTTTGCTATACAGTAGCAGTATAAGTACTCAATTTACTTGTGTGGCGGAGAAAGTAGAAGTATTTCATTAAGTGAGTAACCACATGGCATGGGATTAATGCATTGAGGCAAAACGGTGGCACCATAGAAAACAACATTTAAAAAGTTATTTGTTAACTTGAAAACCCTGTTTGTAAAGGCTATGAGATATCACTTCCTATGCATTTACACTCCTTAATTTGCCTCTGGAAATTGAATTTATTGGGAACTACCAACCTTGTTAGACCATCTAGTAGCATAAATATAGACAATTCCCCACATCATTATAAATTAAATAAGGTCGATGAAGAAAATTAATTATTCTTGTGTTGATATTGAGCTGAATTTATAGAATGAGTAGAATGAGATTTTGCTTATCCAATATTTAACATCATACAAACTAATTGTAAGATACTTGCAACCCTTTAGCAAAAATAAGCATTATTCTAGCTTTCTAGCTCCCCCAACCCTGATTTCACAGAACAGATGGAGGGTCTAAAGGTCCCCATAGACGCGACGATTCTTCTTGCCGAACGACCGATTTTAGGGAAGCCTGACCAATCCTTCGAAATTATTGTGCGGTTAGTGGGTTTCGAACAATCGTACATCTTAGGATTTTCAGGAAATTGATGGGCCAGGTCAAAAAATCGATGTCGGTCCCAGTGCAATCTATCTATGTTTGCCGGACCAAGCAGGCAGCTCCCCTTTGTTTTCCTGGCAAATTGGTCTTTTTAGTTGATGGTAAATTCGTACGATCGTACGATCGTTCTGAGAAGATCGTGGTCTCACGATCAGGATCTGATCTTTTAAAAATCTCAACATCCATGACCAGCTTTAGTCCTGATATTTCTTGAGCTCAATCAGATATAATTTATGCTTGGGACTTTCACTTTTTTCAATTTTCTACAAACTTAAGCTTTAACTTCTGTTCTGTAAATCAGTTACACAATTTACTATTTTTGACTCACAAAGCAAAGTCATTCATAAAGTTCCTGCAATGCTACTGCAAGATCTGACTGTGCAGGATTCAATTCAGTTGATGGTGGCATTGAGACCTGTGCTTCAGAAAAGGCTCTTAGATTTCTCACAAAATGCCCGTAGCTCTAGTGGTGTGAGCTACAGTATTTTTGTAACTGATGATGAACAGCTGAGCACTAAACTACAGATCATACCTTATCAGTGTTGGACTGGGCCAGCGGGACACCTGGGAAAAAAAAACAATGGGCCCTGGTCTTTATGGTCGACACTGACCCAGACCTGCCCTCCTACCCAGACCATCCCCTTTCCTTTGCCCCAGACCAGATCGGGGTAAGAGGGAAGTACACAGTGTTGTTGCGGGAGGCAGAGTCTGGAAGCGAAGAGAGATTCTGCACCGGTAGGAAGGTCCTTTCATTTTCATGGTGGGCCTTGGCAGTGGCTCTCCCGGTGGGCCACAGACGTACCAATACCTTATTTCCATATCAAAGAGAAGGCAGTAGCAGAATATGCATAGTTCACACAAGTTAGGGAGTGTCAGGAGGTGTAGTCTCCATTGGGGCCTTGCAAGGTCGAACTGAGCCAACGGGACACCGGGGAAAAAAAACTATGGGCCACTGCCATCATGGGCCCCGCTAGCCCATGTTTGCTCTCCCCATCGTCTACCAGTGTAAAGCAGAAGAATGGCATATGGGACACAGCACTGGGGCCTTGCCCTTATTGCCTAATGCAAGCAGAAAAGTCAGGACTGATTTCCACCTCTCTCTGGACCCCGAGCCCACTGCACTTGCTCTCATAAATGACCCCAATAATCTTTGCCTGATGTAGTGAATAATTAGTGCACCATGTTTTGCCTAGAGCAGCTATAATCCTCTAATATGTTCTTACTTAACTGAAGAATAACGCTTAGATTGGATCTACAATATATAGCTTCTGCAAAGCAGCTGGAAGGCAGTGTAGTCAGCCGTGCCCAGTGTATTGTCACATTCACCAACTCTCTGCACAATTGGCATCTTGTACTCGTGATTAAAACCCTTTTTGGGTTTTTGTTTTAGAGAATGTTGATTTACAATGGAAACATAAAGAAGAAGCTTATAGTATTTAACATTATGAGGAAGAATAAATCTATCCTGTCTGATCAAGGAGGCAAGAAATCCTCTGATGCATTTATTTTAATTAAAAAAGGCTCTTGGCTATTTAACACTCCAATCTATTCTGCCGTTCTAACACTTCAGTGAACAAAGGCTTTTGTAAAATACTTACCAGCTATAGTCTACATTTAATACGCAACAATGCAATTGAAATAATGATGTTCCATCAGAATGACTGGTCTCACATAGCTGAAGGTATATGCGATAATGAAGGTTTCTAACTCCTCACATTGATATCCAGCATACCTGGAAACCATTTTATAACATTCACCAGCATTCACCAGGGTTAGACTTAGAAATTTTATAGGTGGTAAGGTGAGTGGGTAACTGGGTAGGCAGGGGTCCTTTGGGAAGGTGGATAATATTGGAAGGATACTTGGATAGGAAGAAGGACCCAGGTTATGTCTGTTTATATATACATCATGTAAATATTATTGTTAATAAAGAACTGTGGCCTTCTCTACCCAGTTGTGGTTGGGGGTTAAATTTGGTTGATGGGTACTGCAGCCTTCAACACTATACTGGTCATGGAATGTCTGGCCCTTTTGTGTCTGCAATGGCTGCTGCTGATTTTTCAGGGCAGAAGCAGAGAGTCTGTAGTCTTAGAACCCAGAGGGTAAGCAAGTATGGGAGACCAGCTCTGTGCAACAATGTTTTTTTGCCTCAGCACAGAATGACTTGATTGGCCCTGAAAGCTGGGAGCAGAGCACCTAGTTTTCCCAAGGATTAGGCTTTGTTGTAAAGTCTACAGATGGAAGAGTCAGGTGTAATTACAGTCAATAATCAATACAGATCATGATTGGATTGTGAGAATCTGTTTTGTTTGGTTTGAACATTTAAACTATACTGAACATGGGAGCATCAGCTACAAAGAAATGGCAGATTGACTGGCACATCATGACATTTATAATTTTACCTAAGTTATAGCTCTGTGTCTGAATAGATTTGCTCATCTGCACTAAAGCCCAGCATGAGTGCAGTTATTTTCATTGTCCCCCATTTCGGTGTGGGTTGATAGGCCTACTTCAAAGCTCCTTCCCTTTATTCTGAATGTCCTTCAGCTGCATCACAAGCAAGATATTATAGTTGTTCCTCTTGTCTGTAACATCACAGATCGCATTGAATTATTGAACAATCAGTGGAATTATTAAAATCAGTAAAACTTGCTAGAAAAAGGTACCGCTATTGACAAAGGCATTACAAAGCCACAGAAGACGCAAGATAAGATTTATGATAAAAACATATTTTGTTGCCGAAATCTCTCAGGGCCACACTTTCAACACAATGCATTTTCATGTGGACATTTCCACCAAAAGTAAATTCCATGAGAATCAGTTCATGGTGTCTCTGGGAGATGTAGAGCCATGTTACTTCTTTATGAAAGGCACATATGTCACTATCCTTGCCTGAAGTGCAGAGCTGTCTACCCCAGCTTCCATGTCAAGGGGGGTCCCTGTGGCAGACCCAGAAGTGACTCTGCACACTGCCAGAAGTGGTGTAATGTGCAAATGCTCTCCTGAAGCCGCTGGATGCAACCCACACCTGCGCATTTGCTTCATATGATGTCACATAGCAAATTTAGATTTTTTCCAAGAATCTCAAAAAATTCGGGGTTTTCCTATTTATTTAGAAACTTCTAAAAATTCAAGATTTATTAAGTGTAAAAATCACGAGGATTTTGGATTTTTTTCGCTAGGAATTGTCAAAAGAATTCAAATTTTTTAGAGGTTTTCCAGATATTCAGATTTTTTAGGGCATTGTTCAGCTGAATTTTCCAGAAATTTAAGAAATGTAGAGTTTGTGAGTTTAGTCGTGGCTTCAAAAACCCCTAAAACTATAAAAATCTGACCTAAATGCTAACTGCAGATGTGCACCCCAGAATTTAAAGGGAACCTTTTAAAAAATCAAGAGCATGCAGTAGAATAACAAGAGGTCTTGGGGTGAAGGCACCAAAATGGGGTAACTCCCAAAGAAATAGTGGGAGTTGACAGCTCTGCTAATGCTCATAATTTCCCCATACAATGAAATCAGTGCAACTGGCCATCCTCATGAGTCACCATAATGAAGTCTGAACTAATCGAGTGTAACTATAGAGAAGTGTGCAGCGAATTTTGATGCAAGTACAGGTATGAGACCTGTTATCCAGAATGCTTCTGACCTGGGTCTTTCTGTAATTTTGATATCCATGGTCCACAGTCTAATCAATAATTTAAAATGAAATAAACCCAATAGGATTGTTTTGTTTCCAAAAAGGATTAATTATATCTTAGTTGAGATCAAGTACAAGGTACTGTTTTATTAATACAGAGAAAACTTATTAATAAATATTATTAACTTAAATGGAGTCTATGGGAGATGGCCTTCCATCTTCGCAGGGCTTTCTGGATAACGGGTTTCCGGATAACGGATCCCATTCGGAATAATGTGTTTCCTGGATAATGGATACCATACTGTTCTGTGGGTGTAAATGAGCATCTTCAATATTACATCACTAAATGTGACATTTTCTTCTTATTAATGTTATTTTTTTCTGTTTTCAATACATTCTCCAAATGGCATATTAATCAGATTGCTTCTGAGTGAGTGAGTAATTGAGCAAGGTCTCCCTATGTGGGGTCATCCTATGCATGTGCAAAAGACATGTGCTTCCAACAGTTTCAATAAGCAACTATATCCTAAATAAATCTGCAGCGATGTGCTTACAATTTATAAGCACGTCATAAAAATCACAGCTACAAAGATGTTGTTTTTCTCTATAAAAGATATTACAGATATTGCAGGATCACAACATTATTTTTCAATGTGCGGAAAGACTGTCATATTAAAATGCATAACAATCCTTTAGACAGAGTGCGCCTGTAATGTCTTATAATTTATTGCACATGTTTACTTAGTGTTAATCATACTTTAATGATAGCTCTTCAGCAAAGTTTTCTGACTACTACTAGGGAATCTTGGCTTTTCTATGGCAGGCTTGTGTTCTTGAGGATTTCCCTGTAATTGACATAAGTAAATGATTTCCTGCCTTGTTTGATGACAGTGAAGCAGAAACTATTTGTCCTTTAAGGTGTCCTGAGTGGAATAAGAAAAGCATCTAAGTATACCCAGTGTGGCTTTGATAGGAAAGTAATTAAAGTCACCGACTAAGCACAAAACATGTTTGAGTCAGATAACAATACAATTGACTGTAATGGCCCCTCTGCTGAAGGACAATAATCAAAAGATGTGAGTGAAACTATAGTTGGTCTGGGTAATTTTATTGATAAGCCAAAATATGTTATTGGTAGGGATGGGCGAATTTTTTCGCCTTGTTTTGCCACGGAAATTATGCCCATAGACTTTGCTGCGTGTCAAAAAAATTTTGGGCATCGGTGACAAATGGGTCAAATTTGACCAAGCCTAGTTGTTGGCATCCCAGATAATTAATTGTTATTAAATGCACAATAATGAAAATAAGAGGGATGTTGTGTTGTTAAAATAAGATACAGTGGCAACAGGATATTCCTAGTATGTCACATGAAATATGGAATGAAGTACTTGAAACCCTTTTTGAAAATCTTAGCCAGAATATTAGTCTCAGAACTAGACCCAATGATATGATATCCATACTACTGACATGTGCAAGGAAATCTCTTACATTAATATGGAAGGCTCAACACCCCCTTTGATTTCCCTTTGGAGGAACTAATTACAGATGAAGTCACTTTGTTTTATGTGTTTAACACAGAATAACTCAACTCATTTAACTCACTTATCCCATTTAAAACAGAAAGGTTAAATGCATTAAATGATTTAACATGACTTTAAATAACACCGTTTTTTGAGTTTATCTTGCGTCATGACACATTAAACACACAAATCCAAGTGGCTTTATCTGTAAATGCCATTCCTGATGTATTCCGGGTTGTCCGGATACATTTCTTAAGATATGATTCCCCTGGTTAGATCTTCACTGATTTTGAACGACCCGTAAGAACTCTGTCCAGAGTGGGAGACCCTAGCTACCTCTAACTATGTCTTCATGTACTTCTCCCCACCCCTAGACAAGGTTATTGAGTGCAGTGCTTCACATGACACCCATAGTTACCAAATAGAACCAGCCAGAGACTTCAAAGCCACTACACCATTGTTATTCTACGCAAAGCTTATTAGTTCAGCTGTTTAAAGCTGGCCATAGATGTAAAGATTTTTAAAAGATCCAATCCTCATCGTGAGACCACGATTTTCTTGGAACGATTGTACGATCGTAGGAATTGTCCATCAACTAAAAAGACCAATTTGGCAGGAGCTGCCTGCTTGGCCCTGCAAACATAGATAGATTGCACTGGGACCGACAAAGATTTTTGTAACCTGGCCGATCAATTTCCTGACAGATGTCGGCCAAAAAATCATAAGATGTACGATCGTTTAAATCCACTAACTGCACGATTATTTCGAAGGATTGGTCGGACTTTGCTAAAATCGGTTGTTCGGCAAGAGAAATCTTTGCGTCTATGGGGACCATAACTCTAGTACATAGACGTTATACTAATTATAAGGATTATATTATGCATCTGTGTGCCTTTAAGGCCGGGGTAGCCTATGACTTATTGTATGTTCTTCCTTATGATTTCTCTTTAGTTCTATTAATACACAGTTTGTACCAATAAAAATTCCTTTGTTAACAAAAATATAATAACACAAACGTTAGATCACTAAGGCATGGAAAAATAATGCCTCTTGGAGACATATGCTTGCAGCAGTTGTTTATAACATTTCCTACTGTAAATTGACGGTATCCCCCCATTTCAACATTAGTTCAATAAATAGCGCTTGTGTTGGGCATATATTATGCCTATAGTTTTTATAAAGATTTTTATCGATTGTAAATTTATGGGGGTTTTTTTTAAAGCAAGAGGAATTCCAAATTCCTGGTTCTTGCAAGGTTCACCGATCTAGAGCCTAACAAACATTGCAGTTGAGGGAAGGGAGGGGATTGATTATACAGAGGACTTCTCAATACTCTGCTTAACTACTTTGTAAGAACCAGGAAGTTGGAATTTCACTTACTTTTAATTGTATTCTTGGCCTGTTTAGTGTAAGACAAAACAAAAACCCAATGAAACAATAGTTAAAAGCATGTTCATTACAATTTCTGTTCAATGTCCCTAACAGCTAAGAATGCCAGTTTTTAGAAAGGTCTAAATTTACATTTGCTGAATCCCTTCTAAGTGAGCATCTCAAATCCTGCCATTTTATGTACATGAAATTATATATGGATGCCAAGAACATGAGAATCTTTGCATGAGATTTACTTATCGGAGCATGAAGGCATCTAGACTCAAATTATCTATGCCCATGTCTGTTACATTACATTATTTTGTTTATGATGTGATTTCTGGATGAATTCATAGATTTGATTGTTGAGCTGCTAGCTTGGTCTTGCCTGTAGTATTTTATAACATCAGTTATATTGGTAGTTAAATTAAATGCAGTTTCAAGATGAATGCAGTATAAAAAAGAAAAGAACAAGAAAGAAAAAATATGGCAAAATAAATGAACAAGAACATGGTCAGTCAGCAAAATCATGGTAAATAATATTTAGCACTGATATAGTTTAACATATCATTAATGACTTTTTTATAGGATACATTCAAGAAGATATAAAGCTCTCAACTCCAGACCCCAATTTCACAAAGATGGCCATTTCAAGATATTTAACCATAAAACCTATACTAGATAAAACCCCTAATATACAGTAATGCAAGCCAGCTCAAAAGAACATGTTTTTGTTACATTCTTGGGATTAAGGATGTATTTCGGGGTCTGCTTTGCTCCATGCTTTTATTGGAATTCAACCTGGCCCCTTTGGAATAATTTTCAATTAAGATTACAGTGTTCGGTCATGAAGGGTAGACTTGGGGATTATTTGGGTGGTGTATTTAAAATGTTAAACCTCTGAGTTTCATTTATTAAGGGCACAAGTTCTACCCATGATGAGCTTTCTGCTGCCTAAAGGTCCTTCTTTTAGCAACTTGTCTTTCATTAAAAACTAAACCCTTAAAATTAATCTAGAGATGCCTTATTTTACAGTATATAATGAACTTGTTGAACCAGCCTCAAGATTCACCATCTCTATAGTAGTAATGAACCAGGCCTTCAAAGTTGTCACAGGAGTTTCTCATCTTGAATTTTGTACGAAGTCTTTGACAAGATAGAGAGAGAGATACACATGAGGTCCTCTGCACTGAACCCATTATCAATATATTAAAGGAGAACTAAAGCTTAACCAAAGAAGTAGGCTAGAAATGCTGTACTTTTGGGCTTCTGTATCAGCCCAAGGCAAGCACAGTCATTTAGCAGTAAAGATCTGTGTCTCCAAAGATGTCCCAGTAGCTCCCCAAATTCTTTTCTGCACATTCACTTCACATGCTCTGTGCTGCTGCCTGTAACTGAGCTTAGGGACTGACTCAAAATATACAGTAAGAATAGAATATAAATGTCACAATATAAGACTGATTAGTAATTAATACATATAATTACTACATGGCAGCACAGAAACCAGTGCAACCAGCATCAGAATTGAATATTCAGCTTTGTAGCATCACCTTATATTACAGTCAACCTCATTTTCTGCTTGATAATTAGTGACAACCCCTAAGCTTAGCTTCTCAACAGCTGCTCAGAGTCTGTGTTGCAGACACTTTCCAAGATGGTGTCCCCCTGTGACAAGTTTGAAGTTCTGGATCATTGCTGCTATTGAGAAGCTGATATTTTACACTTGTACAATAAGTTCAGTATATAAAATATGCCATTTTTAGCTATAATCATTTTTAGGGTTTAGTTCTTCTTTAAGGAAATTGAGACATTTTGTGCCTTAGGCTACTAAAAACATGCCCTGCTCTTTTAACAAAACAGGAATTGTTTCTCCATGTATGCATTCAGTGATGGGCAAATTTGGGGCATTTCGATTCACGAAAAATTCACGAAACGGCGCCTGCCTCGCAGTTTTGATGACGCCGACGAATTTTTGCGGCAGTTTTGTGAATTTATTTGCGCCTGCCAAATAAATTCATCCATCACTAATTGCAATATATTTAAACTGTATTCCAAAAAAGATGTGAGAACCTCCAGTGTTAAAGAAGCAATTAATTAAAAAATTAGAAAATTTTATTAGGACATAAAAACCTATATATTTAAACTGGCCAACTATGTCAAAGTCATCCCTGGTATGGCCAGTCCTACACTCAACTTTCATCTGTTCATTAAATCGAAGCCTTCTTCAGTAAATGAATACATAACACAGTGTTACTAGCATTTAAGTAACACTGTGTTATGTATTTTTTCATTTAGTGATTACGGCTTCGATGTAGGGGCCAAAACGTTGAATAAATCCACTTCTCATTTTTCACAAGACCTATGAATTCGGTTGTGACTATGTTGCACCAATATTACCAGCACCCAGGCATTTTTCCTTATGTTTTTTTAATGGCACCAGAACACAACTTTGTGTATATATATTTATATATATATATATATATATATATATATATATATATATAGAGTCAATGGAGGAGCCGGCACTCTCGTCAAACGATTCAACCTTGCCTGGGTGCAGTGTCCAAAAATTTTTGAAATATTCATCCCACAAAGAAGGTCCGCACTCTCAGGGCTTATATTGAAATAAAAATTGTTTTTATTAACTAAACGACTAACGTTTCAGCCTCTCCGAGGCCTTTCTCATATATATATATATATATATATATATATATATATATATATATATATATATATATATAATGGCTCAAAAGAAGCTAGCACACACAGGACTTATGGAGAAAAAAAGGTTTTTATTTTAACAGAAAAAAAGGTTTTTATTTTAACAGAAAAAAACTAACGTTTCGGCTAGGTCCCTAGCCTTTTCTCCACTTTGAGAAAGGCTTAATTATTCTGTTAAAATAAAAACCTTTTTTTTCTCCATAAGTCCTGTGTGTGCTAGCTTATTTTGAGCCATTGTAAATACTAATACATAGCTCTGCACCCAGGCACCTTATACCAGTATACGTGCTGTGCCGGCATTTCCAGTTCTATATATATATATATATATATATATATATATATATATATATATATATATATATATATATATTTTTTTTTTTTTTTTTTTAATATATATATATATATATATATATATATAAATAAATGCAATCAGAAGCACTCACGGTTGCAGTGATCAAAGTATCTCTTTTATTGGAGTGTCACAAACTACCCCACATCAACGCGTTTCGGTTCTCTCAGAACCGTCGTCAGGTTCCTGACGACGGTTCTGAGAGAACCGAAACGCGTTGATGTGGGGTAGTTTGTGACACTCCAATAAAAGAGATACTTTGATCACTGCAAACGTGAGTGCTTCTGATTGCATCTATTTGTTGTACCCCTGAGGAGCACCCGGGACTTGATTTATTGAGGGTGAGTGCCGGTGAAGCATTTGACTATATATATATATATATAAATATATTCAGTATATTGTGCGTCAGTGCCTAAGCTCAGTAACTGACAGCAGCACAGAGCATGTGCAGTGAGTGAATCAGCAGAAAAGAAATGGGAGGCTACTGCTAAAGGGCTGTTGTTGCCTTGGGCTGGTACAGAAGCATAATGTACCACATTTCTGCCATACTTCTCTAGTTAAGCTTTAGTTCTCCTTTAAAATGTAATTGAATTAAAACTGGAGTGTGGTTTCTGGGTCCTGTCAACCAAGTTTTATTATTCTGTTCAGTCTCTCTCCATTGTCAACAGACAATAACTTTCACTAACTATCACTAACGACAACAAACTCTTGGGGATTTCTCTCAACACAATTGTGTTGGCACACTGTGTGAAAATGGCAGTAATTTACATTTTTATTGGCTCCCTTAAAAGATCCCATAAAGTCGTACTGCTTAATAAGTGTGGCCCTTTCCTTTAGAGATGTCAATGCATATTTCATTATTTAAAAACTAATTAGAGGAGTTGTTAAATATTCTGCTCCCTTGACGTCCATGCATTGGTAGAGACTAATAATTCAAGATAATCACCAAATGCTTGCTAGGAATTCATGGAATGCTAAAATGCTGTGTTCTCTTTGTGGAGTCAGTCTAGAAGAATAAGAAATCAAAATTTCTTTTCAAATAATAATGACATATCTTCACTAATGGCAAAGAAGCTTTCAGATTTCATCAGTTTGCAATTAACATTTTGTGCCTATCAGGAAAGCTCACAAACTGACCTATTTCATATTAGACAGAATGCTAATCCAGACACCCACTGCTCATCTCTTTAAAAAAGATCTCCTTTCATAACCCA
The DNA here is from genome assembly GCA_038501925.1 of Xenopus petersii. Lineage (NCBI taxonomy): Eukaryota > Metazoa > Chordata > Amphibia > Anura > Pipidae > Xenopus > Xenopus petersii. Next base: position 41,783,434 of record CM076682.1, on the reverse strand, counting down.
TTCAAGTGCATGCTTATTTAGCTGAATGTTATGTTCAATTACATTGTTTTTTCAAAACATGAAACAAGTATCTTTAACATTTCTATTTAATATGTATGTCATTTAGCAATTCATTAATATTGCATTTGAAGGGAAAAAGTACATCCTAAAATTACTTTCTAATTTGTAAAGCAAAGTACTCAGTTGGGGAAAGTTAATGCTTTCCTGGGTTTCAAAACAGCAGATTACTTTATATTATAAAGGGTGGAAATACCATTTCTTAAAGCCTGTAAGGTGCCATGTTAGATTTCTAGGTCAGCCCACGGTTTAAAGTAGCTGTTCTAGTGTTATGTAGCACAAAACTAAATACACAAAAGCATTAGGAACCATTCATATTAGATACATGTTCTCAGTCTGAGTACTATAGGCCTGTTAGTTTGACATTGGTTATAGAAAAGCATTTGGAGGGAGTAATTAAGGAGAAGATACTGGAATACATTGCAAATCAGAATACTACCCAAGTTGTGCCAGCATGGTTTTATAATTGAGAAGGATTTGGGGGTTTTGTTTTTGTTTTACAGGCTAGGCAGTGTCAATCAGTGGCTACTAAAGTACATTCTTGTATAATATAAAAAAAGGCATTTATAGATCACTGGTAAGGCCTCATCTTGAGTATGTATTGCAGCTTTGGGCCCCAGTCCTTAAAGGAAAGTTGTTTCACACTTGGGGGTGCCAAATGTTAGGCACCCCCAAGTGAATGTATTGACTTACCTGAAACTCCTATCAACAGAAAGCTGCACCAGCCGGGGGTTATTCCAGCAAGCACCACGGAGCGATCCTCTTCCGGCTTCTTCTTGTTTCTCTCGGCCGGCCAGCTATTTCATTCTACTGCACATGCGTCTGCCCTGGGAAATTTGAAGGAAGAAGAAGACGGAAGAGGATCACTCCATGGTGCTCGCTGCAATAACCCAGAGTCAATGCAGTTTTCTGCTGATAGGAGCACCGGCCCGGGGTTTCAGGTAAGTAAATACATTCACTTGGGGGTGCCTAACATTTGACAACGACTTTCCTTCTCCTTTAATAGGGAATTTAACAAGCTGCAGAGAGTACAGAGACATGCAACTGCACTGTGAAAGGAATGCAGAAATTAAACTATAGGAACAACTATCAAGTTCTGTATTGTTCTCTCTAGAAATACTTGAAATGATATATATTTTCACATAGAAAACAACAAAGGAAACCAAGTCAAGCTATATAGTGTTGGCAGATTTCCTAAATGGCTGTATGAGTGGTTTGATGGCTCCTTGAACAACCAGTGTTGTTAGTAGACAATAGGTGAATGACTCCTGATGATACATATTTGGCTTTCACATGTATTTCTGTATGTATTTATTTTTGTGGGTTTTTTTTAGATTTATTTAAAGGTTTGTGTCATTTTGACATTGTGTGTTGATTTGGGTGGGCTCATGTGGATGTTTAGGGGTTCATTTTGAACTGATATTTCAGGATACTGCAGCAGGCTCATATTCTGACTTGAGGAATTAAAATATTGTTCCTTGAACTTTGTAGTGTTTATGTATTATAGCAGTGGACTGGAACATACTGACATTTGAAGAGTCTTATTAATTTCACACGTCTTCATAGAAAAGAGCACAGCGGGATTTGGTAAACTGTGTGATTTTGCCCTTTTTGGCCTGCCTGTAATAAATATTGATTTGATTGTCCAGATTGTTATCTTAAGCTGAGTGGAGAGGGAGAAGGAGAGAGGTTTAGTAGAATTTAGCTCATGTTAACTGCCAGGCTAGAAAACAAGTTGGTAATTTATAGGCTAATAAGGGGACAAATGGACAGCCTGGAACTGGTAATAGCAGATGAAATGCAGGAGTGTTGATTAGAGCTGTTTCCACACTGGATTTATTTAGTAGTTTGCTGATTTAAATGGTCTCCTAATGGCCCCTTGTTTTTTTTTAATAAAAAGCGAATGACTGTAAATGATGTGAGATGTCTGCAGTTAGGTGGGGAAATGGCCTGGAATATAAAGATGGAATCTTTAGCCACCTGATCTTATTCTGCATTAATCCTTCCTTTGTTTAAGTGGATAAGTGCTTTTCATTGGCAAGTCTCGTGGCCATTTATTGTCTGTCCTCCCCCATCTGCCTGCGCCATTCATCTCCACACCTTCTCCTTTACTTATTCTTCTTGATGTACTGGGCATAAATGGTTAAATATGAATGAAGTATCTGCATTCTATAGGCTGGAGCTACATTTTCCACTTACATAGGGATCATAAAGATAGTAAATGCCAAGCTCTGGCAACTGAAGTGAAGCATGCAAGTTCAGAATTGAACATTTCTGTACATTATCATTATACAAATGGAATACACATGGCACTGAAAATCGGTTTAGTAAAGTGTAAAGCATTGAATATGGCTTGATATCTGCACTTTACACGATAAATAGAGAGGGTGAAGAATTATCATGCTGTTTTGTGCTATGGTAACAAGTACTCTGGCTTGGAAGAATATTTGTTGTACTTACTCTATTGGGGTCCATTTATATAAGTCATTTTGGTTTTCAGATCTTTGAACAAATACTTCTGAGAGTTTTTTGGAAAAAGTTATCAGGGTTTAGTGAATGGCAAAACAGAGTGCTAAGTGTTTAAAGGAACAGTAACATCAAAAGATACACACAGATAATCCTGTACTGGCAGCCCTTCTCTGTCTGATAATATCTCCATATTTTGACTTTCAGACAAGACTTTTTGTCTTTGCAAAATTTAATGGGCAGAAAGTTAATTGCAAACTTTATACATTACAGTGACGGACCTGAGAAACTGTACTGCTTAAAGGAACAGTAACATGAAAAAATTAAAGTGTTTTAAAGTAATAAAAATAGAATGCAGTGTTGCCCTGCACGGGTAAAACTGTGTGTTTGCTTCAGAAACACTACTATTGTTTATATAAATAAGCTGCTGTGTAGCAATGGGGGCAGCCATTCAAAACAGAAAAAGATCAGGTTACACAGCAGATAACAGGCCCGGACTGGCAATCTGTGGGTAAAACAACTGCCAAGGCCGGTATTACAAATTTACCGGCAATGTAGCTGCCGGTAAATTTGTAATACTCCGAACAAAAGCCCTCGGCCCGCCCCCAACCTGCTCAAAATGTTCCTTTTTTGCTGCCTTCTGGCCAATCGTGCTTTCTGGCTCCATAACTTTACGTCACAACCCGGCCTTTTCTACGTCACAACCTGCCCGTTTGTTCCTGCCCCCCACCCAGGTGTAATTAGGACCAGTTGAGATAATACTTTCCCTTGAATGTCACATCACCTTACATTCTCTCCACTATTTATCCTGTGCCATATACCGGTAGTCTTTTTTCAATTTCTGCCATTGCTTCACAGCAGCTTGTTTATATGAACTATAGTAGTGTTTTTGAAGCAAACCCATCAGTTTTACCAGTGCAGGGCAACACTACATGATATTTTCATTACTTTGAAACACTTTCATGTTTTGGAGTTGCTGTTCCTTTAATCGGTATTTATTTGTTGCAGTTTCTCAGGTCTGTCACTGTAATTTATAAAGTTTGCAATGAACTTTCTGCCCATTAAATATTGCAAAGACAAAAAGTCTTGTCTGAAAGTCAAAATACGGGGATATTATCAGACAGAGAAGGTCTGCCAGTACAGGATTATCTGAGCTATTGACTGTGATTTACAGGAACTCTATGTTTAATGCTGTGTAAGCCAATAAGTTTGTATTATTTATATATATTCCCATTCCACAGATGACAGAATATAACAATAGTGGAGTTTAAAGTCTAATATACAGGAGTCTCAGCAACATGACTGGTAGAAGCTTTATGCACTTCTAATATTAAATGCTTACACTCTATTATCATGGTTAAAGGTGTGGGTCACCTTTACATTTACTTTTAATATGTTATAGAATGGTTAATTCTAATCAACTTTTCCCCTCATTTAGCCTTCATTTTATTTTTTATAGTTTTTGATTTATTTGCCTTCTTCTTCTGACTCTTTCCAGCTTTCAAACGGGGGTCACTGACCCCATCTAAAAAACAAATGCCTGGTAAGGCTACAAATGAATAGTTATTGTTACTTTTTACTTATCTTTCTTTTCAAGCCCTCTCCTATTCATATTCCAGTCTTTTATGCAAATCAATACAAGGTTGCAAACTGGAGAGCTGCTGAACAAAAAAGCTAAATTACTTAAAAACCAACAATAAAAAAAAATGAAAACCAATTGCAAATTGTATCAGAATATCACATAAGTTCATGTAAAGGTGAACAACCAGCTTAAGGGAGGCCTACATTATGTAACATTTCTTACAATAGGAAAGTATGACCAATGCCTCATAGATAATGTACTTCCTGCCTGTAGTGATGGGCGAATAAATTCGCCAGACATGGATTTGCAGCGAATTTCTGTGTTTCGCCGCTGGTGAAAAATCTGTAGTGACAAAAAATATTTTCGGTGCCAGAATAGTCAAGCGCATTAAAATTGTTGCTCGTGAAATTTATTCGGACGCCCCCACCAATCAGATAAATGCTTTCATTGTTTTTCCTGCAGTAGAGTGAATAACATTTGTGAATGATTGGTTGTTATAAGCGACTGTAATGGTACAAGTTCTACCAGTTTTAGTGAATATATTTCAGAATTTAGAGAACAGAAACTGAATAATTCATGCACAAAAAAATGTTTCGATTTAAACTGGGAATTTGGCAATTTTAGTATTTGATATAATGCGAGGTATATAATGAAAGGTGTAAAGTGGAATGACATTTTACAAAAATAAAAGCAATAAGCCAAATTGCAATGTAATAATGTTCATGAGCCAGTTTATTACACTGCACATTTTAATTGACCATTGTATATTTTAAACAAAAAACTAAAATAAATACAATTACCCCATGTTTCAGGTTTGCTGTAATTGTAAGAAAACTCAAGCATGTTTTTTGCATCAATAGTTTTATTAATTCATGCTGGATTAGTTTACCACATTTAAAAAATAAATAAGAAGCTCCACAGTTTTATGTGGCAAACTTTTTATTACTTAAGAAAATACTTTATCAACTGTGATCAAATGTGTTTCAATCGCTCTTTCACTTGTTGCTTGTCATCCACTCTTCTGCATAAACGCGTGACATAGAAATATGCATACATCACAATGATATTTTCTTACAAAAACTTGTTTGGTTAATAGGATCTGAAGGAATGCATTATAATCCCAAAGGGGACTGAACATAGAAAGTCATGGAATGAATAGGCTTATAAATCAGTAGGAATTGCCAAAATCTATTTCTTTATCAACAGCAATCAAATGCATTTCATTCTCTCTTTCTCTTGTTTGCTTTCCACATATATGAGTTCTGAATAAAGATGTAACAAAAACTCCATTCTGCCTGCCTATAGTTATGGAATGGATTTTTGACACCTAGGGGAACATTTACTTAGCTCGAGTGAAGGAATAGAATAAAAAAATACTTTGAATTTCGAAGTATTTTTTTCGCTACTTCGACCATCGAATTGGCTACCTCGACCATCGACTACGACTTCGACTACGAATCGAACGATTCGAACTAAAAATCGTTCGACTATTCGACCATTCATTAGTCAAAGTACTGTCTCTTTAAAAAAAACTTCGACCCTCTACTTCGTCACCTAAAACCTACCGAGCATCAATGTTAGCCTATGGGGAAGGTCCCCATAGGCTTTCCTAGGTGTTTTTGATCGAAGGAAAATCGTTCGATCGATGGATTAAAATCCTTCGAATCGTTCAATTTTTCATTTGATTTTTCGTTCGATTGTATGAACGAAGGAAATGCGGTAAATCCTTTGACTTCGATATTCGAAGTCGAAGGATTTTACTTCGACGGTCAAATATCGAGGGTTAATTAACCCTCGATATTCAACCCTAAGTAAATGTGCCCCCTTATATATATGAATTTGTTTGTATGATTTTTTTGTTCAAGTATTTCTGGAGCACAACCAAATAAAGGCACATGTGCTAGGCTTTTAAACACATCACTAGAATAAGTACAATCTACCTATATCTATATATATATATATATCTATACATGAATGGTTCAAGGTAACTGCAAATCTGACCCTTTTATTGAAGATATATAGGGGGTTATTTACTAAAACATATTACCAGAAACAAAAAAATTGGCTCATTTACTAATAATTAAACTTGAAAAAAATTGCATCTGCATTCTTATGAATACCTCATATTTTTTGAGTTTATAAGCTTAAAAAACATGAATTTATCGAGTTATTGAGCAAAAACCAACATCAGACACCCCAAAACACCCAAACCCATCTTCAAATGGTTAATGGGACCTCTGCCATTGACTTTTAAATGAATTCAACAGGTTTTAGCTGGAATAATTTGGAATTCTGATTTTTTGCTGTTTTCAGGGATAATACATTTTTTAGCTGGAATAATTTGGAATTCTGATTTTTTGCTGTTTTCAGGGATAATACATTTCTAAAAATTCAAGTTTTTTTTCTCTAAAATTTCAAGTTTTTCTCGTGAAAAAGCTAGAATTTTTAGCGAAAACAAACCTTGACTCCTAAGTCTAAGAAATGTTTTGTGCTTATTTTTATTATTGTTGTTGTTGCACTGCTAATTTCTCTTGTCCATTTTCTTGTTCATGTCACATTATTCACGTGCCCAGTTCCCATCTTTTTCAACTCCCTTATTATCGGCTATTTCTTTAACCAATTTTGCAGTACCATTGCTGCTCCCGCGATTGCTGCGTCCATTTCTGGTCAGAAACAAGAAAGGTGGGGTGCTACCTGCTGCAGATACAGGCTGCTCGATAAGGGGTCCAACACCTGTAATGTTTTGGGGACACTTTTTAGAAGGAGTAGCAGTGTATATTGCAACATTGCCATAGAATTTCGAGAGGACTTCCCATTTTAATGACATCATGTTAAAATGTATGTAATTGAAATGTTCAGCACCTATTTATAAACTGATGATAACTGCTTTTGTTTTTGTGAATTAGAATTTTTTTTAAAGAATGAAAAATTATCATGCCAAAACGTTCTATACAGTAAGGGACACCACTGAATTGTTTGTAACTGTATCTGTTTGTGTTACAGGTCTTACTGCAGCTGCATCTCTTGTATCCTTGGCCTGGGCACTTGCATCCTATCAAAAAGCATTACGCGATTCCAGAGATGATAAGAAACCGATCAGTTACATGGCTGTTATTATCCAGTTTTGCTGGCACTTCTTTACCATTGCAGCAAGAGTAATAACATTTGCTCTTTTTGCTTCGGTTTTTCAACTCTACTTTGGAATATTCATCGTCCTTCACTGGTGCATCATGACCTTCTGGATTGTCCATTGTGAGACAGAATTCTGTATCACGAAGTGGGAGGAGATTGTGTTTGATATGGTGGTTGGAATTATCTATATCTTTAGCTGGTTTAATGTCAAGGAAGGAAGGACACGGTGCAGGCTGTTTATATATTATTTTGTCATTCTCCTTGAAAACACTGCCTTGAGTACCCTTTGGTACCTGTACAAGTCCCCCCAAATCTTGGATGCGTTTGCTATACCAGCACTGTGTGTAGTGTTTAGTAGCTTTTTAACAGGTATTGTTTTTATGTTGATGTACTATGCCTTCTTTCATCCTAATGGACCTAGATTTGGGCAATCGCCAAGCTGTGCTTGTGAAGACACTGTAACTGCCTTTCCTTTGCCCCCTGAAGGGGCCTCAAACACTCTTAGGTCAATGTCCAACAACCGTAGTGTGGCTAGTGATCGAGATCAGAAATTTGCTGAAAGAGATGGCTGCATGCCAGTCTTTCAAGTAAGGCATACAGCTCCATCTACACCATCATCAAGGCCACCAAGGATTGAGGAATCAGTTATTAAAATCGACCTGTTTAGAAACAGGTATCCAGCCTGGGAGAGGCATGTGTTGGATAGAAGCCTGCGTAAGGCAATTTTAGCTTTTGAATGTTCTCCTTCTCCTCCCAGGCTTCAATATAAAGACGATGCGCTTATCCAGGAGCGTCTGGAATATGAAACCACATTGTAACAGAAAAAGACTTTCAAGAGCTGCAACTTAATGTTGAATATCAGCAGATTAGTGGCAATGACTAAACTGCATAATTCCTACAGATACTGGCCGACAAGCCATGACTTCCAGGGTCAAGGCGGAAAATGTAAAGGTGGCTATTCATCATGATTATCATTCTTTCTACTGCTGCAAGATGTCTGAAGAATAAATACAGTTTCTACAGTTTATGTTGTCTTCTGTGAGGAAAGGAGTTTAAATGAAAACCAGTTAACAGTGTGATGCCTCGTACTGTGGAAAATGGCACTCAAATGCCACCATTGATTCAGGAGATGCAAATATGAAGGTGGCAAAACTCCTTTGAGTCTCAGCAAGTCAAATTGGAAGCCACTGTTGCTTTTTAAACTACAACCAAAGTTTTGAGGGCTCATTTAGTATAATACTTTGCAGAACTTTTCTAGCTCACATTTTTTTATTCGGGTAAAATTATAAAAGGAAAAAAAGGAAACAGAAATCCATTCAACATCTTTTATGAATTCAGTTTATTTTTAATCACATTTTAAGTAGGTACACGTCAAGGTCAGTTCTAGATCATGAATATGGCACAATGATGAAGAAATCCAGGTTTTACTTTATATATAGTTATACTTTTTTTTGTATGTGTAAATTGTAGAGAGCCAGCAGTTGGCTCATTTTTGCTAACTTGGTTAAATAGCACCAAAAACCATTGCAGTCATACTGTATTTCAGCTTAAGTTCCTCCAGCTTTAGAGATCCAGCAGATGTAGTAAGACGTGTTTTGAAAGTCTTCAGCAACAAAAATATTCATTTGCAATCAAGAGACAGATTGAATGATGCAATAGCGCTGAAAAACTGAAAAATGATAATCATGATGACATATCCCGTCAGCAAAACATTTTCAGAGGGACTTTTAAGGAAATAAGCAATTCGTTATCTGTATGAATAAAGGAGATGAGATTCAGGACTCTGAATGCATGGCTCAAAGTGACTTTTTACAGGTATGATAGAAAACAAATGCCATACCCTTCTAGTGCCAAACAAAACATATTGGTCATGATTGCTCTTGTTGTCTGAGAAACACAGATTAATGTGGTATGACGAGCCATGCAAGAGTATGAAGCAAGAAGGAAATGTACAGACAGCTCACTTTTTTATATCTATACCCTAAGTAAAATGATGTGTCTTTTAGAGGCCCATGGGCCGTCGATTAGTTAGTATACACAGTGCCGTAGAATAAACTACAACATTTGTGGAATACCATCTTGATCCTCCTCAAGACTCGTTTTCATATTAATAGAACACCACAACGAAAAAAAAGTAAGACAGTGCTTTGCTACTGCAGTTATTTCATTTTGATTTCCTCCTTCTTTACAATTATTGTCATGTTTAAGAGTAGTCCCCAATGGTGCTTTCATTTGCATTACAAAGTCAAAAAAAGTTTTTTTGTGCAGAAGTGAAATAAATCATGAATTAGTTTAATATTTTTGTATTGTAAGATATGGTTTACAAAAAGGTGTTACTTTTTTTATAGACCTCGGACCTTTTCATACATAGCATACCCAAACCTATACAACAACTAAAACATATGAAGTCTGTATGCTACAACATTTACAGCTGAATTCAATATTTTTTAATGTGAAACAATTACATTTTTGCAGCAAAAAAAAAAATGCTCCCTGAAGGCATGCGGGAGCAATTTTATCTAAAAATGGGGGGAACTGTGCAATTCATAATGGGCTAAAAATGTCTTATCATTCATATCCCCGTAGTACATATTGACTGACATATGTTGTTACATCTTTCGGCCAAGATTGCTGTATTGTCTAAACTTATCAGAGAAAATATTGATCTTATAATGCAAGAAGGTTGTGAAAGAGTAGGGGGCAAATGTTTTTCATGAATTCTACTCATAGAATAACATAGCATGGAGTGAGGTTATCGCACACTTGGGAATAATAGCATTTTTGATTAAAAAAATATTTCTTGGCTATTCCATATTCCAGAAAGCTGTTGTTTACTATAGCATAGCATTTGTTTGTAAATAGGGGTTTCAGTGTCACAATGGGTACACAGTTCCATGACTTAAAAAGGTACAAGTGTCTCATGATGCAATTAAATGTCTGAAGTTTACTTGTTTTATTTTTTTTTTCAGGATCCATGGGGTATTTGTGCTGCTAGAAATAATGTTAACAGTAATGTAAAAATAAGAACCTGAAATTTCTGGTACTTAACAAATTTATATGGGATACCGACAATAGAAACTGAAATATATGTGTTGCTAAGACCTAAAGGGATTTGGAATGAGGGGAAGCCAGATCTAGTGTTTTGTGTTATGGGTTGCTGATAACGCCCCAACAACCCAGCCTTAGTTTTCTGTCCCCATAGATTAGAACATTACATAAGATTCAGATATAGAAATCTTGCCTAACCTTTTATCATGCAATGTATATTGTTCTGAGCTAGTTTAAGGGAAAGAAAAGAGGGGATTTGCCAACCTGTGTGGAGGCCCCTTGACCAGAAAATGCCATTGATTTAAGTACAAATGAGATATTATACCTCCAGCTGTTTTTGAACCGCAACCCTTCGGTGGGATACTATAGTACTATAACAGCTGTGGCATACAAGTGCACATTCCTGATTGACAACGTTCCTTCCTTTTCCTCTTCTCTAGCTATGGGCCTGACATTGTTCCAAAATCATAGAGTTGCATCATGTGGTATCCTTCTGCCTGCAGATGATATATAGAAGCTAGTGACTAATTGGTTCATGATTTATTAGATTATAATAGCACAGTGAAACCTTCACACTCTTACATGTGCTAAAATATGTAATTAAGTTAACGGTGGGCTCTAATATTTAGCATAAAATGTAACAAATTGTGGTCTCAGTTTCATTTGCCTGAGACTTGTAAAGTAAATTCCTTGTGTATTCTGAGCCCTTCAGAAGTGAAGGCTACAAGCAAAGGCCATGCTGTATTATGTAGTTACTCTAATATCAAGACAAAAGAGTTCAATAATGTATGGAGAACTGCAAGTTGGACAACCCATGATGACCTGTGAACATGGTGTCTTCATGTAGCCTAAGATATTAAAGGAGAAACAAACCCTTAATGAAAAAAACCCTACCCTACATAGACCCCATCCACCCACCTAGCTGCCCCCCCAGGCAAATGCCCCTAACGCTTTACTTACCACTCCGTGCAGATTATGTCCAGTGGAGTTCACGGGCGCCATCTTAAGCCGATTCGGTAATCCTTGGATTGCCAATTTTCGTTTTGGTGCATGTGCAGTTGTAGGCGAAGCAGAGAAATGCTCCAACTACACATGTGCCGCTTCGCCGGCCTCATTCCGAAGATTACCAAAGAGAAGAAGATGGCACCCGTGAATGCTGCTGGACAGAATCTGCATGAAGGGGTAAGTAAAGAGTTAGGGGCATTTGCCCGGGGGGCAGCTAGGTTGGGGGTCTATGTAGGGTAGGGGGGTAGGGTTTTTTTTTTATTAAGGGTTTGTTTCTACTTTAAGATACAATATAATCTTTTAAAAGTCCCCCCTTCATGTACAATTTACTAACTGAAGACACATTTTACTTTGCTGCTTCTCAGAAGGATAGTATGAGATTTACCAACAGTTATGATAAATGGTTAGATGTGTTCCCTTTCCTCCTCAATAAGTCTGTTCTAAAAGTCCATAATTTGTCATTCTTTGAAAACGGGCAACATGAGTGCTTTTAACAATCCATGCTTTATGATAACCTCGCCAAGGAACATATATTATTTGAATTCAAGGAAAAACAAATATATACGTATATATATATATATATATATACCTGTGTGTGCAAATCAATGCAAACTTTGGTGCTGTATAATTTACATTCATTTTTGTTATGAAATTATTTATTATCAGAAAAAATATAATGTAAGTTAAAGATGTAAATGATTTACTTGATTGAAAAATATAGTTGGCTTTCACCAGTTATGTATGATCATGTTTGATGATTATCGTTTCAGTTAGAAAAGTATTTACTGACTTGGGTAAATTTCTTGTCATTTAAATATGTGTAGTGTTTACTATGTTGGTACAGGTATGGGATCCATCATCCGGAAACCCGTTATCCAGAAAGTTCCGAATTACGGGATGGCTGTCTCCCATAGACTCCATTATAATCAAATAATTCAAATTTTTAAAGGTGATTTCGTTTTTCTCTGTAATCATTAAAACATTAGCTTGTACTTGATCCCAACTAAGATATAATTAATCCTTATCGGAGGCAAAATCAGCCTATTGGGTTTATTTAATGTTTAAATTATTTTTTAGTATATCTTAATTACGGAAACATCCCTTATCCTGGAAAACCCCGGATCACAAACATTCTGGATAATAGGTCACATACCTGTATCATAATATTGCTAGTTATCAGAGACATGAATAGCCCAATTAAAAAGAAAATTTGATTCATGTCCACAGTCTTCATAAAAGTAAGGCTGTTCAAATTTCAAAAAAAAAAAAACCTTTCTGATGAAATTGAAATAGGTGTCTATTTCCAAATTCATTTCAAAAAGTTACTGAAATTTCACAACATTTCAATGTCTTTGACATTAGTATCAACGCGTAGGAACATTTAGAACGAAAAATGTAATCTCTGTTTTTTCATCCTTCCAAAGGAATTCGTGGATTTGTCCATGTCTGAGGAGGAGAAACGGATGTGTAAGGTGAATATTTATAAAGCTGTGTAAAATGAATGGAATAAAAATAGAGTACATCATTTATAAAACCCTGTTGCAGTCAATATATATTTAATAGATATTTGCTTGGTAAACATGACATTTCTAGAGGTACTCCACTACATATATAGTATATATTGATTTACAGGGCTATTACTTGTCCATGGCCATATAAAAGGAAGAGGTCACAGGTCGAACTGACTTCTTATAGCCTTTTAAATTTTAGTAGAAGTATATTATCTATTATGATGTTGTGCACCCATAACAACACTGACAGGTAATTCTGTGATAAAAGCTCTAATTTTACAATGCGCCAACTTGTAACTGATATCCTTATAAACAGAGCACCCTAAAATCCGAAATATGTCATTCATAACATACAGAGATAGCATCTCTGACAGGTGCTCTATGGTTTGACTAGGAGAGTTATAAATTCCGATGGCCAAGCACATCATTAATCTTGCTACCAAATCTTGGATTTTAAAATAACAGTCTGTGTATTTACAAAAGGGTGTAATTTAAATTATACCAGATTCACACACAAAATAATTCCATTATTTTACACCACTTAGGCTTTTTCACCTTATATTGAAGTCAATGGAACAAATTCAGGTAGCAAAGTCATGCTTTTTTACCTTTAATAACTCTTTTTATGACATATTCTGCAGTTGGCTACACACTTGCAAAAAAATCAATACACAGCTTTATAAATAGAGGAGATATGACACAGCATAACGTAGGGTTGAATATAGTACTGTAATGACACTTATCTTTTACACAGCTTCATAAATATGGCCCTACATTTGCAGTTAAATTATTGTAATAAAGGATGACAGTGTGTTTTGGGGTTTTTTTATGAAAAGGAGGGGAATGAAAAAAGATGGTTGAAATAAAAATGCATCAAAAATGTGTTTGAACTGATTGTTTTTCTTCATCAAAATGCGAGACGTTTAACATTGTAGAAATGTTGAATTTTTTTATAGACGTACAGGTATGGGATCTCTTATCCAGGATTGATTATATCTTGGTTAGGATCAAGTACAAGGTTCTGTTTTATAATTACAGAGAAAAAAAGAAATCATTTTTAAAAATTTGGATTATTTGGATAAAATGAAGTCTATGGGAGACGGCCTTTCTGTAATTCGGAGCTTTATGGATCCAATACTTAACCATTTCTGAATATGGCCCATAGCAAATGTCATTAATCTATTTTTTGAAGGTTTGTTATGTTGGGGGTTATGTGCTAAACATAGTTTGCCAAGGTGTAGTAACCTAGACAACCAACCAACACTAAGGGGCCGATTCACTTAGGGTCGAATTTCGAAGTTAAAAATACTTCGAAATTCGACCCTCGAATTGAAATCCTTCGACTTCGATATTCGAAGTCGAAGGATTTAGCGCTAATCCTGCGATCGAACGATCGAAGGATTTTTCGTTCGATCGAACGATTAAATCCTTCGAATCGAACGATTCGAAGGATTTTAATCAAACGATCGAAGGAAAATCCTTCGATCAAAAAAAGGTTAGCAAGCCTATGGGGACCTTCCCCATAGGCTAACATTGACTTCGGTAGGTTTTATCTGCCGAAGTAGGGGGTCGAAGTTTTTTTTAAAGGGCAAGTACTTCGACTATCGAATGGTCGAATAGTCGAACGATTTTTACTTCGAATCGTTCGATTTCGTTCGACTTCGATCGAATTCGAACGAATTTAACCAATTCGATGGTCGAAGTACCCAAAAAAAACTTCGAAATTCGAATTTTTTTACATTCGAACCCTTCACTCGAGCTGAGTGAATCGGCCCCTAAGGGGCAGATTTATCAAGGGTCGAAGTGAATTTGAGGGAATTTTCGAAGTAAAAAAAATTTGAAGTAATTTTTTAAATACTTCGACCATCGAATAGGATACTACAACTTTGAATTTACTTCGACTTCGATTCAAAGTAAAAATCGTTTGACTATTCGACCATTCGATAATCGAAGTACTGCCTCTTTAAAAAAACTTCGACTTCAATACCTCGCCAACTTAAACCTGCCGAAGTGCTATGTTAGCCTATGGGAAACTTCCAGAGCGTAGTACAATCGTACGATGAATAAAATCCCCCGACTCCCCAAGGGGCAGATTTATCAAGGGTTGAATCTCGAAGTGGAAAATACTTCGAAATTCGACCGTCGAATAGAATCCTCCGACATTCGAAGTTGGAAAATTGTATTCATCGTACGATCGTACTTCGAATCGTACGATTTGAACGATTTTACTTCGAATATAACAAAACTTAGAAAATTGCTCTGGAAGGTCCCCATAGGCTAACATAGCACTTCGGCAGGTTTAAGACGTAGTTATCTATCCGATGGTCAAATGGTTCAAAAAATTACTTCGAAATTCAAACTTTTTGGACTTCGAAAATTCATTCGAACCTTAGTAAATCTGCCCCTTAGACACCTATTTATAAAGGGGCAATTTTTTGTGTTTGTAAAGGTTTTTGAAAACATGATTAAACTCTATCAGGGGAATGTAAACTATTCACAATGAGAAAAGTTATGCCACTTTGCGAACAAATCTTCCTTTGCGCAAATTTAATATAGCTTTTGCGAACCCGATTTGCGAATTGTATAGTAGTGAATGTAATAAAACTTCTTACTGAAAAAGTTGTTACATTTGCTCCAAAAGATTACGACACCTTCAAACATTTCTTAAAAGTGGGAAATGTGCAATGAAAATCCGAAATGTAATAGTTTAAATAAGACTATTACATTTGCTCTTTGCGACTTTTATTATGCGATTTTTTTTTTTTGGGGCTCCCCTCCTTCCCCCCTACATTTCCCAACTCATGGCAACTTAACTATACAGTGGGCACATGTGTAGGGCAAAAAAAAAATTGTATTTGATGTTTTGAAGGTTTCCCAGGCATTTGTAGTGATTCTACGTATTCCTCCATTGAAATTTGAATTTGCGTATGCAAATTAACCATCGCTAGCATAACTTCACTTCGCGAATCAACGCTAGCGCAACTTCGCAACCTTACGCTACCCCTATATGCAACTTCGGATTTTAGAAACTACGCGAAACTTTCGAAACTACGCCTGGCGAAGTGTGGCGAAGTGCGGCGAAGTTGCGCCTGGCGCAACTACGAATCTTAGTGAATTTGCCCCTTAAAATTTACTTAACCCAGTTGAAGTTAAATCCTTCGACTTCCAATATCGAAGTCAAAGGATTTAGCGATAGAAGGAAAAGGATTTTAATCCATTGATCGAACGATTTTTGTTTGACCAAAAAAAGCTAGCAAAACCTATGGGGACCTTCCCCATAGGTTAACATTGACTTTGGTGGCTTTTAGGTGGCGAACTAGGGGGTCGAAGTTTTTTCTTAAAGAGACAGTACTTTGACTATCGAATAGTCGAACGATTTTTAGTTCGTATAGTTCAATTCGAAGTCGAAGGTCGAAGTAGCCAAAAAAACATTCGAAATTCAAAGTTTTTTTCCTCTATTTCTTCACTCGAGCTAAGTAAATGGGCCCCTAACTGTATGTAATGTGTTCCCCCCAAATTGGGGGTGTTCTACTGCCAGTTGTCTAATACTTCTGTTCTGCACACACGGGTGTCTAACATCCATCAAGTTCAGTCCTTTTTCTAAGTTGAACGTTAGCTGATCCAGAGATGAAAAAAAGCATCTCTACAATTTGCCTCACTTATAAAAGGTATAAGAAGCCTTTACAATTTTAACATTCAACATACAGTATATATTATATTATTACAAGCATTACCTCTGGAATGTCCATACCCTCCCAAACCTCTAGCTCCTGACTCCCCCCTGACCTGGTGCATCCTCTGGCCTTATATATATATATATATATATATATATATATATATATATATATATATATATATATATGTATATGTATATATATATATATCCTATAGGCAGGGGTCCCCAACCTTTTTTACCCGTGAGCCACATTTAAATGTAAAAAGAGTTGGGGAGCAAGACAAGCATGAAAAAGTCCCTTGGGTGCCAAATAAGGGCTGTTATTGGCTGTTTGGTAGCCCATATATGGACTGGCAGCCTACAGGAGGCTCTACTTGGCACTATACTTAGTTTTTATGCAATTAAAACTGGCTTTAAGATTCAAAAATAAGCTCCTGCTTTGAGGACACTGGGAGCAACATCCAAAAGGTTGGGGAGCAACACGTTGCTCACGAGCTACTGGTTGGGGATCACTGTCCTATAGGTATCAGGGAGTATAGGCATCAACTTCACTGCAAGGGGTGGGCTATTGCCTGGTGGCATCCCCAACGAGGGCTAGAATATGTACAGTGATGGCACCAGGTGGGAAACGCAGTATAAAAATGTTGACCTACAACCAGCCCATGACCTGTAAGTGTGCTCTGCTGGTTTTGGCGCGACCCATGTACCACAAGTGTCTAATATCTCATATTACATCATGAGAAGACTCACTAGTACATTTCCAATTCATTCATAAATAATAAATATGGAACTATTTGTTCTCAGAATCCATATAGCAAACTAAAGTGAAGCAAATCCTACTTATGATTGGATATATGTAATTTTTCTCATTAATACATTTTGAGATTCTTGTGTATGTTCCATACACTGTTTAATTCAGGAAGTGAGCGCGCATGTACTCTCCAGGACATACCGTGGTATCTGATCCCTGGAAGCCGCGAAGTTCAAGTGAGTAAAGAAGATGATCGAATGTCCCTACACTAAATTGTCTGAAGAGCCTTGCGCTGGTAAGCACTCCAGAACTGAAGTGGATATTAAAAATAATAAGTGGCACTGATGTTTATATTAATTCAACTGTAATTCAGGATTGAATTCACCTTCACTAAAGGGCAGAAACTCATTTTCTATTAAAATGTCTTTTTTCATGGGTCTTGTCATTTTCTGAACAATGCTTTCTTGAAGAGAGATGATGAATGTGGTAAGTGCTGGACTATTATGTAGAGCAGGGAAAGGTTAACTCATAATGCTCCTGCAGCTACAGCACTGCACACCCCCAGCAAGTTCTGATAGATGCTGGGTGCTGTAGTTTGGAAACAGCTGAAACACTCAAGGCAACATATTGGCCAATACTCTATCACATGGTCTTAACAACAAGATTTTTATTTTTGCAATCATCTGTTTAGAACAGACCAACCCTTCAGCACACTATATACCCCCAGCTACAGTGGTGGATCAATGAGATATGGGGCCCCTAGGCTACATCCACAGGTCCCCCTTCTAGACTACTGCTGGGTTCGGATCCAGGCAAACATGCACCGAGCTCTCTATGCCGGGTTGGTTTTGGCACATGCCTGTGACATCACTGGATTTGGACACATAGAGGGTTATGTACTAAACTCCTTTTTGGGGCAAAACACAAATGTATTGGTTTTTTTTAAAAAAACTAAAATTTTTCAAGATTTATTAAAGCCTGATGCTGCAAAATTTCCAAATCCGAAATTCCGCCATCTCAGACCTGCCAAGGTTGTTTATAAGTCAATGGCAGAGGTCCCGATCCTATTTGAAAGTTTCTGTGGTCTGCGCTGGAATTAGCCCAAAATTCAGGCTTTTTGGGCAAAAATACAAAAAAGTCAGGCTTTTCCGGAAAAAAAAACCCGAAAAAACATACGATTCGTGTTTTTGCTCACTTTTATCGAGTTTTCACCTGAAACTATTAAATCAAGCTTTTTAAATAATAAATAATGAGATAAATATGGATTTTAGTAAATAACCCTCAAACTGTATGGGCGCATGCATGCACATGCTTTACCTGCCTTCTTCCAGCAGGTGCACCCTGACCAGACCCAGCAGCACAAATAAATATAAACATTAAAATAATATAGAAATAATAACTAAAAAAAACTATATAGGTCCCTGATCACACTGTGACCCTAGGCTACAAGCTAGGAGAGTGTGTTAATTCATCTGCCCCTGCTCAGCTGATTAATATATAGAGAGCAGTTGTTTTAAAGTTGCTCGTGAGCAACTTGTTGCTCTCCACTCCCATAGATGTTGCTCCCAGTGGCCTAATATAGTAAGTACCCATTTTGAAAGTCCTGGTTTAAATTCAAGTCTTGGAGGTATAAAGACACAGGTTCACTCCAGCAGAGCCTCGTGTAGGCTAGCAGTCCACCAGTTAGTGTATCACAGGCCTTATTTGGCATCCCCATGAATTTTTTTCTTGCTTGTGTGGCTCCCTTAACAGTTTTTACATTTGAGTGTGCCTCACTAGTAAAAAAAAGGTTGGAGACCCCTGTTCTAAAGTGCATCTTGAAAAAAAAAATTATTGACTTCTCTTAAAGTGAAGCAATTGGGATTGGTGCATGGGATATCTAAAAAACTGTTGTATCTCCTGCTCATCCCCAGTGTTTCTGAACCAGTGTGGGTGTGGTTAGACAGCATGCCACCCCATAAAATCCTGCTGCCCTAGGTCCGGACCATGGTGGCCTTTCCACAAATCCGGGCCTGACTAAGAACCCTTTATAATATACAATTTACAGGCTATTTATGTTTCTTGTGTATTATAAACTTACAAGGGCTGCTTTTCATCAGCATTGACTGGGCATCTTGTTGCAATACAAGGAAGAATGGAGGGTGCAAAATACAGGGAAATAACTGCAAGAGAACCTGAGCAGGACAATTAGGTTAAACTTAGGCAAAGTATAATTGTCAAGCCACAACCCTGTGAAAACATGACACTATGGGGCACATTTATTAAGCTTGAGTGAAGGATTCGAAGTAAAAAAACTTCGACTTTCGAAGTATTTTTTTGGGTACTTCAACCATCAAATAGGCTACTTCGACCTTCGAGTACGACTTTGATTCGAACGAATCTAAGTAAAAACCGTTAGACTATTCGATAGTCGAAGTACTGTCTCTTTAAAAAAAACTTTGACTACATACTTCGCCACTTTAAACCTACCAAGCTACAATGTTAGCCTATGGGGACCTTCCCCATAAGTTTTCTAAGCTTTTTCTGATCGAAGGAAAATCCTTGATCGATGGATTAAAATCCTTTGAATCTTTCGATTTTTCCTTCGATCGATCGATAAAAGTATTTGTGGTAAATCCTTCGATATTCGAAGTTGAAGGATTTTACTTCGAGGGTCGAATATTGAGGGTTAATTAACCCTCGATATTCGACCCTTAGTAAATGTGCCCCCTATATAAAAGCCGAGATATCATCCAACCAACCTGAAGAAAATCTGTGAGTCCCAACATTGTGCAAAGCTGGTACTTACCTTAAATTGCTGAAAAAGTTCTCTCTACAGAAAGCATGGGTTTTGAATATTCATGCAATCAGCATATTTCCATTATTTTTTAATGACATTGTTTTCAAACATAAAAAAATAAGTTTTTATTATTCTTATTAGAACCAACATGATGCACACAGGAGAGCTTATAATCTAAGCTATCATTCATACACATAGGGGTTTGTTTAATCAGGAGTCAATTAACCTGTCTGTATGCTTTTGGAATATGGGAGAAACCCCACAAAAGCTGAACAAGACCATACAAAAAAAGTCCTTGCAGATAGTGCCCTGGTCAGAATCAAACTCAGGACCCCAGTCCTGCAAGTAATAAAAAATATCTCAAGGAACATAATTTCAGTGTCAAATACTTCTGCAAGTACTGCTTGTAAGGCATTGGTCTGGTGGTGGTCTGTTTTTAATGCACTAAATAAACTAGTTTTTTATGGTGTATGGTGTTGCTGCTTTAACTTTTCCTTATACTTGTGGATCCTGAGGCTTGAGAAACCAGGAAGCATGCACCTGTATTCCAGCAGGAGTGTCGATGGAGCTGAGTTGCTGCTTTGTTTGGGTGTGGATTGCAAATTATTAATCCACATTTTCTAAGGTTCAAGGTGAAGTTAGGGGGGTGAACTTTGGGATCCCCATGTCACCCTCATCCCCATCCAGAGATGTGTAAATGAGGAGGGGGTTGGCAAGAATGGGCAATCACTAGGGGTGGCAGGACAGGTTCTTACGACTTCTTATGACTGCTAATGTCATAACTTATTCCCACTAGTCTGCTGTTCCTTCAAGGATAGTTTTAGGTATAGAATGAGTACAAGATAGTTTAAGGTATAGAATGAGTACAAGATAGTATAAGGTATAGAATGAGTACAAGATAGTTTAAGGTATAGAATGAGTACAATATAGTTTTAGGTATAGAATGAGTACAAGATAGTTTTAGGTATAGAATGAGTACAAGATATTTTAAGGTATAGAATGAGTACAACATAGTTTTAGGTATAGAATGAGTACAAGATAGTTTTAGGTATAGAATGAGTACAAGATAGTTTTAGGTATAGAATGAGTACAAGATAGTTTTAGGTATAGAATAAGTACAAGATAGTTTAAGGTATAGAATGAGTACAAGATAGTTTTAGGTATAGAATGAGTACAATATAGTTTTAGGTATAGAATGAGTACAAGATAGTTTTAGGTATAGAA
Source organism: Xenopus petersii (assembly GCA_038501925.1). Lineage (NCBI taxonomy): Eukaryota > Metazoa > Chordata > Amphibia > Anura > Pipidae > Xenopus > Xenopus petersii. The sequence goes on along the minus strand of CM076682.1, from coordinate 41,762,203 downwards.
TGAGTACAAGATAGTTTTAGGTATAGAATGAGTACAATATAGTTTAAGGTATTGAATGAGTACAAGATAGTTTTAGGTATAGAATGAGTACAATATAGTTTAAGGTATTGAATGAGTACAAGATAGTTTTAGGTATAGAATGAGTACAAGATAGTTTTAGGTATTGAATGAGTACAAGATAGTTTTAGGTATAGAATGAGTACAAGATAGTTTTAGGTATAGAATGAGTACAAGATAGTTTTAGGTATAGAATGAGTACAAGATAGTTTAAGGTATAGAATGAGTACAAGATAGTTTTAGGTATAGAATGAGTACAAGATAGTTTTAGGTATAGAATGAGTACAAGATAGTTTAAGGTATAGAATGAGTACAAGATAGTTTAAGGTATAGAATGAGTACAAGATAGTTTTAGGTATAGAATGAGTACAAGATAGTTTAAGGTATAGAATGAGTACAAGCCTGAAGTGAAGAATGTTGGCCTTAAAACTAAAAATACAATTTTGCACAATGAAAGGAAATCTAATTATAAGGAACTTTTCAATATACATTAATGTTCAGGGGGTTTGATAGGTGTTTGTATGTGTTTTTGTTATTGCTACTGAAACGGAATCTGCTTGTTCCTGTTTTTTGCACTTCTGCTTCTGACAAGTGAAAATGTAGCAGAAGTGAGATGATTGACCTGTGCAGAAGCATGCAAGGCATTGTGGGAGATTAACTCTGGACGGAAGGAGAGCTGACTTCTGCAATGTTTTTGATGAGGTCTAGGGTTCGCTTTTATGCTAAGACAGGGTTTTTTTTTGTTATTGCCAATCATGGTAAATAGCAATTAATGGTTCAAGCACAAAGTAGTGTAAATAAGTAGTGCAGAAAATGTGTTCTTATTGTAGAAATGTCCAGCACTGTCAGGACTACTATTGAAACTTGGGTTCAGCTGGGAATGATGGGATCCAGCAAAAAGTATCACACAGTAAGTTAATGTCCAGTGCTTTATCTGAACATCGGCTGCCAATAACCAATCCTAGTATGTAATCACAATATGTTTCTGCCACATTTAATCATCTTCAAGGACTGTATCATTATTTTTAAAAGGTCATCCTTCAGTATTCATTTTATAGACCTGGAATGAATGCCCATAAAATGACAAGTGCTGCTGACAAGTTCAGAGTCACACATAAAAGGCCATTTCTATAAAAAGGAATTTCCCATAAAATCTCACATCAAGGAGGACGGAACACAAAGCCGCCACAAAATGTAATCAAAGCCAATAAAGTGACTCAATACTGAAGAATAAATTCACATCAGGGTGCTAGGATCTTATTCCATGCTTATACAGACATATTTTCTCTGCTGATAGGGAACAGGTAATATTTTGTGGCAGATGATTATTCTACAATGTACAATGACATTCAATTACATTTATTCTGGCTGTCCTGGGAAGAGTTTATACAATGTATGGCCACGCTGCTTTAAGCTAATTAATAGCATAGGTATCCATTTATTGGGTTATGGTTCGGATTATACTTAGCGTACGCCACAGTACTGATATTTTTTAACTTTTAATGTCTTAAGTACAATATTTGGTTCTTCACCATCTCTAGAACTCCTGTTATTAAGAAATCAACATGGATACACCCCATAATATCACAAAATGATCATTGATAGGTCTGGTTAAAAGACGGCAAGAGAGAAGCTCTGTTGTCCTTAAACTTTCTTTCTTTTCTGCCTACCAACAAAGACTGGCATAGCAATAGTGTTAGCAAATCATTGGGCACTTGTGTCTACAACTATACAGAACCCAGAAGGAGCAACAGTCTGTGTGCAATGCAGAACAGTATCACATCTGTATTTCCATTTTGGCTGTATAGTTCCAGGCATGGATTTGCAACGAAATTATGCATTTCGCCATCTGTGATTTTTTTTTTTTGAGAAACTGCTGCAAAAATTCGCCCGAAAAATTTCACCACAACAAAAAAAAGTCGTCAAGACAGAATTGTCACCAAGACAAAAAAGTCACCATAAGAAAACGTTAATGCATTTGGACAAAAAAGTCGGTGAGACAAAAAAGTTGACAAGATAAAAAAAGTCAGAGAGACAAAAAAGTCGCCGCAACAAAAAAAGGCTCATTGACTTTAATTCATATGGAGTGAGAAAAAATTGTTGCGTAGGTATAAAATTGTGTAAAAAAAAAATGTTGATGCCTATTGACTTCAAAGGGATTCTCAAATTTTTTCGCAGTTTGGAAAAGCAAAACAAGACAGATTCGCTCATCACTAGTCCCCATACATATATTCAGCAGTTGCAGTCCTTTCCTAAACAAACCTAATCTACAGGATTAAGTAGAGTTTTTTTAATTCCCTTCTGAATTCAGCTTCTGTGCTGTGGTGCCCGCACTGCTGCCTCTTTTGTGCCCCCCAAAAGCCAATTCTGGTTTATGCTAAAGACAAAGGATAAGAATAATGTCACTGATGAACATTAATGTTTCTGAAATTGAACTATAAACCATGAAAATGCAGCAGAATTAGACTAGATAATTGTTGCAGTCACCACTTCAATCTGGAGAGACAAAAGTATTGTTCACCTTTCCATGTATAGACAATAACACTGAAATGACAGTGGGTAAAGAATGTCCGAGTGAGATCATTTAAGGCTGAATTATGGCACTGACCCTTTCAGTGGACACCGAGGGACATCGCTTACCTGGAGCCATTAATTGCACACTGACTGCCATACCTTTCTTTAAGTAATCGCTTATCCATTCAGCATTAAAAACCATGCCTGGAAGTGATCACAAAGCAAATCCGCAGATTAGCAGTCTCAACACTGTAATTACTAATTCAATAGTACAAAGAAAGAGAATGTGGGAGGAATCGTAGAAAAAACACAATGAATCATTTAATTTTGCACATTGTAGCAATTAGGCTAACTCACACGAAGCCTCCTCTCTCAGCAGAAGGCTAAATGGAATAAATGGCATGCAGCCATTTATCCACCCATAATAACATTTTACCAATTCAGGCCAGTTTTTTCCCTGAGTGATATTATATTGTTCCATTCTCCCTTCTTTTTCTCGTGATACTGGGTTTCAGTGAAGGAGATCAGACCTGTGCTTTAATGTTGGACATTGCTAGATATTTCTGGCACAGAAATTAATTTTTCTTTGGCACTATACATGAAGGCCTGGTAAACCTGGTTTGGATTACAGACCCATAAAGATTAGCATGTATGGCAAGGTCTCCAAACAAGCAGATCTGTCCCTGATATGCCCACCTTGAGGTGGGCGATATCTGGCTGATCTGATGGTAGGGTCTGCCTTATCCATGTCTGGAAAATTTTCAGCCAGATATCAATCATAGAAGGCCATCGGACGGCCCCATACACTGGGCAATAAGCTGCTGTCTGTTAGCAGCTTTTCTTGGCCAGTGTATTGCCACCTAGAATATAAATGTAAAATACATGGCTTATTCATCCAGGTGAACACAATGACACTTTAGCTATAAGGCTCGGTTTGAGAGTTAGTACACTCTATGGATCAGATGTTTATTTAGGCTATGCCTGTTTTTTTACCCAGCCCCCCCTTACTGCACCCAATCACGGCCATAGCCACAAAGTTCCATTAGTAAAAAACAGAAAATATATATGCTAATATGTTATACTTAGCTGTTGCTGTGCTCTGCATTGCTGCTCCTGTAGTAACAAAAGCAGCACCCCTACAGTCAAAAAATAAAAACATTTTTAGCCAAAATCTACAAATGAGAACTCTGTATAATGATAGTTTTCCCCAGGGATCAAGGTGAGCCTTGATTGTCGTGATTGGATAAATCTTTATAATCAACCTTAGACCCACCCACTGTTAGGAGAACAGGGGAGAGGTAATATCTAGTGTAATATCTCATATGTCTCAGAAATTGATTTACATTCCATTTCCACCTCCATTAGAATTAATTGGGCTTTGCATAATTCATGCTCTGATTGGTTGGATAAGACAGGGTTGTAGAATGTTGCAACACCTTCTACATAAACTCATACTCTCCATAGACCTGTACTGCAGGTTACAACTAGCCAGACCAAGTGAGACGCATGGAAATCGTTGTCCACAAAAGCTTTACACATGGACGTGGACCCACAGGCTGTTACCAATATTTGGCCAATCCAATTTGCTTAATTATTTGCTTAATAAAATTGCTGCTGGGAATAAGATCAGCTAACAAAGGTCTTCTAGATAATTAAAGACATCATCGTAAACAGATATGGATCCTGAAAGCAATAGATATTACCCATGGCATTTTGCTGAACAAAGCACCGCTACTGCCAGGTTTAACAGATGCCTTCTTCAAAAGTATTTCTTAATAAAGAAAGAATTCACCAATTTTGGATTTTTCATCATATTGTGGCCAGTGAGAACACTGATAAGTGTTTAGGGGGAATTGATTGCAAATTCTTGTACAGGTACGGGACCTGTTATCCAGAATGCTCGGGAACTGGGTTTTTCCAGCTAAGTAGTTTATCTGTAATTTGGATCACCATAATTTAAGCCTACTAAAAAATAATTTAAACATTAAATAAACCCAATAGACTTATTTAGACTCCAATAAGGATTCTTGCAGCTTAGTTGCCATGGAGTACAAGGTACTGTTTTATTGTTACTGAGAAAAAAGGAAATAATTTTTAAAAATTAGAATTGCTTTTTTAAAGGGGTGCTTCACCTTTTAGAATGTTATAGAATGGACAGTTTTAAGCAACTTTCCAAATGGTCTTCACTATTTTTTAAATGATTTGCCTTCTTCTTCTGACTCTTTCCAGCTTTCAAATAGGGTTCACTGACCCCCTCTAAAAAAACAAATGCTCTGCAAAGCTACAAAAGTATTGTTATTGCTACTTATTTCTTTCTATTCAGGGCCTCTGCTATTCACATGCTTATTCAAATCAATGCGTGGTTGCTGGGGTAATTTGGAGCCTAGCAACCAGATTGCCGAAATTCCAAACTGCTGAATAAAAAGCTAAATAACTCAAAAACCACACATAATTAAAAAAAATGAAAACCAATTGCAAATTGTCTCATAATGTCACTCTCTACATCGTACTAAAAGGTGAATAAACCATTCAAAATGGAGTCTACTGAAGATGGCCTTACCAGCTTTTTGGATGACGGGTTTCCGGATAACAGACCCCATACCTGTAGTCTATTTTCCAATTGATATAAATATGGACATACTGTAAATATTTGCAAACGTTTGTTCCATTTTAGTTTCCACTGCCCTGTTATTTTTCTGACAGTGCAAGTTTTTCTATTTCCACATAAATTATATACATCTTAATAAAAGCAGAATGGCAGTGCCACTTGTTTTAAAATATGTATACTTACAATAAAGCTTTCCAGCTCATAATAACCTATACCCATATATATATATAGGAAAATTAAGTGAAAAATGTATTTATTTTTTCTGTACTTTCACTAAATATCTTTTTGAGTATTCCCAAACATACAAGTCATTTCATTCGTATGGGTTTTGCATTAGACGTAACCACTAATGTGAGCAGATAAGTAGTCTCCACTCTCCGTCAAACTGACCGGGGAGGTTTTATTCATACTTTTTTTATTCTATTGAGCCTCCTGAGCAGAAAATGCACCTTTAATTATTAATAGCAATACACAGAATGTATGTGTCCTACTTATCTGCTAAGGAATGTTTGTAATTAGTTTTACTGTATTCCCCAGTGTCGACAGTTTGAGAAGTGCCGAGTATGACCCATTTTAGCACCAAACTGACTGAGCTTATGCGGCTCACTGTATTCACAATGAAAATGGTTATGACATTCGGTTAATGAAATGGGCCAAGCAGTGTACTCCTCTGGGGGCTACGGTAATGCTGAGATCCTATACGGGAAGAGAGAGATGGGAAAGAGAGGGGAAAATGCAGAGCAGTGGAACAAAGTCCAGCTAAAAGAATCTCTTCAGGCACTGCCTGGAATACATAATCCTTCACTCTGTATTAGACATAATTACTGATACCGGATACGACTTTTCGTTTCTTCAGTCCATGTTCCAGATTGCTATCGGGGTTGGATGGAATCCTCTCTCACTGCTGTGGGGTTCTTTTATATTATTGTCTGTTACATGGACCAAAGTGCCATCATGAACAAGATAAAACATGTTCTGAACTCTGACACAGCTGACAGGGAGTGTAGCATGGCAGCTTGTAGCACGGTGCCCAATGACTTTTAGGAATAACTGACCACATTAAACCTTTTACATACATACCACTATCACAGATCAGCAGGGATTTGTAGTTGCACACTTAAAGGAGAATTAACTGGAGGTCCAACTTCATTCACCAGTACAGCTTCTTCAATAATTAGTGTAACATCAATCTCCAAGCAAATATTAACAGAACAAGGGTTCCTATGCTCCTGGGCCTACCTGTTGCCCTCCTGTTCCTCCTCTTCACGCCAAGGGCTCTGCACTGCAAAGACTACAGGCACAGGGCTCAGCCTGTTTAGCTTGTGTTCAGCTCACTAGAGCTCAGGAGTTAAAGGAGAATTCAACCCTCCACTTATAAAACCCCTTAACCCCTACCCTACATAGTCCTCCCTCCCTGCTCCCCCACACCTGTAATAACACCTGTAAGTGCCCCTAATCCTTTAATTATCTCTCGATACAGATTCAGCACAGTAGAGCAGCATCTTTAGGCTCTTCTGTATTCTTCAAGTCTTCTTCCTTCCCTTTGGCAAATTTCGATACTTTCGGCATATGAGCAGTTGTCATGAACCAGAAGACTGCTCCAACTGCACATGCGCAAATACGGCGCTCACTTCCAGAGGAAAACTGAAAATCCGAAGATGGCACCCATGAGCCCACATCACCCAGTAAGCACAACTGCAATCCCATAGTTCCGGCAAAAACAGAATGCATTATGGGGAAAAAACAGTGTGCTAAAAACTGCTCTCTTTATGGGTCAGATTCCCTAAAAGGCGAAGTGAATAACGCTAGCGAAAATTTGTCAACGTGACATCATTTTGTAACTATGCTGATTCCCTAACGGGCACAGGTGTCACTTTGCTAGCGAAGGAGATAGACGCTAGTGTTGCTTCGCATTCTAATGCCAGGCGAATATTCACTCTGGCAAACGGACATAACTCCGCAATTCCTTAACATGCGGATTTTACTGAACGTTTCCTCTTGCACCAGACTTGCCTTCGTTGCCTCAGACCAGGGGAAGTGCAATTGAGTTTGTAGGACTTCCTCAATTTTTGGTTGAAAAAACGCTGTTGTCTTCCTGTTTTCAGGGTGATAGCCTGCAAAAGACCATAAAATTTTTTTGGGGTTCCCAGGTTCCCCCCTACATTTCCTAACATATGGCACATAAATTATACACTGGGCTCATGTGTAGGGCAATATAACAACTTTATTTTATTTTATTAAGGTTCCCTGGCCTTGTGTAATGTAATGTATTTGCTGCAACATATACGTCCATTTAACTTTTACTTCCCGCTGTATGCAAATTAGCCAATGCTGGCGTAACTTCGACTTGCTTGGCGAAGGAACTTCACCAGCGTTTGGCGCCCTGGACACAACTTAGCATTTTAGGGAATTAGCGTTGTCCTGGCGAATTTACGCCTGGTGAAGTGTTGAGAAGTGGGCGAAGCGGTCGCTAGCGAATTAGGGAATTTGCCCCTATGTTTATAAATGTCCCGATTGGCACCCTAAATCCAGAACGTGTGCTAGGCTCCCTGGTTACAAACCTGGGCCCCTGTTTAAGATATGAAATTTTAAGCTTAATATTCACTGTGGATAACCAAACCAAGTCCCCAACCCAGGAAAAAGAAATCGGAAACTTCGTGACTTTCGGGCGCATGCTCACCTCCATACCGGCAAATGCCTCCAACTGCGCCTGAAAGTCACAAAGTTTCCGATTTAATTTTTTATAATACACAGGTTTCACTAAGCTCCATTTATAACTGATGACATCACAAGCACCATTTATACATAAGTCTTGTGTATGATATATAAATATATATACACACACACACGGGGAGGCATTTCACAAAATCCAAATTATATTTTGACAATGCCATTCAGTGAGGGTTGTGCCAGCCAAATGACAGAAAGAATAAGGACCATTAACATGGCTATCATTCTCTAAAAGATCCCAATTTATCTTACTTTGTAGTATTCGCTGTACAAGCAACACATGGTTAAAGTACAACAGAATGCTTTAATATCATCTATTGCTACAAAGTGTAAATGAGCCCATAAGTATTGGGTGTAAAGGCTGATTTCTAGCTTATACCGCTGCCAGTTTTAAGATTTAATTTTTTCTCCCACAGCAACATCTTGCTTTTGTCAGATTCTGCTTGGAGTGGCTTGAACTTAATTAATTTTGCAGACGTCTTAATCTTGCAAACGTGCGACTTGTAATATTTTTCTGAATTCTTTTCCCGCTGACATTAATCAGATTCAGCTGCTATAAAAGGGACTTGCCGTCCAGGTTGGTGACTGTCTGTACCTTTTGCTGCTGGTGGGAAAACAAATCAGAGCAGGGAATGACTAGCGACTCTTTGCTGACTTATTCTCCATCATTTTGCTGTGAGTCATTCATTGTGTTGGATTCTGCAAGTGAGCACTTCAAATCAAAATGGATTTTTTTCCCCTATGTAAGCAGAAAAAAAACCTGGCAGTCATTTGGCCTAAAATGTTGTTTATGTTCTAAGTCATCCCATTCAACGGTACACTAAAAGCATACCCTAATTAGGAAATCTGAGCCATTTAATTTGCTTACTTCGTTTATAAATGCTTGAATGGTATTCAACAGAAAGTAAAACTATTGATTTATTGCATTCTCGTTGCTCGTCTCTCTTGTGTTTGTAAAGGTTTACATACTGTAGCTGTTTTCTAAGGCATTTCCTTCTGCCTCAGCTTCCCACATAAATGAGCATTTCAACATAAAGGGGCAGTTACTGTATATCAAGGGTCAAATTGAAAAAATTTATTTTTAAATTCGAATATCAAGGTAATTTTATTGTACTTCGACTAGGGAAAAGTCCAAATTTGAATCGAATTTGAAAAAAATTCAAAAATATAGAATATTCGAATATAGAAATGTATCATGTACTGTAAAAATTCGACTTCGACTATTCGCCATCTGAAACCTGCCGAATTGCTGTTTTAGCCTATGGGGAACCTCCAAGAACCAATTTGGATCCAAATTCTATTTGAAAGTTCAAATACAGCCTATTGTCCCGAAGTTAAAAAATTTGATTTTTTTTTTAATAAATTTAGTTTGGTCTTTTTTTATTCGAATTTCGAGGTGATGGCAGTTTAAAATAACTCCCATCAACTCGAAATTCGACCCTTGATAAATCTTCCCCATCGTGCCAGGAGCTACTCTGTAATTGGACTAGGGATGCACTGAATTCACTATTTTGGATTCGGCCGAACCCCGGAATCCTTCGCAAAAGATTCGTCCGAATACCGAACTGAATCAGAATTTGCATATGCAAATTAGGGGTGGGAAGAGGAAAACATTTCATACTTCCTTGTTTTGTGACAAAAAGTCACGCGACTTCCCCCCTGTCCTTAATTTGCATATGCAAATTAGGACATGGATTAGGTTCTGCCCAGCAGAAGGATTTGGCCAAATCCGAATCGTGCGAAAAAAAGTAAATTTTCCTCGATATTCAATTGGGAGGTTATTTAAGAATTAAATCAAATATCTAAAACGCAAACTAATTTTACTGACTCGAAAACTAGAATCGAAATTGAATCGTAACCGACTAAACTCCAATCGAGTTCTTTCTCCAGAAAAAAACTGAAATGTCAGGAAGGTTAGTACCATGTTCAAATTGGTCCCTGGACATCTCCCATTGACTTATACATGAACAGGTTTTAGGTGGCGAATAGTTGAATAGAAATTTTTAAAGGGCCGTGGTTTGATAAATATCGAAATTCGAATTAAAATTCGAAACGAGTTTGGATTATTCACAATTCAAATTTAACAGTTTTGACCATAAAGAATTTTTAATTTGAATTTTCAATTCAACCCTTAATATATCTGCCCCTTATATTAGTTTAATTGTGCTCGCACTATGACATAAATTGGACGTAATTGTGCTGAAAATGTTCTAAGTCTGTTTGGCATCATTTCTGGAATTTGGAGTGTGACTGACAGGTGCACCCTATTCTTTTGGCAAAACTGTACTGGCGCCGCTAATGATGCTGAATACAATTTAGACTAATCGCCCTTAAATTCAAAGCAGTCCATAACTCTGCCCCATTCTAAACCTCTGAACTCATCTCTGATTTATCAAAAGGAAAAGTTCCAGAAATCTAAATAAAATACATCAACAGCACTAAACTGTCCCACTTTTTCCATTCCTGTCTGTAACTTAGGATGGGGGTACAACGAATATTGTGAATAAGATCCAAACTTGTTGTCAAAATTTTTTGAGGTCTAACATTTTATTAGTGAAGCCCTTAGCCAGGTTTCAGATATGTGAGAACATTGTTGTGTTAGTCATTCAGACAGTGTTCTCCAGAAATCTCAACCTAATTGACATCCAGGCTGAACCACTGCTCAGTGGGGGGCAGCCTTCCAGTGTAGAAAGTAGCATCTTACAGCATTTGGATGTCCCAGGCCTGCTCCCCAAAACAGAAGCCGCCAAGTAATATTTGGTGCAGAATTTACCATGGCTAGAAAGTCTCCGGATCTGTGAGTTCTTGTCCTATACAGGTATGGGACCTGTTATCCAGAATGCTCTGGACCTGGGGTCTTCCGGATAACGGATCTTTCCATAATTTGGGTCTTCATGCGTACTAGAAATTCATTTAAACATTAAATAAAGCCAATAAGCTGGTTTTGCTTCCAATAAGGATTAATTATATCTTAGATGGGATCAAGTACAAGCTACTGTTTTATTACTACAGAGAAAAAGGAAATCATTTTTAAAAATTTGGATTATTTGGACAATATGGAGTGTATGGGAGACAGCCATTCCATAATTCAGAGCTTTCTGGATATCGGGTTTCTGGATAAGGGATCCTATACCTGTATAGCATAGCATAACAGGTCTTTTAAACCATAGCAATTATGATAGCATTTGCCAGTCATTATAAACAGGCTTTTCTTATTTCTAAATATGTGGTATGTCTTGTAATATATTTTTATTGAGACCTCCAATGCTCAGAATGACTATTGTTATTGTTTTATAGTCACAAGTTGAAAAAAGACCAAAGTCCATCAAGTTCAACCCCGAATGCATTATAAGTTATGTTGTATTCTGTAAATAAAACAATGTAATTATGAATATATTCTTATTCAGTGACAAGCTCTCTGTAAATAGTTCTATTTTTCATGTTATTTATATGCAGAAAACAATTCTTATATAAAGGATATATTAGCCTTTGGATACATGATATAATTGTTAATAATACTACTATAATTTTTTTCATATTATGTTTATATTTTAGGGTAAATAGTAAAATACTTGACAGACCGGGGAAACAGATATTTATCTATTTTTTTAAAGCCTTCCTCTGATAGGTTTACTGCTGTGCATAGAGTGTGCCTACACCCCGGGAACACATGAGCTGCCAATCTGTGTTTAACAGAGATAGTCCAATTTATCTTGAGATCCCCACTGAAAACTCAAGGTGATGGATGTGTTACTGTATGAGACTTCACAATGGCTGATTAAGAGAGTTTATAAGGAGATATTAGTAAGATTAGTGCAACAGTGGTTTGAGTACTGGAAAATGAGCCTGTAGTTGTCGCATCAATAATACTATTAGCAGCAAAATGTCAAACCAAATAAACTATTCCCAGCATGAGTAAAATTTGTGCCTAAGTTACTTTTTCTGCCTGTCACTATGCTTGAGTGTATTCTCACAAGGAAAAATACTAAATGCAAAAAGGAAAGGTTGTGGGAGCACTCCATGGCTAAATACTAAAATACAATGGAAGCACTAACGATCTGGCCAAATTAACTACAGACAAAGAGAAAAAGAAAAGAGTTTGATCAATGCACATTCCCTGGTCACATAAGTAATCTACGTAGATGCATGTATTTACAAAGACAGGGTTTTTTTTAGTTAAAAAATTATGATCATAAAATTGATAAGCCACCATACCACGTCAAGGTAAACCCATATGGTGGTCCCTAACTATTTACCTCTGGTCATAATATTATAATGGCTGTTCTGGGCTCTGTGCCAAAAAGCCTCTAGTTTAATTACGTTTCAAAAACGTTGTATCTTTTTCTAGAGTCAGTGCAGGAGATCAAAGAGAAAGCCAGGACATTTCAGCAACAAACCTGGGACTGCAGGTTGCGCTGTCAAAATCGGGACTGTCCCACAGGAGATGGCTCAGTCGGGAGGTATGTGGTTATTTCCTCTCCCTGCTGCACACTCAACTCCGCCCACCTCATTAACCTCCAATGTTCCCAATTAATTAATTTAGGGGCTTTTTCCTGTGCCCCGTTCCTGATACTTGCCTATTTACCCCACCTGGTTTCCTGTTTGTTCCTGCCTTCATTACTGTTCCTTGTTCCTGAGCTCCTAGTCCTTTCCTTGTTACTGTGCCCCGTTCCTGATACTTGCCTATTTACCACTGACCTCCTGGTATTGACCTCGGCTTGTTTTCTGGACTACCTTCTGTCTTCAGTCTGCCCTGATCTCGGCCTGCCCATTGGACTTTCTTTGCCAGCTGCCTGTCCAGAAATTTCTGCCAGTTATTGGACTCTCCTTAATAGCTGCCTGCCTCTGACCACTGGCCTGATAAAGGACTAGTAAATCACCTTTTTCATAAACATGTCAACTGCCTTTTATCAAGCTCCATTCCTGTATTACCCTCGTTACACAGCACATAAGCTCCTACCTGCTAGCCACTCACCTGTGGCCAAACCTGACACATACAAGCCATTATAACTTAAAACATATCTATTTTCTAGCAAGCTAGGCATCTGACACTCACTAGAATACGAAGGAACCATCTACTATGGGGCACATATGATTCATTTACATAAAGTTAGTAATTTCACCCAGTACCTGTCGCTATCAAGAACAGGCTACTATACCCTCAAATGTTCCTGCAAAACTATAGTTAGAACATTGAAATACATACTGTATGCATAATTTGCTGGTATTTCTTTTTCAAACCTATGTGAAAAACTGCATTGTCTATGATCCAAAAGGGACATTAAACATAATGAAAATGTGCTGGGTACTTTTAGAAGGTCTCAGAGAAAACAAACCATGGAATACTGTAACTGTCTTGTTATTTTGCATTAACATTGGATACATGCAGTTTCCTGTGTTTCAGTTAAAGCCTTGCCCCATTTCTGGGTAACGTGACATTTGAGGCGTATGCCTAGGAGCGCAGCCTCATCCTGAAAGCCAAATTTTTGAAGGTCAGTTAGGGTAAGATTTTTGGTGAACACTTTTTAGCTGTCATAGATGTTTAAAGAGCTATAGACAAGCCCAGATATCTATTTGCCCCCACATGCCCCCACTGTGAGCGTGCCCCCGCAAACTTGTACACAGCCTCTTAAAAGTGCTGGGGATTAGGTGTGCAACAGCACGTCCCCTAGTGCTTCCGATAATATTGAATTGTGGCTAGGTGGCATGCTGCCCCTATAATCTTGCTGTCTTAGGCCCGGGCTTTTGTAGCCTTGGCACAAATCCGAGCCTGGCTATAGACACAGTGACTTATATACTAATTGTTTATTATATCTATCACCTTGTTTATATGTAAGGGGGGCCTTGACTCAATGTTGAAAAACAGAGGGGTCTAGTTATAGCAGGTATTACTCTTGGTTTAGGAATAAGATGTTGGACAGGTAGGTTTCCAGATACTTTTGAACTTAAAAAAGCTCTTTACTACGTTAAATATGTTTTATTCTACACAATGTTTTCTAAATGCAGTGGGAATGGGAATAATTTGGACAGCAATTGTTAAAATGAGAGAGATATAAGTTTAAGCTTTTATAATTGGACATGTGTAATGAAATGGTGATGAAAACCTAAGACATTCACAATTCTAAGCAAATCCCTAGCCATAGCTGATTCACAGCTTCTATAAAACTGTGCTTATACTTATGCCCCAATTAGAGATCCCAAACAGGCACACATGCTGTACAGAATGCACAATATATGAGTTGACTAATAGTACTTATTCATGCATTAACCTTCTTTCAATCCTCCAGTGACTGCAATAAGTGCACAGGTAAAAGTTAGATTTGTTTTGTCAGTTCATTTTTGCATGGATTCTCTTGTCGCTTCACGTAAATGTTGCCATTTTTTTACTGTTCCTAGTAATGCCACAACAAATCTAAATACATCACAAACAATGACAGGGTGATCTCATACAAAAGTAACAAAGGGAAATTGCCCAATCTCATCCCAGTGATTTTTTGCTTTGTTTGTTTGGTGTTAAAGTTGTTGGAGGATATTTTGAGAAGAAAACAAGTATGCGAAAATACAGTTATGCAATATGAAACATCATATCTATAAATTGCATATACTTTAATAAACATGAGTCAAATTATACTGTTTGTGTTGTGTTCTGAAAATACAACGTCATTCCCATGGTTTACTTATTTCCTACTCTGTTCAGGCCTTGCTTGGAAAATTAGGAGGAAATTCCTATATCTAACATGCACGGTCCCTCTAGGGCAGCTGACCATTGGAGGCAACAGCCAATAGATAAAATATTGTAGATTTGTGGTTTGTCACAGCATGCCATGGAATACATTAGTCATTTATATGTTGTGCAGGTGTAGGCAGACCTAATTAGGACCCTTGTACTGTTGCTTAGCCTTAGGCCAAAAGGCTTATTCTATTCCAATGTCAATACTTTCTGAGTCTGACCTTAAGCAGTCACGTTGTGCTTCAAGCACCAAAATGAAATGAAAACTCTACATTCATTTTGTGCGGATTAAATAAAAGCAGCGTGTTACTAATAAACGCCTGCTCTAGACCAGGAATATCCAATATAACGGCTTCATCTGCAAACCTAAAATGATGCATCTACAGCAGGGGTGTCCAAACTTTTGGCTCGCCGGGCCACATTGGAAAAAGAAAAATTGTCTGGGGCCACAAATGAAATACACAAACACGTTTGATTTTTAAAAGTAATGGAAATACACAGAAAAGAACTACAATGCCAGTTGGATAACCAGATGGAGCTATACACTGGAATATGGGACACCTGGATATTAAATAGACTTATTATTAGTATATTATTATTACTAACTGGCCAATGGGCAGAGTCCCTCTTCCTCCTATATCCTTTGCAACATGACGTTTCCTCTGGAACCAAGCTGGGCCGCATTCATATGCATCCTGGGCCGCATGTGGCCCTCGGGCCACAGTTTGGACACCCCTGATCTACAGTGTTGGATAAATGTGAATTTTCCCTGCACTCAATTAAACATGAACAAATCTGTTTGGCCAAACAAGAAGCTTCTGTAATTTTTGTGCTGAAATCCTGCACTTGCCATTGCATACCTGCTATGCCAAGGAGCTAAGAACAGTATAGAGCTCTAGTTATCTTCTTCAACTGCCAGCCTGTATATTAGAAACATTTACTGAGCCTTTTTTTGTACATTCCATATACCCACTGAATTGAGGTTGTATAAATAGAAGCAGTGATGTAACCTGCTACTTCATTCATTGCTAGCGGTAGTCTTCAGTCCCTCCATGGAGCAGGAAACCCCTGTTTCTCCAGTGCCCCCAAACTTTCTGTGGCAGCAAGGAAACAATTCCACTTAAGAAAACACATACATGATAGACAAGGGGGGAGGTGAAATAAGGGTTCGGGTAAAAGGTCTAGTCAGATAGCAATGAAGTCAAATAACAGGCAAGGGCTACACCAGAAAATACTGAAAATGAAAATAGAGTCTACATAACAGGTGGATGGGTTAGGGGTGCTTCGACCTTCCCATTTGTTACTGTTTACTGGTTTCAGGACCCTGACAAGAGGTCTAACTCCCAGCAACTCCCGGTAGGCAGGAATATACTTAGACTCTGTATCTTCAGGTTGGCCCTCGCTTATGGGAAAGGGATACCACTCTTGAATGGGCACACATCATTCAATCTTCCTTAAATAACTTTGGGCAACAGTGGAACAATTTATGGAACAGTTGGTACACTCTCAGGATGCCAAGTACTTCCAATATGTAGGATGTGTGCTCAGTTGGTATAACAAGCAAGTGGCAGCAGGACAGTTACATGCAGAGTTCTCACAGACTTTCTTTGTTCCTCCACCAACTCTCTCAGTGGGTAGTATTGCCTGTCTCATGGTCACCAACTCCCCATCCCTAGACAAAGCCCACAGAGTTGTATAAGCACTGGATCTACCAAATCCACAAACTCAATGGTGAACAATCCCACAATGATTTTGGCTGGACTCACTATCATACTATAAAAACTTCACTTGCTTTTCTGGCCTAGAAACCTACAGGAAGAACAGTTTATGAAAAATAAAAAAATAGCAAACTGCAGAAGACAAATATGTAACTTCTCTCTTTTATTCTGCAGAACATAATGAACATTTCCCATTGAACTCTCACAACTGTTTTTCCCTTTTTGGTATGCACATTCGGTGAGCTGTGAAGCTTTACTCATGTAAGTTAACAGTTCTATTGTTCAGCCTGAGCAGCAGAAAGTCATAGCATCCGCTCATTTAGTACTCAACAGCAAGCGTGTGCCAAGTGAATTGAAATCAGGGTTAGCTGAGGACTTACAATGTTTTTAAATGATTCAGAAGTCACAGGCAGGCAATGAAATCTGGCTCTGAAAACTTAGAAAAGTGCAAAATCTTGTCCATTTTAAACCATGCTTAAATGCAACCCAGCCTGCTTTATTCAACTGTGGGCTGGTAGTGATGCCAGCAACTGCCCTGTTTCACTTCCCTGAAAATTTCTTAAGCACATAAAAATATCGATTTTTTTCTCTACAAAGTAAAATGCATGGAAAAATTCTAGAACAGATTGGTAAAAATTTGCCACATTTTTGCTGCAAATTTACATCAGCCTAAAAAAAGAATCATCCCTAGAGGACAGATATGTACAGGGCAAGCAGTGGTGTAACCCCATGGCAGTGATGGGACTTGGGGGTACATGTGGCCTTGCAGGTCGGGGGTTGTGGTTGACCCATGCACAGTGTTGGACCAGGGGCCTACTCTCAGTATTATTTTCTTCCTCTCCTCACTCATCCTCCTAGTCTCTTTTCTTTACATATTATAATCTATTAGTCCATCTGTTTAGCCTCTTTGTTCTCATAGAAATCAGAAATGTCCATGAAATAGGCCAAATATTTAGCAACATGAGGGCCCACTGACACCTGGGCCCACCGGGAGTTTTCTTGGTATCCCGGTGGGTCAGTCCGACACTGCCCATGCACACCAAAAATTGCAGGTGACCCAAAATTTGCTTGTGTTGCATATTATCCACGACTTTGTGCCAGGAAAGCTGTTGGGGGGGTTGCAGGTGACTGCCAATTCTGTATGCATCATGGGACACTTGCAATTAAGTGCAAAGTGGGTCTGGAATTTTTTTCATGGGAGCCTCCTCCTTTGCCATGTACTATATGGACTTTGGCACACTGGGCAATTTTGGGCACTTTAAAGGGGACCTGTCACCCAGACTGCCCCAACTCGGCTCAGATGCAAATGGTATGCAAGCACTTGTTACATGATTGTTGACTGGAAATGCAAAACAGTACATTCAAAGCACCTGAAATAGTCCCTATGTGCCATTGCCCCAAACATTGCTGTACTCACTGCAAAGTATCCACAAAAGCATTGTGTAGAAAAAATAATGAATAGGTAAATCCTGGCAGCTTCCAGCATATGACAACATACTGTGTGCCTCCTATCTGTTGTCCTTATGCTGTGGCCATTGTAAAAGTCATGTTATTAGATTCCATCAATGTGCTGAAAAGAAGACATAGAGAAGGAAGAGCAAATGTTTTGTCACTGGTATCATGCAAAATCTGCCTCTGCATATCCCTAATATTGTTACCCCCCTTCCCCAACAATTTGGGAAAAAGTATAAATGAAAGTAAACAAATATTTCAGTACAATATTTTGACTTATTTCACACAACTTTCACCTATTTTACATTGACTTTGGCAGTGTAATCATTGAGACAAACTCAATACTATAAGGCTGGGGTTCCCATGGTCTACACACAGTGCGCTCTGACAATGAGTGCTAGAAGGCGTTCAACACTGATTTATCCCACCAGTTTTAGATCAGTCAGTGTCCACAGATAAACTGCAAACAAACACATTTTGTGCGACTGGTTTGGTCCAATTTTCACCATGGAAAATGTTTTCCCTTTCAAAACTGATTGCAGACACTTTGTGGGAAAATGGCATGCAACTGCCTGAGGCGACTGGCAGCCTGATCTAAATAGAGCAGCTTGTGATTTTGTCTCAGAATGTGCCAGTAACAGGCTGAATGCCAATGTACATGAGGCCTACGGCAAGTCTAGAGACTTCACACTACATGTTTATGATGATGATGATACAAGCAAATTTGCTTTGATTTTGAATTAATACAACTATAGGGTCTATTATGTGGAATGCTTGTGATTGGGGTTTTCCGAGTATATGAGCTTTCCATAATTTATTCCATTACATTCCTTAAGTCTACTTAAAAAGATTTAAACATTAAGTAAACAATGCAGTAAATATATGCACCATTGAGTGTAAGCTACTGTTTTATTTATACACAGAATATACAGAATATACAATATACACTATTATTATTTGCTTAAATTGGACTCTATGAAAAAATCACTGGATAATGGGTTTCCAGATAAGGGATGCTATGCCTGTTTATTTTGCCGGAAGTGATTCGATATGGGAAATTTCTGAGGTTTGCCAAAAGCCAAAATAATACACCGATAAGCGATTATTCCAAAAGTTTAAGGAAATATTGCACAAGATTTCAGTAGAAAGTTGTTTCCCTTTGGTGAACTGGGTCAAATGGCTTGTAGATGTAAGATAAAACACATATTGGTGCTCTGTAGCATTGCGTGTATGATTGAGAGTGTGCACTGATGACCCAGCGGCATTCAGTAGTACAGAGAATAAGCTGCAAGTGGTGGGGGAACAAGGCCTGGAGCACAGGTAGGCAGCAAAAGAAGTACGTGCTTTGTGCCACCTTCTGCCACTTTGTATGTGCCGCTTCTGGCTCCCCCAAGTTCTGTACGAACCAATGTGTTCCTCTTTCCCCTTCCTCTCCTTGTGCGACTGCTTGGTGCTGGTTAGAGAGGTTGGTGTCTCTCCCACAGTATATTCAGGAAAAATACCAACACTCGATGGCTAGTGTAGCGGGGTAAACCCTGCGTGTTTATTGCGTCAGTGATGTAACGTTTCGGGGGCGTGCCCCTTCGTCAGACATGCAGAACATCCCTCACAACGTGTTTTATACCCCAGTTAATTAACAAGTGAAACAAGTAGTTAATTAACAAGTGAAACAAGAGGTTAATTAAAAGGCATATGTCCATATATCTAAATATGTGTTTAATGTAATCTGTATCCAGCAGGTCCTTCCGAGGGTCTTCCTGGTTTGTGGATAGGTAATGCTTACTCGTAATATAATCAACAGTTCCTTAAATCCAATTGTGTGAAATCTCTCAATATAGAGGTATAATCCAACTCCTGAGCATTAATAAATGAACCTTTTCGTGCAACATTACGGTGCGATTTAAAGCCAATCATAAATCAAATTCAATAAAAATCATGAAAATCATATTAAACAATGTACAACCCACTTACTATGCAAAATCTACTCGTACATTTTTTCATGGTGAATAGTAAAGGTAATAAACTGGACTATCTTACCCTATCCAAAAGATTTCCCTGGATAGTATTTCTTTCATTGAAAAAATCTAAAAAGAGATAAGACACAATAGTTAGTAAAAACTGATACTATATTGATACAGTTCTTTCATCCTGTTAATTTCAGACCCAAAGTAGCAATACACATTTCATATTAAATTCTTCATTTAACCCATGGGGTTGTTGGTTTGCAACAGCCAAATCCAGTAACATTCTCTTTGCATTCATTTCCTTTTGCTCTCCTTTTCGGTTCTAGCCCACACTTTCTCTACTATCTGCCACCTTAACTGTGATATTGCATGACTTTTTTCCTGAAAATGTCGTGCCAATTTAGTTTCTTTTCATTTTCTCTCCTTTGCCATTTTCTTAGTTATATCTCCCTCTTTTTTAGGTTGGTAATTTCGTATGGCCGATTTGTGTTCTTTCAACCGTACCTTCATACTCCTGCTTGTTTGGCCTACGTAGGCCAACCCACATGGGCATTTGATGGTATACACTATGTTACTGCTATCACAAGTATGGAACCCTTTTATTTCGTGTTTAGTTCCCTTAAGGGGATGTTGCACTGAATCACCCTTTATGATCCCATTACAGTGGCTGCAGTTACAGCAGAAAATAACTGAAAATAACTGAGAAAATGGGAAAGGAGAAAAAGAAATGACCATGCATTGAATACAAGTGCCTTGCAAACCAAATCCAAATTCGTAAAATGATGTGACTTTTTTTCACAGCTTGTTTTTAAAGGAACAGTAAAACCTAAAAATTAAATTATTTTAAAGAAATGACAATATAATGTAGTGTTGTCCTGTACTGGTAAAGCTGGTGTGTTTGCTTCAGAAACACAACTATAATATATGTAAACAAGCTGCTGTATAGCCATGGGGGCAGCCATTCAAGCACAGGATACACAATAAATTCTGAAGACTCCCATTGTAAGAACAGGTTACTTAACTCATAACAGATAAACCCTGTCCAATACAACGGTGTTTTATCTGTTATCTGCTATGTACCCTGTGCCTTTTCTCTTTTTTCAGCTTAAATGGCCGCCCCCATGGCTACACAGCAGCTTGTTTATATATATTATAGTTGTGTTTCTGAAGCAAACACACCAGTTTTACCAGTACAGGACAACACTACATTATATTGTCATTTATATAAAATATAGTTTCTGAAGCAAACATGCCAGCTGTACCAGTGCAGGCCAAAAGTACAATATATTGTCATTCATTTAAAATACTTACATTTTTAGGTGTTACTGTTCCTTTCATATACTCCTTACCCTAATTTACATATGCAAATTAAGGTTCAGATTCAGTTTGGTATTTGGCCAAATTCTTAATGAAAGATTCAAGCAAATTGAAAAATAATGGATTCAGTTCATCCCTATTAGGTTTATACAGTATAAATATCATACATAGTTTGGTGATCACTACCTAGTTCCCATTTACAGAGGCGAAAAAACAGTGAGGCTTTTGGCTTTGCTCATATGACATGGCAATGTGAATTTATTTCCAAATTTTGGTAGTTAAATTATTGAAATCCTGCCTGGGTGTTTTCTAACATATTCTCCTCTACGATATGTCTTAAAATTAGAAATAGAATTCTCCTATACCCAGCAGGGAACAACACCATCCTACAGTGAATCTTTGATAGGATTTGGTGGGAGCAAGGCTATACAACAAACATTTCCAATCCATAAACATAATATTCTGTGTACCAGTCCTTTAAATAGCTTAAAGGGGATGTTGACCTTTTGCAAAGTCTTACCTATCTCCTTTATAAATGAAAATTATTTGCTTACCCAATTCTGGCTTCAGCGCATATGCAAAGATTGGCAGAGTGGATAGAGTCGTGCTAAAGCTCCCCATAGACGCGATGATTCTTCTTGCCGAACGACCGATTTTAGGGAAGCCTGACCAATCCTTCGAAATTATCGTGCGGTTAAGTGGTATTCGAACGATCGTACGATCGTTCTGAGAAGATTGTGGTCTCACGATCAGGATCTGATCTTTTAAAAATCTCAACATCTATGGCCAGCTTAAGCTCTATTGCACATACCTGGGCTGTTATCATTTCTATGCAAATTTAATCCGATTGGGTGATCATTTTTCTAAAATAAATGACAAAGATATTTAGCATGTGCAGAGGTGCTTGACTCTAAACTGTCTGTATCCCCTGTGACCCCCATCTTTGCTTGTGTGTGTTTAGTGGAGAAAAGTACCCCAGTATTGTTTTACAGATCTCTTCCAATAAGATCATGCAACTGCCACATTACTAAGGTATCAAACTGTAATATTACAGATTTAAAGAGACCATTAATGGCTTAGTGAGAGTGACATGCCTCCTGTTATAGTATGGTAGTCAGATCAAATCGCATAGCTATAGTATTGCAGAGCATCAACTCCCACCAGCTTGTGGCTCAAGTGCCATTTATTTTCTGCCAGTGGAAAAACTCCATATTGCCTGTCATAAATTCCCAATATAGAAATATATGGAGAGAGAGAGAAAGAGGGGAGTAGGTCTCGAATCTCCACTAAATTTTGACACAAGGCCTCTCCATTTAATTTGCAACAAAATGTCGCTAAAGCTAGATGTTCCATCACAACTTCATTAGCATACCTCCCAATATTTTGGAAATGGAAAGAGGGACAAAAAGATTTGCCTCGTGCAAAATTTGTTGACCCCGCCCATTTTTATGACCACACCGCCTAATTACCAAGTCCATTTCCACTTGGCAAAGAAAACACATCCCATCACTTGTGAGGTCACTTTGGTAAAAGTTTTAAGAGGTATAAATGTATAGGAAAGCTTACCTCTACCAATAAAGTTATTGATAGCATTTATTAACCCAGGTTATATATACCCAGCCTTTGATACTGGATATATTCCCCTGGAAAGATATGAATTGTCCCTATGGATTGTCCTTCATAAGGATCTCCTACTGGGATAGTAATGCAAAGCACACTACAAGTAACAGGTACCAGCTGTGGTTGGAACCGTAGTGTAAATACTATCATGTATAACCTATAGTTTTTAAACTACAGTATAGAGTACTATAACCTGAGACCTGTGTGTGTATAGCTGCTGCCGGTATTGAACTCTGAATATTGAATTTGCTGTGGCCTTGTTCCTGTAAATACATGTCAACTGTTTAAGAACCACAGCTGCCGTGTCTCATTGATTTCGTATCGCACTGCATAATGGACACAATCATCCCTATCTAGGAAATGTTCCACCTTGAGTTTAAGGGCTCAGGCATGTAACCCAAGATCTGCCTGGAGTATGCCATAAGAGTTGTTAAATGGCCACAAAAGCCCTGAATGGAATTCAAATTTTAGTTTGAAAAGATGAATTACATACTGACTGTATACCAGTGGGCAAGTTAATTCTTAAAAGTCTAACTGTCTCCAATACAATAAAGCTAGTTCTCCAACTGGAAGTCTATCACAAAAAGACTTTATCTAAGGTAGCAAGGGACTAAGAAGTTCGGAACTTCAAGGTAAGACCTTAACCTGAAACACTTGAGAACCCAGTGGTGGAACTGCAACAAACTCAGAAACTGCTGGGGGACCCAGGGAATAGGGAACCTAGATGGTCAAGGGGTCTGCTGTATAGTTCAACCTGGACTTATTATTACATTTAACCTTTTTGATTTACCCCTATTTAAGAGTAAAATCTGGTTTAAGTGTTTGTGAAAATCTACTCTTTCACTTTGATGTTACACATGATGCCATTAAGGTATACAGTAAGCCAATCAGATCCAGCTCTGATCCTTGAGCTTTATTTTGTGTAGAATGCAGATGGGAACGGGCTCATTTACTAATACAAGCACAAGTGCAAAATGAAAACACTATTCATATGCTCCTCTGTTCTCGTGCTATAA
This sequence comes from Xenopus petersii, assembly GCA_038501925.1. Taxonomy (NCBI): domain Eukaryota; kingdom Metazoa; phylum Chordata; class Amphibia; order Anura; family Pipidae; genus Xenopus; species Xenopus petersii. The sequence goes on along the minus strand of CM076682.1, from coordinate 41,738,477 downwards.
CACTGGTTCGGCCTTTTTTGCTGCACAATGAACAAGCAGGAAGCAATTCAATGGTTCTGTTCCATCCTGTGCTGAATGGGAAAAAGTTGCTAGGAGTGTGGTATTTGTATGAATAGTGTTACAGAATGCTCAGTTTTGCATCTATTCACAAAGAGCCACATATGTCTTTATGCACATACAGTACACCAAGCCATTATCTTTTGCTGCCATGAATATGCAGATCAGTAAGTGCTCTGGCTCCATCTTGTGGTGTTAATGCATTTAATCATCAGGAAAATCACCTGTGTGTCAAATATTTTATGCCTAAAAATTGTGTTAAAAGTGGAATAAAATACATTTTGTATTTATAAAGTTCTGCTGTAGTCTGTTGGCGATCACTATATTCATTCATTAGTCATTCTTTACCCATTAAAATTCCATCATTATTTTATGCCATCTCAGCAATGATACTAAGGGCCAATGTATCATGCTGTATAACAAGTGGAGTGAAACATTCATGGAGATGTTGCTCAGAGCAATCAGCAATATGATTTCAACAGTTTCAACCGAGCTTCAATCCAAAATTCATTACAAACTACAATTTTAAATGAGGCAAAGTCTATATGGGCAAATTGCGTCCGAAAATTCGCTAGCGAAGGCTTTGCCGCACTTCGCCACACTTCGCCAGGCATAGTTTTGCCAGGGCTGTGCAAATTCACGAAGATCCGAAGTTGCGCACAGGTTACCGAACGGTTACGAAGTTGCGCTAGCGATAATACGATAAGCAGTCCGAAGTTACGCTAGCGATGCCTAATTAGCATACAGCGTGCAGTTAAAGTACAATGGACGTGTATGCTGCAGCAACTACATTACACTACACAAGGCCAGGGAAACGTAATAAAATGTAATAGAGGTCTTATATTGCCCTACACATGTGCCCACTGTAAAATTTAGGTGCCAAATGTAAGGGGGAAGGAGGGTACCCCAAAATAATTTACCATCTTTTTCAGCCTATCACCCAGTAAAAAGTAAAAAACGCCATCGTATTATGGGACTTAGAAAAATGTTCAACTTTTTTTTGACAAACTCCTATCTACTCTATTGCACTTCACATGGTCTAAGCTGGTGAAGTAAATTCTGGCGCAAGAGGTGACGTTCAGTAAAATCGGCAAGTTAGTGAATTAGTGTAGTTACGTCCCTTCGCAAGAACTTCGACTGGCGTAAGGGTGTGAAGTAGCGCTAGAGTATGTCTACTTCGCTAGCGAATTTACGCCAGCACCCGTTAGTAAATCGGCGAAGTGGTAAAATAACGTCACGCTGGTGAATTTTCGCTAGCGTTAGCCACTTCGCCCTTTAGTAAATTTGCCCTTATATGAGAAAGGAAGGAAATCAAGTGAAAATGCACTAGTTTGATGCTTTGCATAAAGGGAAGACTGCATTCACTATGTAGCATAAGGAACATGCATGACTTCCCACTCATCAGGATGTTGCCACCCACTCTGCATTGTTTAGCATATAATGGTTTCTATTCATGGGGTCAGAACACGTTATCCTAGTAACTCCACTTTCCTTACTTTTGGCAGACAGAGAGACATTTTCCACTAATATCTCTGAACTGCCCTTCGACTTGTCACACATGCCTTGATGGTCGGACAGTATTGTCAAAGTGGGCTAGACTATTCAACTAAATCTTCCATGTATCTGTATGGCATACAGATGATTGTATCCTTGGTTATTAATTGTGTAGTAAGTTCTACCTTTAGAGTGAGGCACCACCAGACCTTCCAAACTTCACAAATTACAGATAATGTCACTTTTTTCATCAGTCATCTTTTTATTAGAAAATGCATGACATGTTTTGGATCAAGGATCCTTCTATACACATAAGCACCTGAGGAAGGATCCTTGATCCAAAACACGTCATGCATTTTCTAATTAAAAAGATGACTGATGAAAAAAAGGCATCGTCGGACTGGGACACCAGGGGCCCATCATAAACCCTTAGACCAGGGGCCCACCAAAAAACCTTTAGACCAGGGGCCCACTCTGAGTATTATTTTCTTCCTCTCCTCACTCAACCTCTATTCTCCTATTCTCTTTTCTTTACATACTATAACGTATTATTCCATCTATTTAGCCTCTTTATTCTTATAGAGATATGCAATGACCATGAAATAGGCCAAATTTTTAGAAGCAGGAGGGCCCACTGACACCTGGGCCCACCAGGAGTTTTCCTGGTATCCCGGTGGGCCAGTCCGACACTGAAAAAAGGTCTCCAGAGTGACATTATCTATAATGTATCTGTATGGCCAGCTTTAGATCCAGGTCATTTCTGCCTTTACAAAAGCCACAATTAAGGAATCTTGTTTGCTGAATACAAAAAAAAGTTTCCAAAACCTGCATGAAGACTACTCTTTGCTCTCAAAAATGACTGGCACTTTAGTTGCCACTATGTGAGGACCCATTGATTTTGTTATTACTGTTATTATTTTCATTAGCATTCTAAAAAAAACCTGGCAACAATTTAACATCCTAACGCTGTATAGTGACATTGCAAAGGGAAGGGTTTTTGAAAGGTTACAACCAAGCTGAACTTTTCTAGGTCTAAAAACACTAAGGGGTGATTTATCAATGTTGAAATGTGATTTTTCTTTTGCTAAAACTCAAATTTCACAAATTTTGATTAAAAAAGGCTTTTAGGTCATCTATCACCTTCATTGTCTTTATAGCATCCATCCAATCTATTCCTGGCCTAAATGTCATGATTAAAATGTAACACTTTCAAAATGAATTGAAGTTCAGGGATTTTACATGTCTACCAATGGCCTTTGTCTCACTCGTACACAGAACACAATCCTTGTCTTTGATCGTAAAAACCAAGCAGGGTATTATACTTACAGAATACAACATTTTTGGGTGTACCCACTATAGATATAGTGGAAAAATATCAACAGGTTACAAAATAAGTAATTCATGGTCAACCTAACACAGGTCCCAGGACCTGATTGGTGGGTTACCTTCAGGTTAAGTTCTTAGCTGAGTCCCTTACCTTGGAAATAAAATAAAATGTAATGTAAAGTTATGTGCACAGAGGAAAGAGTGTATGCCTTTGAATGAAAATTTTCCAGTACAAAGAAGTCAGCCACAAACTTAACTTCAAGGACAAGAGGATGTAATTGAGATTGAGGTGAGATGCCATTGAGATGGAAATCAGGGCTCTTCTCCTTTATTCTGCAAAAAGATGCTGTGATTTCCTTTAGTGTATGTGATAAAAGTCACTTAACTTGCACCCAGTTTAAAAACCCTGTATCTATCTATCTATCTATCTATCTATCTATCTATCTATCTATCTATCTATCTATCTATCTATCTATCTATCATCTCTCTCTCTCTCTCTCAATCAAATAAAATCAACTGAGCTTTATTGGCAGGACCAAATACATTTATAGTAGCATTGCCAAAACAGATAGAGGGGTGAAATGGGTGGTGTTAGTGGGGTGGGCAGTTTATGGGAACAGGGGAAAATCCTGTTTGTCTTAGTCTATGACAGTCTCTTGCATATTGTGCACTTACTGTCAGTATCTCTTCTTCCAGTATGTTGTGTGGGTTCTGGAGTTTCCTCTCTTCTTTGATGGATATGAAGTCTGGGATGTGATGGGAGAATCTCTGTAAGTGGGTGTCCCTCAGTGCTGAGTATTTGGGGCACTGTAGCAGGAAATGGGTCTCGACCTCCATTGCCTCCTGTTCACATCGCTGGCACAGTCTGCTCTCCATGGACTTGTAGGTCTGAATGTGCTGTTCTAGTTCAATATCCAAGTTGTGGGCACTCAGTCTGTACATACTCAGGATCTGTCTGTCTTTGGGGTTCTGTAGCCTTTCCAGTCTGGATACCCTCCCCAGTGATTGATAGATGGAAAGTTTCTGGGAGTTTGATATTTCCTTCCTTCAGGCTTAACTATATTTTCTTCCTCTAAACTATATTTCCTTCCTCCAGTTTGATATTTCCTTCCTCCAGGCTAAACTATTTCAAAGATCTGTACAAAGAAATCCCCCCTGTTGAGCAATTGCTGGAGCTGGCTTGTTTCTTGCAGTTGGTCCTTTTAAGGTCAGATAGTTCTGCCATGGTCTGTAGTATTTTATTGTGCTCCTTTGCTGTTGGTTCACCCCTTGCAGAGTTCTCTTATATGTGTTGCTCTGGAAGCTATCAAGCAGTTGTTTGACATCAGATCTGTTGGTGACCTCCCTGAACTTCATGGCAGAGTGTAGGGTCTATTTAGAGGAAGAGGGAAGGTTGTAGAGGCCATACTGGCAATTGGTTTGCTGCTAGATTTAATATATAGCAGTATTAAATTATGATCTGACAGGTGGGTTTCTGGAGTCACAGAGAAGGCGCCGATGTTTGCTCAGCTTATGTCTGTAATGGCATAGTCCACCACACTGCTACCTACATGGGAGTTTATCTATTTATCTATCTCTCTGTATATATCATTCTATTTATCTCTCTGTATCTATCTATTAATATATATCTATCAATCATCTATTATCTATCTATCTACCCATCTATCATCTGTCTGTCTACATGTTTATATATCTATATATCTATCTATTTCTCTCATCTATTTTTAAGGATATTTAGTGAGCATGTGGCATAACTGGGGCTGGATTTCATGGGCAAATGCCCTCTCTCACTACAACTTAAGATACATCATTCCTATGTGAAAGATAAAGGAAACAAAGGTTCTCTTCAGAACTAAAAGAAGCAGGACCAGGTGCAGACTGTTGCAAAGATGCCAGCTTGTGACAGCAGGAGGATGCGGAGATACTGTCACAAAGGAACACATATTCCTTTACACATTCCTTTATCATATCACTGTTTAAAAGTGTCTAGACCCTTATTGTAAAGACTGCAAGACGATACAAGATGTATAGGACCCCTCTGATTGCATGTTTAAATAAGATTTAACATTTTTCTCTTTTCCTTTCCTTAAATCATAAGCCAAAACAAATAGAAGTATCGAAATATCCCACTGTGCCCCAAATGCACTTTCCAGCACCCTGCCATGCCATTTTCTACTTCTTTAGAGCTAACCAGTTCCCACTCTCTGACTATTGGAACTCATCTTTCAAACAAAATATCACAGAAATCTATTTCCTCTTACTGTGTGTCCTTTCAAAGGGTTCGTTTGTGAAAGAGAGAAAAAGCCTTGCTAATGAATACAGTCTTACAAAAAGTTAACTGACATTTCTGTTGTGGTAAGTTTTAGCAGAGAATCAGCATGAGTTTCAGTGCTGTAAATTTTATTCATGCACCGACATTTATGTAGAAATGTATGGGGTGCTCTTTATCCCAAATACATTCTATCAATAATATGAAAACTCAGTTTCACAAAACCTAACAATCATACAAAGCTTATTGTTGACTTTGAGAGTTTGTCAGAAGTTAGTTATTAGGCTGTCATGTTTGGTATCCTAAAACCCAGAACATGCACCATGGTTCCGGTCACGGCTCACGCTTCTGCCTGTAACAGCCGCCTTTCGCTTTGGGAGGAGCTCTCCGCTACTCGGATGCTGCCAGGTCTTAAAGTGAGAGAACCAAGGCAGGAGTTCTGGGCAGACAAGGGTACTGTAAGGTAGAGTCCTGCAGCGGGTAGGTTACCCGCAAAAACCTACGGTACCCTGGCCTTCGGTTTGCGGGAAGAAGTTCTGGGTGCGGGTAAAGACGCAGGTCGTCGGTTCTGCGGTTCGGGCCGCGGATCTTCTCAATAGCGATGTTTACTCCTTTTTTCTGGTCACATCTACTTCCGATTATGTCACTTCCGGTTTACAATGACAGCACTTCCTGATTCTTGATGGTCAGCGGGTCGCGGGTCCGGGTTGCAGATAAGGTACTTGTGGGTCAGGTAGCGGTTCCAAGCAGGTAAGAATGCGGGTTACAGGTCCGGGTTGTGGATTGCAGGTACGACTTGGGTACGGGTCCCAAAAAATGGACCCGCGCAGGACTCTAACGTAACATATGACAGAAGGATGTGGAAAGAGGAAGAGTAGTTGAGGGACAGGCCAAGGTCAATACCAATCAGACAGGGCAGTAAAGATTTAGGAGCCAGGGACGCAGTCAAGCACACAGGTCAGGGTCAAAACCAATCAGTAACGCAGTACAAAGTCAGGATCCAAGAGAATGGACAGTAAGGCAAAAGTCGGTACAGGCAGCGAACTAGCAGAAGTCAGGGACAGGCAAGGGTCAAAGAACAGATAAACAGACTTGAATCACACCCAGGAACTATTAGAAAATAAGCCTACATTGGGCAAGGAACAATATCTGAAATTTGCGCCAAGTGCGACCTGACATGGTGCTGCCAAATGAAAAAGAAGCCAGCATCAAACCTGGAATCACTGTTTACAGAAGAAGCAGGCATCATTGCTGCCTCCTAGATATTACATAGGCCTATTATATTGACATTTGGGAAACTGTGGGCAAATTCATGAAATGACGAAAAATTCACAAAATTTTTTTGTAATTTTTGAAGCCAACTACATTAGAGTCTATGAGCATTTTTTTCGAGACACTTTCTGCATTGGGAGGGCAAAATCACATGTAGTTTTTACTCAGTATTCTACTGTACACATGCCCTACATTATTAGAGAACCTCCTATTCACTATGCTACAATTGCTTTCTCAATAGAAAAAGAGGCTGCCTTGTTGCCAATTTCTTAAAAACATGTCTGTGATTTTTGACATTACCTTTACATTAAGAATGCTATACGTTTGTGAGACAGATTGCTGTTTAAGTTTTACAGAATGGAGTTTGTAATATAATAACATCCTTTTGTGCACAAACCAGATTTTGTTCTCATTATTTGATAGAAAATGAGAACAAACTCTGTGTATATGGTCACAAATACTTATGTACCATGAGAGACATTCATTCTGTGTAATAAAAATATTTTTGTATACAGAATGTACTTGGGACAAATGACATCCCACAGAAATCTTTACATTTTCTGATTTATGTTATTTTCTATTGTTTTGAATAATTGCTATGCTGTATTTCCATTTACTGAGGGTGATTAATGCAAACTGCAATATTTTAATGCATTAGTCCCTGGTTCTGGATGCGTCTGTGTATTAAATTGCCATTGACCCTTTCTCTTTCCTACAGACTTCAGTACAAGTATGGGACCTGTTAACCAGAATGCTCAGGACCTGGGGTTTTCCAGACAGTGGATCTTTCCGTAATACGTTCATACCTTAATTCTACTAGAAAATCATGTAAACATTGAGGGAGTTATCAAAATTCAAATGTATCCCATTATTTTCTGAAATATACTCCGACCAAATACGCACAGTTATTTCCCCTTATTTATCAAAACATTTTCCGGAAAAATTGCAGTGCAGGAAAAAACTTGAAAAAATTGTGAAAATCTGATTTGTGCCCGAAACCCGCAACATTTTTGGATTTTTGTGCGAAACCCAGCGCGGATCAGGATATCTTCGGGACTTCTACCACTGACCTATATAGAACCGCGGCAGGTCTGAGATGCCAGATTTTCGGATTCAGACTTTTGTCATCCTCTGGGTATAATACATTTAGCATTCTTTATTTATACCTTGTGAAATGTTTATATCGAATTATATGTGATAGAGATGCCTTAAAGAAAGAAACCTGTCTTAATTCTGGAATACAGCATTCATAAATTCCACAAGGAAAAATGTCCATCAGGGTGTAGAAATGATCACGAGTACCATTAAATTAGCCATATAGAATGGCTAATTCTATGTAACTTTTCAAATGGCCATCATTATTATTTTTTTTAGAATTTTTGTTTTATTTGCCTTCTTCTTCTTCTTCCTCTGACTCTTTCCAGCTTTCAAATGTGGGTCACTGATCCCATCCTGAAAACAAATGCTCTGTTAAAGCTACAAATTTACAGTTATTGCTCGTCTTTCTTTTCATGTCCTCTCCTATGCTTATTCCAGTCTTTTATTTAAACCAAAGCATGGTTGCTAGGATAATATGAACCCTAGCAACCAGATTGCTGAAATTGCTAACTGGAGAGCTGCTGAATAAAAAGCTAAATAACTCAAAAACACAAATAATAAAACATGAAAAACAATTTCAGATTGTCTCAGACTATCACTCTGTCCATCATACTAAAAGTTATGAAAGTGAACAGCTCCTTTAATTCTTACAACACACATTTTCTTCTGTATACAGGTATGGGTTATTTCTGTAATTGGGGTCTCCATACCTGCAGGTCACTAAAAAAACATTTAAACATTAATTAAACCCAATAGAATTGTTCTGTCTTCAGTAAGAATGAATTATATCTTAGTATGGATCAAGTACAAGGTACTGTTTTATTACTAGAGAGAAAAAGGAAATACTTTTTAAAACTTTGAATTATTTGAATAAAATAGGGTCAATGGGATTTCTGGCTATTCTGGGATCCTAAGAAAGATTCAATATACAGGTATGGGACCTGTTATCCAGAATGCTCAGGCCTGGGGTTTTCTGGATAAGAGATCTTTCTGTAATTTGGATCTTAAGTCTACTAGAAAATCATGTAAACATTAAGGGGCCAATTCACCAAGCTCGAGTGAAGGATTCGAAGTAAAAAACTTCGAATTTCAAAGTGTTTTTTGGGCTACTTCGACCATCAAATGGGCTACTTCGACCTTCGAATCTAAGGATTCGAACTAAAAATCGTTCAACTATTCGATAGTCGGAGTACTGTCTCTTTCAGAAAAAACTTCGACCCCCTAGTTCACCATCTAAAACCTACTGAACCCAATGTTAGCCTATGGGGAAGGTCCCCATAGGCTTGCCTAAGTTTTTTTGGTCGAAGGATAATCCTTCAATCGTTGGATTAAAATCTTTCGAATTGTTCGATTCGAAGGATTTAATCGTTTGATCGAACGATTATTCCTTCGATCGTTCGATCGCAGTATTTGCACTTAAATCCTTCAACTTCGATATTCGAAGTTGAAGGATTTTAATTCCCAGTCGAATATCGAGGGTTAATTAATTAAATTTGCCCCTAAATAATGGTTTTGCTTCCAATAAGGATTAATTATATCTTAGTTGGGATCAAGTGCGAGGGGCTGTTTGATTATTACAGAGAAAAAGAAAATAATTTTTAGACATTTGGATTATTTGATTATAATGGAGTCTATAGGAGGCAGCCTTTCGGTAATTCAGAGCTTTCTGGATAACAGGTTTCTGGATAACGGATCCCATACCTGTCTTTAGCAATTATAGGAGAAGAAAAGTCATTTAGCACTTGGGGGTGCCAAATGTTAGGCACCCCCATGTGAATGTATTTACTTACCTGAAACCCCTGGCCAGTGCTCCTATCAGCAGAAAACTGCACCGGCATGGGGTTATTTCAGTGAGCACCACGGAACAATCCTTTTCTGGGTTCTTCGTTCTTCAAATTTCCCATGGCAGATGCATGTGCAGTAGAATAAAAAAGCCAACTTTTTAGTTAAAGTTCGGCTTTTTACTCTAATGTGTATGTGCAGCCGCACGAAGAAAGAAGAAGCCGGAAGAGGCGCTGGAATTACATTTGGCACCCCCAAGTGCTAAACAACTTTCCTTCTCCTTTAAGGGATAAGCTTATATTTTGATTTTTATGTGCTTGATGTGCTATGTGGTTTGTCTGGGAGAAGTAGGCAGATTATAGGAATTCCATCAGACTAATACTAATCCTCTTGGCCACAGTTAGTCTAATAGCATGAAGGCAAAAGCATTTTGAAGTTTTTTTTTTTTTAATGTTACATTTTTTTTGTTAATAGGATCCTAGAAAAATAAGACAAAGCACAAACTCAGAACATTACATTGTAATACATGTCTATGTATATTTTTATTTATATAATGCTACTTGTGAATGCAGCACTGTGCAGTAGAGCAATACAGTAATACAAATAAATCCAAAATACAGTTCCAGTTAAGCTTAGTGTTATAGAGACAAGAGGAAGGAGGCCCCTGTCCTGTAGAGCTTACGGTCTTATTGGGTGGTTAACATGCAGATACCAGTAGGGGAATAATCCGTGCTGATCTGGAGACTGGAAACACAAGCATTCTATGAACTATAAAGGCTTGGTTGAAAGTGGCACAAAGATTACATTTAAATAGATGGATGTAGATGGCCATATTGGAAATGAAAAACTTGTTTCCAGGACCAGATTTGTGTATTGGGCCTAAGGCAACCCCTAAGCACTATTAAAAAAACAGATCACAAAATGCTGCACCTGCCTCAAAATAAGTTATATACAGGTATGGGACCTGTTATCCAGAATGCTCGGGACCTGGGGTCTTCCAGTTAACAGATCTTTCTGTAATTTGGCTCTTTATACCTTAAGTCTACTAAATGATCATGTAAACATGAAATACACCCAATAGGCTGGTTTTGCTTTACTAAGGATTAATTATATCTTACGTTAGTTTAGATCAAGTACAAGGTACTGTTTTATTACAGAGAAAAATGTAATAATTTTTAAAAATTTGGATTATTCGGATAAAATGGAGCCTATGGGAGACGATCCTTCCATAATCTGGATAACAGGTTTACAGATAACGGATCCCATACCTGAATATATATCATCTCCATTCATCTACTTATATTAAATCATTGCAATATTTACATGTTGGAATGCAGAGTTATTACAACTTAATCCACAGCGGGTTTTTGTTTTGTTTTGGACACTCACTGCTTTTCTCGGACTTCCTGTTAGCAAAAAAAAAAAAAAATGCTTTTGCCTCAGTTTTATCAGAATAGCTGTAGCCGAAAGGATTACCGTTAGCCCGGCGTAATTCCTATAATCTGCCTTCTTCTGGGAGAGTTCTCAGGTCTGGAAAATCCTTGCTTTGTCCTCAGACTGACAGCATCTTAGAGACAAACCATTAAACCCATCACGTCTTAAAATATAAAAATAATCATAAGGCAATGTTTACCCCCTAAAATTGAGTCAATGAAGAAAAGTAGTAACTCGCTCTTCAGTACAAAATGAATACGACTGCTGCCAAGGTCTACTCTAGAGCAAATTGCATGTGCTCCTAGTTAAAAGATCTAAAAGTTTACTCCATGTATTTATCATAATTCTTAACTTAAATGCTAAAATAATGGACAAACTTTACCTTGTTTGGCAAGGTCGCCAAACGAGCGGATCTTCCCCCAATATGCCCACCGAAGGTGGGCGGCGTCAGGCTAATCCGATCATTCAGCCCTATGGCCAAACGATCATGTTACAATGAAGGGCATACCAGCTGACTGGCTAATTCATTCGGTCCTCCATCCGGTGGGAAAATCAAACCTAACTGATCAAGATCTGCCTGATTTTTGGGCAGATATCGGTCTGGGAGGCACGTCGGAGGGCCCCATACACTGGCAGCTAAGCTGCCAGTCTAAAGGATTCCGTAAGCTTATTTAAGTGAAATAGCTGTGTATTTTATGCATGATACATGTGTTATCACTTTCCAGGTTTAATTGATAATTTTATTAAATACACTGCAAATTCCATTTTTTTTCTCTAAATATACATGTGCATAGATGAAGCATGTTATGTCTTTATTAAAGAAGTATACTTTAGCTCTAAAGCTTTGACCATGGAGTCATATGTGCTTTATTTAGCCATCGGACTAGTTAATTTACCGTTGCCCAGATTTTCTGCTAGGTCCAATCAAAATAAGGAAAAGTAAATCAGACATGGATAATTGAGGCATATTGATCAGGATTGCTCGGCTTTTGCACACTGTGCAAACTTTCATGATCCTATGGCCTCTGTTGAGTCTATTTCGTAAATACAAATAAAATGTTCCGTGTTCAGTAGCTTAAAATACTGTACAGGGGCCCCATTTGTTGTAGACATGCAAACCCAGTTACGACCCTAATTAAAGAAGCAATCCACACACTGAAGGAAACTGAAATGGTGCCACTCTTGTGATATTATATTGCTCAAGCATGGGCCTAATATTAACTGCAGTGTAGTGTTTAGAGGTTAGTTTTGCTCATGTAAGAACATTACTGTACTCACACCAATTAGACAGCAAGAGAAGGAAATATAGATTTTTTTAATGGCCTGGAATAAAACATTTGAATATAAAGAACATATCCAGAAAAAGAAAAATGACATTTACTGCACAACTGATATTCAGATATAAGACTGGATATGCAATAAATCATGATATACATGTATCTTACGTGCAACTACATAGTTATGATCATAAAATTGATAAGCCAACATACCACGTCAAGGTAAACCCCACACAGCGGTCCCTAACTTGTTTACCTCTTATCATAGTATAAAAGGTATTTTACATCTTTGCTTAATAGCATTACTTTGTATGAACATCTCCTGTGCCTTGGTTTCAAACTGTAAGCTTTTATCAGCAGATAAAAGGTTGATGTAAATATCTATTCGAAAAAACGCAGGCCGAGAATCTGCTCCTCTTCCTGCACTGGGAAACATTGCCTCCGCTGGTTGCAGGCAGACACAGTGGATTTCAATGTGAAGTGCAAAAGTTCACGTTTCTGCAGCAAAGGCCACCGTGTCTGCCTGCACCCAGCGGAGACAATGTTTTTGGGTGCAGACATACTGATCAGCACAGAAGCAGCGGATTCTTGGCCTGCAATTCTCTGCACCCTGAGATTTGCAGTGTGACACTAGTAGCCTTCATTGATTAAGCACTCAAAGATGTCAGGGGGTAGAAGGGTGGATTCTTTAAGCAACTAAAACTGAATGAACAAAGGCAAATGCATAGTATTGTTGACAAGTCCCAATTTTCAGCTATTCCAATGCATGTCGAGCATGCCTATTCACTTGCCACGACCAAAACATCACGTGATAGTATTTAAAGGGATTCTGTCAGGATTTTGTTTTTAATTTTTAAATTACACTGTTTAAACTGCAAATAATTCACTCTACGATATAAAATTTCATTCCTGAACCAGCAAGTGTATTTTATTTAAGTTGTAATATTGGTGTGTAACATTTTTTCCCATGACAGTATCGCTTTAGGGATGTGCCAAATCCAAGATTCTGTTCTGGATTTGGCCAAATCAAAGCCTTTTTCTTTTTTTAGCTGGATTTGACCGAATCCAAAATCCAAGAAACGACTAGAATCACTGAGGGGTTTCTAACAACCTGGCACCAAACAGTGATTTGGCTTTCCCTTGACCTTTAACACAAGTGGGCTCATTTCTCAATACTGGACTAATTTGCCCCATTGCCGAAAATCATAGCAACCAATCAGCAATTAGCTGTATGCCGTAAAGCAAATCTCTGATTGGTTTTGAATGGGTTACTACACTGAGACGAATTTTCCTAGAGATAGTAAATGAACAGTGCTAGTATGTTGGAGATTCTCCCTTGCAACTTATCTAGAGTAGCCTTCAGATGCTGCTCTGGAAGAACCTGAACTGCAAAGGAATCACAGTACATATATACATAATGTACAGTAGTTCTGAAAATCAGCCATATACAGAAACATGATTTCTTAAATGGAAATTAATATTAATTTATCAGGTATACCTACAGCAAAAAGGCTGTCTGATTCAAAAGATCCAGGTCCATTTTGACAGTAAAAAACCATTAAACCCATGATAAAATCAAAATGCAAGGTAGACCCAATAAATATATATATAACTATATATAGACTAAAGGCACTTTAGTCTTCTTTCTGCCGTCTATCAAATCTTTCCAGTAAAGCCCGAAAAATGTTTCCAGGAACTTTCTGATGCTTGTCTATTAATGAATGTATTGCACGTTTAGTCTGTAAAAAAAACAAATCACGGTTAGGGAGGGGAAAAAACAAAGAATATATAGTAACAAATGGAAAAGAGTCCTGTAGACTTTATACATGTTACTGAACATCTGAAGGCAAAGACTGAATGCAAATCCTACTTAATATATAAGGAAGACGGCAACAAATTGGATGCTGCAGAAACAGAATTTATCTATTTATTTTAAGGAGACACAAGACATCTTAGGCAACCCCCAGTGATGATAATCACTTACCTGATCCCACTGGCCAGTGCTCCTCTTCGCTTAAAACTGCCCAGACCCTTTCTGTAGGAGCTCATTCACCATAACCTGTATTTTTCTCCGACAGACACATGCACAGTAGAGTGAAAACGCCACCTTTTGCATCCAAGTTCAGCTTTTCACTCTACTTCGCATGCTCCTGCCTTGACCAAACAAAGAGAAGATAGCAAAGATGAGCTTCTACAGATATGCCCTGGGCAAGTGCAGTTTTTAGTGAACAGGAGCATGAATCTAGGGTATCAGATTAGAGGTTATAATCACTGGAGGGGTGCTAAACATTTTTGTCCTTTAAATGGGAGGATGTAATAGAATGCTGTAAAATCCAACAAAAATGCAGTTCCAGCATACCTTGATGCTTAATTCTATGTTGGAGCAAACTAAGAACATTGAGCCTGTATATCTGGGGATATTTTTTTCATTGTGCTGCCTCTAGGGTTGCCACCTGGCCAGTATTTCACCGGCCTAGCCGATAAAATACCAGCCAAGGCCTGGGCCAGTATTACAAATTTACCAACAATGTAGCTGCTGGTAATTTGTGATCACCAGTCCAGGCCTGCCTCCGATACACCCCCACCCACCCCTTTCTTTACTAGATAGATAGATAGATAGATAGATAGATAGATAGATAGATAGATAGATAGATAGATAGATAGATAGATAGATAGATAGATCTTACCTTTTCTGCTAATTCAACAGCAGTTATATTTGGGTCATACGGTATAGGGTCCCCAAGGTATGTACGAAATTTAACTGGAAATCCTCCATATATTGGAACTAATGGAATCTTAAATCTTTCATAAATCCACCTGAATAGCCCTTCAGAGATAGAGAGAGAAGAATGAATGTTAAAATGCCTTTTACACAGCACACAATTCTATCTATTTTGGTCACTCTTCATTTTCATTCATTGAGCAGGATATGAACTCGCTGACAGCTCACTTGTCACTGTCTCCTAATCATTTTTATTACTGATTATTAAACCGATCAAATGTTCCATTCTGCAGGGAAATGGAAAAGTTACAGAAATGACAGGGGTGTGATGCAATATTTTATTTCATGCTGTAATGAATAATGCAATGATAATAAAACTAACATTATATGCAATGCCTTAAACTGCCCAGTGCCAAAGTGATGGAAATAGAACACTTCATACAGATCACTGCCCTATGCAGTTACCTAATGATATTGTTGAGATACAGGGACAATAACCGTGATAGTTTATAGAAAATGTATTAAGACAGAGGTGTCCATCCTGCAGTTATGTACCTTCCAGAGTCCTCTAAGAGCCAGCTGTCACATCACTTATGCAGTCACAGATTGTTGTTTCATACAGTGACACACAAAAAGGTCTGTACGATCACAAAACAAAAAGGATACCAACGTTAAAGGAAATCTATAACCCCGAACAATGTAGGTCTCTACAAAAATATATTGAATAAAACAGTCCATATGTATAACCCTGCTTCATAATTTTCAAGCATTTTGATAAAAATATACTTTTTTAGTAATATGTTCCATTGGGCAATCCTAACTAGAAAACTGCCATTTTAAGAACTAAGGGCCGCTCTCTGGGATCATATGATTTGTGGGGCTTACAAACAAATGAAGGGTACACATGTAAGGTCACATGAGCCAATTAAGGGGACAAGTTCTGTCTTTTACTCCCACGCTTCTTCCTGTTACAGTTAGAGCTGTAGTATTTCTGGCCAGGTGATCTCTGAGGCAGCACACAGACCATCACTCAATTGTGACAATGTAAAAGGCCAATATTTCCTGCTCTGTTGGTTAAAGTATTCATTCTGGGGGTATAGGTTCCCTTTAACATCACGCCAGTTATGTTACATAGGGTTCACTTTCAATTACTTTTAAATGTACAAAATATATCTTACGTAAACCTCCAAGCGAGCGAAACCCTTCACGTACGTTTTGGGTAAACATTGGGATGATGGGCTAGGGAAGAAAACAGCAAAAAGAAAAATACTTTTTAAAGAGTACTACTTATTAGATAATAATACATAATAATAATACTTATTAGTTAATAATTACAAACGGAAATCCCATTCAGTGTTTAATAATTACAAACGGAAATCCCATTCAGTGCATAAATGGAACAAGGCGGCTGTTCTCATAATGTCTAAGGGACCATTAAATGATAACCCAGCAACAATTTATTGTGAAGACAATAGTGCAAACAACTTTTTATGCGTTTGCCCATCAGGCATCCTTCCCATGTAATCCTAGACTGTAAACATGTAAGCCACAAGCAAAATGTACGGGACAGGATCCCAGGAGCCGTTTGTTTGCTTCAGGCTTTGCATCTGTTAAATTATAACTGGCATCAAGGAAAAAGGGAATAAAATAGCTTTGATAAGCCACCGTTTTTTCTGGGCGATAAATAGATTAAAAAAAACTAAGTTTAAGAAGAAGAATCATCTATGAGACCTGCTTAAGAGTTGTATTAAAGTAGGGTGGCTAGCA
Organism: Xenopus petersii; assembly: GCA_038501925.1. NCBI lineage: Eukaryota > Metazoa > Chordata > Amphibia > Anura > Pipidae > Xenopus > Xenopus petersii. Next base: position 41,721,979 of record CM076682.1, on the reverse strand, counting down.
GCTGGCTACCATTCACAAAGAAATATAAAGCTGCTAGTAATTTCAGCATCCAAGTAAATGAGTGACTTCTATCTTTAGGTCATCAGATCATTACCAATGAATAAGTCTGCATCATCACTTTGGTCACTCTCCTACCCAGCTCATTTTACACTGTATAATAACCCATCATCCTTATGAGAGCTCCGACTGCACACATGTGAACACATGCATTATTGTTTCTCATTCTGGAAGGGAACATTCATGTTCCATGAGCACAGTTAATAAATACTAAGATTCTAGTACTGAAGGTGGATTTTTCTTTGAAGGTAATCCAAAATATCCAAGTAAAATCAGTTTTTATTATACTGTACTGATATCTAAATAACCAGCATTCTAATATGTATCTGTTACAAATGATGTAGCCTTCTTTAATTATATGTGCTTGCTTGCTGTTCACCCATCCACTTACTGGCTCAGAGCAAAAACACATAGCAAACAAACACTGCTAATAATAGATGGATACCTGTCATACATATATAGTGGAAGGTTGGGCCTTTAGATGTCAGCATAATTAAATGAAGTGTTTTTTGTATTTTTTTTGGAAACACAATCTCCTTAATACCGTAGTAATAATAACATTTTCAAGGAAGAAATTGATCCTGGCATGGATGGGGGATTGCCCTCATCCAACAAAACCTCCCACTTATCCAGTAAACCTATCTATCCAGAGGCTGCCCTGGCAAATATAATAAGATATGGGTTGATGCCACTACCTAGTAGTAGTAGGTTACTCTGAGAGAAGCTCTTAATAGGCCTTGGAAGGCTGAGATATCCATTTACTTCTTAGAGGAACACTGTATGTATTCAGAGATGGTGTAGCATTGTACATCCTTATAGGTGATGCAAATAATTTGTACGGTACTCCCCCCCCTTTCCCATCTGTACCCCTTTTGAAAAGTTAAATAAAAACAGTTAAAAAAAATAAGATAATCTTTTCTATTACAAGACACACTTTTTTATCCAACTCACCACTTTTGCATCAATGGCAACCTGAGCAAATCCAGTCCGTTTTCCCCAAATAAGAGTGTAGCTTTCGTCACTAAAAAGTGCTTCCCGCACCCCACCTGGTGATACGGCCAATAAGTGCCCACTAGTGAGAGCCTTCACACATTCTTCCTTTGGTCCGTGGATTACACCAAATAGATCAAGCAATGGTTTGAAGCCTCAATAAATATGAAAAATGATTTAGTGTTAGGTATTAGTGCTATAAAAATTATTATTCAACAAAAAAATGCAGTGAATATAGGATACCTTTAGTGCATGCACGTGTCATAGCCCCCATCAATAACTGTTATACACATGGACACAGTTCAAACATATTTTCATCATCTGCAGCCTTTATGAATATATGAACAAGTATATGCCTAACTCAGGGTTGTTCTAAGTTACATTTTTAAGTCGGTGGACTTCAAGCACCAAACTTTCAGCTCTACAGAAAAGGGCTCCTGGTGCCTGAAACATTCTGGGAACAGAGTTGCCAACAAGTACTGATCAATGAGTGTAAGTTCAAGGGGTGGAAATATTCTGGCCACATAGCTGCATGCAGTGACTATTACTGTACAGTTATGGGATCTGTTATCTGAAAACCCGTTATCCAGAAAGCTCAGAATTACTGGAAAGCCATCTTCCATAAACTCCATCATATCCAAATCCAAATTTTTAAAAAGGATTTCCTTTTTCTCTGAAATAATAAAACAGTACCTAGTACTTGACCCAGATATAATTAATCCTTATTGGAAGCAAAACCAGCCTATTGGGGATCCGAATTACAGAAAGATTCCTTATCTGACAAAACCCCAGGTCCAGCGCATTCAGGATAACAGGTCGCTTACCTGTACAGTAATAATAAAGTTCTGTCTGTAATAGTTAATTACCTGGTATTTTGAAAAGGAAGTGGTCCCCTACTGAATGGCATGTTCTCCCTTTGCGGAGAATGACCTTTGATACAAAGTAATAATAATCTACAGGGAGCGCTCCGTGATAGTAAACGATAAGGGCAGGTCCTCCATCAGGAATATGTTCCAAGCCGTACAATTCATAGCCTGTTAAAAAGAAAAATAAGCCACATTATGTATTCAATTTTATTTCCGTGATTACTGTGTACACAAAACACTAATACATTCATATTACAGACAGAAATTAGATAATCATGTCATATACTAGTATTTCAATGATTACTGTGTACACACACACACCACACTAACACATGCATATTACAGACAGATATTAAATAATCATGCCATATACTAGGCCTTGTAAGGTCTTTACCATGCCATATTGTAGCATGCCCATCCCACAGTGTTGCCAGGGTTTTCCGAGCACCATCCCATATACTATTTGAGTAAGCCTCTTTCAGCTCGTTCTTGTGCTTATACACATGGAGGAAGAGGATGGATAAGTAGAGAAATAGGACAATGAACACGGGTAGAATGAACACTATGATGAGTGGAGTGAAGACCCATAGGAGGTAATCTATATAGTTCAGGTAATCTTCCATATTATCCAGTTCCAGCCACTCCACAAAAAGATGCATGAGGCAGGTCAAGTAGGTGAGAGATGGGTCTGGAGTACATGTCTCATTATGCTTCTGCATCCTCAGCACGCAAACCCGAACACCAGTTGGGTCACAAGTTTAAATGAAGTCTGGTCGCTTTCCTTAAAGAAATAGATTAACATTCTTAGAAAACAGAATTATAGGAAAAATGGTTCCTTTACAACAATAGTCTTATCTAAAACTGTTAAAAACGGTTTATTAAGGCTACATAACAGAGAATAAGGACATGGACGCTAGAGAAAACACCAATATCATTCCAAGTCTGCCATGCAGGCAGCAGCTGACTTCATTGGCAAATGGATTGAATCCTAGCAAGGAAACACTCACACGTGCTGCTTAAACTGGTAGATCAGAGCGTTATTGGCATTTTCTTAGCTGGTGCAACATTAGCCTTAGCAAAGTGAATGTGCTTTTTAAATGAATGTGGTGGGTCCTATCTGGATTATGTCTCACGAACAGTTGCATTTGGGCCTCATCTTGCTTTCAACACTATATAGCTTATTTTGTTCTGCATGCAAATATATATATATATTAGTATAGCAGTCAAGGGCAAATAAAAATGGACACAAATCTATGCTTTATAATTCTTGTAATAGGACTGGCACAAACCAGACTTCACTCCAAAGTAGGGTTGCACCGAATCCACTATTTTGGATTCAGCCAAACCCCCTAATCCGTCTAGAAAGATTTATCCAAATACCAAAGTGAATCCTAATTTGTATATGTAAATTAGGGATGGGAAAGGGAAAACATTTGTTACTTCCTTGTTTTGTGACAAAAAGTCACAAGATTTCCCTCCCCGCCCCTAATTTGCAAATGCAAATAAGGATTCGGTTTGGCCAGGCAGAAGGATTTGGCCGAATCCAAATCCTGCTGAAAAAGGCCGAATCCTGGCCAAACCCCAAACCGAATACTGGATTCGGTGCATCCCTACTCCAAAGCTTGATGCAATTAAAAGTATATTTATTGAACAAAAAACATCTCAAATGACGTAGCCTTATGCATTTTGTGCCTTATGGGCACTTAATCATAGGCTGGACATCTTCTGAATACACACAGATATTTTAAACGAAAATAAACCAATCACAATCAAGCTTAGGACAGCCTATCACATGAGTTGATGTAAATAGAATTAAGGCTGTCTAAGGCTGCATATAGGAAATATTTAAAATTTTAGAATTTGTACTTCTATATGCAATCTTAGCCATAATTCTATTTACATCAACTCATGTGATTGGCTGTTCTAAGCTTGATTGTGATTGGTTTATATTAATTTAAATATCTCTGTGTATTCAGAAGATGTCAAGCCTATGATTAAGTGCCCATAAGGCACGAAACACGTAAGGCTACATCATTTGTCTTTGGAGTGAAGCACGGTTTGTGCCAGTCCTATTACAAGAATTATATTGCCTCCCACAAGCTGAAGGTCTGGGGCTTGTGCACTGGGACCCCAATCTTTATAGATAAGTTAACCTTGTTACACACCACTACCATCACTGTATATTCATTATTTGTTTTACAAATCTATGCTTTCCAAGTTTAAAATATATTTATAATGGTTATTTTTGAGTGAACATTGTGAGTACTTATTGTTAGTGCCACATTCACCCAGTGCAGAGATATTCATACTACTTTACCAGTACATCCTTTGGCCAGGTGCACTTAGTCAAGTGCCTATAAAAGAGGTACAGATTTTAGATTTTGCATCCCTTTCTTTTCATTAAATATGCTCCAGTTGACCTCCTCTGATGAAGCGTCAGGAGGGTGTGGCTCGCATGAGGTATGGAGACAAAGATGAGACATTGCCATGTGGTATGCAACAAATGAATTTATTTAACACAATTTTGTAATGATTATGGTGAATTTGCACAAATAAATGCCGGAAGTGAGTTAACATACATTTTTTGTTTTTATATATTTGATTAGTGCTTTTGGACCGAAGCATGATGCTCACTTTAAGATAGCATATGACATACCATTCATATTTTATAAATATGCTCCAGTTAAATCATTCAAATAACATTAAAGGCATGACATGAATTGCTTATTGGTATATATACACACACCATATTTTAAACTAAACACCCATTAAGGGAACCAGGCCTCAATATAACTCAATAAGCATATTCATTTTTAATTCATAATGTACTTACCAAATGCTATTCGTGTGTCATCTGTATAGTTCACACCACATGCTATACACAGAGAAAATCTAACACTTGGGTAGACAAACTGCAGCAGATGAAAGATGCTTTCAGACAAGAAAGGAACATTGTGTTGCGTGGTTTCTTTCTGTTTACAAATAAAAAAAAAAAAGTGTCATGACAAAATACAAACATGATAATATAGCATTACCTATTGTATTCTTACTAAGACACAATGGGCCATGCACTATGGATGGGCAGATACCTGAATTATATCCTGTTTGAAGATAATCCATTAAACTTTAGAATTTCAAAAGTTAATACAATTTCAAATATTTATTTTGTATGCTCTGCATTTACTAATGCGATGTCTACTTTTAGTGATGTTGTCCCATTATGATCTGCATCCATAAAAGCTTTGTTAGCATTCTGTTCCATGGAAAATATTACTTAAATATATTGATTTATGAGAAAATTTATATTACTATATTTACCAAATAATTATTTCTTATGTAACCTTTACATAAATATTTGAATAAAAAGCATGATACAGGAGGGTTATATAGACAAGCTGTTTGTTGACAGTGTCTTGAGATCAACTGATCAAAAGCTAAAGGTCTACTGGTAGATCCCAATCTACATTTTGGGCACCCCTGATCTGCATGGATTTAAGTACAGGATAAACAGTAAATAAACGTTCTGAGGAATCCCATTGTATACTACAGAGTAGGGATTCACTGAATCCAGGATTCGGTTCGGGATTTGGCCTTTTTCAGCAGGATTCATATTAGGCATATCCTTCTGCCCAGCCGAACCAAATCCGAATCCTCTCCTGGTAGGGAGGGAAATCACATAACTTTTTGCAACAAAACAAGGAAGTAAAAAATGTTTCCCCACCCCTAATTTGCATATGCAAATTAGGATTCGGATTGGCAGTAGGCCGAATCTTTCACAAAGGATTCGGGGGTTCAGCTGAATTTAAAATAGTGGATTTGGTGCATCCCTACTACAGAGCATATATGCGGTCTGCTGTGTATCCTGTGCCTTTTCTCCCTTTTCAGATTTCAATTGCTGTCCCCATGGCTACACAGCAGATTGTAAACAATGTGGGCACAGTCTGGGTCTGAGGTGTGAACAGTACAGGGATTTAGGGTGTGTACAATAGAGGCGTCTATGAAGATTTTCATTCATCCAGGTCATGGTATATTTAGTAGAAGTAAATCTAGAACAACTGGACTTGCTGATTAATCATTGAAGAAATTTCACTACTCATCTGAGCAGCTTCTTCAGTATAGGAGGGCGACCTCTACAGGACAAAACTCGGCTGTCTTTCTACACCTAGAAGACAAGGGATACTCCTTTGAAGAGAGCAATGTTCACACTTTGGAACGTTCGCTTGATTGAGAAGACCGTTCGCTTGATTGAGGCATAAAAGAGGCTATTCATGTTGAGGTAGAGAAACCATCCCTAAACAGAGGAGCGGGCCTTCCACCCCGTCTGCTACATACATGCTGTTCTAACATCTTTACCTGGGCCGTTTCACAAAACCTCACACCTCCATCCATGCAACTCTCAGTAACACCCATCTCTTTGAGTCACATAACACCTTGGAATTTCTATCAAAGTAACTACACAGCATTCACAACTTCTGTCAGTTTCACTTGTCACTTCTTTGGATAGTTACACTGCACCATTGTGATTGGATTAAAGGAAGAGTTTATATGACAAAAATATCCCGTCCCAATAGGTTGAACTGAAGAAGCTGTTGAGAAGTGAAATGTCTTCAATAATTAATCAGCAAATCCAGTTTCTCTAGATTTACTTCTACTAGATATAACACGTCTGAACAATGCAGGATTTTACTGTCTGAATTTGAGGTGTAAACACATGCAGACTTTCATGTGAAGTACCACACACGGGGGTCTATGTTGTGTAGATCAGTTGCATCCGGCGATGGCATACATTGTGCAAGCAAATACAATAGAATCCCCATTTTACATCTTTCAGGGTACCTGAAATGGTGAAAATGGTTTCACTGTAGCCTTAAACAAATCATCTTTATGGGAACAAACCTATTTTACTGGGCAAGAAAAAGCAGCAACGTGAATAAGTGTTAAGTAGAACGCCGTTCTTTAAGTACAAAAAGGTGATCTTCATGAATGTGCATGAAAAACAGACGCTGAGGAAAATGGAAGAGCATTTAAATACATGGGTGAGTGACTTTGGATGACAGTCAAGGACAAAGCACAGTTTGAAGCACAGATGTAATCAGACATCAGGCATTAGCTGCCGCAAGAAGGCTAACAGTGAAGAAGTACAGGATCAAGGCAAGAGCCCACTAAGCTGCAAAAGAGATGTGCACAAAATAGGATTATTCGGCAGGTCAGAAGCCATAAGATTCCACAACAGGCTGTGGCAGTGCAAATCAGGCCAGATACTACTGAGCCAATAAGAGCAGTCAAGGAGCTAGAAAAGGTCAGTTAGTAGGATTCAGGTCTTTCCTGAAGGAGCATCTGACATGTTATACCTCTGGGATACATGTAATGGTTAACTGCTAATGTATTCTGGCGTATGTATCTATAACTTTAAGGGATCATGACACTTCTAAATTAAAGGAAGCACTGGATTTCTGACATCGAAATTCCCATGGGTTTGGCAATTTAATGTCAAAGAAAATGTTGTGGACCCTTTTCATGCACTTTCTTCTTCTGTTGTACAGGTTGTGTGTTCTTCGTTCAGCATTGAACAGAAAAAGCCTCTTCCCATAAGTCAAAGTTCACAGTAACACAACCTCAAAAATGATTAGCAATTAATAATACCGGTAATATTGCTGGCCACAAAAACACTTCAATTATTCAATAGTTGACCGATTTACAACCAAACTCAAAAGTGAACAACACCTTTAAATGTCAAGACACAACCACCTTGCCTCATGAAATTACATGACCCCCCCAAATAAGCTCCCAAAATTTTTTACCAGTAATGCGTTTCCCAAAAAGATGTGCTCAAGAGCTCCATCTTGGCGACTAGCAACCTCCTGTGTCTCACTAATCCTTCTGCGCACAGACCTATAGAGGAAGAAATATGGAGAGAAGTTATCAGGGAACAGGAGTAATTATTTTTAATGAACAGTGTTCCTTGTCCTTTGTCTTAAGGTTTCTAAACGTTTACAATTGCATTTGGCAAAGCTGTAAAGTGCATTTTCATATTCACCCCCCTAGTATTCTAACTTTAGTGGCCCTTATTTCTCAGCGCGGGAAGTACTAAGCAACTCTATGGGAAAGTGTAGGAGCACAGGTTTGCTTTGCTCCAAGTCATATGATAAGATTGCACCCTCGTTATGATCCTTATCCCCAAACAAAAAAGGTTTTGTTTCAAATCTAATTTAGCGGTTTATTTTCTGGAATCTGTCAGATCAAGGCCAGATTGTTATTAACGGAGACAAGTGCACAATCCTGATTAAACTGTCACAATACTCTGTCCTGTTTGCGTAATGTTTATATCAGACAGTGTGCCGAACTAAAGAAGTTACAAAAACAAGGTGAAAAAGCTATTCTGGGAGCGAAATAAGAAAAAGGGGGAGAGGGGGTAAGCAATGAGCTGAGTGACAGGCACAACCCATACTTAATATTCCCTATTTCCATGCAGATTACTTTTATACTTTAATATTCATTGCCTGTCAAAGTCCAGACACCTGTGCAAATGATGGATGCAAATCATATGTTTTACTTTTGTTTAAAGGAAAGCCACAACAAATAACATTTTTCATAAAAAGCACCTTCAATCATGTGTGTAATATAGGGATCATGCAAAGAAACGGCCACCAGACAGAATGTACAGTCATTCACTCTTCTGACTGCGCCATTTGCACCCTCAGTACTGGTAAGGGATCACTTATCCTGAAACCTATGTTCCAGAAAGCTCTGTAATATGGGATGATCATCTCCCAAATAATTCTGTCTTTTTTTATTTTATTTTTCCTCTAAAATAATAAAACAGTACTTTTTACGAAGCTAAGATATCATTAACCCTTACTGAAAACAAAATAATCTCATTGAGTTTATTTAATGTATAAATGATTATTTAGCAGATCTAAGGTATGGAGATCTAATCTGCAAAACCCCAGGTCTGGAGCATTCTGGAGAACAGGTTCCCTACCTGTAGTAGTAAAAGTATATTAAGATTTATACCACTACTTAAACTCAACTTTCTCATTTTTTGAGCCACTTGCAGGGTCACTGCAATAAGATTAAAGGACACATTTTATATAACCTTCATATTCAGATATATTACTCATCCTACCTCAAAACATGGTTTACATCGGTTTCTGCATTGTGAAAACGTATGCTATACATCCTATAAGACAGTGGTCACTCATCTCCATGGTTTTTCACAAATTCAGTTACAAGGGGAAGCACTAGCACAAATCTTGTGCGGTTTCTGAACGTTGCCTGACACCCAGGACTCGAGTAGAGTCTTTTTGGACATTTTGCCTACACAGGAGATGGCATAGGCAGCCCAATAGGGTTATCTTTCAGAACAATTGTTGCAGCTTCCACTTGTTCCCCAAACAAACAGAAAACAAGTCAAAATCAGCAGATTTGTAATTATAAAAAAAAAATATTTTAAACAGTCCATTTAGATGTGGCGATTCAGCTTAATTGCAAAACAATAAAGCAGGGATTTCCGTGAAATAGTCCACATATAAAGTGTTTTTCATGAGGCAACCCACATTCTTGTGAATTAAAAGGTACTTTGGACAATTTGTTGTCTGAGGGGTATAAAATATTAAAAATAAGTAATCTCCTGTATGTATATTGGTTAAGGAAATAAACACACCTTTATATAGTACTATTAGCTCTTTGTAGTGGATAATATCCACAGCGATAATAAATGGATAGCGAAAATTCACACACTTCACAAATTTGTTCAGAATAAGCACAAGTATTAAGTATTTCACATTTTCAACATTTAGTGCATGAAGAATTAATAAAACAGAGATATCACATTCAATGAAAAGGGCATGTGTCCAACATACTTTTTGCCAACTGTTTTAATCAGACAAAAAAAAAAAAAAGAAACAATCTATGGTTTTTTTTGTTTCTTGAGCTGAACGGGACAAACAGGGAAATTGAAGCTACTCCATGTTTGGTCCTTGAGGTAGAAAATACCCACTATAGTGCTAAAGGAAATGTTATCATAGTTATGGGCCCTGTTGCCTATCATATGAATATAAATGGCAGGACTCTTATGTCACCTCAAGAACCTGTCTAGTACGAGGTGGCTGGCAAGCTGCATCAAGGCCTTGGGGCAGATTTACTAACCGGCAAAAAGTCGCCAGAGACCGATTCGCCAGTTGAAAATTCGCTCAGACAACGTTAATTCACTTAAAAGTGGAGTTTGAATGCTGGTGACTCTTCGCTAGACTTACTTCGGCGATGCGAGCAATTCAAATTGAAGATGCACTAGCGTTAATTTCTGCCTATCGCAAATTCGCTAGAGGTCTTGCGCTAAGGTTTATTTGCATACGGCGGGAAATTTAAAGTTGAATGGATGTCTTTATGTTATATGTTGCAGCAAATACATTACATTTCAACTGTTAATTACACATGTTCAGGGAACCTTAACAAAGAAAATAGAGTTGTTATAATGCCCTACACATGAGCCCACTGTATAGTTAATGTTCCATATGTTAGAAAATGTATGGGGGAAACCAGTTACCCAAAAAAAATATTTTTAGGACTTTTGCAGGCTATCACTCTGAAAAAAGGGAAAGACACCAGCGTTTTTTGAACTTTGATGCACTTCACCTGGTCTGAGCTGGCGAAAGCAAGTCAAGCAAAAGAGGTAACGTTCAGTAAAATCCGCATTTTAGTGAATTTGAAGATTAACGTCCATTCACCAGAGCAAATTGGCAATAGAGTGCGAATGAGCGCTAGCGTCTATCTCTTTCACTTGTGAATTGTCTCCTTCGCCCCAGTTAGTAAATCTGTGATGTCCCTGCGGACGTTTGCCACTTCGCCCTTTAGTAAATCTATCCCATATTGGGTAAATAGGGAAACGTAAGCTAAATAATTATTATGATGTACTTACCCAACAAGCAGTATCCAATATACAGTTGCTGAGAAATATCTGTAAAATATAATATTACAATAAGTCATTTAAGAAAAGCACTGCGCTCTCCTACATTCTGGCATCAAAAATCTTTTTAGCAATGAATATTTATTAAAGGCACAAATTTTAAATTCTATTTGACAACAGGACATTGCGCCCATCCTCTCTTGGCTGGATCCTGTCAGCGGCTTCTACGTTTGGTGGAATTCTGGGAAACAGCAGCTAAGTTAAGAGATAAGTTAAGAGATATTACAACTCCCGGCACCCTCTGACAGTAGGTGCAACGTTAGGATGAGTTCTATTATAAGAACTTCTAGTAGCAGATTTAACAAGGGTCGAATTTTGAAGTTAAAAATACTTCGAAATTCGACCATCGAATTTAAATACTTTGACTTCGAATATCGAAGTTTTTTTCAGCGAATTTCGGTATCCTGTGGTTGAAGTAAAATCATTTGATTTGAAGGAATTCAGCGATCGATCGAATGAGTTTACTTCGACTTCCAAAAATGTAGAAAAATGCTCTAGAAGGTCCCCATAGGCTAACATAGCACTTCGGCAGGTTTAATTTGGTGAAGTATTCAAGTCAAAGTTTCTTTAAAGAGACAGTACTTCGATTGTCGAATGGTTGAATAGTCTAACGATTTTACTTCGAATAGAATTCGAAGTCGTAGTATCCTATTCGATGGTCAAAGTATCCAAAAAAATACTTCGAATTTTTTTACTTTGAAAATTCCCTCAAATTCACTTCGACCCTTGATTAATCTGCCCCCTAGAGTTCTGATCTCATGAGCCAGTGTTCTGAGGCTGTGGGGGTGGGGTTGAGCATTGAAAACAAACATATTCTAAGATAATAATGAGACTGCTACCTGTACATATCCTTATGTGTTAAACTATAACATTCAATAAAATAACCCACCAACAACAACAAAGAATCCAGAGTGAAATGATCATGCAAGGAAGGGCTTGTAGTAGTTCGGCTGCAGCAGGAGGACCTCATACAGGAATCACTGGCTCATGTCAGACAGGCAGAATGAGGAAACTACCGCACAAGCCTTGGTGCCCAGCAGCAGCAGCCCGGCGACACCACGACTTTGTCGCTGGCCAAGCGCTGGATCGCAACAGCAGTTCCCCCCACTAGCAGCACTGAGATGCCTACCTGCCACCGATACCGATCTGCTTCTTAATAGGCCGGCTGAGAGCTTTAGTAGTTTATAGCTTAGGAGACTGAAGGGGACTAAAACTACACTTCCCGACATGCATTGCCGCGAACTAATTTTGCGTTTGGGCTTTCCGCATTTATTGAGCCACGGGTGGCAGCACTACATATCCCGACATGCATCGCTCACTGGAAAGGCATAGACTTTTTCCTTGTACTTGTCGAATCACGTGGTAGAACGCACAGTATATATGAAACAAGTGCACCCTTTAGCCTGTATAGTTGCGCTACTAACCGCAAGGGTCATTTGCTGCACTTACCTCTCGGCACGCAGAGCGAGGCATTTAGGGAAATGTAGTTCCACCTTCCCGACCCGGAAGTACACTGTGAGTAGGCATGTGGGCTGCCAGAGTATTGCGAGCGTATAAACAGTGCGTTCGGGCGGGCAGCATGTTCTGTGGCGAGTAGAGAGCTGGCAGCAAAGCATGCTGAGTGCTGTAGTTCTAACAACTCTGTGCTTTGTAACAGCTACCGGAGCAGTTAGTCAGGTGAGGAGGACGTGGAATTATGGGGTTCCAGGTTGACGCCTCAGCTGGGATTTTCTCTCAGGAACCGGATATTGTTGGGGTGTTGGAGATTTATGTGTGCGCCTCAGTCTAGCCTGGAGAAACTCCCTGTTGTGTTCTGTTCTCTAAATCTTCCCTCGCCATTTTATGTTGGCCTTATTCATGCATGATTCATGGACCTGGCACAGTACAACTATAAGTGACTCGCTCCAGCAGCAATGGGCCCATTCATATAGACCCTGTGCAACATTCCCCAGATACTAATATTCCCCTGTTCAGTGTGAGATCATGTATAGTGAATAAAGTACTCCCTCCTGTAAAATATAAGGATATTATAAGTTACCGAGGAGTTCCATGCCCATATAAAAACATGAGGCCGAAGGCTGGATGTTTTTATACTGGTCGTGGAATGCTGAGTGGTACATTATTTATTATAATACACACATTTCAGTTATTTGACAGAAATTACATCATTAAACTCTGTTTATAACTGATGACTTCACTAAGCACTGTTTATATAGTGAGTAAAGTACCCCCTATTGTTAATTATAAGGATATTATGTTACCGAGGAGTTTCATGACCATATAAAAACACAAGGCTGAGTGTTTTTTATACAGGTCATGGAACTTTGAAGTAACTTCGAATATCCTCATATTTTGGAACTAGGGGTACTTTATTTATTATAATACACAAGGTTTAGTGAGTTGTGACAGAAATGACATCACTACTCACTGTTTATAACTGATGACATCACTAGTCACCGTTTACAAGGATATAATTTACAATATATTCATGGCTCTTGTGTATTCTATCCTTATAATACACCAAAACTATGAATATATTGTAAATGATATCCTTATAAAAGGTGAGTTCTGGTGTCATCAGTTATAAACGGCGAGTTTCAATGTCATTTCTGTCATATGACTCACTTAAACTTGTGTATTATAATAAATAAAGTACCCCTAGTTGCAAAATATGAGGATATTAGACGTTACCCTAGAGGTCCATGACCTGCATAAAAAACACTCAGCTTTGTGTTTTTATATGGTCATAAGAAACTCTTCGGTAACTTATATCGTTATAATAGGGGGTACTTTATTAACTATATAATGCACAACAGCCATGACTATCTTGTAAATTATATCCTGTAAATGGTGACTATTGATGTCATCAGTTATAAACAGTGAGTAGTGATGTCATTTCTGCCACGACTCATAAAACTTGTGTATTATAATAAATAAAGTACCCCTTGTTTTGATATATATCGGAGTTTTATGACCTGTATAAAAGCAATTGGCCTTCAGCCTCAAGCTTTTATATGTAACTCCTCTAACTTATAACATCTTTATATTTTACAATAGGGGGGGTACTTTATTCAATATAATTTACAGGATATTCATGACTCTTGTTTATTATATCTGTTCTATGCCCTTGGCTTCTACCCTTAGGCGTGGCACATAGGGAAGCCACTCACATTTCAGTATTCCTAGGGCATCTCTTTAAGGCCCAGGCCTTTTTTTTTTTTTTTTTTTTTTTTTTTTTTCACCTCAGTTTTCGAAGGATTTTTTTTCCCTATGTTTAGTTTTCTAATTAATGGCAACAGGGGATTCACAACCTTATAGAATGAACCACAGTACCCCAAAAATGTATTGTATTCCCCACTGCCTCTTAATTTTAGTGTAGGATTTAGATGATTAACTTCCCTTGGACACTGAACACCAGAAATTCATTAAAGGGACAGTAGCACTAACATAAAGTAATGAAAATATCCTGTACTGTTGCCCTGCACTGGAAAAAGTGATCTGTTTGCTTCAAAAACACTACTATATTTCATATAAACAAGCTGTTGTGTAGCAATGATGAAAGTTGAAAAAAGGCTATTTGGCACAGGTTAAATAGCGGATAACCGAAAACACCATTATGTTCAACAGCACTTATCTGATATCCTTTGAATGGCTGCCACCATTGCTACACAGCAGCTTATTTATATAAACAATAGTAGTGTTTCTGAAGCAAACACAGCAGTTTTACCAGTGCCGGGCATTGTTTTTATTACTTTAAAACAATTATTTTTTTATAATACTGTTCTTTTAAGCGCTTATGGATTTGGACCTTGGTCTAAAATTCAAATGGATATATCTATATGTAATGCTTTAGATTTAAGAATTGTCAATTAGCTGTAAAAAAAAAAAAAAAAAAAAAAAAATTCCCCTGAATATTTCCTTCAGCTATAAATGTTCTTTTCTTCATGAGTGAAGAGGCACAATAGATTTTGAGCTTAGTCTGTTTTCACTTTTACTCTAGTCTTTCCCACTGCCTTTTGTATCTCTCCACACCAGTTCTAACAAGTTTATTTTTTGTTTTTATATTTTTTTTTACTTTGTTTTTTATCTGTTCTTAGGATCATGTTGAGTGTAGAATGGATCCAGGTGGCAGAAATGTGTTTCTACCTGGATGATGTGAATGAGGACAGTAAAATATTATGCCTCTGTTCCAGAGCATTCGTCAAGTAAGTGGCCAAAGTCATTTGTGTCTCAAGGCCTTATGTTTGAGTATATTGGTGTTCAATTGCACCCTTAATGCAGTGTCCCAGGTGGCAGGCATTGTTTGCTTCTATATTGCTACATGTCTGGCAAAGTCATAAATATGGGGTTTCAGGGCATCCCTATGACAGGGCCCCTACAGTTTTACTCCTCTGATGATTGTTTCACTTACATCAGGCATGTCCAAACTCCGGCTCACTGGCCAATTGTGGCCCGTTTTCAATTTTAGATTGGCCTGCAGCCTTAAACAAGGATTTGCCCATTCAAGGGCAGACTCTGATAAAAAAATTAACACGCAACTGGTTAGCCCGAGCCAGGAGTCGGTCGAAGAGCAGTGCTGTCTATCCTCTGTGACATAATCACGTGTTAGTGTGACATGATGTCACTGGATTAGGCGCTAGTTCTCGCCGGTGGCTGCAATGACACTCATGGGATTTCTAAATTTTCATGTAAATGCACATCAGCATGGTCACTGACTCCTCCCCAGGTAAAATGTTTAGATAATATGCTTCAACATATTAATTAGAAAATATATTCAAATTAATCGGAGGGCTCCCTTCTGAATAGACTGGGTCTCACAGAGTATCATTCTAAGAAAAATAGAATATAGAAATGAAAGGAATAAGAAAATAAAATGTAGCCTAAATGAGAAAACAAAAGTTTTAAACAAGTAAATAGAAGAAAAAAACCGAAAAGGAGGAAAAACAGAAAAAAGATGAAAAGGGAAAAAAGGGGGAACAAAAAAAAAAAAGAGGGACAAGAAAAGGATTTTATAGTGTGGCAAATTCACTTTACTTGACAACAAATATGTGCAATCAACGTGCTTAATTTACAAAAAGGTGCTACAGTGCATTCAGAATACAGGTATGGGACCTGCTATAAAGGATGATCGGTAATGGGGTTTCCAGATAAGGGATCTCTCTGTATATTGGATCGTCATACCTAATGGTTCAAAGAATGTCAGGCTGAATGTTTGGCCCCCACACATATTCACCTCACCAAATCTGGCCCTTGTTGCAAAAAGTTTGTGGACACCCTGATTTACATAGTCTCTCACCAGGTATGGACTGAGATTGACAATAGGCCCTGGCATTCCAAGTACACAGAGGCCCAAGCAACCCCCAACTAGCCCAATAAATTGTGACTGTCACTGTCTTGCAACAATTTACAGCAGCCCCTCTGCCATTTGCCAGAACCCACAGATTGCCAGTCTGGTCTGTCTCTCACAATAAACAAGGAGCAGCTCATTCCTTTCCTAGTCACCACACTCTGTTTGACCTACTGAAAATATAGTGAGATGCCTGTCATCAATGGAGTTGTAAATAAAGGTGATGAGGATGACCGATGCTTTCATCTAGAATTGCAAAGGCTGTTCTTTAATATTATATGTTACAGAGCATTTGTTTTTAGATGGGGTCAGCGACCCCCTTTTGAAAGGTGGAAAGAGTCAGAAGAAAAAGGCAATTAAATAATATAAAAGTTGCTTAGAATTGTTTATTATATAACATACTATGAGGTAACTTAAAGGAGATGAAAAGGCAAAAAAATAAAAACCTATTTTTACTTTTTTTGATGAAAAAGAAACCTTTCTCCAATATACTTTGTTTAAAAATGTACCGTTTTTATAAGAAACCTGACTATGCAATGAAATTCCCTCTCCGTTTTACTTGCTCTGACTGCTGCGAATAGAGGACGGTCCCTAGCTGCTTTGCAGGGAAACTATCATACTTTCAAACAGCAGGGGGAGCCCCTCAACTTACTTCCCAGCCATACAGAAGTTAAGCAGCTTTGTTTGTTTCCCTGTAGCGCAGTCATAATATTGGATTTAATTTTTGCCTTTAAATCTGGCTCCATGAGTTTTGTCCCTGCCACTGGAGTTGGAAACATTAAACAGATGAACTGGGATTATCATTGAAGGATTATTTTGCTGCAGCCACTGGTTCTGGAGCATTGGAGAAAGTTTGTATTAAACAATACAAAAACTATAAAATTCACATTAGATTATTTGACAACACAGGACCCAGTGCAGTCTGCATATTCCAATTATTAATCAGTCTTGCTGTATTCGCTTCTATGGCAGAAATTATTGACTTGCGCTGTTTTCATCATTTATGACAACCCCTAAGCAGCAGCCCAGACCACACTGAGCATGTGCATGGTCTTAGTTTTGTAAAGGCCAAAAATAATTTTTTTGGGTTGACATTCCCTGTAAGCAAGGCTACTCATGGGATATGGGAGGTAGTTTTAGTGTTCCCTGTCGCATGCCAGGAATAAAAAGGGCAAGTTTTACTTACTTTTTCACTCCAAAAGTGAGATTTGTTGTATACAGTACAGTCTGGGTTCTGTTTTAAGCAGCAGCAACCATTTTTAACATTTTTTACAAGGGAAAGTGAGCTAAGGGATTTTGACCATAAGCATGTGTGGCTTAGTACCTTAAATGTAACGCAATTGGCACAAACAACAGTAACCTTCTCTTTACATCACTAAACAATGCTACTCTTGGCATCCCTCTGCAAGTATGGCACTTGGGAGGCAGTTATCATTGCAATTTTATCTTCTGCTTTTCTCCAAGAAGAAGAAAAGTATCAGGGACCAAATGTTAACCGCCAATGTGCTTTAGCGAAATCATTTAGCACCATTGTTGGCTGTGCTCGTACCCTTAGCACAAGGGTACGAGACTATTTAGTTTTCTACTTTACAAACATTTTCCATATCAAAAGACTACTGCAAGTCATTGCAGGACCTGCCAATGCTGCATCTGTTTCTGTCTGACCTGCAATAATAAACTATTTTGTAAAGAAACACAGATTCTGCTTTTACCAATTTGTGTTTACATTTCTTTTTAGTGATCGCAACTTGTACTGTTTGGGATTTAAAGGAACTGGCTTTAGCAGAAAGGAGGACAAAAGAGGTAAGATAATTGGATGATTGGTTCCACCACATGCAGTGAATGGTAAAGCTGTTTGCTGGATGGGTTCTTTCAAGAGATCGTTTTCTGAAAACTGGCCTTGATGTAAAACAAACTTTGTTGTGCATTAGCTGCAAAAGCACATGTTTATTCATAAGGCTTGGGCATTTATTACTAGGGATGCACCAAATCCACTTTTTTGGATTCGGCCGAACCCCCGAATCCTTCGTGAAAGATTCGGCCGAATCCGAACCCTAATTTGCATATGCAAATTAGGGGTGAGAAGGGGAAAACATTTTTTACTTCCTTGTTTTCTGATAAAAAGTCATGCAATTTCCCTCCCCACCCCTAATTTGCATATGCAAATTAGGATTTGGATTGGTTCGGCCGGGCAGAAGGATTCGGCCGAATCCTGCTGAAAAAGGCCGAATCCCGAACCGAATCCTGGATTCGGTGCATCCCTATTTATTACACTGGCTACACATTAGATGGTGAGGAGGAAAGTGGGGGGGGGGGGCTGTAAAATCTAGGAAGTGCAGAATGGAAAGTGAAAGTAATTGGTATTGACGTTTTACTAAAAAATTTGGTTTTCATGTTTAATGGTTTTATTATACAGATTTTTATATCTGGGTGAGAAGTCAGCTTTATGACTCCTTAAACAAAATCCAGTGCCTAGAGCACTGATCCCCAACCAGCTGCTCATGAGCAACATGTTGCTCTGCAACCCCTTGGATGTTAAGAGAGAGAAAATTTTCTAGCGCTCGATTTGCCTTTAAAAAATAATTACAAAAAATGAGATGTTAGTACCACACTTTGGCCAAAATATGTAAGCTCACGTGCCACGTCAAGGCCACTCATTGTATGTGAGTCCGACACTATTTGTGAGCATTATAAGTTTGTAGTGCATTTAAAATCAAGTCACCAAGTAAGACCATTGTGCACTTACCCTTAGCTCAGGAGCTCTAGTGAGAAAGCTGGGAGCTTTTAAGCCCCAGCCAACAAACCTACACCTGTGAATAATTTCCTTCCTACACGATTAGCATTTTAGCTCTGTAGTGCATTTAAAATCCAGTCCCCCAGTAAACATGTGACTGAGTAATAAGAACATGTTGCACCTCCCCTTAACTAACCCCTTGGATGTTGCTCCCAGTGGCCTCAAAGCAGGTGCTTTATTTTTGAATTCCCGGTTTAAAGGGAAGCTTTAGTTGCATAAAAACCATGTGTATTGCCAGCCGAGCCTCCTGTAGGCTGCCAGTCCACATAGGGGCTACCAATAGCAAACCACAGCACATATTTGACATCCCCAGGAACTTTTTGCATGTTTAAGTTGCTATCCAGAGTTTTTTTTTTTTTTTTTTTTTTTTTTTTTTTAACTTTGAATGTGGCTCACTGGTATAAAGGTTGGGGACCCCTGGCCTAGAGTCTGCTCTGCTTTTAAAGGGAGGTGGTTGTTGTTTCCTGGCTTCACTGAAATTGAAAATATATGTATTTTTGTCTTAAAGGAGAAGGAAACAAAAAAAAATGACACCTACATCATTAGGTTTGCCATCAGGCCCCCTTGTGAAATGCCACATTAAGAACTCCTTTATCCCTGCAGTTTTTGTGCACCTGCGTTGTGAACTTTTGGCTCTGTGAACATTTTGGTGCCGCCATTTTCAAAATGAGCATCACTTCTGCACTTTACTGCACATGCGCCCCCTGTGTGACCCACAAGTGACTACAGACCTCACAGACAGACCGGATAGCTGGCTGCCTTCTTTTAAGCTCCCCTCCTCAGCTCCTGAGCTCGCTGACAGACTGTAAATTAAAAGTAGAGCGAGCTTCAAAGATAGTTTCTTAGCAACGGAGAAGTTGCACGGGCTATTGGTGCTTGTAATTAATGAGGCGGGGCAGAGGGTCAGCTTGTAATTTATGAGGCGGGGGAGCATAGTCATCGCTACAAAAGATTCTTGTGCGCATGAGCACGGCATGGCTGGAAACTATTGCGCATGCGTGTGCCCTATCCAGACGGTTTTCTGGACAGAAACAAGGGTATGCTTTTTAATACATGTTTTAACTTTTTAAAAAATAAATTGCAGCAAAAAGATTAAGGGCAAAACTAATAACGGAATGCTTGCTGGTACATATATATACTATTTATTGGCAACAGAGCTAAATACTATTTAGAGCTTAAGTATTTTTTTGGCTTTCCTTCTCCTTTAATAAACACTTCTTTTATAGGTGAAGAGTATGTAGAAGACGCAGATTTTGATGAGGATTCTTTAGATGTAACAACAGACACTAGCATTTCTTATGAAGAAAATGAATTGGACTCTGAGACAGAAATCATGTTAAAAATGGGTCTTCCTTTGCACTTTGGTGGCTCATCGTATGAGAGGAATTATGTGGTAAGTGTATGTGGTCTTTTTACAAACTCTTTGTACTTCAAAAATCATTGAATTAATCCTTGATCTAATTAGTTTGACTCAAATACATACTAATCTCAATGTTGACTTTCCTATAGGGGTGTTTCAGATGCAAAGTAAATTAATGTCCATCTTCCCATGGCGTATTGTAGTTTTGCCAACTGTAAGCATATATAAACTAATATATCTAAACTATTTATCAATATCTATACTAACTGTAGATCTTAATAGCCTTGGATATTGTGTGTGTTCAACAAATCATCCAAAACTCTTAAAGGGTTGTTCACCTTTGAGTTAACTTTTCATTTGCTGTAGAGGGTGATACTGAGACAATTTGCAAGTGGTTTTAATTTTTTTTTTATTATTATTTTTGGTTTGTTATTTATATTTTTATTCAGCAAGTCTCCAGTTTGCAATTTCAGCAATCTGGTGGATTTCACATACCAGAGACTGGTATGCGAACAGGAGAGGGCCTAAATAGAAAGATGAGTAATAAAAGTATAGGTATGGGATACGTTGTCAAGAAAGCGCCAAATTATGGAAAGGCCGTCAACCATATTCAAATAATCCAAATGTTTTCCTTTTTCTCTATAATATTAAAACATTACCTTGTACTTGATCCAAACTAAAATATAGTTAATCCTTATTGAAAGCAAGCTTAGCCTATTGAGTTTATTTAATGTCTACATGATTTTCTAGTAGACTTAAGGTATAAAGATCCAAATTATGAAAAGATATCTTATCTGGAAAACCCCAGGTCCCGAGCATTCTGGTTAACCAGTCCTATACCTGTAGCAATAACTATAAATGTGTAGCTTTATAGAGCATTTGTTTTTTCAGATGCGATCAGTGACCCCCTGTTTGAAAGTTGGAAAGAGTCCGAAGATGAAAACAAATAATTAAAAAAAAAAAACAAAAACATATAAATAACACCAGACCAATTGAAAAGATGCTTAGAATTGACCATTCTAATAACTCTAAAAGTTAGCTTAAAGGCGAACCACCTTTTTAAAGGCGATAATGAAATCTGCCATCACTACCTTACTGTTAACCATCTTCACTGCTTCAAATGAAAGCCAGCACTGGAAAAAATGCTCTCAATATGCATATCCAACAATCAGTAAAATGTGAGAAAGCAGAAAACATCATATATAATTAAAAAGGAGCAAGAAAAGTCATGAATGGCGGGGGAATTAACAAACATTAAGTTGCTTCACGTGAAGCAAACTTTGTGGCTTGTAATATATTATCCCTCATGAATTTACATAAATGCAGACTTTGCACTAGTGGGAATAAATGGCATTTTTGATGAGACATTTGAATGTTCAAAAATAACGCCCCTATGTTGATTCTAATCAATTCTTTTTATAGTTCTATTCTGTAATTCAGTTTAACAGACCATTGTCTTGTCATATAACAACTTATATCATTCCACTATGATGAGGGATGTAGGGTAACTTTTTACATTTATTTATTGTCCTGTGGATTGTTACTATTGAGGAAATATATTTTGTTTCTCTAGCCAATAGATTCTTGTGGAAAGGTACATAAAATATTGAAGAAGAGAGAGACCAAATGCAAAAGACCTTTAGATGAGAGTATCCAAGAAGCAATAAAACAACTAGCCCACAACTCCAGCCATCCTTGTAAAGAGGATTTCCCTGCATATCCTGAGGAAGCTGACCTACAAGGTGGCTGTAATATAAATCATAAGGATGTTAAATCAACTGAATCAACTCTAAATACACCCTCCACAGAGCCTCCTATAAAAGACAAATGGGAAGAGTATTGGAATCAGCATGGCCAAGGGTTATTATGGCAGCACTGGATTGAAAAACATCCAGAGCTATCCCTGTCCGGAGAGCATTGTAGCCTTGAACCGTGGAGCTCTGCTGATACCAAGGATGAATGGGATGAATGTTATAATGAATGTTACTGGAACTATTTTCAACAGTTTCAGTATTGGTCAGATCAAGGGTGGACTTTTGATACACCCAATGTGTCTAAAAATAGTGATGCGCAATCTCGTAGTGCATATGAAAACAGCCCCAGGATTTCTGATGGAGACAGTGATTGCCTTCAGGAAGACCATTGCAGAACTCTTGTAAAATCTATGAGCAACATTAATCTTGATACAGAGGAAATTAATCAAGGCCATCCTTCTGTAAGTGTTATTAATGAGGGTAATTGGCTGCAAACCCCAGACAGCTCTGAAAAGCATTGCCCTACTGATCCTAACCAGAATGAGCCTAGTGATGGAACGGGGGAAAAGTATGCAGCATCTGGACCTACAGATACAAGCCAGTCAGGTCTGTAAACTTTCTCCTAGTAGCTTTCTATTAACAACAAATTTGTTTGTAATTACAAACAAATTTGCCAGCATTATAACAACATGCAGCATGCACACTTGTGATCAACTACAAGACCTTTATTCAATCCGGTTTTTATGTCTGCAATTCTTCTTTCACTCTAAAGTTCCCTATAACCATGCTCAAGCTTGTGACCTCTAATTCTCCATAAGTGGTTAGTGTGGGCAGTGAAGTTGCTTGCTCATAGGCATTTCCTCTTTTGCTTTAGCGAGGCAGTCATCAGGCTCACATTGGCGGACCAGTCCCTCAGCCGTCATTAAGGATGGTGATGAAGATGATGATGATGAACCGCCAGAGTGCAAACAAGCTAAAATCAAGAGAAGGTAACCCCTGTGTTGTATACTTTGTCTTGACATTGTAAAAAATATACTAAGGACTGTGGTAAACAGGACGATCTTCTCCCAATTCCATTATGCCTTTTGCTTCTCCTCAAAATCCCTCCCCCATATTTTATTGTTTTGTTCTCCACTACCATCTGCACTGTACACTTTTGTCCTACATATTTTTTTTTTTATTTTTTTAACTTTTTCACATTCAGCCCTTTTGCCTATGATTTTTCATCTTTGTCTTTTAAATGCAACTGTAATTTACCACTCCTTTTTTTCCCTTGTTAGGCTTAGTGCTAAGCATGTATGTACCCACACAAATGAGCCCCAAGTTGGTCAGGGAGCAGGAGTTTCAAGCCTGCCCTATCCAATCAACTTGAGTCTCTGTTGTGCAGTAGGCATGCAGTTTAGTTTAGCACTGAACTTGAGGTAACAAAGGAGGGGGTACTTGATGTGTGCAGGCATAGTGCAAGGAACATCATTTAATTGCTTGTTCCAAAAACCAACAAAACATCAAGAGGAGACTGCTCCAGCTCTTTGCTATTCCACCAAGCCAGGTGCTCGAATCCTCAGTGTCCCCGCTGTAGCATATCATCAACTAAAAATATGGACAGCACTTCTGGGCAAGGTTTTTATTGGCAGGTTTGCTGTACAATGCCTAACGCGTTTCGGGAATAGATCCCTTGATGATAGACCAGCATAGGTACAGCACCTGCCAATAAAAACCTTGACCAGAAGTGCTGTCCATATTTTTAGTTGATATGTTCCAAAAATCCTCCAAATTGGGGCAGCCACATAGTTTACGAACATATTCTGTAGATTAATAATACTTAACTTGACCTTTTCCACAGAGTTTATCAGGGTACAGGGTATCCGATTTTATCAGGGTATCATTTTAAACTTGAAGTTACATCATTTCTCTGTCGTCTTAGGGGGACACAGGGAACCATGCGGTTAAGCTCCATCCTCCAGGAAGCAGGACACTTGAATAATAATTAAGGGATGTGCCCATCAGGCTTTACTCCATACACTGTACATTCCTCTTCAGTTTTTCAGTGTCCTGCTCCTGGTAGGTTGGACCGTTGTGTTTCTCTATGTTCAGCCTTGAGCTGATACCCGGGGTGAGGCCTGAAAAACAGGGTTGTGTTTTCACAGAGGCAGCCCCCTATGAGGATCAACACACCAGGGTCAACACTTGCACTAGCTAAAGACCACCTAGACATTGCCTGCGCCGAATGTCTCAGGGCAGAAGGTCTGGCCGGTGTGGGGGGGGTTAAGTGGCACAATGTCTGCGTCTTTTGCAGGTCTGTCTGCCTAAAGGGTTCTAAGGAACTCCCCCCCCCCCTTCTCTCCCCCATAGTCCTCCCTCCTTGTGCACCAGCTCTCCCTGCTTGGGTCTTCCATAGAGGCAGCACCGGCCCTACCTGTTCCGCAGCTTTCCGTGCAAGATGAGACCACGCAACCTCTGGGACGTGAGCTGGTCAGGCTGGAAGGGGAATGTGGGTGCAGGGTGCGGTGCTGCTGGCAGCCTCCACCGTAGTGGGCAGGGAGTGGAACGCATTGCGTTCCATCTCCAGTCTATCCGGTGGCCATCTTGGTTTGCCGCGAACTGGAGGCACGGAAAGTCCCACAGCGGCAGCACAGAGCAGGTTGAGAGAAAGACAGAAGCGAGTACAGCTCAAAAGGTGGTAATTTAGGCAGTACCCAATACACTCTACCTCCTTATATGGCAGAAGGTAAGTCAGTGGGACTGTTCACGAGGGCAGGATGGAAGGGGTCCTTAACAGCACAGGTGACTTAACTGGCTTGTTCTATATGCCAACAAATAATTACAGGGGGAGCTGCTGTGCAGGTCCTGCAACAGGGGGCAGGGGGAAACCACTGCTTCAGGGAGGCTACCAGCGGAAGCAGATGTGGCAACACCAACATCCAAGGAAGACTCTGGAGCAGCAGCAGAGCCACCTGCTCCCCTATGGGCAGTACAACTGTTGGTCATTGGCAGCTCTACAAGGGTAACCTGCCATTGCAGAAAACCTAGAAATACAGGATGAATGAAAAGACCGTGACAGTCTACATGACATAGACAGTATCATCAAGGGAGTTGAGGTGCTCCATATTTCCCAAAAGCCTAAACACACTGCAGAAGCGTCCAATTTATTACAGAGACCACACAAATCTTCTGTTTGTTTTCCAGAGATTGAACAACTCCAAAGTTTGATTCAGAATGAGTGGGACTCATCTGAACACAAGTTTCGGACGACTAAAAAATTTTATAAATCATATCCATTTCCTAAAGAACTAATAAATGGTTGGTCTAACCCACCACCAGTTGATGCTCCGGCGTCTAGACTCTCCATGTCCACCACACTGCCAGTCAACGATGCAGCAGCATTTAAAGATCCCTCAGACAGATGACTAGAGGGATTTCTACAAGCAATTTTATTCTTCTGCTGGGTCGACGCCACGTCCATGTCTGGCATCAGCATGGGTCTCCAGGGCCATATAGGCATGGTCAGAGTCTCTGGTTAAAGACATTCAGGGCGGAATGTCGCATCAGGAGTTGTTACAATCAGCGCAAGCTATTGCTGAGGCATCTAGCTATCTTTGTGATGCCACTCTGGACACATCACAAGTCACGGCCCAGACTTCAGCATTGTCCGTTGTGGCACGCAGAACTTTATAGCTCAAGAACTGGTCGGCAGATATTTGCTCCAAGAAGTCACTAACTTTGCTTCCCTTTAAGGGGCGAAGACTGTTCAGAGAGGAGCTAGAGAAAATGATTTCCCAAGCAACGGGGGGTACGAGTACTTTCCTACCGCAGGCCAGAAGCAGAGCAACCACTTCAAATAGACGGGGGAAAAAATGTTTTTGTGCCAGATGTAACAGGAGAAGCAACTCCCCACAACTATCTCACTTTTGTTAAGACTGGAGACAAAAGTTGGCCCACATGGAAGACCAACAGGCCACACAACAAACCCTCAGAGGAGAAGCCCGTCTCAGCCTGACGGGGCACGTCCTCCGGAATCGTTGGAAATAGGAGGAAAGTTACTTTGATTCCGGGAGGAATGGATACATCATTCTTCAGATGTATGGGTCGAAGAAATTGTGACAGTGGGATATCACCTAGATTTCAAAACTGTGTCCAGGGTTCCTCACAGTTCGCAGAAGGCACAAGCTTTCCTAGAATGTATAGAAACACTGGAGCGGAGCGCAGTTATCAGTATAGTACCAACTACAGAGAGATTCTCCGGTTTCTACTCAAACCTATTTACAGTACCAAAGAGTGATGGATCGCTCAGACCAGTGCTCGATCTCAAGGGCCTCAACAAATTCATTTGATCGGTTAAGTTCAAGATAGAAACTTTGAGGTTAGACATTCGAGGGATAGAACAAGGACAACTGTTGATGATGACCCTGGATATAAAGGATGTATATCTACATGTCCCTATATGGCCTCCCCATCACCGTTATTTACCATTCGCCTTCAAGAACAAGCACTACCAATTTGTGGCACTTCCGTTCGGTCGTCCGCCCCCATGGTCTTTACAAAGTTAAGGCTACAGGGGATTTAAGTAACACCCTATCTGAACGATCTCCTTCTGAAAGCCAGTTCAGAGATGAGGACCTAAACAAGGCAGTACGGCTACTCCAGAACTTTGGATGGACTGTCAACTGGTCCAAGTCCAACACAGAGCCCAGTCACAGAATGATGTTTCTGGGTAAGCTTACCCATAGACAAGCAGACCAAAATCAGAGATCAAGTCCGCTACTTAATTGCCAGTCAAAGCACGACAATACTCAAAGCAATGCAAGTGCTGGAAATAATAGTCTCAGCCATAGAAGCAGTTCCATTTGCGCAAATACACCTGTGACCTCTTTAAGCCAGCATCCTAGCAACATGGATAGGGGGATCTCTATCTCAACCCCTTTTACTGTCGCACCAGACAAGGATGGTACTGCAATGGTGGCTGAGCCCCAAGAATCTAGCCAGAGGTCAATCATGTGCAATTCTGGAGTGGGTGGTGATATCCACGGATGCCAGCCTCCAGGGATGGGGGGCGACATGGGACAAGCATTCGGCACAAGGTCAATGTTCTCCAGAGGAAGCCAAACTGCCAATAAACATTCTGCAACTGAGAGAAATGAAGCTGGCCCTAGTTCAATGGGCAGATCAACTCAGGGCAAGCCCAATGCGCATTCAAAGCGACAACAGTACCATACATAAATCGTCAGGGAGGAACAAGAAGTCGAGCGGCGCTGGCGGAAGCCAGGCAGATTCTTTTCTGGGCAGAAATCAATTCAGTAAAGTTATCTGCAATACACATTCCGGGAGTGTCCAACACAAAAGCGGCCTTTCTCAGTCATAATCAGCTGGACCCCGGGGAATGGGAACTACATCCAGAGACATTCCAAGAGATTGTAGATCAATGGGGGACTCCCAGCATAGATCTAATGGCATCAAGAAACAATCGAAAAGTAACAAGATTTTTGACCCGCTGCAGAGACCCATTAGCAGTGGGGGTGGATACCATGACGCAGCGCTGGCAGTTCAACCTAGCATATGTCTTTCCGCCACTTCATCGGCCAAGTCGTACCACAGAGTTTGGCAGTCCTACTCCAAGTGGTGCGAAGAATCACAATTCCCATTCCTGGAACTGCAATTACCTAGGATACTATCTTTCCTACAACAGGGGCTACAACTGGGTCTCAAGCTCAGTGCATTTAAAGTCCAGGTGTCAGCCCTGTCAATTCTGTTTCAATATCGTTTAGCGAATGAAGATTTGATACGCACGTTTCTACAAGAAGTGACCCATGTCGTGCCGCTTTTCAGGCCACCAGTGCCTAGCTGGGACCTCAATGTAGTGCTAGAGGCATTGCTGGATCCTCCTTTTGAACCAATGCATGCAATATCGTATACATGGATCACCTACAAGGTAGTTTTTCTAGTAGCAATATTATCGACTAGAAGAGTGTCTGAGATTAGCGCCCTGTCGTGTGTTCCTCCATACCTAATCTTCCACAAAGATAAGGCCGTTCTCCGTACAGTTCCTACCTTTCTACCCAAGGTAGTGTCTGCCTTTCATGTGAACCAGGAAATTGTTGTCCCGTCTCTATGCCCAGAACCTAAGAATGATAAGGAACGTAGACTCCATAATCTGGATGTTGTTAGAACACTGAGATGGTATGTGGAACGATCAAAACTTTTCCAAAAGTCACAAGCTCTGTTCGTCATCCCATCCAGCCCCCGTTGGGGTCAGGCAGCTTCAAAGTTGACTGTATCAAGGTGGATCAGAGAATCCATTAAACGGTAATCACCACAAAACCAATTTGGACCGCTCCAAACTCACCACCTCTTGACTGCTCCCCTGTATTGCCAGGTGCTCAGTTCATATATGAACATATGATACATGAACAGGAGGACGGTTTTTATTGCAAAGTACTGCAGAAATACATAGGCCTTACGTGTTTCGGGAACACATTCCCTTAATCATAGGTTACAAAATTAATGGTGCACATGCATTTTATACAATTGGTCTATGGCGACCTCTATTGGTCGTCATTATTATCACTGCTAAAAACATTATTTATTTATATTAATAAAATTGACAATACTGTTAAAATTAGAAATGTAAAATAAAATAAGGGGTGAGGATTATATGCCTTAGATATTTTATATGATTTTTATTTAATTTGAAGTATTGACCTCCTCATATTATTTTAGATACTTTTTATTAAGACTAATATGAATCTAACTGACCTGGTCTCTGACTTGTATCTTAATATATTTTTATCCTTTTCTAATTTTATACTTATATAATTTTTTTATTTTACATTTCTAATTTCTGCCTGTTAAGAGTTTTTGGAAATAATTACGTTGGCAGCTTTTGGAACAAACTGAAGAGGAATGTACAGTGTATGGGGTAAAGCCTGATGGGCACGCCCCTCAATTATAATTCAAGTGTCCTGCCTCCTGGAGGATGGAGCTTAACGCCATGGTTCCCTGTGTCCCCCTTATGACTACAGAGAAACAGATTTAATGTTGAGTATCAAAAAATCCTGTTCTTGTTAATGGATGCATTAAAGTAACTTAATTAAAATGTTTTGTTTGAAGTCATGAACTGGATGCAGAAGAAACCCCATGTAATGATGATCTGGTAGCAGCTTCCACCATCTTGGGACTGAAACATGGCACAGGGCAAAAGTAAGTTCGATGTTATTCCTAAGCCAAAATGCAAAAGTCTAATTTTGAATTTACGATAAGATATATAATGCAGCCCGGGGGGGGGGGGCACTGATGTGCCTGTGATTTACGTAGTAACCGTAATATACTACTTTAAATTGATACTGACACGTTTCTATAAAAATCATAGGAATGTGTCAGTATCAAGTAGTTGTTGCACCCGGAAAATTTCCATTGAAAGCCACCCCCAACCCCACTAACCTTTGCGCGGCTGACACAGCTAACTGATCTCCTGCCTTGCATCGGTGATGCTGGGCTGCGGGCAGAGCGATCATTCCATAGGCTGATTTATTCGTAATTAGCTTATGGAAGAATCGTGCCGCCCCCAGCCCAGCGTCATTGAAACAGCACAGATCATTTAGCAGTGTCTGAGGGTCGGGTCAATTTTGCGGTGCTGGGGGTGGCTTTGATGGGGGGGCTTTGAGGGGAACTATTCTGGGTGCAGCAACTACTTGATACTGACGTGTTCCTATGATTTTTATAGGAACGTGTCAGTATCTCTTTAATACACATACGAGGAATATACAATAAAATATATATTATAAACTCAGTGATATCACTAATCATCCTTTATTACTGGTGATAATTAATATTCCTCCTACTTTTATGTATAAAGATATTAAAAATTACCTCTCTGACCTGTATATCAGCATTTGGCCTGCAGCCTTGTGTCTTCTATATGGTCATGGAACTCCTTGGTGACTTGGTGTTACATTATTCCCTATATAATCATTTTTCACATTACTGAGGTTTTTTTTTTTTTTTTTTTTGCATTAGTCAGAGCTTCGTGTTACATGGCCCTGTGACTGAGCATGCT
This sequence comes from Xenopus petersii, assembly GCA_038501925.1. Lineage (NCBI taxonomy): Eukaryota > Metazoa > Chordata > Amphibia > Anura > Pipidae > Xenopus > Xenopus petersii. The sequence continues at coordinate 41,691,796 of CM076682.1, read as the reverse complement.
TGCTAACATTTAAAAGACGAGGAAAGACTGTCATTGGAGGGGTGCTAAAATGTTAAGCTAACTTTTTCTCAAAGGCTTGAGTACTGTACTGTCCTCTTACTTCCCAGTTCTGCAGCTTGGGATGGGGTATGCATAGTAGAGTATGCAAGGAGGTTTTGTATATGACCCCTTCTCCATATGACCTGGGGTTTTCTGGATAACTGATCTTTTTTTTTTTCTGTAATTTGGATCTTCATACCTTAACTCTACTAGAAAATCATGTAAACATTAAATAAACCCAATAGGCTGGTTTTAGTTACAATAATGATTAATTATATCTTGGTGTGGATCAAGTACAATTTATTATATTTTCAGAGAAAAAGGAAGGCATTTTTAACAATGTGGATTAGTTGGATAAAATGAAGTCTTATGGAGACGGCCTTTCTCTAATTCGAAGCTTTCTGCATAATGGTTTTCTGGATAATGGATCCCATACCTGTACTATAAAAAAATCTTTAATAGGTTTACATACTATCGAAACATAACATAAACTGCCGTTTACAGATATGGTGGAGTTGCCAACTTTAGCCGGCGAACTCTTCGTTATCTGGAAAAAGGAGTGAAGTATAAGTCCCAGTTCCTGGATATGCACAGACCAGTAAAGGCTAAGAATAAGCACATATTTTTCACTGACGAAGGCGATGCAGTGCCCAAAAGTAAAACTCTGAACAAGGTAAGCTTCTTTGTAGTGATGTGTGTTCAGGCCAGCTACCGCAAAAAACCTTTAGGTCGAGTGCTCCCTTCCACTCTCCCCACCTGCAACCTCACACTTGCCAGCTTCCGTTCCCTAAATTTATAAACTCGTGCATACCCCACCCCTTTCATGACGTCATCACGGACCGGGTAGGGAAACTCAACCTTTACATCACTACATCTTTATACTTACCTGTAAGGAGAAAGATTTCTGCTCTTCAGTATATCCGCTCCTTGTTGGCTTTGTATACAATTGGCTTACAATAGAGGGTACATTGTTTCTTGTGCACATGTTTTATATAATATCCTGTTTCTCATAGCGCCAGCTGTCCTTTTTATTGTCCCAAACACTTTTTCTACGTTGGATTTTCTTTACCTGTGAACTTTGTTTTTAACTGATTTTTAAGGTGCAGACTTTCCTAAAAGAAGCCAGTAAAGATGTCCAGGATCCATTGGGTGAAACTTATACCTTACAGGAGGTGGAAGACTCGTTCAGCAGCACGGATTCTGAAGAACAGAATCATGAAGTTAAAGTTCCTTCTGCCCAACCGGAAAGCGAGAGTTCAGACATTGTGGCAAACAGTGCAGTGCTCTCAAACCCCATCTGGTGTTCAACAGATGCATATTCAGAGCAAGAATTAAATATTGATGATTTGAATTCCCCAAGACAGCTAATTCCTCTGGAGATTCCTGACTATTTACAAAATGAAACACAAGTTATCAAAAATGGTTTGTTACACTATTTGCTAACTTTTCTTTCGCATTTGCTTTTTTAGCTATTTAAAGGCGAAGGAAAGTCTAAATCGCTTACCTGATACACCGAGCCGGTGCTCCTGTTAGTAGAAAGCTGCTCCGGCCCGTGGTTCTCCTCTTCAAGCACCACAAGCGAACCTTCCTGCTTTTTTCTTCGAATGGGTGCTCATGCACAATAGAGTAAAACAAAAAATCTGACTTTCACTCTACTGCACATGCGTTTGGACATTGAAGAAAGAAGAAGCTAGAAGAGGGTTGCTCCCTGGCGTTTGTAGAGAAGAAAAACTTGGCGAGCACCATGGAAGGGTTGAATTTTTGTGTTACTGTGAATTAGGGGTTGTTCATCTTTGAGTTAACTTTTAATACGATGTAGAGTGATATTTTGAGACAAATTGGCAATTGGGTTTCATTTTTTATTTATGGTTTTTGGATTATCTTTTTATTCAGCAGCTCTCCAGTTTGCAATTTCAGCAACCTTGTTGTTGGGGTCCAAATTACCCTAGCAACCATGCATTGATTTGCATAAGAGACTGGAATATGAATAGTAGAGGGCCTGAAAAGAAATATGAGTAATAAAGTGACACCCCATTTGAAAGCTGTAAAGTCAGAAGAAGGCATATAATTAAAAAATAAATATGTAAAAAATAAATAATGAAGACCATTAGAAAACTTGCCTAGAATTGAATATTCTACAACATACCAAGAGTTAACTCAAAGGTGAACCACCCCTTTAAGAATCAAGTTGGAAAATTAAAGCCAACATTGTTTTCTTTGTGTAGCTAACTATAACTTATTTCATAATGCAAAAACTGTTAAGGCTATACTTATGTTATGTCCTGGGCTTTGAATGTTAGCAGATTCTAAAGATCACAACAGGTGGAAGACTTTTATGTGCATTAGGAGTGCAGAGCTTTTCACACATCAGGCTCTCCTGCTGTGTGTTGTCCATGTTTGAACATAAATCGTTAGAGTAGATTGTACTTAAACATTGGTGTCTTTGCTGAAGACAGAAGTGGCATGTCTTGTTTTATCTTTCTGTTTATAGATGATGACAAAGTAAAAAAGAAAAGAAAAAATAAGAGGAAAAAGAAATGTCTGCCCCCTGAGATTGCTGCTGTACCTCACTTGGCCAAGTACTGGGCGCAGCGCTACAGACTCTTCTCTCGATTTGATGAAGGGATTAAATTAGACGAAGGTAATAAAATGTACACTGTCCATGAATACATTCACCCTTAGGGGCAGATTTACCGATACGTGAGATTAGAGCTCACCATAGAAAAACTCGCCCACTTTCTCTTCAGTCCTGTGGAATTTTTAGAATTGTATTTATGAATATGTGAAAGTTATAGTTCAACATTTTATAAATTCTATTCTGAGATCCCATAGGAATCCGTGGTGAGCTGTAATTTCAGATTTTTTTTTTATAAATCTGCCCCTTTAGGCTATTGGCACATAGCTGTTGGAATTCTGCACATACCTGTCTACTTGTTACAATAATGTCTTGTCTAATAATGTTGAATATAAAAATTCCTACTGGACCCTCAGAGCAGATAACTGACACATGGGGGTATGTTTATCAAAGCGTGAAGTTAGAGATCACCACAGTGAAATTCCACCACTCTCCATTCATTTCTATGGGATTTTGAAAGGCGTATTTATCAAAGGATGAACTTTCACTTTAACCCAATAATGAATACTCTTTTAAAAAAAATCCCATAGAAATGAATGGGAGAGTTGGAGAATTTCTGTGGTCGATCGCTAATTTTACTTTTTGATAAATATACCCCATGGAGAGCGGATTGATAGATCTAGTGCAAAGAGGGCACTTTAAATTAATTACTATTCGCATCTGCCACCTCTTCTCCACTGGTTAAAATGCCATTAGTCATTGGCTATAGATTAGATATGCATGCACTGCAGAAAGCTTTGTGATTGGAGGACACCATGTTTCATGCTAAATAAATCCACTAACTACCAGCAAGGTGGATCGCTTATTCTGGAGAAATCGTGACCTACAATCAGTTAAAAAAAGAAAATTCAATTTTTAACTTGAATTCTATTGGACTAAATCCAAACGTATCTGTATTTTTGAACCTTCAGACTACACGCATCTTAGTCATATATGTGTGTGTGTGCTTACATAAACCGTTTAATAAACTTTATTATGCAGAGCAAGAATTAAATAATAATGATTTGAATTCCTCCGGACTATTTACAAAATGAAACTGAAATGGTTTGTTACACAATTTGCTAACTTTACTTTCACGTTTGTCTAAAAAACGTGCATTTTTTAGCTATTTAAAGAAAACAGGAAAGTCTAAATCACCTACCAGATACCCGGAACTATAATTAACTTATTATCAACTTGAATTATATATAGATATATTTATTTATTTAGAACTTTCAGACTTGCACACATCTTAATCTAATATATATATATATATATATATATATATATATATATATATATATATATATATATATATATATATTTATATTTAATTTACGTGTACTTACATATTCTATATTTATTCTATCCATTGTAGAAGGCTGGTTTTCTGTAACTCCAGAGAAAATAGCAGAGCACATTGCTAGCCGGGTCAGGCAATCGTGTGATTGTGGTCTGGTAGTAGATGCCTTCTGTGGAGTTGGAGGGAATGCCATCCAGTTTGCAAAGGCAGGAAATAGAGGTATGTACATGCTGGTGACAAGCATTTTAGAAAGCTCTTTCCTTCTACTTGGTTCTTTTATGCCTTGGGCTGCCTGCTATCCTAGGCATTTATAAATGAAGCAGTCTCCTAGTTTGAGAAATACTAATTTAGAATTGTAAAAATTAATTAATAGTAAAAATAAATAACCGAATTTCCTGCTCTGCACTTATAACTTTCCTGGGATTCTGTCTTTAGTGATTGCTGTGGATATTGACCCTGCGAAACTTGACTTTGCTCGCAACAATGCCGAAGTGTATGGAGTGACTGACCAGATAGAATTCATCCTTGGGGATTTCATGGTCTTGGCTCCAGCCCTGAAGGCAGATGCTATATTCCTCAGCCCGCCATGGGGTGGCCCTGATTATGTCAGCGCAGAGACGTTTGACATCAGAATGATGTGCCTTGATGGATATCCTTTACTAATTGGGCTGCTGAAACCATTGTTTCCATAATTCACAAGTTTTACAGAGTCATAAAACACCAAAAACATGACTTGGCACTGACGTATGTATATTTTTATTTGTATAGCGCTCCCTGAGGGCAAAGCACTGTACAGCAAAACAATAAATTAGAAGTAACAAACAACGTGTCATTGAAATAAAAAGTAACAATACGTGCATTATTAGAAATACAATTCACATAATTATACAGTAAAATATAATTACAATACAGATTAAGTGCTCAGTGTCAAGGAAACAAAAGGGTAGAGGACCCTACCCCGTAGGGCTTACAGTCTAAATGGGAGGGTAACATACAGACACAATTCAGAGGAGTATTAAGGTGCTGCAGGTTACAGTTTGTTACACTGTTATATAAGTGCAAGTTCCCAGTTCAGGTGTTCCCAGAGGTTGTCTTTGAGTTTCGTTTTAAAAACACTGAAGGAGGATTCTCTCCTGAGAGATTCAAGAATGGCATTCCAAATATAAGGAGCAGCATGAGAAGGGTTTGATACTGGAAACAGCAGTAGTAGTAGGGGGTACAACCAAGCGGTTGCTGTGAGCGGAGCGGAGGTTTCGGCCAGGAACATATAGAGAAACGAGATGAGATGATTAGATGACTAACAATAATCTAGTACAGATACAGGATCTGTTATAGCTCAGAATTACAGAAAAGCCGTCTCACAGACTCCATTTTATCCAAATAATCCAAATTTTTAAAAACGATTTTTTTTTTTCTATGTAATAATAAAACCGTACCTTGTACTTGATCTAACTAATCCTTGTTGGAAGCAAAACCAGCCTATTTGGGTTATTTAATGTTTACATGATTTTTTATAGACTTAAGGTATGAAGATCCAAATTATGGAAAGGTACATTATCCAGAAAACCCCAGGTCCAGAACGTTCTGGATAACAGGTCCCATACCGGTATTCTACTTCCACACAGTTTTGCAAGTACTGATTAACTGGAGGACCTATGTTTTATTAACAACAACAACAACAATAATAATTCTAAAGGGTGCATGCACAGACCTTGTCATTAAAGCTCTTACCTACTGTGACCTGCCGATATTCTCTACCATCTATTGTTTTCTTTAAAGCCATGCTGCTTTTGCACCTATCCTCGTTCTTACAACTACTTGTGTAGCTTCAAAAAGGGTATTCAAGTATTGGTTCACCTTTAAAATAACTTAGTATGATATAGACCGTGGTATTCTGCTACAATATACAGTTGAAATCTCAATGCATGCAGTTTCATGTATCTAAGGCAGGGATCCCCAACCTTTTGAAGCAGTTAGCAACATTCAGAAGTAAAAGGAGTTGGGGAGCAACACTAGCATGAAAAATGTTCTTGGGGTGCCAAATAAGTGCTGTGATTGGCCATTTGGTAGCCCCTATGTGGACTGTCAACCTACATTGAGCCTCTGTTTGGCAGTACACCTGGTTTTTAAAGAACAAAAACTTGCCTCCAAGCCTGGAATTCAAAAATAAGCACCTGCTTTGAGGCCGCTGGGAGCAACATCCAAGGAGTTGGAGAGCAACATGTTGCTCATGAGCTACTGGTTGGGGATCACTGATCTAAGGGGACCTAGATTGCCCGTCGTATTTTGATTAGTATTGTATAAACTGTGCCATTTTTTTCCTTTACAAGCCTCCACGTTTGAAATTTTCAGGCTGTCTAAACAGATAACAAAGAATATCATCTATTTTCTCCCACGGAATACTGATGTGGAGCAGGTCAGTCTATGCAATGTATTTATATATAAATCGGATGTTTTCACACAGTACGCATTGAACAAACATATGCAATGGATAAAAATGAGGTTAATTATGTTCAGTGTAAAAATAAAAACTGGGTTAATAGGCTGCGCAAAATAAAAATTTTCTAATATACAGTATAACCCCGAATTTACGCCCCCGGATTTTACGTTGATTTGCCACGGTCCCGTCATGTATATCAATAGGAGGTTTTCCCTGGTTTTACATTTAGTTTTCCCGGGTTTTCCTTTTAGTTTTCCCGGGTTTTAAGTCGCTTTATGACCCTTGTCCCTTGCCAATTGCTCTATTTTATTAATAAAAAACCCTTTTACATTTAGTGTTAAGACATTTGAAACTTGACACGATGCTAGAACCGGCAAGGGGAAAGACGTAGTAAGGGACCGCACACAAAGAATCTGTTCAAAATGGCAGGAAAAGAAAATGGAGGGACCAGGGCAAAACATTATGATCGGCAAAAGGGAAACGGCACCCTGCTTGAGAAGAAGGGAGGGGGCAGGCAAGCAAGCTGTAGAAGCAATCCGGAGAGGTAATCTTTTTTGGAGAAGAAAATGGACAGGACTGCAGTAGCAGTGTTGGAGGGTGCGGAGGGCGGTGCTAAAGGAGAAGTTAGGGACTGGGCCACAAGATTGAAAATGTAGCAAAAGGAAGCAACAGCTTTGCTGGAGATTGAGGGAGCACATTTATGTGTCCTTAGCACCTTATTTTACGTTTCCTGGATTTTAAAGGAAAACTATACCCCCCAAACAATTTAGGTCTCTATTAAAAGATACTGAGTGAAACAGCTCATGTGTAAAACCCTGCTTCATGTAAATGAACCATTATCATAATAATATACTTTTTTAGTATTATGTGCCATTGGGTAATCATAAATAGAAAATTGCCATTTTAAAAAATAAGGGCCGTCCCCTGAGATCATAAGATTCACTGTGCTCACATACAAACCACATGTAAGGTCACATGAGCCAATTAACAGACAGAGTTCTGCCTTTTGCTTCCTCACTTCTTCCTGTTACAGTTAGTGTTGTAGTATTTCTGGTCAGGTGATCTCTGAGGCAGCACAGATAGAGTCACGAAATGGTGGTTCAAGGCAAGAGATGTAAAAGGGCAATATTTATGTAAATATATATTCCAGTTTGGTAAGATTCTTTAATATGTCATTCAATTTGATATAAACTCTCTGTTGCTTAAGTATTCATTTTGGGGGTATAGTTTTCCTTTAAGTTTTTTTTTTCCCCACAGTCCCTTGAGAAACAAAATTGGGGGTTCTACTGTAGTTAGCCAAAAATGTAATCTGTAAAAGCTGGAGTGACTGGATGTCTAATATGATAGCCAGAACACTACTTCCAGCTTTGCAGCTCTCTTGGTTTCCACTGATTGGTTACCTGGCAGTAACCAATCAGTGACTTGAGGGGTGACCACATGGGTCATAACTGTTGCTTGAATTTGACCTGCATGCTTAGAATCAATTGCAAACTCACTGAACAGTTATGAAACTTTTTTTTATTTTGAACAGCCTATCCATTTACCCAGTTTTTATTTTTACACTGAACTGTTCCTTTAATAAATATTGTGCTTGTTTATTGTAACACTATATCCCTTTCTAATACAGGGTAGTTTTCTTTCTTGCTTTGGCTGCTGCTCATTGGCATTGCTTGCTAAATGTACCCACAAAAAACTCATACGTCCCTCTAGAACAATGACTTCTCTATCTTTGCCCCACTGAGGGTATATATTCCCTGCTTATTAATACCCTTTTTATACACTCTGACTTTCATCTGCCACCATACACTGGCAGATCTAAAGTAACGGTAGCACCAAAAAATCAGTGTTTTAAAGCAATTACTGTAAAATATAATGTACTGTTGCCCTGCACTGGTAAAACTGGTGTGTTTGCTTCAGAAACTAATTTTAGTTGATATAAACAAACTGCTGTGTAGTCATGGGGCAGCAATTCAAAGCTTAAAAAGGAGAAAAAGCACAGGTTACAAAGCAGATAACGGATAAGTTCTCTAGTATACAATGGGATTCTACATAGCTTATCTGTTATCTACTATGTGTCCTGTGCTTGAATGGCTGCCGCCATGGATAAACAGCAGCTTGTTTGTATAAACTACAGTAGGGTTTCTGAAACAAACACTCCAGTTTTACCAGTGCACTGCAGCACTACATTATTTATTCATTACTGAACACTTTCATTTTTTGATTATTGTTCTTTTAAAGTGGACCTGTCACCCAGACACACAAATCTGTATAATAAAAATCCTTATCAAATTAAACATGAAATCCAATTTCTATTTTTTTATTAAAGCTTTCATAGCTATGTAAACACATTTAAAAATCTCAGCTGTCAATCATATATTGTCTGCCCCTCCTCTATGACATAGAAGCAAGGCAGACAATTACTTTCACTTTCCATTCAGCACTTCCTAGATGTCACTGCTCTCCACACATTCCCTCGTTCGCTTCATCGTTTAATTGTGTAACCAGGGCATGGAGATAGACATCGGGCCCCCCACTCTGGTGCACAAACAAGATTCTGAGATGATGCAAGTTTTGCTTTAATAAGTGTCCACTAAATGGCTCCTGCCTGCTTGCTATAATTATGAATTCCCAGACTGAAGGAAACAAGATTCAAATAATTTATATAGTGTAATTAAAGTTTATATTGCTTGACGAATGTGATAATAAAGGCTTTTGAATATTTTTTTTTTGGGTGGTTTGGGCCCTTCAGGCTAAGTTGGCTTATCTGCCCATGCGTGGGTCCCTCCTACAGCCTGCCCACCCAATATCTAGCCAAAAACTAGAAATACATTGATCGGGCAAGTTTATAAATCCTGTAAACCCGTTGCTGTGATCCAGTCGTTTGGTCCTAGTGCTAAACTATCAGATCAGCCCAATGTCCCCCACCTCAAGGTGGGCATATCGGGGAAAAATCTGCTCATTTGGTGACCTTTGTCATGTTCATCTGCAAGGATGGCACATCCTAAATGGATGCAATTTGTATCATATGCAAATGGAAGAGGACCCTGAAACCAGTGCTTGTCATTAATGAACAAATTAAATATACAGAACCCTAGAGCACACAAATTTTACAATGATTAAAGAGTTAACTTTTGGCATTCATACCCTGTACATAATCCTTCAGCTAGTCCCTTATTCAAATACAAATAGCACCAAGACCAACAGCTCTTTTTTCTTTTTTAGAATGCAGTTGTTTATATGGCTCTCTAACAAAAGCCTTGGTAAAATCTTCATTTTTTTTCATACATCAATATTGCTGCTGTTCAAAATTAGGGGCTAATTGTAAATCAAAACATCAGTTGAAAGTAAAGCTGCAAGGCTGATTATTAATCATTTCTTATGCACAATGAACTGATATCTGTGCTGCTATTTGAACCTCAGCTAATTAATAGTCCGCATTGGATTGTGAAGTAAACCTGTTGTTGTGTGGTTTTACTCTAGGTACTCCAGTTTACTCCCACACTCCAAAAAAAAAAAAAAAAAAAAAAAAAAGTCAGGTTAACGGATAACTGATAAAAAATCAAAGTGCAAAGAATATGGTACCTGTGTTTTACCCTTAGGGATGCACTGATGCATCCATGATTCGGTTCGGGATTCGTCCTTTCTCAGCAGGATTCCAACCGAATACGAATCCTAATTTGCATATGCAAATTAGGGGTGGGGAGGGACTTTTTTGTCACAACAAGGAAGTAAAAAATGTTTTCCCCTTCCCACCCCTAATTTGCATGTGCAAATTAGTATTCGGATTCGGTATTCGACTGAATCTTTCGTAAAAGATTCAGGGATTCGGCCATATCCAAAACAGTGGTTTCTGTGCATCCCTTCAAAACACAGAAAGTTGGATGGGGAATATGCAGAGATATTATTCAGAGAGGCCATTGGGAGGGTCCATACAAGGGCCAATAAACTGCCAAAAGAGACAAATGCTTTTTCTATAACTGTCAGTAGAACTAGAAAAAAAAAATTGCGTCATCACCTCGATAGTATAAAAGAAACCTTATGAGAGCCTAATGGTAGTGAAAAATAAGATTCCCAACAATGCTGCATGATGTGTGGGATGGAATATATTATTCCGGTTTGTATATTTAGTGACTTTAATCACCTAATCGTAGTCAGGTTATGAAAGTGTGACCATTTCTTTAAAGTCATCCATATTGCTGTGTTGCAGTGCTTGTCCTTCCCATATAGATGCTATACATTAGCTACTGCAGAATTAAAAAAAAAAGAAAATCTAAACTCCAAAAATCTTTTATATAGTATCAAGCTGCAAGTTTATTAGAAGGCAAGAAGGCCCTTTTTAACCAATAATGTGATATTTAAAAGGTTCCCCAGATGCTTGCAGCGAATTCTCTCCCCAGCTAAAACTGCTGCAGTCTCTTGGCTACAGATTAATGTCTGTGTACCATCTACTGAAGAGCAGCACTTCCGTTTTCTAGAAAACTGTTCTTGGGTAAGAAGGAGGGTGTGATGTATGAGGCCACTGATGATTATAGCATGAAACGGGAAGTCTCTCCTGCCATGTCCTGCTAGCTTTTTTTTGCTTTTTTCTTTCTGATTGTAGCATGTCTTGTGATGTTGGTATGAATGTGCAACGGAGATATCTGACACACACACACATTTAAATGCCGGCCTATAAAATATATATTCCAACACAAACACCTCTGTGTGGCTGTCCCACTGTTTATGCATGCAAATAAAAGATAGCAATCAAAGCCTTTTATGATCAGATGCAAAACCATAATCATTTTGCTTTTTTCGTTCATTTCTATGTAACAACTTTTATTTATTTTTTTTATGGTATATTTTTGTGAGTTTGGCACATGAATTCACAGAAAAGGAGATGAGTTACTGGGGGCATCTATAGATTCACAGATCTTCCATGCTAAAGGGCTGGGGGCTGCTACTGAACCCCAACACTTAGAGGCAGATTTATCAAGGGTCAAATTCATGTGTTTTGTTTTTTTTTTAACAAGCATGAATTTATTTTTACTCTAAATTCGATTGGGGTGTCATTTATTAAAAAAATTGAATATGTAAAACTAGGACATATTTTACCAACCGAAAACTCGAATCGAAGACTTTGCCAAAGGAGAGGGAGATATATCTGTAGCAGTGATTGACAAGTGCACAGAAGGTTTGATTGACTCATGCTGTTGAGGAATTAAATACTGGGGACTGAAGTGCGGTAGATTTCAATGCTTAAAGGAAAACCATAACCCCAAAATGAACACTTAAGCAACAGTTTACATCATATTAAGTGGCAAATTAAAGAATCTTACCAAACTGATTTATATATTTAAGTAAGTTTTGCCCTTTTACATCTCTTGCCTTGAGCCACCATTTTGTGATGGTCTCTGTGCTGCCTCAGAGATCACCTGACCAGAAATACTGCAGCTCTAACTGTAACAGGAAGAAGTGTTGAAGCAAAAGACAGAACTGTCTGTTAATTGGCTCATGTGACCTAACAAGTATGGTTTGTTGGTATGTTTGTGTGCACCGTGAATCCTATGATCCCAGGGGCGGCCCTTATTTTTTTAAAATGGAAATTTTCTATTCATGATTACCCAATGGCACATACTACTTGAAAAGTATATTATTATAAAAAAACATGGTTTATTGACATGAAGCAGGGTTTTACATATGAACTCTTTTTTTATGCAATATCTTTTTATAGAGACCTACATTGTTTGGGGGGTATAGTTTTCCTTTAAAAAGGCTCTGTCGATGCAATTGCCTAAGTATTTGGCAAAGGAATCGGCCGAAAGGGAAACAGTTGGTGATTAGCATATTCATCACAAGCACAACCTCAAACAAAACCTTTAGACTTTAGGTTGGAGAAATAATTTAAACCGGGATGTAAATTTTATAAAAATGGTAAAATCTAGATGTAGTGGGTAAGATTATGCCACCCCACAACTTATTTGCTTTATTATTGACATAGAAAACTCCTGACTGCTTTTCAGCTCTCTAACTCTTGAGTTAGTCAGCGACATTAAGGGGGGCCACATGGGACATAATTGTTCAGTGAGTTTCCAATTGATCCTCAGCATTCAGCTCATTCAAAAGCAACAGTTATGACCCACGTGTCCCCTTCAAGTCACTGGTTACTGCCTGGTAACCAATCAGTGGAAAGCAGGAGAGCTGCACAGCAGGAAGTAGTTTTCTGGCTATTATATTAGACATCCAGTCACTCCAGTATTTATACATTACATTTTTAACTATACTAAAAACATTTTTTTATTTTGCACAGCCTATCTATGTACCCAGTTTTTATTTTTACACTGAATTCCTTCAAAGCTTCTAAAGACTATAATTGCTATCCAGGGTATCAAGTCCTGGTGAACACACTAGCATTTTCTAAATGTTGTTAATATTATTTTGTTTTGTTTTTTTTGTAAAGAACATCTTCACTGCTGCGAGTTTTCACTTTGCTAAAAAAAAAAAAAAAAAAAAGTGTCAGATATGATCTTGTTTTTTCCCTTCATAACCTTATCTTGCAAAACCACCCAATAGAATATTTTCTCAGCACTGCAATAGACCTCCTTTCATAATGGGTGACTTTTGTAGAGGGCCATTCGGTAACCCTAAGTATTTGGCATTGTCCCCTTACAGGCTGTGCAGGGTTAGGGCTGGCATCCCTTTAACATATAATAGTGCTGAAAGCCAACTTTAACACTACCAAAGTGTAGCAAGTGCAATAGAAAAAAGAAAAATCATAAGAGGGAGGCTATACTCACAGTTCACCCCAATCTATAGGTCGATGCATATGTAATGACCACAAAAAAATTGAGTTTACATCCAAAAAATAAAGCAAAAGATTAATTTTTTTTCATGCCTGTTAGGGCACATACTCACAGGCTAATGGTAAGTGCCCCAACAGGCATGAAATGCGTTGTAATGTTATAATAAATGTATTTGTAATTTTTAGGGATGCACCAAATCCGGGTTTCGGCCTTCTTCAGCAGGATTCAGCCGAATCCTTCAGCCTGGCTGAACTGAATCTTAATTTGCATATGCAAATAGGGGACTTTGTCACAAAACAAGGAAGTAAAAATGTTGTTCCCTTCCCACCCCTAATTTGCATATGCAAAATAGGATTCGGTATTCAGCCGAATCTTTCCCGAAGGATTCAGGGGTTCGGCCAAATCCAAAATAGTGGATTCGGTGCATCCCTAGTAATTTTACTATCTTTTGCTTTATTATTTGGAGGTAAACTCAGAAATTTTCGCCGTTATTACTTTTGAATTTACAATTTGCCCTTTTTATTGACCAGGGTTTTTTTTTTTTTTGTGCGCTGCAGGTGGTATCCTTGGCCGGACCCGGAGGGCAGGTTGAAATTGAACAGAATTTCTTGAACAAGAAACTGAAGACCATGACAGTTTACTTTGGAGATTGCATCCGAAAAGTATAACATTTTTAAATATATTAAACGTTTTAAAGAAAGAAAAAAAAAACCAAGTGTATACTTGTTAAACATTACATTTCTTACTGCATACAACGGACTATAAACTGAATCAGGAATTTCTTATCATTGCTTTCATTGCTTGTAACGGTTATTTCATTTTGTAGAAGTTTGTTTCCAGGCAGATAAGCTATAGTATTATGTATTTGGTTTCTATTCCGGTGCCTTGTATGTACTTTAATTATATTGAACCAACCTATTAGCTGTTCAACTGCACCGCTCTGCATCTTCAGCCAAAATGCTGGGTATTGTTGAGCAACAGAGCATTTTATATTCCTAATGTTATGGTGTATTAGGGACCGGTTACTGCAGGATATTGATTATGAATGTTTAAAATAAAAGTTTATATTTTGTATTAAATGGTTTTCTGGTAGCCCTTGTTATTTATGCTTTAATGGTGCACTTAAATGTTTAGGGGAACTTCTTGCAACTGCTGCCATAGCTTGATAGTAATGCCCTATTAGAAGTGTGTAACCTTTAAGTTAACTTTTAGCATGTTATTGATTGGCCAATTCTATGCAATTTTTCAGTTGGTGTTCATTTTTTTCTTTTTTTTTTTTTGTAGTTTTTAAATTATTTTCCTTGTTCTTCTGTTGCCAGCTTTCAAATGGGGAAGTCACTGACCCCATCTAAAAATAACAAATGCACTGTAAGGCTACAAATTTAATCATAGTTTTTCTTTTTTATTACTCATCTTGCTATTCAGGCTCTATTCATATTCCAGTCTCTTATTCAAATCAATGCATAGTTGCTAGGGGAACTGCTGAATAAAAAGCTAAATCACTCATAAACCACAAATAATAACAAAATTAAACCCAACTGCAAATTGTCTCTAATATCATTCTGTGCCTCATAATAAAAGTTAATTTATAGGTGAACAGCCGCTTTAAGGTAATTAAAAGTACAGATCCCATATTTAACTTTGTCAACTATGGCCAGTCTGTTCTGAACAGGCGGCTGTGTTTCAACTTCATGTTAGCCATGTTAAAACTGCCAATACTTTGAATATTAGGGGAAAAAAATCATTTTAAAGGGGTTGTTCACCTTCCAAATACTGTTTTTCAATTCAGTTATTTTTAGATTGTTTCCCAGAAATAGACTTTTTTCAATCACTTTCCATTATTTCTTTTTTTTTTTTATTGTTTTTCCAAAATCTAAGTTTAAAGTTGAATGTTCCTGTCTCTGGTGTTTCAGTCTGGCAGCTCAGTAATTCAGGTTAGAGTCCTGCGCGGGTCCATTTTTTGGAACCCATACCCGCAACCTGCATTCTTACCCGATTGTATCCGCTACCGAACCCGCAAGTACCTTATCCACAACCTGGACCCGCCACTCGCTGACCATCAAGAATCAGGAAGTGCTGTCATTGAAAATCGCAATTGAAATCATCGGAAGTAGGCATGATCAGAAAAATGGAGTAAAACAGGAAGTGCTGTCATTGTAAACTGGACCTGACATCGTAAGTAGGCGTGATCAGAAAAAAGGAGTAAAAATAGCTATTGAGCCTTACCCACAGAACTGCCGACCCACATCTATACCTGCAGGGCCGCCATTAGAAATCACGGGGCCCCGTACAACAAAATTTTTGGGGCCCCCTGGGCCCCGCCCACACTGACGACCAAGCTCCACCCCATTTCCCGCCCACTCCACATCGCAGTTAAAAGACCACACAGACATCAGCGCTAAAAAAGTAACCCCCCCACACAAGTTGTAAAAAGCTATTGATGGTCAGGGCCCCCTTATAAAAAATTGGGGCCCCAAAAAAAAACATTGGTGGCAGGGGCCCCCTTATAAGTTAAAAAAAACTTGGGGCCCCAACAAAAAAAATGTAAAAAAAAACTAAAAAATAAACAAACATTGGTGGCAGGGGCCCCCTTATAAGTTAAAAACAAATTGGGGCCCCAAAAAAAAATTTGAAAAAAAAAAAACTGGTGGCAGGGGCCCCCTTACAAGTTAAAAACAAATTGGGGCCCCAAAAAAAATTTAAAAAAAAAAAAAATTTTTTGAAAAAAAAAAAACATTGGCGGCAGGGGCCCCCTTATAAGTTAAAAACAAATTGGGACCCCAAAAAAAAATTTGAAAAAAAAAAAATTGTTTTGAAAAAAAAAAAAAAAAATTGGCGGCAGGGGCACCCTTACAAGTTAAAAACAAATTGGGGCCCCAAAAAAAATTAAAAAAAAAAAAAAAATGTTTTGAAAAAAAAAAAAAAACATTGGCGTCAGGGGCCCCCTTATAAGTTAAAAACAAATTGGGGCCCCAAAAAAAAATTAAAAAAAAAAAACAAAAAACATTGGCGGCAGGGGCCCCCTTACAAGTTAAAAACAAATTGGGGCCCCAAAAAAAAATTTTTTTGAAAAAAAAAAAAACCATTGGCGTCAGGGGCCCCTTACGAGTTAAAAAAAAAATTGGGGCCCCAAAAAAACATGTTTTAAAAAAAAAAGATTTAATAGAATATTAAAATAATACATTGGTGGCCAGGAGATTAAAAAAAAAAAAAAAACACAAACTGGTGTTCAGTAGAATTGAACTCACGGCTTCAGTACTTCAACTTCACCTCCTTTCGTGACTTCGGGTCTTTTCACTGCTTCAGGACTTCGGCTTCGGCTGTTTTCGTGACTTCAGGTCTTTGCGCTGCTTCAGGACTTCGGCTTCGGCTGTTTTCGTGACTTCGGCTTTTCGGCACTTCCGCATTCGGCAGCACAGAGGCAAGACGTACGGCTCGGGCGCTCGTAAGGGGGGCCCGGATCTTCAAAAAATGCAGCGCTGCCGGGCCCCCCTTCATGCCCGGGCCCGGTACGCTTGTCCCCCCCTGATGGCGGCCCTGTATACCTGCACCCAGAACTTCTACACAACCCACAGGGTACCGCGGGTTTTTGCGGGTACCCGACCCGTTGCAGGACTCGAATTCAGGTGCAGACTCTAAACTGTTACAATTTTGCAACATTGAGTTGATCCATTTCTCAGCAGCATCTCTTAAGTATTAGGAACTATTGTATCAATTCAAACAGCTGCCTGTAATGAAACCCAGAGATTCTGCTCAGCAGGGACAAAGATAAGAAATGTATCAACTAAATGTATCCATTTAGAACAGTTTACAGGGTCGGCGACCCCCCTCTCCCAGAGCTGCTTCAGGAGGTGAAAAAAGACACTTCAATATTAGAAAGACTGCCACACATATAAAATAGAAAGTCATTGGAAAAAGACATTATTTCTGGTGATCTATCTGAAACCAACTAGTTGTTTGAAGGTGAACAACCCCTTTAAATGGGAAACTTTTCAAAATATCTATTTGAAATTGAATATTTATCGCAAGGGGAAAAAGGGGATAAATCTTAACTGATCATAAGTGAGCCACTAGGTTTTTGTGAAGAGAGGAACTGTCCCTGTTATTAAAAACTTCCCTTACCAAATCCAAATTTGTAATAGCCTCTGCAATCCAGTTTAGAAAAGAAAACAAAAAACTGTCATTACCAATCTGGCTGTGCCTATAATGTCACACGTCCTACTTGAGTGAACATATCAGAAATGATAACTTGTAGCAGGAGTCATTAAAACATTTGACAAAGCTACAGGCTTTTAGTTGAAAATATTCGCTGTGCAGCAGCTCTCATATGATTTTTATAGGAATATGTTGGGGTTACTTTAAATGATAACCCGATTGAGTAACATGGAGGACATTTTTATAAATCTGCTCCTTAGTGTCTGCCTGGGACGCCAAGGGCCCACCAGCTGGAACCAAAAACGCTGCATCACAAGGATGTGAGGGTTTCCAAAAATAGAGAATCAAATGTAAAACATTAGAAAATTTTTATTAGGACATAAAGGCCTAACGCGTTTCGTGCCTGTGTGGGCACTTACTCATAGGCTAAATGGCACATCCCTGTACATGAGTTATATAGGGGCTGTGACCAATCACAAAGATGTTAACATATGTTGCCACTCTACACAATTAGTAAAGTTCCACCTAGTGGTGGAAACATATATATATATCTTAAACCATCAAAAGGACAAAAAATACTAAACAAAAAATGCTAAACAAAAAAGAACACATGATATACATAAAAAAAAATATATAATAATTATAAACCAAATAGAATTTATACAAGGAAAAAGGAAGAAAAGCAAACAAAATACAAGTATTAAAATTTGCAATAAGATGAACTATCCCAGATATGCCCTTCGTATATACCTGTGTAATAAATTGTATATATCCAACTCATATAGAGTATACCGAATAGGTTACAATAAAGCACAGGCCTCTATTCACAAGGAATTTGAAGAATATATGTAAATCTCTACAAAAAAAGTGAAAAGAAATAAAGAGTGCACAAGAGCAAAGAAAAGCCTTTTTTTTAAAAACCAAAAGCCCAACCAAATGAAAAATCAAAATAAGTCAAAAAAAGTCAAAAAAATTCAAAAAAAGGCAAAAAAAGTCAAGAAAAGTCAAAAAAAGCATGTGACATCATAGTCGCTATTGAGACCAAAGGGTTTTCTGCTCCCTAGGAAAAAAATCCATTTCGTTTCCAAACGGAGTAATTTTGGCAAAATATCTCCCCCTCGTTTTCCCCTCGCTACTCTGTCAATGCCCAAAACTGACAGTTTGGTAATGTCTCCCCCATTGCATTCCTGAAAATGTTTTGCTACTGGAGAATCACTATGTCCCTTCTTAATGTCTAGAATGTGCTCTCGAATGCGATTTTTTAAGGGGCGACTGGTTTGACCCACGTACTGAATATTACATACCTTACATTCTAAGAGATAAATGACAAATGAAGTGTTACAGTTAATGAACCATCTAATGGTGTATTGTCGTCCTGTTATATTGGACCTGAACGAACTTGTCTTAGTGACCTGCGCGCAGGTTAAACATCTAGATGCACCACACTTAAACATGCCTTTCATATTCAGCCAGTTCGTATTAGTAATAGATCTTTGAACTAGACTGGGGGCAAGTGTATTACCTATTGTACGAGTGCGCCGAGTGACTGTTTTATACCCTAAATTAAGTACTTGATCCAAAACCGGGTCAGTTCTTAGAATGCTTAAGTTCCTTTCAAATAATCTCTTTATGTGATTGTACTGTGAACTGAATTCTGTAATAAAATGAACAGGCTTATTAGTTTGTTGTGACTGTGTGGTGATATTGACCAATGAATTATTATCTGTTCTTTGGCATGGGCCTTTTTGTCGTTCATTAGGGCAATAATTAAGTGCTTTATTAAAGGCTTGATTTAGATGTTTTTCTGAATAACCCCTAGCACGAAATCTTTGTCGTAGTGCTTCTGACTGAGATACGAATTCTTGTACGTCTGTACACAGTCTTCGTAATCTCATAAATTGCCCTATTGGTACTGCCTTAATGACATGTTTGGGATGACAGGAAGATGCTTGTAATAGGGAGTTCCCAGAATTTGGTTTTCTATAGATAGTGGAGAAAATGCGCCCATTATCTTGATAGAGAGTTAAATCAAGAAAATTGATAGAGTCGTTGTTTGTAAAATGTGTAAATTTAAGGCCTATATGATTCGAATTTGCGTATTCCACAAATTGCAAAAACTGCAATTGTGTGCCCCGCCAGATCACAATTAGATCGTCAATATATCGACCAAAAAATACAATGTATTTACTGAAGGGATTATTCATATTGTAGACAAACTCCTCTTCCCACCAACCCATCGTCAAATTGGCATAGGATGGGGCAAATTTTGCCCCCATCGCTGTGCCACGTTGTTGTAAATAAAATTTATTGTTATACAAGAAATAATTGTGTGTCAATAAATATCGTATTGCATCTAGTAAGAAGGTTTGAAGATGTGGAGGATAAGTACTATATGTAGTAAGATGGTATTTGATTGCTTCAAAGCCAACATCATGGGAAATACAGGTGTATAGAGATACCACATCCAGGGAAGTCCATATAAAACCTTCTTCCCAAACAACGTTAGATAATTGTGTCAAGATGTGTTGACTATCCCTAATATAGCTCCGTAAACGTAGAACCAATGGTTGCAGATATGTATCTACTAATTGCGCTAATGGTTCTCCTAAAGAGCCTATGCCCGATATTATGGGCCTCCCTACAGGAGGTCGTGTATCTTTATGTACCTTTGGTAGGTGATAAAAAATGGGAGTAACTGGATGTTTTACTTTAAGGAAGTCAACCTGATTTTCATTTAGCAAGTTCAATCGTGCCGATTCATCTATCAGGGCAAACAAGGTCTGTTGAAAATGTATAGTTGGGTTGGAAGGAAGTGGAGTATATGAGTCGACATCGGACAATTGTCGTGATGCCTCCTGATCATAGTCACTATAATCAAGTACAACCACCATACCCCCCTTGTCTGCTGAGCGGATGACAATAGAGTTGTCCCTCTCCAAAGAACACAATGCTTCCCTCTCACCCTGAGTCAAATTACAATAGGACTTTTTACTTTTAGCTGTTTTCTCATATAATAGGCTTAAGTCCCGTTCCATTTTCTTTTGGAAGAGATCAACTGCCGGGGTCCTTTGGTGAACAGGGTAGAAGTGGGACCTAGACTTGAATTGATTTAAACGAGAAGGTAAAACCGGAATTCCAGTTCTTCCAATCTCGTTGTCCGTCTCACGTTGGAGAGTTTCCAAAATGTTGAGACTACATACATCAGGGAACTCAACCAGATTGTCATCCACTCTTCCTACCTGTACCGTTAGTAAATCACTGTCAATTTTGTTATTCAAAAAATGCTTTCTAAGAACCACCTTGCGCACAAAAGAATTAATATCGACAATGGTTTGAAAAAGATCAAAGTTCTTTGTTGGGCAAAAGGACAAGCCCTTAGCCAATACCTTCAGTTCGTTATCTGTTAATGTTCGTCTAGATAGATTTAAAACTTCCGTCCCTTGTTTTTCTCCTGCAGGCCGTATCTCTTGTAATGATGTTGTGGGTCCCCTTCCTCCCCTGAGTTCGGATAGAAAGCTTGAAAAGATTTCTTCTTTTTGTTGTAAGATTTTGGGCGATTGTCGTTGCCATTTGCGAAAGTCCCCATTTGACTGGAGGAAGGGTGTTCCCCGGAAAAAACTGCAGCAACTTGTGAATGGTGCCTGGTCTGGGGAGAAAAAGGAGAGGCGGAGCAGTATTCTGAACTTACATCAATTTCATTGTCAAAAGAGTCTACATCCGTGCTTGAAAAACTCACTTTTTTTATTTGGTGTTTATTTGGAGGTTTCAAGATGGACTTATGCGGTGTGCTGGTGTATCTAGCTCTATGTTCAGTATAGGACATATTAGGTGATTTAGGCCAATAATAGACTCTGTTGTTATCGTAGTCATGTTTATCTCTAGTGAACTTAACATTTTTATTGGTCATAATGTCTGCTTCTAAAGTTTGCAGACCAGCTGGAATCCTAAAACAATTTGTTTTGCAGGGCCCCCAGTATCTAGTACAAATGAGGAGAGAACACAGAGTATAGCAGATACAGGGCAAACCGTTCTATGTCTGTGCTGCTTACAGCCTATATTTTATGGTTGTTTTGGGGAAGCGATTAGCTCCCATTTAACC
This sequence comes from Xenopus petersii, assembly GCA_038501925.1. Lineage (NCBI taxonomy): Eukaryota > Metazoa > Chordata > Amphibia > Anura > Pipidae > Xenopus > Xenopus petersii. The sequence goes on along the minus strand of CM076682.1, from coordinate 41,670,364 downwards.
TGCGCAAATCCTTCCTCAGAAACAGTCTCTAATTAATAGCCTCCCTGGTTTCTCCTGCTCATCTGTGGCAATACATTTTTCATTCCTTGGGGCAGATTTGTTAAAGGGCGAAGTGACTAATGCTGGCGAAAATTCGCCAGCGTGACACCATTCAGGCACTTGGCTAGCGAAAGAGCGCAGGCATAACTTCGCTAGCAAAAGAGACAGACACTAGCGATCATTCATCCTCTAAGACGCGGATTTTACTGAATGTTACCTTTTTCGCCAGACTTCCCTTCGCCAGCTCAGACAAGGCGAAGTGCAATGGAGTGCATAGGACTTTCTCAATTTCTAGTGGAAACATTTTCTAAGTCCCAAAAAATGCTGGTGGTTTTTCCTTTTTTCAGAGTGATAGCCTGCAACGGTCCGTTAAATTTCTTTTGGGTAATCTGGTTCCCCCTACATTTTCTAACATATGGAACGTAAACTATACAGTGGGCTCGTGTGTAGGGCATTATAACAACTCTATTTCTTTATTAAGGTTCCCTGGACTTGTGTAATGTAATGTATTTGCTGCAACATATACATTCATTAAACTTCATCGTTTCCCGCAAATTAGGCAACGCTAGCTCATCTTCGATTTGATTGCCGAAGTAACGATAGCGAAAATTCTCCAGCATTTGGCGTCCTGGACGCAACTTTGCATTTTAGTGAATTAGCGTTATCCTATCGAATTTACACCTGGCGAAGTGTTGCGTTGGCTGCGAAGCCGTCACTGGCGAATTTTCCCCGGTTAGGGAATTTACCCCCTTGACTTTACCCCATCACAGAGTTCTAAACCACATTTCACTGCTGAGAATAAATGAAAACATAAGGAAAACCTGGCAAAGAAATAAGAGTTAATGCTCCAGAAAGGGAAAAGGGCCTAGTGGGAAAAAATCCCAGTACCCCGGCAGACCAGTCCAACACTGAATACAATCCAGGTAATTGCCAACAGCAGACAAAGGAGTATACTATTGTGTGTGCTCCTGAACTAAGCATATCTGAGCCAAGTATCCTTTAATACACAAGAAAAGTCATTTATATGCTTAGGTTTTCTACATACTTAGTATGTACTAAGTTTGTACTTAGTTTGTAGAACTACAATGAATCTGGATAATTCCTGTTATTAGGCTGCTGTACCTCTCTCATTGTACAGTAAGTCTAGTAAATAAAATACAGCACTTAAAGCCATATATAGGATTTAGTTGTATAGGTTATTGGCCATATAAAACAGTGTTGACATCAAAGAAAATACTGCTGGATATGTTATGCCGGTGCTGAGCAATTGGATTGATGTTCCATGCAAAGTATACACTGGTCTAGATCATATTTGCTAATACAGGTATGGGACCTGTTATCCAGAATGTTCTGGACCTGGGGATAATGTATCTTTCCGTAATTTGGATCTTCATCCTTTGTCTACTATAAGATCACGTAAACATGAAATCAACCCAATAGGCTGGTTTTGCCTCCAATAAGGATTAATTATATCTTAGTTTGGATCAAGTACAAGGTACTGTTTTATTATTACAGAGAAAAAGGAAATCATTTTTTAAAATGTGGATAAAATAGTCTATGAGAGATGGCCTTTCTGTAATTCAGAGCTTTGCGAATAAAGTGTTCCCAGATAAAGGATCCTATACCTTTATTAAATATGCAGTCTATCAGTAGAGCCAAAAATGAAAGCTAGTGAGAGATGAACATGAAGTAGTTTCGAAGATAATGGCTACAAAACCATCAAAGGACCAGACCAGCCAGTTGGTTCTTCTCTGCTGATTAAGTTAGTATTAAAAAGCGTGATGTCCTTTATGTCTACTTACCATACAGGGTGGAACAGAGTCCAGCAGCAGTGTGTCTTAATTATTAATGATTTTAAATTTGTGTTAGATAACATTATAAAAAATATGATATTAAAGACTGAATATTCTGCACTACACCAAAAAGGCTAGTGGGCAAACCGATGCAAAATAACATTGTTAAGACATTATACAAGCTCCGCCTTGCATTCATCTCTTAGACTATTAAAATGGCTAAATAGGTTTGTGGGTAACATCTAGTTACATTCCTTTAATTTGCACTACCGGCTGGTTTAGAAGCAACAGAATAAGATAAGTATAAGGAAACCCTTGAATGTTCCAAATTGCTGCTTTTTCCAGTTTCAGCGCAACTTCCTAAAGATCTATAGAAAGAATAATTCTACCAGCTTGGTAGGATTAAACTGAAGTTGTGCCATGTAATTAAATATCTGGGCCTGAAAAGGGGACTTAACCTCCGGGACTTCATCACTGAGTAATAAAGTACCGGAGGTTAAAGTCCCGGAGATTGAGTCCCCCGGAGTTTAAGTCCCCTTTTCAGGCCCAGATATTTAAGTCATTTATTTGTGGACACTCCTTGGGTCGTTATCACTGATTATAATTATTATCTGCTGTCTTGTTTGTTCACTTCCAAAGTTAAATTGTGCCATATATTTGTCCTTAGCTGATGTAAATGCTTGGAGTAGAAGTACCAGCCCCCTGGGTAAATGAAACCTACTTTTGTATTTTCCTCTTTACCCCTCTACAGGTTTCCATTCTCTATACATACAAGAGGTAAGTTGCCATGGCATTGATGTGGTTCCCTATAGCAATGCCATTGAATAAAGTAACCTATACAGACAGTTCTGCTGATCAACTTTAACACATTGTACCTCCTTTTAGAGTTTCCTAAGAATCCCAGGAGAGTAATAATTTTGCTTGCTACGTTTAATGTTTTATTTAAATTCCCCCTTTTCTGGACTAAAAAGTAGCAGAGATTTTGTGCAATATCCTCCCACCTGCAATTTTGAAATATTAATGTCTCTACTATCTGAAATTTGCTGAATCAAGACATATTTCTGTTCTAAACCTTTAGGCAAACATGAATAGCTTACATCTCTGGATCACTCAGTTAAATTGTTTGGGGATAAATAAAAAAAAACAATTGTATTGGGTTTATTTAATGTTTAAATTATTTTTAGGTAGACATGGTATGGAGATCCAAATTACAGAAAGATCCATTATCAGGAAAACCCAGCTCCCGAGCATTCTGGATACCAGTTCCAATACCGGTACTGCTTTTGATTTCTGTATTTGCAATAAGGAAGACTGCTAAACTGAAACCCTATGAATTATTAATCAAAAATAAGGGGTGGAATGTTCTGCAAAGTGGGGCCAAATGTTTTGGATTGTACATGTATAGATCTGTATTGTGATGGGCGAATTTATTCACCAGGCATGGATTTGCGGTGAGTATCTGCACTTCGCTACCTGTGAATTATTTAGTGAAACTGCTGAAAAATTTGCCGCTGAAAAAATTTCTGCAAAAAAGTCACCTGCATAAAAATTGTTTTGACGCCCATTGACGTTAATGCATTTGGACAAAAAAGTCGCGCATGTAAAAATTGTTGTGCATCCAAATTATTTGACACCAATGTGACAATGTGTTTCATGTGTTTTTCCGCTTTATGCAATTTTTTTGGAGTTTAGCGAATTTTTCAGCTAAACAGGACAGATTCGCTCGTCGCTAGATCTGTATTTTCAGCAGTCATTAACTGTGGCAGGACTGAGGGGCATAGTAGACTATACCTTATTAGTTTTATAAAGTACCATTGTCCAACCAGGGGCCCTTAGCAATACACAGGGTCGTACTGGACTTTGGGGTCCAGCGGATTGCAAACCTCCGGGGGTGCCCCCCCGCAAATTTATTTTTAGGGGCCAGTAGACTGGGGAAGGTGGTCTGGGCCAACAGGGACCCATGGGGGCCAGGGCCCACTGGGTTTTTTCCCTTTGTCCTAACGTCCCAATCTGACCCTGGCAATACATAATGCATAATGTGATTCCATGGCAATTAAATGTGTTTCAGCTCCAAAGGCAGATCTTCTTGATATATAATGTTCAGAAAAAATAGCCATTGCATTAGTGTTGTCTGCCCCATGGCTTGGTTTTATTCTACAGTCTGACTTGTTAGTGAGTCCAGCTATTAGTTACAAGTTCCCAGTCTCTTGGTTTTGTTCCTCAGTCTTAATATTCAGTTAGTAGTCAAATAATTGTACTTTCTCTGCTTTTGGACTATGGTTCCAAGCCGTATTTTGCACTAGGACTCCAAACATCTTATTTATGTCTGCATTACAGTACCTTAAAATGTGCTCCTTGTACTTCCCTATGGTTGAGCTTGGTGCAGTCCTTCCTGCTTTCTGTTCCAAATCAAGGGCTGCTGCTACTGATGCAGGGAAACCCTGAAGCCACCACCAACTCCTGAAGCCACCACCAACTTGTAGCTCCAGGGTTCCCTCAGCACCCTGCATGAATTACTGCAGTTAAGTTGCTGCAAAATAATCAAGTCACATTCTGCTTTTGGCACATCGATTCTAAGACAAAAAAGTAAATTGCACAAGAAACCTGCATGTGCATTTTTATATTCCATTGTTTGTAAGTTATGACATCTCATCTTAAAGGATACTGTCATGGGAAAACATGTTTTTTACAAAATGCATCAGTTAGTAGTGCTGCTCCAGTAGTCAATGCATTGAAATCCATTATTCAAAAGAGCAAACTGATTTTTTATTTTCATTTTGAAATTTGACATGGGGCTCGACATGTTTCCAGCTGCCCCCAGTCTTGTGACTTGTGCTCTGATAAACTTCAGTCACTCTTTACTGCTGCACTACAAGTTGGAGTGATATCTTTCCCCTCCCTTTCCCCCAGTAGAACATTGGGAAGGTAACCAGGTAACAGCTCCGGCACTGGTAAAAATACTCCAATACTGCTAGTGGTAGATATGAGAACAGCACTCAATAGTAAAATTCCAAGGCTGGCTAACTCAAGTCACTACTCCAGTTAAATTGAGTAGGAGAAACACAGCCTGTCTGAAAGCAGTTCCATTGTAAAGTTTCTGATCAGGCAAAATGACCTGACATGGCTGCCTATACACCAATATTACAACTAAAAAATACATTCAATGGTTCAAGAATAACATTTTAAATGGTAGAATTAATTACGTGCAATGTACACAGTCTAATTTAGTAATAAAAGCAATTTTAATGTAAGTGTAAAACAGGTCCCAGCCTACTGCAGCTTTTCACAAAGAATAGCTTCCCATTGACCTCTGAATGACAGCGACTTTACCAGCCTGAGATTTTATTTGCAGCCATGACACCGGATCAGAATGGTGCAGCCTGAAAGCGGTTTACATTAACTTTTCGGTTGGATTTTTGAAGAGATTGTATTTTCAAGCTCTTGTGCATGGCTTGTGTTTATTTAACAATGCACGGGACTTCCCTGAACCTACATACTTGACCAGTTTCTCTTCAGTCGATAAGAGCCTTGCACAATGCCAGAAAGAAGTACATTTTGAAAGCAAGGGCAGGAAAGGACATATAAGGAACTGCAATTGAAAGGGAAAATATATCCCCCTTTTGAACATAAACTCATTCAGTTAGGGTTATATCTAAAAGTGGAATGAACTGAACTGTCAAAAATAAAAATAAATGTATTGTTTTTTTAAACAGACATCTGATTACATGGATTTTATTTACATGGATGCTCACAGGGACCCTTTCTCCACCCTTCTTAGGCTCACAGTATAATGCAACCCCTCCTACACCTTGTTCCATGATAGTGTTGGAATCTGGGACTTTAAATCCCTCTGCTTTCCGCAGAATCAGTGCCCAGCCCACAATGCAGAGGGACCTCAAGTACCAGAATGCATCATTTCAATTACAAAATATTGTTAAACCTGACCTGTTATATGTACAGTTTGACCAGCTATGACACCTCACTATCATCATACCTGAAGATATATATATATATATATACATATTTAATATTGGATTAAGATATAAAATCACTTGAATAAAAACTATTTTCTTCATCTACAACATTGTGAGTGCTGATCCTCTCTACAATATCAATGCAACTTTGATCGTGTACCACCTGCAAAATAATGATCTGTGTGCTGGTGCTGTGGGATAGTATATATATATATATATATATATATATATATATTTATTTATATTAGAGATGCACCATTCGGATTCGGTTTGGCCAGACACGAGGATTTCTGAATCCTGCTGAAAAAGGCCGAATTCCTGCTGAATCCGAACTGTATCCTGGATTCAGTGCATAATATATATTTATATATAGTGTCGGACTGGCCCACTGGGATACCAGGAAAACTCTCTGTGGGCCCAGGTGTCAGTGGGCTCTCATGCTGCTAAACATTTGACCTATTTCATGGCCATTCCCTATTTCTATGACCAATCCTATGGCCAATCCCTATTTCTATTCTAAGAGGCTAAATAGATGGAATAATCGATTATAGTATGTAAAGAAAAGGGACTAGGAGAATAGAACTAAGAGTGGGCCCCTGGACTAAGGTTTTTGGATGGGCCCCTGGTGTCCCAGTCCGACACTGTGGGGCAGATTTACCTAGGGTCGAATATCGAGGGTTAATTAACCCTCGATATTCGACTGATGAATGTGAATCCTTCAACTTCGAATATCGAAGTCGAAGGATTTACCGCAAATAGTTCGATCGAAGGATCGAATGAAAAATCTTCGACCTAAAAATTGTTTCAAAGCCTAAATGGCACCTCGGTAGGTTTTAGGTGGTGAACTAGGGGGTCAAAGTATTTTTTAAAGAGACAGTATTTGGACTATCGAATGGTCGAATATTCAAACGATTTATAGTTCGAATCGTTCGAAATTCAAAGTTTTAGGAATGGTGCACTCTGTAGACAAAATTAATACCTGGGTGCCAGCATGGGAAATAAGCCGTGAACAAGGATTGTGGCACTCACAATGTTTCGATCCCCCACAGGGATCTTTGTCAGGCGCATGTTTGTTTGTTTGTTTGTTTTTGCTCCTGACGAAGATCCCAATGGGGGATCCAACTTTTATTTCTTCCAATTTCTCACAGCCAGGCAAATTTACATACAATCAGGCATTCCATTCTGTCACAGTATAGGCCCACTTACATCACGGGTTTTCAAAGGGATCCACCCGGAATACTGGAGAAGGGCATTCACAAACAGCTCCAGCCTACCTGCTTCGACAATCCAGTTCTCACACAGCACCCCTTTGCGTCTTGCCACTCTCACAGGTGCACCCACTTCAGCAATCCGGTACTCCGTCAGCACCCCTTTGCTATTCCAGTTGGGCTTCTTTGCTGGCAGCTCTCTGGCCCAAGGCCCTCATACCCTCTCTTCTCCTATTCATATCTCCTCTAACCTCCTCGTTGGGGCATTGAGCAGCCCTTGCTAAATTTCCTGTCTCACACACCTATTGCCTGCTCAACTTAAATCTTACTACCTTAGCCTGTCACTACTTTCTGTCTTTTGTTCTTACCGGGCCTCTCTATCTGGACCTACTTTCTTGACAGTTCTTTCCCTTCACAAGACATTTAACCCTGGGTGTGGCTCCCTTTTATACCCGTAGGAAGAAACCAACTCCCACTAGTGGCAGGGGAAATAATTACACTTGTACTTTTGTTACACTTGCCTGCCATCTATTGGCCATGTACCCACATTACACTTATCATTCTGCACAAACATTTTGTTCACCTCCTTACAAGCAGAGAGAGCTGCAGCTTGTAAGGGGTATTGCCCAGTCTTCAGCAATCAGGCCCAGACTTGCAATCTGTGAGTTCTGGCAAATGCCAGAGGGGCTGCTATAAGGTCCCATAGAAAGTCAGTATTTAGTGGGCTGATGGGGGCTGTTTGGGCGACTATGTGGACTGATTGGGCCACTGTGTACCTGAAATGCCAGGGCCTATTTTAATTCTCAGTCCGGACCTGTTCAGGATCACTTTGAGTGGCAGTCTAGGGGAATTCCTATCATCCCTAGTCTCAACACTTTGGTCCCTTCTCTGGGTCAGTAATACCCTGGGATCTTAATCCCTCTATTATCCTCGTCGGAGCCTTGAGCTGCTCAACTATATAACCTCTCTATCACTCCTAGAGTGATCTATAAATGAGTATGCTATAACTTTGCTAGGGCCACTGGTCCTAGGATCACACTACCCATTCCCTTCCAGCCTGCTTGGTTGGGCTAAAGTAATGGACCCAGACCGCATGGTTCCCAAGACCTTTACGAATGGAGCGCACACCTTACAAAAAATATAGCCTGGGTGCTAGTCAGAACAGGGTAAAATAAAAATGCAGCAGAGACAGCACTCCAAGGCATTTCAACCAGATAATAGTGGTGAAATAAAAAGGTTTATTAATATCCAACGTTTCAGTTCCTAATTCGAACTTTCATCAGGGAAAACCAAACAACCAACCACATTTAAAGCTAAGAATTGGCGCCAGCTGTGGTTGCTAGGCAACCGGAAACAGGAAGTGCAGGTCCATGCGAAGTGACAGGGAAGGAGAAGTGTAGCACAATTTCACTACTAAGAACAGCAGGGTACTGACCTCAGACGCATTATAATCCCCAGCCAAAGTGCGCACGAGCATTCAAAGGCACCTCTGTGTATTCAGTTCTGGACTGCAGGGGGGCATGTCCAGCTCCCCGTCCAAGGCCCTGTAGAGGTAGGAGATGCCAGAATGGCAGGGAGGGGCAGTGAGATGACACAGAGAGTACAAGCCCTTCAATCACGCCCATGTGTTACCATACAGCCATGGTCTTAGCAACGCCATGCGCCGTGTACACCAGCAATTTTAATCTCGCAGCAAGGTGGTCAGGCCACGTAATAACGCAGCATGACCCACCTAGCTCAGGATAAAGCTCAGGGCCTCCGCTGTTGGTGGGAGCGTCAAACCACCTTACTCCCAAACCCACATACAGTGACCCAACAGAGCACTAGTGTCTGCTCAGAAGTGCGACTTAAAAGGCATATAGGGCTAGGTAACAGGAAACAACCTGTTAGTATAGAAATGCTCTGAGTCATGGATCAGAGTTAAAAACAATGTTACAGTATATACTGCAGCAAGAAGGAAACCAGGAAGGGTGGACATGATGAAATTCTAGAGACAGGATGGAAAAGCATATGAGGACAAATGACACCATAATGTAGTAACCGGCAGAGACAGGGATGTGCCTGTCAATAATGTGTAAGGGTGTCTAAATTTTCACATCTATATATATATATATATATATATATATATATATATATATATATATATATATATATATATGACATATCTGCTCTGGCTAGGGTTAGGCTTCATTTTCTGCTTTCTAGATGCAGGGTTAACTGAGAATACAAATTCTAACCATTTTATATATCATTGTAAGTCTTCCAAATTTCAGCTTTCTTCATGTCCTTGTTTGCAAAATAAAGAAAATCTATATAATTCTAAATAGTATATTATAAATCTATACAATTCTATATATAATTCTCTGTATTAGTGATATATATACTATACACACTATACACACTCGATTCGAGTTTTTGCTAAACATTTGAATTTGATTTTCGAAGATTTATCATACTCTGGCTATTTACGAACTCGCCACCTAAAACCGGCCAAATTGCTGTTTTAGTCAATTGGAGATGTCCTGGGATCAATTTGGAGTTGTTTGCTGCCTTCCTGACATTCAAGTTTTTATCAGAGACAAAAACTGGAATCGAGTGAACTTGAATCTAATTAGATTCAAATTCAATTTGAGTTTTGGGCTCAATGCTATTCATTGGAAAATTTGATTTTTTTAATAAATTTTAATTTTGAGTTCATGGGAGTTATAAAACTCCCATGAATTCGAAATTCAACTCTTGATAAATCTGCCCTTTAATATTCCACAAATCAAGTGTTTAGTTATTTATTAACTTATCTTTATCCTGCCCATCACCACCATATCACATTTATGTCAATTGCACCATGTCTATGCTTGCCTGTTGGACATTGAGTCCCATTGGCCTGGCCCAATCCCACTGTCTGCAACCATTTACCACATTTTATCTATGTTCCTCCACTGGTAGGTTGCACTTCCCATTACCTGTTTCACTGTCGGACTGATTTGGAAAGTCCTGTGTCTCCCAAATGAACCAAAACCCAGTAAGTATAGATAAATGGAGAATTCTGACTTGTATAGGACAAAAACTTATATTACTACTTTGGAGCACTGCTCCAAAATTAAGCATACTTTAAGGCCATAGATTCCACTAACAGTAGGTTTACCCCAGGAGACCATTCATATTGGGAAGAACACTTTCTGATAAATCCAAAATGGGTACATTAAGGGATCCTGTCATCAGAAAACATGTTTTTTTTTTTCAAAATGAATCAGTTAATAGTGCTACTCCGGCAGAATTCTGCACTGAAATCCATTTCTCAAAAGAGCAAACAGATTTTTTTATATTCAATTTTGAAATTTGACATGGGGCTAGACATTTTGTCAATTTCCCAGCTGCCCCAGTCATGTGACTTGTGCCTGCACTTTAGGAGAGAAATGCTTTCTGGCAGGCTGTTGTTTTTCCTTCTCAATGTAACTGAATGTGTCTCAGTGAGACATGGGTTTTTACTGTTGATTGTTGTTCTTAGATCTACCAGGCAGCTGTTATCTTGTGTTAGGGAGCTGCTATCTGGTTACCTTCCCATTGTTCTTTTGTTTGGCTGCTGGGGGGAAAAAGGGAGGGGGGTGATGTCACTCCAACTTGCAGTACAGCAGTAAAGAGTGATTGTAATTTATCAGAGCACATGTCACATGACTTGGGGCAGCTGGGAAATTGACAATACGTCTAGCCCCATGTCCGATTTCAAAATTTTATATAAAAAAAATCTGTTTGCTCTTTTGAGAAATGGATTGCAGTGCAGAATTCTGCTGGAGCAGCACTATTAACTGATGCATTTTGAAAAAAATTGTTTTCCCATGACAGTATCCCTTTAATCTTTCTGCTTCAAACTACCAAACTGCAACGGTTTCTTCAAAGCTTATTTTATGTGGAGTAAAAGCCGCAAAAAAAAAGAATGCTGATCCCTGAAAACCATATATTTTTGGAAAGTACACATTTTGTTGAATTCATCCTGGATAAAGAGGTTTTCTACTCAACAATATCAAGCTGTAAAATGAAATGTCGGTGGTTTTGGTCATATCCAATAATGGTGGTATTATATGCCCTATGCTCCCATTTGGCAATATGAGAGGGGAAAGCACTTCTTTAAGGACTGGCTACTAGTGATGGGTGAATTTATTCGCCAGGCGAGAATTTGTGTTGAATTTCCTCATTTCACCGTCAATTTTGACGCTGGCGATTTACAGATGCCCATTGACTTTAAAGCAAGTTCATTTAATTTGTCGCCGGCATCAATTTTGACGCCAGTGAATTTTTGGCAGCGTCACAACTTGCGATTCACAAATTTATCGCCCGTTTGTGAATTTCGTGGTAAAGCTAAACGGGATAAATTCACCCATCAATACTGGCTACATCACAAAGAAAATAAAATATGCCTCCAGTTGTGTGACACACTCTGACTGGGATTAACATTGATCTGCTGAAAAGCAAATGAAAATGCTACTAGCAGGAATTGAGTATTATGAGGAATGCTGTTAAGAGCTTTGGGAAACACACACTAAACCGTCTCTATTTTAGTATGAACATGGCTTTCCTTAATGGCACTAGGGTGTAAAAACCCAGCTCTAAGTAAAATGCATGAAGATACCAGAAAACACTCCCACAGGCGGATCTGAGCTGGCTAATCCAATGTAAACCATTATAAGGACAGAACTGTCCATTTCGGACTTGCATGTGTAGGCCCTGTTATGCTTATAAAGCTTGCCTGTTTTTAGTTTGTAAAGATTAAGAGATTGGGATTTTAAAGTTTGCACACAAAAAAACATGGGTGGAAATGTGTAAATTGAAGTATTTGAGAAGATTTGAAAAGGGCCTACACTGAATAGGATATAAATGGAAAATTATATGGTTTGGTAAGCAGTGGCGTAACTACAGAGAAAGCAGACCCTGCGGCTGCAGGGGGGCAAAGGTGGTACAGGGGGCCCCATGAGGCCCTAATCAATGAGAAATGTCAACATATATTGATAAAACAGAACAACCACTGAATATGTTGGGGCCCTAAAGTTAATTTGCATTTTGAAAAAAAACTGTTTTCTGATGACAGGATCCCTTTAAAGAATCTCACCAAACTGGTATTTATATTTAAGTAAATTTTGCCATTTTACATCTCTTGCCTTGATGGTCTGTGTGCTGCCTCAGAGATCACCTGACCAGAAATACTACAACTCTAACTGTAACAGGAAGAAGTGTGGAAGCAAAAGACAGAACTCTGTCTGTTAATTGGCTCATGTGACCTAACATGTATGGTTTGTTTGTGTGCACCGTGAATCCTAGGATCCCAGGGGCCGGCCCTTGTTTTTTTAAAATGGCAATTTTCTATTTACGATATTCATTACCCAATGGCACATACTACTAAAAAAGTACATTATTATGAAAATGGTTTATTTACATGAAGCAGGGTTTTACATGAGTTGTTTTATGCAATATCTTTTTATAGAGACCTACATTGTTCGGAGGGTATAGTTTTCCTATAAGCTGTACTTCAGCCGCACATACATTGGCCAATAGAAGCTGCTGACTTGACCCTTCCAGATCGGGTTGGCGGCTTATTGATACCTGTTTGGGCCTCTCAGAAGGGCCTGCCTGACCAATAACTGGCCAAAAATTGTCCAAATATCTATCAGGCAGATTTGAAAACCAGGCCTGGACTGGGAGTCAAAATAGGCCCTGCCATTCCAAGTACACAGAGGCCCAAACAACCTCCTACCAGCCCACTCTATGGTATCTTTCTATGGAACCATACAGCAGCCCCTCTGGCATTTGCCAGAACCCACAGATTGCCAGTCCGGGCCTGTTGAAAACCCTGTCAGGGAAGGGCAGTATGTATGATCAGATTTTGGCACAGCTCGTGGGTAAGAAGAGATCTCATGAACTCAGGGGTGCTTCGTCAATGAGGCGAGTTGAGGCTGTCGCCTCAGGTGGCAGCACCCCACTAGGTACCAGGGGCAGCAAAAATGCAAATTCAGAGCAAATTTCTAGGGATGGGGGGGCAGCAGCAGCAACTGCTGCTGCCTCAGGTGGCCGAGGGGCCAGGATCGCCCCTGCATGAACTCCATATTTTACTTGCATTACAGTCTGTGTTTACATTATGTGACTGATCTGTAGTCTGTAATTATAAGTGGTTGTTGCATTGATGCTGAACTACAACTTGCAACGTCCATCACTCTGTAGTGAGTCTTCCCTGGATGTAGTTCCTATTCAGCTGCAGATCCTTGTGTCGCCTGAGTGACTTTGCCTGCAATGGTAATTACACCTTATGAGTTGATAAAACTAGCCCTGGGTTTCTTTTTCCCTCACAATAGGACTTTCCCTGCCCTCCAGCCTGCGAAACTCTATGCAAATCCACTGAGCACAGAGACACCAGGAAGTAAGTACTAAAAAATACACACAAAGCCCAGAGAGCAGAAGTTCCTCCAGTGACTGGAGCGAGGAGAGAGCAAGTGGCAGAGCTGAGGCGGCTGTAGGACTGCTTTTACTTGGTGCTGGGAACCTAAAGACTCCTTTGGGCTGGGATCATTCCTTATTGAGACACACACTGTGCTTTATCTTGGGGACGGAAGGAACGACTTATAACTAACAGACCCACCACAGTAAGTGATCCACCTGCTCTGTGTCTGCATGTTCTCTCATTACTATTCCACAGCCTGTCACTCTCCTCACAGCGGAAAAGGCTCAGCCCTGATTGCCTGAAGCTTCTTTAACATTGGATCATGTGCTTACCAAGTCAGTGGGTGGGGGTTGATGACTTGGGGGGGATCCTGCTCAGGCGAGCATAGTAACTGGTATCTTGTATATGATGTTTGTAGCAAATGATTTTGTTTCCTATTCCCTTGTGCCTCTGTGTGAGTAGCTAGGTTACTTTGCCTTTGAGACATTTCCTTATCTGGGAACCAAGCTAATCCCTTGACACACCAGCAACTTGAAGAAATAGGTTACACTATGAGGAAAGACAATCCTTGCATTTAGGGCAGAGACACACGCTCAGATTCTGAGAGATTTAGTCACCTGGCGATAAATTGCCTCTTCTTCAGGGCGACTTATCTCCCCGAACTGCCTCCCGTCGCTAGAATCTAAATCGCCGGCGGAGTGCTTCATTTACCAAAGTCGCCCAAAGTTTCCTCGTGAAATTAGTCGCCCCAAAGAAGAGGAGATTTATCGCCAGGGCGACTAAATCTCCCCGAATCTAAGCGTGTGTCTCTGCCCTTGCAGTCCACGATGTTTGGCCCAAAGAATACATGAATATGAGAAAGGGCGACCTGTGACTTCCAATGTATTATTGCCCTATATCTCCCAGCATCCAACCAACAGCCAAAGGGTGTCATTGAGCGCTGAGAGTTGTAGTTTAACACTGCCACTGCAATAAAACTATGGCATAGCTTGTATATAGGTCGTTCTAATGCAGCCACAGTGCAAGCAATTGTTCACAATGCTCTTTGTGAAATGTCCTGATGGGGGCTTTTATTCAGTGAACCTAGGCCACACAAGTGACTGATTGTAGCTGACTATAATCAACATAGCGAATGTCTGTACTAAAATGTGTGATCCATGTGGTCTGCCCTATAGAGGTATGCAGAGGTGTAACTAGATGTTACTGGGCCCCACAGCAAATTCATTTTATGACCCCCTGCATGTTCAGAATTTGTCCTATTTTACCAATATATGTTGAAATGTCTTATTAATTAGAGCCTCATGGGGCCCCCTATACCTCCTGGGCCCCCTTTCAGCCGCAGGGTCTGCTTCCTCTGTAGTTACACCCCTAGAGGTATGGGAGGTTTCATTAGTTTTAAGCTGGCCATAGATGTAAAGATTTTTAAAAGATCTGATCATTATCGTGAGACCAGGAATATTTCGAAACGATCATTTAAATGTACGATGTGTCCATCAACTAAAAAGACCATTTCAGGCGATATTGCCAGCAGAACTGAAGGGTAGCTGCCTGCTTGGCCCTGCAGACAAGATAGATTGCACTGGGACCGATAAAGATTTTTTAACCTGGCCGATCAATTTTCTGACGGATGTTGGCCGAAAAATCCTAAGATGTAAGATCGTTCGATTCCCACTAACCGCACAATAATTTTAAGGATTGGTCGGACTTCGCTAAAATCGGTCATTCGGCAAGAAAAATCTTTGCGTCTATGGGGACCATTACTGTATAAAATAGATCACAACTTATCACTAATGGGTTCAAATGGGTTCAAATCTGCAATTGGCGGAGTATTCGTGTGAATACTGACCAGATCACCTTTTTAAGCTGGGCTTTATAATCACCCTTCAAAATGACTTTTTTTCTTCCTGCACCTAAGGAATGCCTAGAAGAGGCTCTGTCCACATGAATCCATTCCTATAAGTTTTTTAGAAAGAATATTAAGTTGCTAGATTATATCAAAAGCAGAAGTGAAGAGGAATGGAAATAATTACACAACTTCTCTTTTTTAAGTTGCTATGCATGGCAAAGATTTACAGTCTTTAGTTAGTGTTTCCCTTCCCCCTTTTCGGATTTAGTTAGTGAGGTCAAAATTATCATTTTTTTGTTAAATGCTACAACATAATTTTCTTTTATCTGAACTCAGTTCATCGTGTTAATAGCTGAAAAGCTCAGGAGTTTTACAATGAGTATACCAACCACTGATCTTGTCGTGAGTCCTATGATACTATTCTACATTTCATCAAAACTCCTTGAGGTTAATGGCACACACAGGGTCTAAACACTCTTCCAGCCATCAGCCACTTCCCATTCATCTGAATGGCTGACTTACAGTGGTACTGTCTGGTTTTGGTACATTTGCTTCTGGGTGTCCTGCTATGCTATAGAGCAGAATTCTCCCTTCAGCAGCCCCCCAGCCAATAGGAGACAATGTGAGTTGTAGTTTCAATAAAGTCTCGTAAAGGGATGGTTCACCTTTGAAATATTTTTAGTATGATGTAGAGAATGATATTCCGAGACAATGTGCAATTGGTTTTCATTTTCTATTATTTTTCGTTTTTCAGTTATTTGTCCTTTTATTCAGCATTACTCCAGTCTGCAATTTCAGCAATGGGGTTGCTAGGGTTCAAATTACCCTAGCAACCATGCACTGATTTGAATAAGAGACTGGAATATGAATAGGAGAGGCCTGAATAGAAAACTGAGTAATAAACAGTGACTATAATAATACATTTGTAGCCTTGCAAAGCATTTGCTTTTTAAAAGGGGTCAGTGATGCCCATTTGAAAGCTGCAAAAAGTCAGAAGAAAAAAGCCATGTCATTATAAAACGATAAAAATAAAGACTCAAAACCAATTGAAAATTTGCTTAGAATTGGGCATTCATTTGGAAATTCTATAACATACTAAAATTTACCTTAAAGGCAAACCACCCCTTTAAAGAGGTTATTCACGTTTGTAGTAAATTGTAGCATGTTATAGAATGTCCAAATCTTAGTAACGTTGCAGTTGGTCTTCATTTTTTGTATTTCATAGTTTTTGAGTTATTCTCTTCTGACTCTTTCCAGCTTTCAAACAGGGGTCACCTTTGAGCTAACTAAAAGCATGATGTAGAGAGTGATATTCTGAGACCATTTGCAATTGGTTTTCATTTTTTTAATATTTGTGTTGTTTGAGTTTTTAGCTTTTTAGTCAGCAGCTCTCCTTTTTTGCAATTTCAGCAATCTGGTTGCTAGGGTCCAAAGTACTCTAGCAACCATGCATTGATTCGAATAATAAAAAGTAGCAATAACAATAAATGTGTAGCCTTATAGAGCATTTGTTTTCAGATGGGGTCAGAGACCCCATATGAAGGCTGGAAAAAGGGAGTGATTAAAAAATGATGCAAAATAGATAATGAAGAAAAAATTGCTTGGAATTGGCCATTCTATAACATACTCAAAGGTGAACCAACCCTTTAAATGATCTACACTCCTGGACAAATCAGATGACTTGGTGCTTATGCTGATAGGGTGTAACCAATACCCATTGGTTCAAATTCTTTGCAGCTTTTAACAGGGTAAACAAGCTTTAAAAGTTTAATTTTTGATGTTTCAGAACATGATTTATTTGTTCATTTGCTTTGAATAAGAAATACACTGCTGTTCTGAAACATCAACCATTAAATTGGACCTGTCACCCAGACACACAAATCTGTATAATAAAAGTCCTTTTCAAATTAAACATGAAATCCAATTTCTATTTTTTATTAAAGCATTCATAGCTGCTGTAAACTCATTTAAAAATCTCAGCCAATCAAATATTGTCTGGCCCTTAGGCATAGAGGCGGGGCAAACCATTACTTTCACTTTCCATTCAGCACTTCCTAGATGTCACTGCTCTCCCTACATTCCCCCGTTCTCTTTTAGTTGTGTAACCAGGACATGGGGATGGACATCAGGTCCTCCATTCTGGTGCACAAACAAGATTCTGAGATGATACAAGACTTGCCTTAATACAGTGTCCATAAAATGGCTCCTGCCTGCTTGCTATAATTATGATTTCCCAGACTGAAGGAAGATTCAAATAATTTATATAGTGTAATTAAAGTTAATTTTGCTTGACTAATGGGATAAAATAGTATTTTGAATATCTTGTAAATTATATCCTTATAAATGGTGAGTTCTGATGTCATCAATTATAAACGTGAGTAGTGATGTCATTTTGTTTGTGTATTATAATAAAGTACCCCCAGTTGCAAATTATGAGGATATTAGAAGTTACCTCGGAGTTCAATGACCTGTATGAAACTCCTCGGTAACTTATAATATCCTTATAGTTTATAAGAGGAGGTACTTTATTCACTATATAATTTACAGGATATTCATGGCTCTTGTGTATTATAACAAAATGATCACAAGCACTGTACAGAAAACTTCCCGAAGGAAGGGGTTCAGATATGAACTGATTCAGATTTAAATTCTCAGGCTTCATTTGTAATGGGAAGGGAGAGCACCCAGAGAACCGAGGCCACCAGTATTCGTTATTATCTCTGGAATTTAGAAATAAAAAGCTACTCGTATGAGCAAATGTTTGGCACAGTTCTGGATTTCAGGCGTCCAGTTCATAGCACTTGTGTTCCGCAGATCAAATATACAGAAGTTCCAGGTTTGGCTTGTTTAGCGTATGTATTTTTCTGTTTGTTTATAAACAAACAGCTTGTTGAAACTGATGAGAGTTGTAGTTTAGCAACAGCAGCTGGCGTGACATCTTCTTATTCTTGTTGGTGAATTAGTTTTGGACTGCAGTGCTATAGAAATGCTGCTTTCACCCCATGTACGTCTCAGCGCCATTTTTACTCTTACAAAGGCATAAGAACTGATTAAAAAATGAAACAATTAATGTGCAAACAAGATGGAATGCTGCTTAGTAAATAATAGCTGGGTCAGCACAAATCTGCCTTTAATAGCATGAACAGGCAAAGTCTAATTAGCTTAATATGTTGTAACGATTGTCTTTTATCTGGACATTTCTTTCTCTCACTTCTGCTTGTTTTTTTTTATAAAGTAAATGTACAGATCTAATGGGAGCAGGGCTCATTAATGGTGATGCAACTGTGGCAAAATTAATATTTGGGGGCCCTGTTTGTTTTTTTTTTTAATAATAAAACCTTAATTTTCCCAGGCGTTGCTGCACCTTAATTTCCAGCATGGCTAAGAGGGAATGCTGACCATTGTAATTCAATAGGGATATACAGCATTTATTAAATGGGAGGTTCAGCTTTAAGTCAACTTTTACAGGGGAATGTAATAAAAGTCGCAAAGAGCAAAACAATTCGCACCAATAAGACTAAAAATCCACATCTCGCAATGTAATATTGTTCCTTAAACTGTTATTGCATTGCGAATTTTAATTGCGCATTGCGAATTTTAATTGCGCACTCATAAGAAGTGCTTGAAGGTGTCGTAATCTTTTGGAACAAACATAACGACTTTTTCAGTAAGAAGTTTTATTACATTGACTGCGCATTGGCGCAAACGATAAAATTCGCAAACGGTCTTTCACTGTCGGAAGTGGTCGCTAAACAGTTTCCGGGCTCGCAAAAGCTATATTAAATTTGCACAAAGCAAAATTTGTTCACGCAAAGGCATAACTTTTCGCATTGCGAATAGTTTTTCCGTTAGCGATTTTTTTTTTACATTCCCCCGTTAGTATGTTATAGAATGGCCATTTCTATTCAACTTTTCAATAGTTCTTCACTGTTTATTTTTTATAGTCTTTTAATTATTTTCTTTGTTCTTCTAACTCTTGCTCAATATTCGACTGCCAAATGTAAATCCTTCGACTTCGAATATCAAAGTCGAAGGATTTACCGCAATTCCTACGATCAAACGAAAAATCGTTCCATTGAACGATTAAATCCTTCGAATTGAACGATTCGAAGGATTTTAATCCATCGATCGAAGGATTTTCCTTCGATCAGAAAATTGTTAGGAAGCCTATGTGGACCTTCCCCATAGGCTAACACTGGCCTTGGATATGTTTTATTTGCCGAAGTAGGGGGTCGAAGTATTTTTTAAAGAGACGGTACTTCCACTATCGAATGGTCGAATAGTCAAACATTTTTTAGTTCGAAGCGTTCGATTCAAAGTCGTAGTCGAAAGTCGAAGTAGCCTATTCGATGGTCGAAGTAGCCATATTCGACCATTCGAAATTCGAAGTATTTTTTCTTCTATTCCTTCACTCGAGCTAAGTAAATGGGCCCCTTGCTGTTATTTCTACTTTTTTATTACTCATCCTTCTATTCAGACCCTCCCAGACTTGTATTCAAATCAATGCATGGTTGCTAGGGTGATTTTGACCCTAGCAACCAGATTGCGGAAATTGCAAACTGGACAGCTGCTAAATAACTCAAAAACCACAAATAAAAAAAATGAAAACCAATTGCAAATTGTCAAATATCACTCTCTACATCATAATAAACTCAAAGGTGAACATCCCCTTAAAAATTGACCTCACAATGCAGGCAGTTATGAATGTACAGCCACTGAAAGCAGTCTGATTGAAGCGGAGTGACTGAATTGAGCTAACAAGTTTTTTGGGGAAATCTATAGTAAAGCAGCAGCAAAAGCTAAAACTTTTTAACAGCCCTTCTACTTTTAGATGTGTATAATCCAATAGCAAATATTTGTTCTATAACCTGTATGTGCCTTATTATGAACTGTTGGAGGCTACATGTAGGACAAGAAGAGTTACTAATATTGGATTTGCGAAGAGTTGCAGAGACCAAGGAGTCATTATAGTATATAAAGGTATGTGCCTCTCCTCTAGCTGGATGCAAAACATTTGTTGACTCGGTTATATTTAAAATTTTACCACTGATTTCAAATACATTAAAGGTACATATTTTGCAGTACATACAGTAACTTTCTTCCCCAAATTAAGATTTAATTTGGGTGTCATTGTATTCCTCACTGGTGAAACCAGTTTATTGCATTCAATAGGTATTTCTCTGTTGTTAGCAGCTATTTGCCTAAAAAACCACACTGCATGTCTTTTATCTTGTACAAATAATGCAAATTTAAACTTCGATTTTGGAAAAACCGTAAAAAATAAATAATTGTTTGGAAGGTGAACAACCCCTTTAATGCTTAATGGAGTACGGTTATCTCCCACAGATTTCATTATAAGCAAATAATTCAATATTTTTATTGTTCTCTGTAATAATAAGTACCTTGTAAGTGATGCGAAGTCAATCATAAATGTATATTATCCGCAAAACACTACTAATGGGTTTATTTGCTATTTAAATTGATACTGACACTAAAAAATACCTTTTAAAATATGGATAGACATTAAAAGTTACCTATAGGTCATGCTGATTGTTTTTTCCTGGAGGTTTGTTTTTGTAAGTAATTGTTACTTGAAGTTTCTAAACCTGACTATTTTGCCAACCTGACTGTCCCATCTCAGTCTGTCAGTTAGAGTTTCTAATGCTGACGGACTCCTGCTGCACAAATATGGCAGCCCCCTCATAGGCGATCACAGGGAGTTAGATAGGTAATGTAAAAGCATTGGGCAAATACTTTATAGCAAAATTTAAGACGCATGCAAAATCAATATGGTAGATGGTATGGTAGAATTCCTGGTGTCAGTATCTCTTTAAATTGTTTTTAGTAGCCTTAAGGTACACTGATACAAATTACAGGCAAAATCTTGTCTGGAAAACCCCAGGTGCCAAGCAATCCAGATTCCAGAGATTCGAAAAACCCTTTAAATTATGGCTCCTTCAAAGGCATACGACATGTTTATTGATGTTGTTTTGGGTTGAAAAGCATAACAGTTCTGAGTCCTCTGTTCCAAGAGAATTGGTCATTGCCCTGATTCAGACAGTTTTTTGTCTTACAAATTAAAAGTAGTGCCGCCAGTATATATTTATAGTGGCGTATACACAATAGATCACATGAATATCTGGGATATTACTGCCCTACGTAGAGTACTACCTGTTTCCTAAAGAGACTTTATGTGTGCTTGGTTAAGGAAATAAATGCTAATAAAGGTGTGTCCGATACAGTGGAGAGAGACTGCTGCGAGGCACATCTTATCACTGCTGCTGGTAAGTTAAGGTATTTGTTTCAGTTAGCCACTTCATATCTAGTTTCTCTCTTTTTTTTCCCTACTATTAGCGACTCTGAGTCACAAAGATCAGGGATTTCCATAGTGACCCCCTCCCCCAGCTACTGAATACTAAGGGAAGCAGAGCTAGTTCAGCAATTCCTGCGCTCGAAAGCTGGACTGTCTTAGAACAATCAGAATATTAGTACTGACAGTGGTTCTAATAAAGGGGTCCTCTACAATAAAGAGAGAACATTCTAGCCACCTTTCCATGTACATTAATTGAACATTTTCAGTGGTTGTGTAAGTGTAATTGCAACTGAAAGCGTGCTTGTTTAACCCTTTCTGTTCTCTGGGTTTGACTCTTCAGTGTAGAACAACAAAAATGGCATTAAAGGGGTGGTCCAGCTCAGTAACGTAACTAGGTGCAGACGGGCACCCCACCCCCCTCCATGCCGATTTTGTTTGCGGCTGCAGCTGGCTACAGCAAGGCACGATCTGCCGGGGGCCCTGTGGGGGTGCGGACCCTGGTCCAATTGCACACCCTGCTCCCCTCATAGTTACGCCACTGGTTCAGCTTAAGCTAACTTTTAGTAAGTTATAGCACAAGAAACTTTACAATTGGTCTTCATTGTTTATTTTTTATTAGTTTTTGAATAATTTGCCTTCTTATTCTTCTAACCCTTTCCAGCTTTTACATGGGGGTCACTGACCCCATCTAAAAGCAAGTGCTCTGTAAGGCTACACATCTATTGCCATTGCTACTTCTTATTACGCATATTTCTATTCAGGCCTCTCCTATTCAAAATCCAGTCTCTTATTCAAACCAATGCATGGTGGCTAGGGTAATTTGGACCCTAGCAACCAGATTGTTGAAATTGTAAACTGGAGACCTGCTGAATAAAAAGCTAAACAACTCAAAAACCACAAATAAAAATGATTTCAATTTCAAATTGACACTCTACATCATGGGTGTCCAAACTGTTTACAACGAGGGCCAGATTTGGTGAGGTGAAAATGTGTGGGGGCCGAGAATTCAGCCTGTATTCTTTAACTCATTAACATCCTTTAACTCATTTAAACAAGGAATCGCATAGCCTGATCACACTGTGCTGGCGGGCCACATTATTATTAATTTCATGATGGAGGCTGCGGGCCGGTGTAAATTTGAAAACGGGCCGCAATTGGACCCTGGGCCTGACTTTGGACATGCCTGCTCTACATCATACTAAAAGTTAATTTAAAGTGGAACAACCCCTTTAACTAAAACTTGGCGTTTGTGTAAAATCCTTGTTTACACCAGAAAATCATCAAATGACATATCATCTTAATGTCAAATGTTACTCATTTAACTTCAAATTGGTATAAGTAGTACTCCTAATTCACTAAAGTAACATTCTGCAAAGACACGTTAACTGCAACAGGTACAGATCCACAGTTAGGGTTGCCACCTGTCCGGTATTTTACTGGCCTGGCCGGTAAAAATGATGGCTGATCCTTATGTTATTAAAAGGGAAAAAAGATAAATATATAGGAAGGCCGGTATTTTTTTCCAGAAAAGGTGGCAACCCTATCCACAGTATTCACAAAAAGCTTTTGTGAATTTGAAGTTCTTTTAACTCCAATGATATTTCTTACTCCAACTTCAGTTCACTCCATTTTTTGTGAATTCAAAACTGTCAGAGCCATGAATGCAGAGAATATAAAGACCGGCAAATAAGTGTTTCATGGAAAATATATTTATGAATGCAGGAATGGGATTCATTATCCTGAAACCTGTTAGCCAGAAAGCTTTGATTTATGGAAAAAAAGCCGTCTACCATAGACTCCATTTTATCCAAATAATCCAAATTGTTAAAAATGATTTTCTTTAAAACAATACATTGTACAGGTATGGGACCTGTTATCCAGAATGCTCGGGACCTGGGGTTTTCCGGATAATGGATCTTTCCATAATTTGGATCTTCATACCTTAAGTCTACTAAAAAATCATGTACACAATAAATAAGCCCAATAGGCTGGTGTTGCTTCCAATAAGGATTAATTATATCTTAGTTTGCATCAAGAACTAAGATATCCAAATTCATTATTACAGAGAAAAGGGAAATCATTTTTTAAAAATTGTATTGTTTGGATAAAATGGAGTCTATGGGAGATGGCCTTTCTGTAATTTGGAGCTTTCTGGATAATTGGTTTCTGGATAATGGATCCCATACCTGTTCTTGATCCAAACTTGCTACTTGAGCAAAACCAGCCGATTTGGTTTATATAATGTTTACATGATTTTCTTGTAGACTTATCATTTGAAGATCCAATACGGAAAGATCCGTTATCCAGGAAACCCCAGGTCCCGGGCATTCTGGATAACCTGCCCCATACCTGTAATTTTAAAACCAATGACAATTTGTAATTCATGAATTTTGAAAAGTTGCCGAGAATAACATTTCCATTCATTTTGCAACAATCCATTTTTGGATACCCAAGATAAATGTGTGTAGCACCTTGAATATACTATGCTTATATACACTGTACTGTCTAGACAGGTTTTATTTTCATTTTCTATCTCTTTATCTCTTCTATCACTTTAAATAGGCAGTGAGGTATGAAGGCCTAGTATAGAGTGTGGGGAGATGGCTGTGTACAGAGAATTGCAGAGTTTTTCCACTGGAGGAACAAATATGAAGTGTGTGAAAAGCGTCAAACGCCTTTGATTTTATCCTCCCAATCGTAATGCAATAATCATACAGTGGAACCTGAAATCATTTTATTTTTTCCACCCATATTAAACATCAAAATCTATGGCCACCAATTAATCTTAGGAGGAAATTCATGTCTTATTTGTTTAACACAAAAACATAGTTCAGGCCACTTTTTTTTTTTTTAATCTATAACCACATGGCATGCTAACATGATTGAGTGCAGATTGGTTCTGCAAATCTGCTCTGTACCCTGACTCTCTAATTTAAAGGGATTTTATCATGTTTTATGATGTATTTTTGATTTTTAAATGACACTGTTTACACTGCAAATAATTCGCTCTACAATATAAAATTGAATTCCTGTACCAGCAAGTGTATTTTTTTGTTGTAATATTGGTGTGTAGGCAGCCATCTCCGGTGCTTTGATGTGCTTTCAGAAAGAGCTAGCACTTTAGGATGGAATTGGTTTCTGGCAGGCTGTTGTTTCTTCTACTCAATGTAACTGAATGTGTCACCGTGGGACCTGGATTTTACTATTGAATACAGTTCTTATATTTACCAGGCAGCTGTTATCTTGTGTTAGGGAGATGTTATCTGGTTACCATCCCATTGTTCCGTTGTTAGGCTTCTGGGGGGGAAAATATCACTTCAATGTGCAGTAAAGAGTGACTGAAGTTTATCAGAGCACAAGTCACATGACTGGGGGCAGCTGGGAAACTGACTATTTTTTACACTTGACAAAGAGTCTCACGAGACTCGAAACATGTTGTGTTAAACAATAAACACTGAAGTTTGAGCAGTTAACCTGCATTTGGGTCGATCCTTGTGAACTTAAAACTTTGTGAATAATTTCAGCAGCACTCACGGCGGAGGTGCTCCACATGGAATTCGACAAACAATTGGTTTTTGCAGTTGGTTTGAGGTAACAGCATCACTTCTTTTTCGAAACTGACAATATGTCTAGCCCCATGTCAGTTTTCAAAATGAAATGTAAAAAAATTAGCTTTCTCTTTTGAGAAACAGATTTTTAGCTCTCTAACTTTTTAAGGGAGCCCACATTGGACATAACAGTGAGTTTGCAATTGATCCTTAGCATGCAGCTCAAATTCAAAAGCAAACAGTTGTGACCCATGTGACCAGCCATTAAGTCACTGATTGGTTACTGCATGGTAACCAATCAGTGGAAACCAAGAGAGCTGAAAAGCAGGAAGCAGTGTTCTGGCTGTTATGTCCAGTCACTCCAGCCTTTATACATTACATTTGTGGCTAACTAACTATATATGAAACATAGCCCATCTATTTACCCAATTTTTATTTTTATACAATTCCTTTAAATGCACTGATTGCAAACTTATTTGAGCGTAGTTAACCGCAGCCCTTTTAGCTGGATTTTCTCACGATATCCACAATATTTCACCAAACCTGGTAATTGAACTCTGGGGTAGACTGCCCTGTTGCATTATAATAAAGGGAAAGGTTCCACACACTGCATGCATGTAAAGGGTCAAATAAACTGAATGCTTGGCTAAACAAAAGCAATAAAAAAGAATGATTAACAGCATTTTTAGAAGGTGTGTTAGGTGTAATATTACAGGGTCAGAGAAAGAGTTAAGCTTGCTCATATATATGTAGAAAGCAAACATAGGAAATAATTAAAAAATAACACATTTTGAAGTTGGAAGCAGGAAGTTAAAGTTACTTGTGCGACAAGTTTTTGGAGAGAGATGATGTAGAACAGAATAGAAGAACATGCAATAAATGGAGCAAAGCTGGCTACAGTTCTAATCATGATAGCAACAAATCAGCTTGTAGCACTGACTCGTCCTCTCCTCAAATGCAACCATCTTATTGGTTACTGTGGGTTACTGCACCAGAGCAAACTAAGTATTTGGGGATAAATGTAAGGGGTAAATTGTCTAATATTGCCAGAAGCCATAACAAAGAGCAAGTCTTATATACACAGAGTGCTAGTGAACCAGTTGGTTAAAGAAGAATTTACTGTGATTTGTTTGTTGCATATGTTGCATACATGTTGTTGAAACTCACTTTGTGAAAAAAAAAAAACACTGTGAATAAACAGGTGACTTTCTGTTGTTCTACTTGGGAAAGGATATTATCACTTATGCCATTTGAGTGAATTGCCAAAATCATTATTATATAGTGGCACCGTAGCCTGGAAGACTTAAAAGGTAAGCTTTATTCTGTATAGCTACATCATCATATTTTCAGAATGCTTGGGTCCTCTTGGGTCCTCTGCTTCGGTTACTTAAAAACACCTAATAGGAATGTTTTACTATCAACATAGATTTATGCTTAAAGTACAAGGTGCTGCCTTATTATAAAGAAAAAGAAAACAAGTCAAAACAGAAAATATTTATGTAGATGTAAAACTATAGGAAATGGCAATCCATAATTCTAAACTTTCTGCATGACTGGTTTTCACATAATAGATCCCATACCTGAATTATGTACTGTACACATGTATTTAGAATCAAGGTAAAGGATGGCCATTAAAGACATCCTCTGTGTAAGGTTCTCCAATCTCATAAACTACCTATACATGAAGCCAAACCAAAATTCTGATTGCAAGAGTATAAAAGCTCTGTCTGTAAATATTGACAATAGAACAGAATCACTGGATAATTAACAACTTTATTTAAAATCTATAAACAAAATCATGTGTATCCAAACCTGATTCATGTCTAAATTACATGAATCTTTCATTTAACTGCTCATAAGTTGTCATAAGTACACCATTTTATGTGCAAACAATTCAAACAGGTGATGACAGCCAGAGAAGGAGTTAATAGAAAGCTTATTAAGAGATAAAACATATAGCGCCACAATACTGAAAATAAATCATGCATTTTATTAGGCAGTTTTAAAGGAAAACGATACCCCCCGAAACAATGTAGATCTCTATAAAAAGATATTGAGTTAAACAGCTCATGTGTAAAACCCTGCTTCATGTAAATAAACCATTTTCATAATAATATACTTTTTTAGAAGTATGTGCCATTGGGTAATCCTAAATAGAAAACAGCCATTTTAAAAAATAAGGATCCCTCTGGGATCGTAGGATTCACGGTGCACACAAACAAACCACATGTTAGGTCACATGAGCCAATTAACAGACAGAGTTCTGTCTTTTGCTTCAACACTTCTTCCTGTTACAGTTAGAGCTGCAGTATTTCTGGTCAGGTGATCTCTGAGACAGCACACAGACCATCACGAAATGGTGGTTCAAGGCAAGAGATGTAAAAGACAATATTTACTTACATATATATGCCAGTTTGGTAGGATTTTTTAATACGTCACTTAATTTGATACAAACTATCTGTTACTTAAATATTCATTTTGGGGGTATAGTTTTCCTTTAATAGCTTTCTGTTTGGAAGGAATTGAAACAGATCAGCAATGTGGCAATGAATTTGTTCTAATAGGGTTTAGCTAACGATTTTGATACAGAACCACACACAAGGATATACAACAGCTTATTAAACTGTTAGAAAATGATAAAGCTCAAGGGCAATAGAATCATAGATAAAACAAGGAATTTAAAAAGAAAGAAAATAAGAGACATAAAAAAATAAAAAGTGAAGTTTTCTGTTTTTAGGAAATCATTTAACATGTTGTCACACTGAATAAACTTTATTTGTAACCTAATATACTTGTGTTTTTGGGAAGAAGGGGTATACTATTTTTTTATAGTGACCAATACCAATGAGTTGTGACACAAGTGATATCAGGCACAGGTTGGGCATAGCTTTTGTCCATATATTATCTTGTGGATTATTTAGACATAGTTGCTTGACAGGCAAAGGGGTATTCATAATATTCAAGAAGTAACTCTCAAAAAGATTACCAATTTTGCACACAAATTTACATATAAAACAATGGCGCTCATGCCAGGTAATGTAGGTTTTCAAGGAGAATGAATTCCATTTAGAAACTACTGTGAGATTAGCCACTGTTTAGGCAAGCATGTTGTAATTACCTTAAAAATGGTTATGTTATAGAGATTTAATATTTGGTGTTAGGCTTTAAAAACATTACTCAGGCAAAGTAGGGAAAAATAGAAGCACAGTTTGGGTTTTTCTCATCTGTGGATCATGAAGAAACGATCCTGGGAAGCTAAGCCTGATTTTTTTCCACCTTAGAGGATAAAGTTGAATAAAGCATGGATAAAGTTAGTATTTGCTGCAACAGGGTGATTGTGCATGATTATTATTACAGATACAGTAAATCCATCTTTTTTCAATTCAGCCAAATGCTGAATCCTCCACAAAAATGTAACTAAATCAAAACTCTCATTTGCATATGTTAATTTCAGCATCATTTGTGAAAACAATGTATTGCATTCATTTGTCCACAGTTTCAGGATTAATTTCCAGATGGTTAAACCCTAATGTTTTAGTCAAATCCATGTCTTGCATATATGGTTGGAATTTGTGCAAATCCTACATCCTAAAATTATTTCTGGCTTCATATACTGTGTATATATCGTCTCTGTGCTTTCTGACTCCTGAAATAATGTAGCAGAAACCAGCTGATTACCAGACCGGGAGAAGAGCTGAGAGTCAGAAAGATGAGTGGCTGTACAGATAAAAGCTACAAAAAATGTTCAATTAATGTTTTTTGAAAAAATGCTTAGAATTAGATTTTCTTTCATTACATTCTATTATAATTGGTTAGCACAGTCTTGTTTTTTTTTTTAATGCAGATGTCATGGAAAGAATCTGACCATGCTGTGTTAGCTTTTTTCTCATGTGAAAGGGGAAGTGAGTTTGCCTTCCCCAAAGCTGAGAATACAGTGCTACCACCCTTCTTCCGAAACAAGTTGCTCTCTGTGTCTGTGTTTCAGCATGCATCACAGCACAAAACCCATGTGCATAATTAGCCAACTCCATTGGCAGTAATAGTGGTCAAGTTTTTTTCTACACTCCAAAAACATAAAGGCAGGCTAAAAAAACTGGACCTACTGTGAATGTAATGGGGACCCTAGATTGTAAGCACCCCAAGGCCAGGGACAAGTGTGAATAATGAATAATCTTTGTAAAGTGCTGAGTGAATGTGCTGGTCATATATAAATAACATTCATGATTTCTGATTATAAAAATAGGACTCACTTGTAGGTATGAAGTGCCAACAAGTTACACTAGGCAGTTTGTCTGGTCTTGATTCTCTAGGCAACCTCTCTGCCACATTATCCCACCTACACTGCCATTATCCGAGGTCTTTTAATCAGCCATTAACTCTGTCACAACTTTATCCTTCCATCTGCATTATTCTATATCACTATTTTACCACTTCCTTCTCTATCTGTACAAATTTTCACTGTTCCAAGTTAATTAATCATTGCAGTGTTTTATCCCCAAGTAGCAATGTCCTCTCTAATTCGTTCTAGGCAATGTGCGCAAAAAATTATTTTGTGCACATGTAAAGCGGAGTAAAATGTGGATTGTTAAAAGGCACCTATTGGCAAAACTTTTTATCCCTAACCAAAGGTTAATAGAGCTGTACCACAGTTGGGGGTTACTGTAGTTTTTTTTTTAAATTGCCCCCCCCGCTAGCTCTTGTTATGTTTTGGGTAGCCGAGGATGAGTAGAGTATAACAATGCTTTATTAGTCATACAGCCATTTGTATAAACACCACATACGGATCCAAGCAGTAAAAGGTATGGTAGGCTCACCAGGGTTTGGAAGAAAAGGTGCAGGCTGCTGCAGAGGTAGAAAAGCCATCCTCGTAGCCATTTGTTATGTTTTGGGTAGCCGAGTATGAGTAGAGTATAACACAACCCACACCGGGAGAAAGTTCCTGGGGCGAGCAGCCATCTTGGGGGCAAATGGACTTCATAATCAGCGAATGTCACAACTTGCTTATTACGCGCGTGACGTCGTAAGCAAGTTATGCACATGCACTCTGAGCGACATGGGAGCTCGCACTGGAAACTCCTTCCCAGTACGATTGTCCTTGTGTTGGCTGGGGACAGTTTTTTTTTTGTTTTTTTTAAGAAAACCCTACTGTTAACTCCAACCGAAGTGCAGCCTCTATTAGCCTGCACCTTTGGTTGGGGATAATATTTTTTGACAACAGGTGCCATTTACGTTAAGTATAATTAGGTGGGCCACTAGAGGGAGCCAAAGAGTTCATAGGTGTAGCTAAAGTATAGGAGCCTCTAGAGGGAGCTAGTGAGTAAAATAATTGCATACGAGTTGAGTGAAAGTCCCAAGAGGGTGGAGAAAAGAAGGTTATAAAAAGGGGAGATTCTGGAGAAAAATTGAGATGCCTCATGGGAAGAGTGGCAGGAAGACACTAAAGCAGTAGAGGCAGCCCAAAGGAAGAGGTACTGAGTTCAGATGAGTGAGAGGCCTAGCTGGTGTAGTAGCAAACTATAGTAGTGTGAGGTGAGATAGGATAATTAGCATGGGTAGATGTAGCCCCAACAAGGAGTAAGTGGGTATAGTGACCCAGCGGGTACCAAGCCAGTCAGAGTTTGAGTAGATAATTAGGACACAGAAAGAAAAACTGTTAAAGAGTGTGGGAGTCCCACTGAAAGCACCTGGCAAGACTGGTTTCTGGGCAAGGCCCTGGAAGTGGGTGGAATGGCCAGGAGGACACTAGCTGCGAGTGGGAGAGGACACTGGAGGAACCCTGAAGTGTATTTGAAAGGTGCCTTGGTATATCCCACCTGTCGGTGTGTGTATTGGGAGTTAGTGTTTGTGGAAATGCTCCTGCATGTGCCTGCGCAAGGTGTGATCAATGTTAATAAACAAGTTTTGTTCATTTGCAACTGCTGGCATCCTGTGTTCTTAGTGTGGGCTAGCCCCAAAAATATAGTTCACACACACATTTTAAACTTGTATGTACAGTTTTTAAAAATTGTGTGCTCAGGTCGCAATTAATATAAAATATTGTGTGCACCACAGTTTGTGGTGTGCGCAGCTTTACAAGAAGATTGCCAAGAAGTATTAATACTTAATAATACTTAACCCAAATCCAGTCATTTATTTTAAACACCCTTCACTCGTGTCCCTCAACTCAATCCCAATTTTGCTCAGTTAATAACAACTGTTGTTTTTAGTGATGGTATGTGGATATATAAAGTTATAAAACATCAATCATGAAAAGATTTATAATATGTTCATACATTTTAAATTGAAGGTTCCTTTATATGTCAATTCTCCTCTTGGGAAAAATCACTGGATAAAAAGTATATATATATAAAAGGATAAATCTTGCCATGTTGATGAAAACATTGGCAGATGGATGGGTGATTACAGAGCACCTCAAACAGCGTCCTCCCATACAGTTCAAAGCAAAACACCTGATGATGAAAGTTTTGATTCCATGAAGGCACCTTTCATCTTCATCTCTCCTATGAAGCCACAAACCTTTGCCTGGTACCACTGCTTACGTGCCAAACTGAGAGCTTGCTGTCAGAGGGCAGAGGATAATGGCAGCCTTTCAGACTTCTAATCAGAGCAGAGTCAAAGTGGGGGAAGAAATTGTCCAGTGTACACAAAACCAGTTGGACTAGATTTAATTTTAAAAGGAGCTTTAGCCAGTATATATGACATCACTGGGCTACCTAGTTACATGCAGCATATGATTATACCTTGAGTCCAGGTCAGGCTGTGGATCTTGCTGCCAGGTATAGAATAGTCCTCTCCTCCACCTTGTTCTACATTTTCCTGCACTCTCTTTATAAAGAGCTGACATTCAACATATATGATTTCCCCATTATGTCTGACTTCTTTTTCTTCAGTTATTCTTTGTTCATGCTTCTTCCTGGAACTCGGTTGTAAAATACACCCTACGTATAGATTCGGTTAATCTAAGCACTTATTTTCCTGATAGAAAAGATCTCAGACCATTCATTCTCCGTATATTTGCTTTTGTATAATACTGCGGGAGTGGCATGTTGGTTGTGTGGATATATCCTCTTGGAAACACTAGAGTAGCTTTGCACTGGATTCTCTGCAGAAGGCGTATATATAATCCTCCAAAGTAGAAACCGCACTCTCAGGGCTTACGAATAGAAAAATCCTTTATTAAAGAAAACTAATGTTTCAGCTGTCAAAGTCAAATACTGTGTATATATATATATATATATATATATATATATATATATATATATATATATATATATATATATATATATATATATATATATATATACAAATTGCCAACTTTTAAAAAAATATTTATTTTAAAAAAAACTAAGATCTCTGACTGGCCTTCATGGGTTGCCGTTTTGCACCATCGATTACAATAGCCAAAGTATTTTCCATTACACACAATCCAAAATTTGCAGAAATGCTGATGTTTCAATAGCAGGAGGTATGCTCCAGCTCTCCATTAAAACGATGGAATAGTACTGCACTTAATCTACAAGGCAGTGAGTCCATGGCAGGCTTTGTGAGTGACTGCCAATACAGCGTGTTATCAATGTTGGCTAGGTGCCTTTTTTTGTTATCTCACTTACAGAAGCGCACCATGAAACATGTTACCGATACTTATCTTCCATTTAGTGGAGATATTAAATAAACTTTATGACAAATTACAGGGCCCAACAAATCTAAAAGGACTATTTTCCTAGGAAACAGGATAACCATAAGTCATGCGTATTGTTTCAAGGTAGGAAGCACAGGTGTAATGTTAGGCCTCATGATAGATAGGTCTGTATAGGGATGTTTATTTACAGTATATGCACTGGGCTCATTTGGAGAGGTTGATTTTGATGGACTTTGGAACCAAACTAACTATGTACCAAAAATCAGCTTCAATGTTATACAGTATTTATACCCCACACATGCTCTTGAATGTTGCCACCATTTTCCCTGTTTCCACTACAGTGGTATTTACTGCTCTTATTTCTTTCTGCTCCATATGCTCTTAAAACCATCTTCCTTCTTTAAGAGCCACTCCCAAATCTCCTTAAACTCTGCATATATACAACTATCGAAGAGTGACTGTTCAGATAATATTTCAATATAGCATTGTGACAGAATGATATTAGACCACCAATCTGGAAAAGTCTGAAGATCTCCATTATTTTCTAGTGTTGCATTTATTACTTCTTATTTGCTACCAACTTGTAAACTCTTTGAGGCCGAGACATCCTTCCTGTTTTTATTTTTGGATACCTGGTACTTAAACTGTGTGTGTACAATTAGAATATATTTAGTTCACTTGTTATCTGTATTTACTCGCATGTCTAGAGCATATTCCACTATACCATGAATTTAGGACATAGATGTCACTTTAACTCATGGGCAGACTGCGGCCATGTTAATTACTACATGTTGCTTATGGGCCTCCATTTGAACAGCCCTGTTAGTAAGAATCTTTAAGGCTAAGACTAACGTGGCAAAGGGATACAATATTTAACGAGGGTGTTGGGGCTCATTTATAAACACTGGGCAAACTGCACCTGGCCAGTAACTCATACCAACCAATCAGATATTTGCTTTTATTATTTAACCTGAAGCTGGCTGAGGAATGTCAGACACTGATTGTTTGCCATGGGTTACTGCCCAGTGTTTATAAATGAGCTCCATTGAGTATGTACATTATATACAGTACAACCTCTTCTGTAACTACTTTTGGAACCTCTATGTAAGTAACATTTTTGTAAAGATGACCCCAGATATGAGAAGCTGCTAAAATGCCTTAAGTGTTGCAATGTTTCTGACAGAAGGAAATTTCCAAATGATGACGATGGGTAGTTCTAGTCAGTTCTAGTAAATTAGGTGCCCAGTGAGAACACTTCCCCAAAGCATAGCTGGTATGCAAAATGGAATCCTCTTAGCTTAAATATTGTGCTTAACAATGCCTGGTAGCAAAAGGAGGAAACCAGGAAACAATATTGTCATTTCGTTTGACCTAAATATTCTCACATCTTCAGTTAGTGGCATAAAGGCAGTATTCTACTTTTAATAATTAGCCTTGTGACTGTTAACTATAATAGTAAATACATGAGCAGGTGACACATCTAAAAACATATTTTCAGTAAATAAAATTTTTCTTCATATTTTAAATTCCACACATCTAACCAAACAATTGTACGTTTTCGAGTTATTTGCAAAGTAGGTTGAACTGGATATAGAACATACATAAGTGTCTCCATGCTCTCCAAGGTCTCCATTCGCTCAACTTATACCTTTACACATTCTCTCAACCCATTACATATAATGACTTTCAGACATGGGGCATTTTGTTAATATGTAAGGCCACAATGTGTGACTGCAGCACAGAATTACAGAGCAGTGGAATGCATGCACTGGAGTAAGAAACTGAATTACACCATCTGGCAGTTTGAGGGACAAGAGTGGGTTTGATGGAGGAGTAATGTTGGTTTAGGCTGTCTCCTATGGTTTTATGCAACGTAAGGAACATTTAGGGGCAGATTTATCAAAGCTCGAGTGGCTTTTTTTTTTTTTTTTTTTACCTCGAATGACCTCGAAATTCGAATGGTGTTATGTTTAAGAAGAAACTAAAATGTCTAAAATTAGAACTAATATTGTCAACCCTTAAACTTGGCCTGGGCCTGTTTGTAAAGGCCTTTTGCAGTTTCAATACTATAGAATAGAATTTAGGGATGCACCGAATCCAC
Organism: Xenopus petersii; assembly: GCA_038501925.1. Lineage (NCBI taxonomy): Eukaryota > Metazoa > Chordata > Amphibia > Anura > Pipidae > Xenopus > Xenopus petersii. The sequence goes on along the minus strand of CM076682.1, from coordinate 41,635,479 downwards.
TATTTTGGATTCGGCCGAACCCCCGAATCCTTTGTGAAAGATTCGGCCAAATACTGAACCGAATCCAAACCCTAATTTGCATATGCAAATTAGGGGAAAATATGTTTTACTTCCTTGTTTTCTGACAAAAAGTCGTGCGATTTCCCTCCATGCCCCTAATTTACATATGCAAATTAGGGTTGCCATTCGATTCGGCCGGGCAGAAGGATTCGGCCGAATCCGAATCCTGCTGAAAAAGGCCAAATCCTGGCCGAATCCCGAACCGAATCCTGGATTCAGTGCATCCCTAATAGAATTGGACTTCTGAGATGGGAGTAAAAGAACTTGCCTGGTTTGCATAGAGCCCTGACCTCAACCCAACCGAACTCAGGGATGAACTAGAATGCAGATGGCAAGCAAGGTCTGGTCCCTAACATTAGAACCCAACCTTACAAGTATTCTTGTGACTGAATAGGAGTAAATCCAACCAACAATATTCCACCATATAGTGACATTGGGAATGTAGGATTAATCTTTGACCATCAGAAAGTCACTAAGCATAGCTTAATCTGTCCCCAAATAATGCCTTGTACCTAGGTGACAGTATTACTATATTGTTGCTGCAGAATAATTCCCTGTAGACATAACTGTGCTTTTGTGGTGCTCTTGCTTAGCAGTGTACAGGAATTATTCTGGCAAGCCAAATAGTATGCCAGCCCCAACTCTGTATGAAAAGAAGAATGCTCTAAACATGGTAAAAACGATACCCTACTATTATTATGGAGATAAATGGAAGATGGATTTTGTTAAGAATCACATTATGCTATGTCTCTAAACATATAACATAGTTTCATTTAGATGCCGTTGGGAAATTTTGAGTTGTATTTTAACAGCAGGAAAGGCATAGATTGAAGATAGTCGATTTAAATCATCACTGGGCCTAGTTCCCACTGGTTGATGTTGATGTTACTCTGCTTATTGTCAAAAGGGGTTTTTGCATGAGGAACTACACAAATACTGTATGTTGCAAGAAAAAAAATAACTTGCTAGCTAATGTAGTTTCATTTCCATGTAAGGTTTTACTTTGTTTGGTACAAAAATGAACCTGTGTAATTAATGTTATTCATCATAAAATGTTTGTTCTGAATGAACACGTGCTTTATTGGATATGCTTTTTACTATGCAAAACTGCTGAACATACTGGAGGCACCTTTGTTTTTTGGCAGATGAACCCTACTTAGACACCATGGAGTACTTGGAGATATGTATACGCAGGATTTGGAAAGAGACTATGAAAATAAGAACAGGGAAACCCTTGGCTTGTTTTGAATCAGAATAATAATAACGATAACAGGAACTCTGTATTTTGTAATAATTAGGGATGTAGCGAACTGTTCGCCGGTGAACTAGTTCGCGCGAACTTCGACTGTTCGCGTCCGCCGAATGTTCGCGAACGTCGCGCGACGTTCGCCAATTGGTGTTCGCGTTCGATTCGAAGTAAAATTTCGTTCGACCATTCGACCATTCGACCGTTCGATCGCTAAAATCGAACGATTTCCATTCGTTCGAACGATTATAAGCATTCGATTGAATTAAAATCATTCGATCGAATAGCTTCGATCGTTCGATTCGAACGAAAATCCTTCGATCGTACGAATAAAATCCTTCGATCGTTCGATCGAAGGATTTTATCGAGCGTTCGAAGTTCGCGAACTGTTCGCGAACTGTTCGCGAACTGTTCGCTTTTTTGCCGGTGTTCGCGAACGGCGTTCGCGAACACATTAACGGCAGTTCGCTACATCCCTAGTAATAATAAGCCAGTTAAGGACCGTCTAGTGCAGTGATCCCCAACCAATGGTTTGCAAACAACCTCTAAGATGCTACTTCCAGTGGCCTCAAAGCAGTTGCTTATTTTTGAATTCCTGGCTTGAAGACAAGTTTTTAGTTGCATTAAAACCAGGTGTACTGTCAAACAAAGCCTCCCTTAAGGTGGCCATACACATAGAGATCCGCTTGTGTGGCAATTTCGTCAAACAAACAAATCTCTCCCTGATATGGCAATGGTGGGCTACTATATCGGGCTGATACCGGGCAGTCACATTGTGGGACTGCATCAACAAAGAGATACAGTCCACCATACGACAAGATTTTTACCCCTGCCTGATTATCATGTTGCAGACTCTTGGCCAGATATTGAACTGGGAAGCCTGTGGAGGGCCCCACACATGAGCCAAAAAACTGTTGACTCGGTCTGTCGCAGCTGTTATAGGCCCATGTATGGCTAGCATTAGGCTGCCAATCGCAACACTTATTTGGCACCCCCAGGGACTTTTTTCATGCTTGTGTTGCTCCCCAAATCTTCTTACATTTGAATGTGGTTTGCGTGTAAAAAAAAAGGTCAGGGATCCCCCATCATCGACATTAAATAATACTGTGTTTATTTATTTTGCTTTTTTGTTTTGTTCTTTGACCTTCTCACATATAATTTTCCTTATTGCCTTTTTCCTTTTTTTAATGCTCTTATATACAGCTTTTCTACTGATTATCACTTCCTTATTTCTAATCTCAGGTAGAGCAAAAGTCTGTAATTGGTAGTGATTCACTAAAAAGCTTCCATGTCATCAGTTGTTATATGGTATCAAAGGAGCAATGTATTCTACGTCCATTGGACATTGGAAGTGCTTCGTCTTTGTGAATGTTTGTTCCTTTATATTCCACTGTGGTTGGGACCAGTCACAAAGAATGTGCATTTTGTTATAATAATTTCTATACGTTTTATGTTTGGTAGCATGGAAAATTGTGTAGGCCACGGCCATTGCGATTCATTTTTATATTCTTTTTCAGTTGTGATTAGTATATACACACTTTAAGTACTCGCTGAATTCTAAATAAGTATACATAACACTCCACAAAACAGAAATGCAACTGTACATACATTTTTGGCTGTAGCTTTATTAATACAGGTATGGGATGCTTCATCTGGAAACCCGTTATCCAGAAAGATCCGGTTTACGGAAAGGCCATCTCCCATAGACTCCATTTTATCCAATTAACCCAAATTTTTGTTCCTTTTCTCTTTAATAATAAAACAGTACCTTGAACTTGATCCAAACTAAGATAGAATTAATCCTTAGTGGAAACAGAACCAGCCTTTTCAGCTTATTTAATGTTTACATGATTTTCTAGTAGACTTAAGTTATGAAGGTCCAAATTATGGAAAGATCCATTATCTGGAAAGCCTCATGTCCCAAACATTCTGGATAATGGGTCCCATCGATAGCACAACTGTCAAGGGCGGTTTGGTCACTTACAGCTGTCTCTGCCACAATGGAGTTTTCTTTTCAGAGCCACACAAATACACACTCAAAGTCACTTTAATCAGATGTCGGTTCGTTAAACACTGCAGAAAGCAGAAAGCTATTGCTATTGCTATATATTTTATTATGAGCAGGGTAATGGATTTATCATCACTGAACAGAAAGAGATCGATATTTGCTCAAACCCCAAATAAAAGAGCAGTTGTGCTGTTATAGTGTCAGGGAAAACAGCTGTAATTTTGCCTTTCGGAGCCCTAGTGTGAAGCAATAGTATCCTGTGTAGTGAGATGGCAGCTCTGTCAGCAGATATCAGCCGCAGAAATAAGTTCAGAAATAGCAATAATAGAACGTTATCGTCCTCGGCAGCTTCTTGCATGAGTTTCCTTGGTTTCACAAGTGACCGAGTTTATTTGTTACTCTCCCAAATATTTCCGTTGACTCTTTAAAGCAAGTACATTGCAAGCAGTTAAGTAAGAGGGCAGTGGCATCTCGTTCAAATGTAATTCTTCTCTCCCAAAATAAACTCTGTCTGACAAATAATTCATTTTTAATTTGCTTGAAATATCCATTTCCTCTCAAGTCTGCTTCCTGGCCATTGAGGCATGGCTTTAAACCAGTGTAGTTTTAGGCAAGTTAAGAATCGTATGTTTCACATCTCTCATAATATTGCCTTTGAAAGCTACTTATAGCTTTGCTATAAAGTATTTGCACAATGCTTTTTCTTTACCTGTCCCCAATGTTCCTCTATGAGGGGGCTGCCATATTTGTGCAGCAGGAGTCCGTTAGCATTGGAAACTTTAACTGACAGTCAGGTTGGCAAAATGGGCGGGGCAAGCAGTCGTGCGTCTATAAAAAACGAAGCCGGAAGCCACCACCCGGAAATGGGGTTGCGAGGTCGGCCCGAACCCGCCAGACGCACGGATCCCTTGGTTATCAGGTCGGCCCGCACATCACTAGTAGAGAGTGATATTCTGATATAATTTTCAATTGGATTTCATTTTTTATTATTTGTGGCTTTTGAAAGTTCAGCATTCTGGTTGCTAGGGTCTAAATTTACCTAGCAACCATGCATGGTAATAGGTGATGGTCTGAATAGAGAGATGAGTAATAAAAAGTAGCAATAACAATATATTTGTAGAGCAGGTGAAGTGACCCCCATTTGAAAACTGGAAAGAGTCAAAAGAAGAAGGCAAATATTTTCATGTTTTTTCAGTTTTCATGTAAAAACTTGATAAAATCGAGTGAAAACTCGAATGGTACACATTTTTCAGCCTCTTCATCGATTCGCTCTATTTTTTTGATTTTTTTCCTGAAAAAGTCGGATTTTTGGGCTAAACTCAGTGCAGGTTTTTGGATTCAGGCTTTTTGCAGCACCGGGGTATAAAAAAAATCTGAGTTTGAGTTTTCTAGTAAAAAAAAACCAAGATTTTTTTGAGATTTCACAACTAGACCTTTAATAAACAACCTTTCTTAATGCCTCAAAAACTGAATGCAATATTAAAAAACACAAACTTTATTAAACCGCCAGTATATTTAGGCATTACAGTTCCCCTTCGAGTACATTTTGCAAGGCTTTAATTCACTGCAGGTCTAAATGGTATTCCCTTCTTATGCAAAGCTGTTGCAAGACTTTTCTAGAGTTTTTAGCAGTTGGAAAAACAAGAATTTCCAGAGAATTGGCAACATCTGCATCTCTTAGAGCCAGTAAAGAATGAGTGGGTCCATTTGAGTACAGCAGTAAGTAGTTTGTTGATGGCTGACAGATGTGCTGTAACTGTTTAGTATATCTACACAGACAGAGCTGAAAACTTCCTGTTTCTGTGCTGTCAACCTTATCTATTTTAACAAACACAAAAAAGGAATTGAAATATTTTCTTGTGAATTATTTGCATGCTGGTGCAATAAAAAAGTGCCATGAAAATAAGGGAAGACTTTTCAAAATGCTTTCATTTTCTGGTAATCAGTGAAGATAAGTAGACAACTATAACTATATCACACAAAATTCTTTTTATATTTTTTTCCTATTTCTTCTTACACAACATGTGAGCTTGACCTCGTATAGCATTTTTGTGGAAAGTGCTTTATATGTCATATATTTTTATCCAGTTTGCAGGTAAATATAGCTTGACACCTTCAATAAAATCTCATTTCCAATATGAATGAATGTAAAAATGAGCTTACATTTTTATTTAGCACAGGGCATGTAGAGTTTGCAGCTTATTCCTCAAATCTGCAAATAAAAATAAGTGATGGTATATTAAATCATTCACTAATTTAGACTGAATGTTAAAATGCAACACCCTCCTTGCCCGGTTTGTCTGGCCACATCGATTCTCAAAATTGATACGTAAGAATTAGGAGTAGTCATTTCAGCTGGTGTTGGTAAGAAGCACATTGTGGTCAACGAGTAGAGAGACCTAACAACGTCACTGCTAATTTAGAAGTGGCTTCACTGCATACAGCTTAATTTATACCCACAGTTTCAGGGTGGCAATCATAACAATTTCTACTACAAGTACTACAGGTATGGGATCTGTTATACAGAATGCTCTGGGCCAGGGGTAATTTGCATCTCCATACCTTAAGTCTACTACAAAATCATTTGAACATTAATCAAACCCAATAGATCTTTTTTTGCCTCCGATAAGGATTAATTGTATCTTAGTTTGGAACAAGTACAGTTATGGGATCTGTTATCCAGAAACCCCTTATCCAGAAAGTCCTAAATTATGGAAAGGCCGTCTCCCATAGATTTCATTTTATCCAAATGATCCAATTTTTTAAAAATGATTTCCATTTTTCTCTGTAATAATAAAACAGTAGCTTGTACCGAATCCAAACTACAATGCATCCTTATTGGAAGCAAAACCAGCCAATTGGGGTTTTTGATATTTACATGATTTTTTTAGTAGACTTAAGGTGTAAAGTTCAAAACTAAGGAAAGATCTGTTATATAGAAAACCTCTGGTCCCAAGAATTCTGGATAACAGGTCCCATACCTGTTCAAGGTACTGTCTTCTTTATACTGTGAAAATAGAAATAACATTTTTTAACATTTGAATTATTGGATTAAAATGGATTCTATGGGAGTTGGCCTTCCTGTAATTTGGTTTTTCGGTTAATGGATTCCATATTTGTACACCGATGATTAAACTGCCCAGTAAAGGCCCTTGCTTTGAAATCGCCGTGCATCAAAATTGTCACAAAGTATTAGCCCCACTGTAAATTAAACACAATGTTCATGGATTCCATTGATGCTTGAAATTGCCAATTTATTACATGCCTTCTATGTTTGTGCTACTTACTTGGTATAGAGTAACTTGCCTATGTAGAGTGCAAAATTGCCCCCTTTTTTGCATCTTGCTCTACAAACTTGATACATAGGACCCTTTGTGCCTTTTAAACTACATTCATAACTTGGTAATTCTTTCTGCATTCCTTATGAAAGCCGCAATCTTGAATAATTACATTCAATCACTTTAATGGCGATCATTAAAAGGGAGCTATTGCATTTCTGCAAATCACCCTCATTGTATGCAGTGATAATTAATATAGGGTTCATGATTTTAATATGGGCTAAAAAGGATTGTTTATCGTTCAAACTTACACCTTCAACTTACACCAAACTCCCCATAAATCAGTCAGTTTTGTTATGTTACAAATAAATGGTGGTGTGAGTTGCCAATTACAGCAATGCCGCCACACAGGTAATATATGATATCCAGGAAGCTCCGGATTACAGGAAGGCCATCGCCTACAGAGTCCATTATAAATCCATTATAAGACAATAGTTCTAATTTTTAAACATGATTTCATTTTTCTCTGTAAAATTAAAACAGTACCTTGTACTTGATGATAACTAAGATACATGAATCCATATTGGTGGCAAACAATCCTATTGAGTTTATTTCATGTTACTCAATGTAACTGTGGGAATCAAGGCCAGATTTGGGTTTTTACTAATGAATGCCATATCTAATTCTAGGAGCATGAGAGTATTTGTAGCAATGTAGGTGTCAGGGAGCTTTTATCTGGTTACCTACCCATTGTTCTGTTCTGTTGGCTGGGGGGGAGGGCAGATATCACTCCAGCTTGCAGCATAAGAGTAAAGAATAACTGAAGTCACATGGCTAAAGATGGCCATACACTGTAAGAGCCTGGGTGGAAGATCGCATCAATCAATGATACGATGCAGTCCTCGATCCAACAGTTTGGATTGTGATCTATCCGATTTTTGGCCAGATATCTATGGGGAAGGCCTATCGGAGGGCCCCTGCACATGCAGCTAAACTGCCAAATTGAGAGGAACTAAAGGAGGCCATACACATGGGGGCCGATTCACTAAATTCGGGTGAAGGGTTAGAATAAAAAAAACTTCGAATTTCGAAGTTTTTTTGGGCTACTTCGACCATCGAATGGGCTACTTCGACCTTCGACTACGACCTTCGACTTCGAATCGAACGATTCGAACTAAAAATCGTTCGACTATTCGACCATTCGATAGTCGAAGTACTGTCCCTTTAAAAAAAACTTCGACCCCCTACTTCGGCAGATAAAAGCTACCGAAGTCAATGTTAGCCTATGGGGAAGGTCCCCATAGGCTTGCCTGTGATTTTTTGATCGAAGGATTTTCCTTCGATCGTTGGATTAAAATCCTTCGAATCGTTCGATTCGAAGGATTTAATCGCTCGATCGAACGAAAAATCCTTCGATCGTTCGATCGCAGGATTTGCGCTAAATCGTTCGACTTCGATATTCGAAGTCGTACGATTTTAGTTCACAGTCGAATATCGAGGGTTAATTAACCCTCGATATTCGACCCATAGTGAATCGGCCTCAGAGAGATCCGCTTTTTTGGTAATGTTGCCAAATGAGCAGATCTCTCCCCAATATGAGGTGGGCGATATCTGGCTGATCCAATCGTGGATCCTAGGGTCCAATGATCAGATCATGATGAAAGAAATTCGGGAGTTCGGATCGCAGGACCGCATTAACGAACAGATGAGGTCCGCGATCCGATGGTAAATTTTAGCCCTGCCCAATCGACATCTGCCCGACTTTCAGCCAGATATCGATTGGGAAAGCCCATTGGAAGGCCCATACACGGGCCAATAAGATGCCGATTTGGCAGCTTTTAACGGCCCGTGTATGGCCCCCTTTAGAACATGTCTAAATCCACAGCAAATGTTAAATATAAAAACATTGTTTGCTCTTTCAAAAAAAGGATTTCAATTCAGGATTCTTCTGGAGAAGCTCTATTGACTGATGCATTTCGGAAAAAAAATGTTTTCCAATATTGTTCAGATTAATCCTCTTATTAATTGTAATTGTACAATAACACAATGCACTTCTTAGGTAGATTGCAATGCATTTGACCAAATCTTCTGCCCTCTTATTTTTCTACAGAAACTATGGGATGTATAAAATCAAAAACAGACAATCCTCGAGATGCGATGGGGAAGAATAATCCAGTACGTAAAAATGATCGAACTATTTATGTGCCAGATCCAACGTCTAAACTGCAAAGGCCAGTAAGTAGATAGAAGTAGAGGGGAACTCAGTAGAATGCACCACACTGCAAACCTTTACATTATATGTAGCTGTCCAGAAGGATTCCTATAAAGATTATTCGAGCTGTGTCTGATGTTTGTTTGCATTCAATGGTATTGTGCAAAGAGCCACGTAAAGCCCTTGCAATCAATTATTTGCAGTAAAAATTAAAAAAAAAAACCTGCCAAAAAAATCTTTTGCTTTCTAGTTGACATGGTAGGTAGAAAAACATTATAAAATAGATCAAAGTACTGTAGTTAGCAATTGCTGGATTCAGCCCCATGCAATAAGGAACTTTGTTTTCCCTTTATCTCAGCAGTCTCTTTAAATAGGCACATTTTTGTGTACCAGATTTTGCAACTGCAGTGTTATGCTGGATGTGGAAGGAGGAAGTTTTTGTCAATCGATTGTTGACTGTTCTTAGGGGAAGTATATGACCGCACCATGAAAAGTCTGGTAGATCTCAGTATTGGTCAGTGGAAACTTGATTCTTACAAAATATACACTTTGTCTGCAGTGTTAAACATATTATTCAGTGTACATGTGTGCCTACCTATAGTATGATAGCAAGATTATCCCATTTTGAAGCTGAAGTAAAGATAAAGTTGGCAATATGCCCTACAGTTATGCCACATTCTAGTTATTGCTTTAATCTAATGCCAGACTTTTAGGGAAAAGGTGTAGTTACTACTCTGCCATAACTAGGGATGTAGCGAACGTCGGAAAAAAAGTTCGCGAACATATTCGCGAACTTGCGCAAAAATGCGAGCGGTTCGCGAACGGTTCGCGAACCCCATAGACTTCAATGGGAAGGCGAACTTTAACATCTAAAAAAGACATTTCTGGCCAGAAAAATGATTTTAAAGTTGTTTAAAGGGTGCAACGACCTGGACAGTGGCATGCCAGAGGGGGATCAAGGGCAAAAATGTATCTGAAAAATCTGCCTGTGTGTGCTTGGAAGAGATAGTGTAGGGGGAGAGCTGTTAGTGATTTCAGGGACAGATGATAGTAAGTTTGCTGGCTAGTAATCTGCTTGATACTGCTCTGTATTGGAACAAAAAAATAAATAAAAGCAGTCCTTACAAGGACTACTGTTATTGCAGCAGTCAGCAGATGAGATCAGAAGCAGGACAGCTGCCCACTGCAGCTACATACAGAGCACTGCAGTAGAAGGTAGATTACTAGCCAGCAAAGCTACCTAAGCTTAAATGTCCCTCAAACCCCTGCAGACTTCTGTCCCTCCAATAACAGAGCAGTATCAAAACGATTACTAGCCAGCAAACTTTCAACTGTCCCTGAAATCACTAACAGGCAGCAGCTCTCTCCCTACACTATCTCTTCAGCACACACAGGCAGAGTGAAAAAAAGCTGCAGGGCTTCGGTTTTTATAGGGAAGGGGAGTGGTCCAGGGGAGAGCTTCCTGATTGGCTGCCATGTACCTGCTGGTCTGGGGTGAGAGGGCAAAAAAAAGCGCCAACAATGGCGAACCCAAAATGGCGAACGTCGCGCGACGTTCGCGAACTTCCGGCGAGCGCGAACACCCGATGTTCGCGCGAACAAGTTCGCCGGCGAACAGTTCGCGCCATCTCTAGCCATAACCATTACCTGAGATTTCTTTAATATGTGTAGTGTTTGTCAAGGGCCAGCTTTAAGGCTACGCACACACATGTGGATTTAATCAAGCGGTTTCAGCGCGTATACGCTAGTATTATTGTGCCTTTGCTTAAACTGATAGTATATCTACGTGGCGGTAAGCTTTTTTTAAAAAAAACACACCACGAACCGCGCCGAAACTGATTGCTAAATCCGCATGTATGTCCGGGCTTAATCCATGGTCCCTAGACCAACATTTGGATCTATTAAAGGAGCGACTCATCTTCACAATTACTGACGTTATAGAATGGCCAGTTCCAAACAATTGGTTTTCATTGTTCATTGTTTATTTTTTATGGATTTTTATTAATTTTCCTTTTATTATTGACCCTTTCCAGCTTCAAATGGGGGTCACTGACCCCATCTAAAACAAATACTATGTAAGGCAACAAATGTATTGTTATTGCTTTTTATTATTCATCTTTCTATGCAGGCCTCTCCTATTCATTTTCCAGACTCTTACTCAAATCAATGGATGGTTGCTAGGGTAATTTGGACCCTAGAAACCAGATTGCTCAAATGGCGAACTTCTGGAGAACTTCTGAATAAAAAGGGAAAAAAACAGAAATAATAAAAAATGAAAACTGATTGCAAATGGTCTTAGAATATCACTCTCTACATCATACTTAAAGTTAATGTAAAGGTGAACAACTCCTTTAAAACCGATGAAAAAACATATACACACATCTTTAAATATACAAACTGCTCCTTATTACAATATAAATTCTAGACAGGACAATTAACCATTAGGAATCATGGGGCCCCATTCTACTAACCCCAAGGGGTTGCCTATTATTAACCCACTGGTTACCTGGGTGGAGGGCCCTGCCAAGAAGTAGAATACCCCAATGGGAAACAAAAGACCAGTTACAAAAAAAAATAGACAGATGAGTGCAAGGATCTTGGTTCTCCCTAATGGAAACTTCTGTAATGTTTTCCTGCACCTCAGATGCCAAATATAGATGTGAAACTCTGCAGGGCAGGTACTCGCTGTTTCAGAATAACCTTCTACAAAGCTGAATATAATTAACAGCTCACTGTGCAGCATATTCATTGCTATAAGTTGTTAGCTCTTTAGTTTAAAAGATGGCTATAAGGGCAATGATATGCTGACATTTTAAATGTAATTAGGAAGAAGGAACCTCAAATATTTTCTTTTTTTATATTAGGGATGCACTGAATCCAGAATTCGGTTCGGGATTCGACCATAATTTGGCTTTTTTCAGATGGATTCGGATTAGGTTGAATCATTGTGCCTGGCCGAACTGAATTCAAATCCTAATTTGCATATGTATTTTAGGGAAGGGAAATCACGTGACTTTTCATCACAAAACAAAGAAGTAAAAACATTTTTTTTCCACTTTTTCTTCCGACCCTAATTTGCATATGCAAATTAGGATTCTGATTCGGTTTGGTGTTCGGCCGAATCCCAAATAGTGGATTCAGAGCACCCCTAGTTAATATGTGTTTGGTATATAAGAATGTTCTAACTTAGAGTAGTACACATGCTTTGTGAGCCACTGGCCTTAGGATTCATGAGCTTTTGGGATTTCTTTGCCTCTTCTGGGTCAGTGATGTTAGATCACTCATTGAACAATTGAACTTAATAGAGACGCTTCTTTCCATTTACAGTTAACTATTCTAGTAAATGTGTGTGCTTTTCTTATGAATGCTTTGTATCATGAACAGCAAACATCTGATTGGTTGCAATAGTCTATTGGACATTTTGTTATTACATAATTCCAACCACAAGTCTCAGAGTCTACACAGCCAACATTTAAATTCCCACTAGGTAGGGCAGAGAAGTTGAGATGCTACACACACAGCATGTACGTAACCAGGGATCCAGAATCATTTGAATGGGAAATTTGTCGGTATTTGTATTGCCACATTTGGCAATAAGAATAGAGGGGTGAGTAAATTGGAAAGACAGGTTAGGTCAAAGTTAATACATACTATGTGGCATACACATAATATATAAAGGGACACTACTCCTTCAATTGTGGCTACCTTATGTACCCAAGACAAAGAAACAGTGGGTTTTGTTTAACATGCGACAAATAGTAATAGTAATCTATGGTGCCCAATCAAATTTTTCCTTTTGTGGTCTACCTAGAGCTTGTTGAATAAAGGTTATCACTGATAACTGCCCATGTGTAAATTTGCCCAGTGTTGATAAATGACCCACAGTTTGCTAGGAGTTCAGATGTGGATACTCAAATAATGAAATCATAAATGTTTAGGCAGCGCTGATTCTGGGGCTGCTGCCGCCTGAGGCAGCCTAGATGCCACCTCCCCAGGCTCAAAGGGGGAAGCAGAAGCTGAATCGCTAGTGCATTGAGCGCAATATCGATCTCTGCAGTAGCAGAGCCGAATCTCCGGGTTAAAACCCGTAAGTTCGGCTTTTAAAGTTCCTCTTGTAACTGGCCGCTCACTGCCCCCTGAGGCAAAGTTCTCATGGCAGGAGTGGCCCTGAGCTTAGGAAACATTAATTGCTGCTGGTTTATTTCATATTATTGATCCACAGGGGGGCATGGGACACCTCTTTGTACCAAATCCAGGATTCGGTGCAGGATTCGGATTCGGCCAAATCCTTCTGCCCGGCCATACCGAATCCGAATCCTAACTTGTATATGCAACTTGGGGTCATTAAGGGAAATCAAATGACTTTTTGTCACAAAACAAGGAAGTAAAAAATGTTCTCCCCATCCCACCCCTAATTTGCATATGCAAATTAGGATTCGAATTTGGTTCGGTATTCGGCCGAATCTTTCGCAAAGGATTCGGGGGTTCGGCCAAATCCAAAATAGTGGATTCGGAGCATCCCTACCTCTTAGACCACCCTGGTTTAAGGAATTATTAATAATTACTATTATTAGAAGTGCTTCCCTTCCAAGCATAAAAGAGGAACATTTTCGTTTATGCAGTTTTTATTTTTGCATTGCAAAATGTGCTTGATAAAAGGGCTTTCTCCCTGGCCTACAGTCATATTGTTCTTTTGCACATATAGAATATTTTTACTGCACATTAGATTCAACCGGGGGTTGCCCTTAATGAAACCAAAGCCTTGCCTCCAGTTATTTATATTGTAGTTATTTCCATTCTGCAGCAATTCAGCCATTGCTGAATCCCAACTTCGAACCTCACCCAACAGAAGAAAATAGTTGAAATTAACCAGCAACTGGAAGCTACAGGCTATGCAGCTGAGATACAAAGGGGGTTGTTTTCTAAACTCCGAATTTATCTGATCAGGCTTTTTGGGACTCGAATTTTTTAAAAACTAAAATTTTTTGAGATTTGTAAAAACCATAATCTGAAAATCCACCATCTCAGACCATGCAATTTTTTTGTTCAACTCACTGAATTAAAGCTGAAAGTCTGAGTTGTTTCATTTAAAATTCATTGTGGTAATGTACAGAACCAAAATTAGAAAAAAGTTGTCTCTGTCCAAAGATTTATGGACCTAACTGTAGGAATGCCATACAGGAATGCCAAATGGTTTCCTCTAAAAGCCACCCCCAGCCGCGCAAACCTTAATTAACCCGACCCTCCAACGCGGATCTTCTGCATTGCTTCAGTGACACTGGACTGGAGCAAACCTTCCATAGGCTAATTACAAATGAAAAGAGCCTATGAAAGTATGGCTCCGCCCCCAGTCCAATGTCACTGAAGCAATGCAGAAGATCCGTTGTGTCAGAGGGTCAGGTTAACGGTAACGTGCCTGGCTTTGGGGGGCTTTTAGTGGAAACTATTCAGCATGCAGCAACTCCTAGATTTGGAAACCTTCTATGATTTTTATAGGACAGTGTTGGTATCACTTTATTGGAGGAAAATCAATCCTATTGGGTCTATTTCATGTTTAAATGTTTTTTAAATAGACTTAATGTATAGGGATCTAAATTATGGAAAGGCCCTTTATCCAGAAAACTCCAGGTCTCGAGCATTCTGCATAATAGGTCCCATACCTGTTTAACTAAGCATCTCCAAAATGTTTATATATAGGGATGCCCAGTAACAATTACTGGTATAGTTATAAGGATTACTTCTATCTTATTATATCTTAGTTGGATTCAAGTATTATTATAAAAGGAGAAAAAGGAAATCCATTTTAAAAATATGAATTGTTTCATTAAAATGGAGTCTATGGGAGATTGTCTTCCCGAAATTTGGAACTTTCTGGATAACGGGTTTCTGGATAATGGATCCCATACCTAAATTTGCAAACATTTTATAATTGCTGTTCATTGCTGTTGTGGTCAGGGGACAGTCAGTCATAACTGGCGATAACAGTGGCTTATTTAAAAGGTTACTTCCCTGTTTTTAAATCTTATGGAACATATAGAACAGAAGTACTAAAAATGTGCTGCAAGCAGAACAGCATGAAATTCTTTTAGCTTTTGCTGTAGGTCATTAATATGTAGGCATTAATATTATAGTGATCATACCTATTATTACGTTGCCCCTGCAGCTCCACTTCACTTCCTCATCTGCTGATGCAACGTAAATAATATTTAAAATTGCTGGATGATCTGTGATCACAGGATGACTGGCCAAAAAGTTCACCCAACGTGGCTGAGTAGTGTTGTTGAAATCAGCCAAACTTCCTAACCAAATCTGGGCATGTATGATCAACATTAGTACATGTACTAAGGTAAATTTTAAAGTTCTCTGTAGGCGGTTGTCTATCATATGTTTGTGTTAACAAAAGACTGTGAATCTTGCTGCTGGTATCTATATTAAATTGCAATATTTTGGTGCCTTTAAGCAAGTAATATCACACAGACCTCAATCTCCTAATAATAATTGGGCAGAGATCCTTTTGTTTGGTGGTCATGTCAGTGTATGACCAAGATTTAAGATTTCTACTGGAATTCTTTTTCTGAATTTATGTATGGCCGACGTTGCTTTTTTCCAAGAAGCATTGACAGTTTTACATTTCACAAATATGCAAAACTGCTTCACTTCTGTACAGGAACAGTGTGACCTGGTTTTAGACAGTGTTACATTAAATAAGCTCATCTCAACTAACAGGTTGCTATACAAAAGTGCAAAGAAAAATATTTATACTTGGGGTAATTTGTTTTTCAGACATGGACATTTGAAAATGTATGGATTCTGAGAAAGGAATGTCATCTCTTTGCAGAATCAGAATATTTAGAGAGGTTAGAATATCTGACATTCCTGCTTGGCTTGACTGGGGTGAGGTGCACTTTATGCTTTTCACTTCATATTGCTCAAACACAGTAGATAAAGCATCACAATTGGCGCAAAGAGTACCTCATGAAGATGGAGTCACTTGTTTGCATTTGAAGTTGGCTTTGTAATTACTGTACTATCTCTGCTTTTGCTGATGGTACTAAATTGTGCAATACTACAAGTTCCATGCAGGATGTTTCCGCTTGAAGAGAGCGTTGGACTGAGCATCAGATTGGCAAATGAGGTTCAATGTTGATAAATGCAAGGTTCTGCACATGGACATCAACACCTGTTATCAGTGTCAGACTGGCCCGGCGGGACACTGTGAAAAAACCCGGTGGGCCTCGACCCTCATGGGTTCCCCACCGGGCCAGACTCCCTCTCCCCCCCAATTTTGGCGCGCCGCATGTGCGTTGCGCCAAGCGCGCCCTCATGTGTGGGCGCCAGGTGCGGCTTCATATGTGCGCACCGAATGGCGCCTCATAGTAGGGGATGGGCTGGAGAGGCAGTCCGGCCCTACCTGTTATGCACAAAATGGTTTTTCATTAGGGACATCTTTAATTGAGAAGTGTAGAAAAAGGTAACAAAAAAGATATAGAAAAAGATTAATATTAAAAATCGAAGTATATAATTTGAAATTATACTATGGTCGATCTCATTTGTCACCCACAATTCTCAGCACGTAACTCCAGGTGTTCTGGAGCCCCAGTGTTACTTTAGCCTGTAATGGCATCATTGTCCTCCCCAAGCTTTTAGCTGATTGAAACACATCCTCTTACAGTGTTTTCTCTGTATTATGCACCTTTCTATTTTCTATTTTGACAAGATCTGCAAAAAATCCGTAAAGATGTGTGCAATTGGCAGACATTGAAATCATACATTACACTGTGAATTAGTGATGTGTGGGCCGGCCTGAAACCTGCAGGCCCTGCGGGTCAGGAGGGTTCGGGGCCATCTACCGCAAAAAATGTTCAGGTTTGGGTTGAGCACTCCCTTCCGCGCTCCCTGACCTCCAGTGTCAGACTGGGACACCAGTGGCCCTCCACAAAACCTTAGATCAGGGCCCACCAAAAGTTTTTAGACCAGGGACCCACCCTCAGTACTATTTTCTTCCTCTTCTCATTCAACCTCTATTCACCTAGTCTCTTTTTTTTACATACTATAATCTATTATTCCAACTATTTACCCACTTTATTCTCATAGAAATAGGGAATGGCCATGAAATAGGCCAACAGTTTAGCAGCATGAGGGCCCGCTGACACCTGGGCCCACCGGGAGTTTTCCTGGTATCCCAGTGGGCCAGTCTAACATTGCTGACCTCACACTGCCGGTTTCCGGCCTGGCAATTTATAGACTTGCGTCTGCCCCATCCCTTTCATGACGTTTCCGCGAGGGGTAGGGTTGCCACCTTTTCGGGGAAAAAATACCGCCCTTCCTATACATTTATCTTTTTTCCCTATTAATAACATTGGGATCAGCCATCATTTTTACAGGACAGTGAAATACTGGCCAGGTGACAACCCTATGGACACAGGTCTGTAAATATAGGGGGTGAAGCGGGCCGGCCCAGGTTAGGGTTGGGTGGGTGTGGGTCTAGAAAAACTTGACCCGTACATAACTACTGTGAATGTAATAATATCTTTTGAGGGGTGAGCTAGAAAGAGGAGGTAAACCACAGAAATGCATTACCTGTGATTTTTTTGAATCTAGCATAATATTCCCACAGATATAACCAGATATTGAAATTCTATTTTTAGGCTTCTCGTACACCAAGCCTTTTACCAGGACAAAAAATGATACAAGGTATGTTCTCTCAATAACCGATTGTCATAAAACCAATTTAACACATACAAAAAATCTACAAAAACCCATGTTGCTTTTAGATATTGAAGAACAGGGGAACATTGTGATAGCCTTGTATCCATATCAGGGAATCCACGAAGATGACTTGAGTTTCAAGAAAGGAGAAAAACTGAAGGTTCTTGAAGAGTAAGTTTTATATGTATATCTATATATATTTACCTTATAGCAGAAAGAAGCCTATATAAAATGTTTTTTAAAAGAAAAGTTTTGTTTCCAAATCAGTGACATCACATTTGTTGCATGACCACTGTTCTGCCTATCAAAGCGTAGCTTGTTTTCCATGAAATACAGGTGATGCTTTGCAATAATTAATGACCGCTGTGCTGTTGAAAGCAGTTTACTATTTAGCAGTGTCTGGAGGTGTTTTGGTGCTGGGATGGGTAAAGTGTGATATTGGTGCTATTCCCCATTTTTAGTGTTTTGATATCTGTATAATTTTCTCACGTGCCATGGAGATGTGTCTATATTATTTTGGAGCCATTAGACATTCAAAAAGAGTTCACTTAATCATTAACATCCCCTTTGCAGTAGGGATTAAAGATCCAGAAGTGTATTAGAGCCCAGCTCTTTTTACTGAGCTCTAACACTCTGATAGACCCTGATATTCAACTGCTCAATGTAGTTGGAAACAATCTTTCAAATTGACAAAAACTTACTTGAGTGTCACAAAAATTCCCTGATTCCCTGAACTGGGAAAGTGTTTATAAATCACAAAAATATGGAACTGCTGGGAATACCTTTTGATCTCCCAGTTCAATATTTTTGTATCTCTGCCCCAACTATATTTATGTAGTTCTGCACTGGGCGATGTACAGTATGTTTCTTTGAGTGCAATAGAATTGCCACATAGACAGAACCCTCCTTTGCTCTTTCCTGCAGGCATGGAGAATGGTGGAAAGCTAAGTCTCTATCAACCAAGAAGGAGGGTTTTATACCAAGCAATTATGTGGCCCGAGTGAACACACTAGAAACAGAAGAGTAAGTTAACTTTAAATATTATTTAAGAATAACTTTTATGAATAACTTTTGGAGGCCATTAATGGAATTAGTGCATTCGAGGCTTCATCTCCATTATTTATTTATTTGCGGTTTTTCTTTCAGTAAATGTATATCATTCATACTAAATCCTATATTTTCAGATGGTTTTTTAAGGACCTTACCAGAAAAGATGCAGAAAGGCAACTTTTGGCACCTGGCAACAATCCTGGAGCTTTCCTGATCAGAGAAAGTGAAACATCAAAAGGTTCCTGATTTTTTTTATCTCCTTTTATCTCCTTAAATGTTTTTGTGTTCTGTTTAGTTTTTAGTCCTAAATTACACTGTTTACAGTACAGATAATTCACTCTACCATATAAAATGTCATTCTTAATTCAAAAAGTGTATTTCTTTAGTTGTAATATTGGTGTGTAGGCAGCCATCTCAGGTCACTTTGCCTGGTCATGTGCTTTCAGAAAGAGACAGTGCTGCACTATGGAACTGCTTTCTGACAGGCTGTTGTTTCTTCTACTCAATGTAACTGAAGGAGTCACAGTGGGACATGGTTTTTCTATTGAGTGCTGTTCTTATATCTACCAGGAAGCTGTTATCTGGTTACCTTCCCACTGTTCTGCTGATGGGCTGCTAGGGAAAGGGAGGAGGGTGATATCACTCCAACTTGGAGTAAAGAGTCAATAAAGTTTAGCAGAGCACAAATCACATGATTGGGGGCAGCTGGGAAACTGACAATATGCCTAGCCCCATGTCAGATTTCAAAATTAAATATAAAAAAATCAGTGTGCTCTTATGAAAAATTGATTTCAGTGCAGAAGTCTGCTGGAGCAGCGCTATTAAATGGTGCATTTTGAAAAAAACATGTTCTCCCATGACAGTATCCTTTTAAGTTCCCAAAATAGCACAGAACTCTGACTTCTTTGGCACATATTGGGTTGATTTATTTATTGATTGATTGATTGATTCTGACCATCCCATATCAATTTAGAGATAAAACATCCCAAGTAGCGATTTAGATCAATTCATAAATACTTTGGGATTTATCCTTCAACAGTTCAGATGCATTAAATACAGTTGTGAGATTTCTAATTCCAAATAATGATACATATTGATTGTGAACGATTTGTTAATAATTAGTATGGTTTGGTGCTGGTGTGTGGTGTTCATTGAATTATCAAGAAAAAAACTTTAAAAACAACAAAAAGGCCCTCTACTGCATTTGGCATCCAAAACCATTTGGTCGGTTGGTTTGGCATAAGAAATCTTAAAGGGTTGGTGATTTATAGATATAGATCTATATGTATTGTATCAAATCAATTTGCCAGTTCAACTTCCCAGGTGAATATTTAATAAATCATCCCCCTATGTGATAGAACTAACTAATCAGTTGTGTGTGGTAGTAAATAAAGAGGTTATTCATGTGCTAGATATATTTATATAATGTAAATACTGTATGTATAATAATGACATTTCTAACCACATAACGTTTTACTATAATTTTGCTACATCTCTTCCATAGGCAGCTACTCATTGTCAATTAGAGATTGTGATCCACAGACTGGAGACGTTATCAAGCACTACAAGATCAGGACTTTAGATAATGGTGGCTATTACATTTCTCCTAGAATTACATTTACTTCCATCAATGAGATGATCCAGCATTATCAAAGTAAGTCTGCCTTGTTAGGATTCGTTATTGCATTATTCATGTAGCATTCTAATAGTAGATACAAATGTGTGTCATCATTAGTTGGTGCTTTCCAATATGGTGTAGGGTAAATAGCCCAACCTACCAAAGGAGCTGGTGAGAAAATTATATTGGAACCGGTATAATTCCTAAACATCTAAATGGCACTTACCCATAACGTACAATTGTCTATAACATACATGTATTTCTCCTAAAATTGACCTTAAAATAGTACAGTATTATTCTAAGATAACTTGCTGTAGGTATGGGAATTATTTAATATTCTCAGTGATGTCTGCTGGCTAGATCTTAATTATCCCAGCGAGCAGTCAGCAGTTTTGAGTTGAGAATAAATAATAATAATAGGAAAGGACCAGAATATGAACATAAGTAGTAAAAGATAAGAAAAAAAGCAATTGCTGCTTCACATATGTGATTAATAGTGTCAGTGACCCAACAGCCAGATATCATTTTAAAATTGCAGGATGGAAACTAATTATAAGGAAGGATAATAATTCATAAAATAGTAAAACTATTTGAAAAACTGCTTAGAATAGGACAATATAAACAGTACTAAACGTTAGTTAAAGAGGTGAATGTAATAAGATAATATATAAGTTTAGGACTTGCAAAGACAGAAAGAGATTTTGGGGCATATTTTTTAACATTGGAGATAAACATCACCGGCGATGTTGCCCATAGCAACCAATCAGATCTTTGCTTATGTTTTCTTACTTGTAGGTTGACTGTTAAAGTCTAATTGCTGATTGATTGCTATGTGCAACATCACCAGTGATGTTTATCTCCATTGTTAATAAATACACCCCTTATAGTGTTAATGGAATTATATGAATTTAATAGACCGCACACAAACCAGAGGATGAGTACCATGTGTTTTGTATGCATTTAAATTTAATCACTATTAACCCTGCACTGGTAAAAACGGAGTGTTGGCTTCACAAAAACAAATGGAATTTATATAAATAAATTGCTGTGTAGCCATGGGGAAGTTCTATAACTAATAAGCCCATTATAAAAACTCAGTATAATTAAAAATGTTATTTAATATAATAACCCGATCCTTTGTGTCCTGATGAAATTGATTTAGAGCAAGCAGATGGCCTGTGCAGGAAACTTGACAAACCGTGTTTTAGCCCTAAACCACAGAAACCTTGGGACAAGGATGCTTGGGAAATTCCAAGGGAATCAATAAAGATGGTGAGAAAGCTTGGAGCCGGTCAGTTTGGTGAAGTGTGGATGGGTGAGTCTGATATATACTTCATATCATAGTTTTTAAATTAACTGAAGATTCTTGATTCACAAAAATAGTGTAAGCTTGCGGGATCCACAACAGACACTTTGGTTCACTTTGAGGCCGTTTATTTACACAGAGGGGTGAGCATTTCCGCATACAAAGCATAAATCATAAAAATAAATCCTGCCCATTCGCTACCTTCACACATTTGATGAGTTCACTGACTAAACTGGGCCCCATGTGGACTACCAGCAAAAACCCATAAGTTGGGGTCACCCCTGTACTCAAAGGAGATTGCTCAGCCTCCTGACTTTCCTCAGACTTATGATCACTTGGTCACAGGCTCCCTCTTCTCCTTGCAGTTGCAGGCAACACCCAGCTCCTCTGGGAGTTCTTAAAGGAGAAGTAAACCCTAAAAAATTATTATGTCTAAAAATGCCATATTTTGTATGCTGAGTTTTTGGTCCCAGCCTAAAGTTTCAGCTTCACAATCGCAGCAATGATCCAGGACTTCAAACTTGTCACAGGGGGGTCACCATCTTGGAAAGTGTCTGCGACACTCACATGCTCAGTTGAGAAGCTAAGCTTAGGGGTCGTGACAAATTATCAAGGAGAAAATGAGGTTTGTCTGTAATATAAGCTGATGCTACAGGGCTGATTATTAAATTCTGATGCTAATTGCACTGGTTTCTGTACTGCCATGTAGTAATTATCTGTATTAATTACTAATCAGCCTTATATTGTGACATTTTTATTCTATGTGTACTGTATATTGTGAGTGGGTCCCTAAGCTCAGTAAGTTCAGCAGCACAGAGCATGTGCAGTGAATCAGCAGAAAAGAAGATGGGGAGCTACTGGGGCATCTTTGGAGACACAGATCTTTCCTGCTAAAGGGCTATGGTTGCCTTGGGCTGGTATAGAAGCCCAAAACAAAATGTACAACATTTCTAGCTAATTCTTTGGTTAAGCTTTAGTTCTCATTTAACACATTCCTGCTGTGCCCTGCTCAGAGAGACCTTCCTAATACTTTTCCATGGGACATCATTCCTGTGGAAAGTGAGCTCCACTTTGTGAGCTGGTCTAATGGATCAGAGAGGAGTACTTGGCTCGCCTGTTCCTTCCAGAATACTCCAGAATACTTCCAAGATCTGGCTACTAGTCTTTAAACAGAGAAACCCTTCTCTGTTTATTAACACCTTTCCTGGATGTTACATCTCCTACTGGGGGAGCAATTAAAGGAAAACACACCTTTTTACTCATTTCTTTGCTCACTCTACCACAATAGCTTAAGTAGAAGCATTCAAGTAACTAAAATTAAAGTAGAACTCTTTTAAATAGCTTAGTTACTTTCAGCTACTCCTCCCCGTTGAAATCTACTTTCTTTACAGGAAACATACATGTAAAGGTAAATGTAAATGTTTTATCTGGTTCTTTTCTTTCACTTGAACCAATGTAAAACTGCTTTTGGTTCCTAAAAATAAATTGTGATAATAATGTGGCATTTCAGGTACACAGAGGCCCAAACAGCCCCCACCAGCCCCCACCAGCCCACTAAATACTGACTTTCTATGGCACCTAATAGCAGCCCCTCTGGCATTTGCCAGAACCCACAGATTGCCAGGCTGGGCCTGTGAGTCAATATGTCTAATTAGAGTACACAGCTGTAGGAATGTATTGGTCAATCCAGGGCTGTTCCATTGGAGACTTATGAGGAAGATTGAGCTGCCCACGTTATTTTCAGAGCTGTAAGCTTCTCAGGAGCTTGCTCTCTAGGCACTTCAGTGCAGTTGGTTTCTATGTGACCATGCGATAAAACTTGTTTCTTTTGCTCAAGTCAATTTCTCCTCCAAAAATGTCAGTCAATATTGCAGCATTGTGTGTTAAGCGTAAGTCTCTCCTGAATCAGAGGTGTCAACACCGAGACAACTTGGATACACCTTCATTTATATCTACAAGCTCGTTCTTGACATTTAAAGTAGTTTGAAGTGCGTTGTGGCCAAGCTGTGCTAAGCCTTGGTATTTATAAAGTCATTGTACCTCTGAGTTTCTGCTGAGATAAAACAAGGCAGGGGATGGAGGAGATAAGCACAACAACAAATATACACCTTTCCTAAATATACGTAGCTTGACTCTGTATTGATCATTTTCTTGGCTAATAATAGTGCTCATTAAAGGGGAGGTTCACCTTTAAGTTAACTTTTAGTATGTTATAGAACAGACTATTCTAACCAACTTTTCCATTTGTCTTCATTATTTATTTATGTTTTGTTTTTAATTATTGGCCTTTTTGTTCTGATTCTTTCCAGCTTTCAAATGGGGGTCATTGACCTTATCTAAAACAAATGCTCTGTAAAGCTACAAATCTATTGTTTTTGCTACTTTGTATTACTCATCTTGCTATTCAGGTGTCTCCTATTCATATGCCGGTCTCTTATTCTAATCAATGCATGGTTGTAGGGTAATTTGGACCCTAGCAACTGGATTGCTGAAATTGCACAGTGGAGAGCTGCTGACTAAAAAAGCTAAAAAAAAACCTCAAAAAACACACATCATTTGCAAATTGTCTCAGAGTATCATTCTCTACAACATACTAAAAGTTAACTCAGAGCTGCGCAACCCCTCTAAAAGAACGCAAATTAACCCTTTAGGTACCCAGACTATGCTCTGCTTGAGAGATCCCACATCTTAACCCAAAAAAAAGCCTGTAACCTAAAAACATAGACTTGAAAATATATGGCATATAAAGAGTTAAGCAGGTGTATATGTGTGTGTGAATGCCAAAGAGATTGATTGAGCCACATTGATAATTTTTAATCAGTATTATCACCCTGTGACTTGGCAACAGTTACCAACCTGTGGTTGAAATAGATGGTGGTGCTAGTAGGACCGTACCCTGCTTTTCTTTGTTCCTCTATATCTTCTTGTATCAAGTAAAATGTTTCCATTCTGCAAAACTCTGTATTACTTCCCTATCTGCTTTTAGAATCTTGCTTTAAATACATATTTAGAAAACTAAATGAGCTGTGCTCCTCATAAAGCAGCATGCCTTGGTGCAATACATAAAAATATGTTTATAAACCCACAAAAATAAAAAGGAGCAGTCATAGGACTAGCTATAGATATTCGTATATTCAAGAGTTCGCAGCTCTCAGCTGTCTTGGAAAAGGTCTCTCCTTACACTGAGGCTTTGATACTTTAATGCGATTGAACATAAAAGGGGACCCATCACCCAAAAAAGATTCCAAATCCTATTTTATCACGTTAGTCAAGCAAATTGAACTACAATTACACTATATAAATTATTTCAATCTTGTTTCCTTCGGTCTGGGACTTCATAATTATAGCAAGCAGACAGGAGCCATTTTGTGGACACTGTTATTAATTTTGAAATCTGACATGGGGCTAGACGTATTGTCAGTTTCCCAGCTGCCCCCAGTCATGTGACTTGTGCAAGTTGGAGTGATATCACCCTCCTCTCTTTCCCCAACAACAGGAAGGTAACTAGATAGCAGCTCTCTAACATAAGATAACAGCTCCCTGGTAGATCTAAGAACCGCACTCAGTAGTAAAATCCAGGTCTCACTGTGACACATTCATTTACATTGAGTAGGAGAAACAACAGTCAGACAGAAAGCAGTTCCATCCTAAAGTGCTGGCTCTTTCTGAAAGCACATGACCAGGCAAAATTACCTGAGATGGCTGCCTACACTCCAGTATTACAACTAAAAAAAATTATATGCTTGCTGTTTCAGGAATTAAATTTTAAATGGCAGAGTGAGTTATTTGCAGTGTAAAGAGTGTGATTTAGAATTAAAAACTACATCATAAAAATCATGACAGAATCCCTTTAAGGCAAGCCTTGCATCATCTCAAAATCTTGTTTGTGCACAAGAATGGGGGACCTGATGTCCATCCCCATGCACTGGCTACACAATTAAATGGTGAAGAAAACGGGGAATGTGGGGAGAGCAGTGACAGTGCTGAATAGAAAGTTAAAGTAATTGCCTGCCATGCCTCAATGCCTCAGGCATAGAGGATGGGCAGGCAATATTTGATTGACAGCTGGGATTTTCAAAAGAATAAATGATTGCTTTAATAAAAAAAAGAATTTGGATTTTATGTTTAATTTGAAAAGGACTTTTATGTCTGGATGACAGGTCTGCTTTAATGTCAGTTTGGGTTGATGGACACCTGTCAGTTAGCTTCAATTCTTCACTGTGTCTGCTATGATTAATGTTAGGCAGTGAAAAAATATGTGCACTGATATGCAATAAAAGTAGGATGGTATGAGAATACCAGTCATAATGTACCAACTACTGTAATATTATGACATTTATGACAGTATGTAAGTGCAAAACTACGATTCTTGAGTAACAAATCAATTTAATGAGCACTTTCTTACAGTAAAAGGTATAAAAGTTCAACAACATGTTTCTGGTTTCATAATTCAGTCTAAGTACAGGAAATTACAATAGCATATATTTACGTTAGTGTGAAGTGTGTGCCGTTCGCATTTGCTTCAAGATGTTTCCTCTTTTTGATGCAGTGATCACTTTGTCCAATATGTGAAGTATTTCCTCCCTAGATTATTGCACATTCTGGAAAATTACACCGATCTGCATTGCAGCCAACTGTTTCCATGTCACTTTCAGTACTCAGAGATGAATGTGGCTCATGCCAACTATAAAAATAATGCTAAATGTCCGAGAAATGGAGCTGGTTTGATGTAATGGAACATTCCTAGCGATTAATGGTCTGAACATTTTGTGTTTGGGATTAGTTTTCAGTACAGCCATATTACCCACTAATATACTCAACGGCAGGGTTCCCCTACTTTTTTACCCATGAACCACATTCAAATTTAAAAAAAGTGGAGCAACACAAGCATTGGTTATCCGGTAGCCCCTATGTGAACTGGCAGCCTACAGGAGGAACTATTTGGCAGTACACCTGGTTTTTGTGCAACTAAAAGTTGTCTCCAAGACTGGAATTTAAACATTAGCTCCTGCTTTAGGCCACTGGGAGCAACATACAAGCAACATATTGCTCAAGAGCCACAGGTTGGGGATCACTGCTCTATGGCATAATTATTGGTCCCTGAATTAGCTGATAAAAAATGTACCTATACTGACAAACTGGATTTCCTTTTCTAATTGTTACCCCAATACTTTAAAGGGATACTTTCATGAGAATTTTTTTTTTCAAAACGCATTTTTCAAAATGCATCAGTTAATAGTGCTGCTCCAGCAGAATTCCGCACTGAAATCCATTTCTCAAAAGAGCAAACATATTTTTTTATATTTAATTTTGAAATCTGACATGGGGCTAGACATATTGTCAGTTTCCCAACTGCCTCAATCATGTGAATTGTGCTCTGATTAACTTCAGTCACTCTTTACTGCTATACTGCTAGTTGGACTGATATCACCCCCACCCTTTCCCCCCCAGCAGCCTAACAGGACAATGGGAAGGTAACCAGATAACAGCTCCCTAACACAAGATAACAGCTGCCTGGTAGATCTAAGAACAGCACTCAATAGTAAAATCCAAGTCCCACTGTGAGACATTACATTGAGTAAAAGCAGTTCCATCCTAAAGTGCCTGCTCTTTCTGAAAGCACATAGCCAGGCAAAATGACCTGAGATGGCCACTTGCTGGGTCAGGAATGACATTTTTATATTGTAGAATGAATTAATTGCAGTGTAAACAGTGTAATTTAGAATTAAAAACAACATCATAAAAATCATTACAGAATCCCTTTAATCAAAGACTTTATAATTGAAATTCCCATAATTATAACCTGACTTATTTGTGGTATGTATGATTATAGTTGGGTGCCATCCCCTTCGCTTATATATGGTATGTAGCATATTCTCCTAGTTAGTGATAAACTCTAATGTTTTGGGCCTATGGCTTCAGCTGGCAAAGAAACCCCTAATGTGGCATTGGACTCTGTCACTGTTACGTGAATTCACTGGAGAAAAAGACAGGCACAACATCTACCTTTAGACAGCAGAAACCATTGGTGGAGAATTTGCTCTGTGTGGCATATGTCTTAAAGCAAAGGGGCACTAGCCCTTTAGAAATATACCCAGCAAAGGTTTTGTTACTTTTAAACTAGACCCCCTGTCTTTCCCCCCCAAGCCCATTGGGTGCCAGACTCCGGCAGGTATTCTGCTTCAGTTTCCACACTGGGTGAGGGTGCAACACCTTCATGCTAGCAAGTACAAGGAGATTTGTTCACACTGGCACCCCAGCTCCCACACCAGATCTTTAAACCACACACATTTCCCTTCTTTTTTACATTTCATAGAAAAATCTATTCCAAAGATCTGCTCACTATACCCAGTAGCATGTCTTTCAACTGGTTTAAACACAGGGTATTACAGAAAGACACAAACACTCTCATTTTTGTGCCTCTTTCCTTCTTAAAATGGTTATAACTAATAATTAAATTTCCTTTCCCCACCAGTTCTCCATAAATACCATTACATCAAAATTCTATCATAATGTTTAATATAACCCTCCTAGTTTGTTTGATAAAATCTTTGTATTTTTGACAGTTTGTACATATCGTTCATTTCAGACAGTTTGGCATTAGGTGCACCTGGGATCTATATACCCAATATGAATAAAAAAAAAGCTGAAGGAAAAGAAAAATGAATTTCCAAATTTCTCCATGTTACTTCTAGGCTCCAGTGTTTTGCAACATTTCAACCTACTGTTTGTGTAAGCAATGACCATTGTATTAGTAAAGTAACTAATAAAAGGCATGTTATCTTGTTAATGGGGAAAATTCATTTTATCTACAAGGTAAATATCAGAAATGACTGCTTAGGCAACACTACAGTTACATTAGTAATCTATAATGATTGGTTAATTTACTGTCCAGTCATCTGACTTATGAGGTTTATATTTCACATGTATGTTGACTTCCTTGTTTCCCTGTTTGTACAGGGAGTGGCATATGCTTTCTAAGTCAATATAAAGGCCACACATGGGCTGATATTAATTGCCCCCTCCAGAGTGAGTTGGTAATGAGTGTATGGGGGCAAACCTCTTAAAGGAGAAACAAACCCTTAATTAAAAAAAACCCTACCCCCCTACTCTACATAGACCACCCTCCCTTCTCCCCACCCAGCCGATCGCCCCCCCTTCGGGCAAATGCCCACAACTCTTTACTTCCCCTCCGTGCAGATTCTGTCCGGCGGTGTTCACGGGAGCCATCTTCTTCCCTTCAGTAATCTTTGAAATGAGACCAGCGAAGTGGTGCTTGTGCAGTTAGAGCAATTTTCAGTTTCGCGACAACCGCGTATGCACCGAAACTCACAACTCACAAAATTGCAGAAGAGCCGGTCTCATTCCGAAGATTACCTAAGCGGCTGAAGATGTCGTCC
This sequence comes from Xenopus petersii, assembly GCA_038501925.1. NCBI lineage: Eukaryota > Metazoa > Chordata > Amphibia > Anura > Pipidae > Xenopus > Xenopus petersii. The sequence continues at coordinate 41,606,592 of CM076682.1, read as the reverse complement.
CGTGAACTCCTCTGGACAGAATCTGCACAGAGGGCTAAGTAAAAAGTTAGGGGCATTTGCCCGGGGAGGCAGCTAGGCTGGAGGGGAGGAGGGAGGGGGCCTGTGTAGGGTAGGGGTTTTTTTTAATAAGGGTTTGTTTCTCCTTTAATGATCAGATATTCTGGTATAACGCCAGTTTTAGTCTCTAGGTCATGATCTTTAACCTATGGCTCTCTCAGTTAAAGCTGGAGAGACACCATTGGAGAAACAAAGCTCACCAGCTGGACCCCCATAGCTAAATGATGATTTTATGGCCTCTCATAGACTTTATTTTGGCATAATCCAACCTTCAGGCATGTTATATATAGTATAAATCAGTCCACCATAAAACGTGTGTGTGTGTGTGTGTGTATATATATATATATATATATATATATATATATATATATATATATATATATATAGACAATATTAACAGTACTCGCGCTCACTTTCTTATTGTGCAGTGCACGTCCCTTGAAGTCTCCAGTAAGTCCTCCATATTATAAAAATAGCAACGAGGTTTCGAAGCCCAGAGAGGCTCTTTCTCAAGCCATGTGAAACGATGGTGAAAAATGTGATCCAAGTCTGAATAGCTTTTTAAAGTCCATCGTAGGAAGTGACATACAGTAGCATCTTTTCCTTTGTACTCCTGGTTTGGCTGGAAGAACTATTTTTCAAAGAATGTGTGGCCTTCTAGCTTCAGTGAGCTAATCCACGGCAAAACTGTAGCATCATTGTCTTGTTATACTGAGTTTTTTGTCTTGAAAATGATCAGTACACTATGTAAGGTTCATATTTTTCTCCCTGTATTGCACTGGTTTCAGCCAAGTTCTAAAAACATACTGGTTGGCTAATTGGTTCCTCCTGAAAATGACCAATTTGGCTGAGTGCCTAAAGTGATTACACTGGACTTGTGTAAATAACTGATGGTTTTGCAGAAAAATATTTTGGCAGCTTGGTACTGTTTAAATGAAGAATGACTATAATCCTTAACTGCCTGCATATCATGTTTTAAGGATGCTTAGGAGACACTATTTTCTAACACATGCCCCAAAAAAGTGTTGGATAAAGTACATTTCAGCAATTAGTGAATATTGATGCGTTATTTTACCTAGGTCTTTGAGCTCAAAACCTTTAATTTTGTCTTTTATTTTGCCCATCATGGTGGAACAATGAGCTGGTTTTAATGTATAATTCGATTTAATCTTACAAATTAGCATACCTGAAGGAGAGCAAATTACAAACTTGTGCATTCGTTCTGTAATTAATATGACTGTCTTGCATTTTTAGGATTTTACAACAACAGCACAAAGGTAGCTGTGAAAACTTTAAAGCCGGGGTCCATGTCTGTGCAAGCATTTATGGAAGAAGCCAACCTCATGAAGACCCTCCAGCATGATAAACTTGTAAGGCTATATGCTGTGGTCTCCAAAGAAGAACCCATTTATATTATCACAGAATTCATGGCAAAAGGTAAGTTGTGGCTGTGACTATAGTTTTGTATGCACACCTATAGTCTGTCCTTCAAAGATCTTTAGCTGTGAACTGAAGAATAGTGAATGAGCGAATTTATTTGCCAGACATGGATGTTCATCAAAATTCCAAATTTCACCATGCGCAATATTTTTGCGAAAAAATGCCTATAATGAAAAACGCCCATTGACTTTAATGCATTTGGAGAAAAAAAGTCGCCCTAAGATAAAGTGCCCATTGACTATAATGCATTTGGAGAAAAAAAGTCACCATAAGAAAAAAACGCCCATTGTCTTTAATGCATTAGGACAAAAAAAGTCACCATAAGAAAAAACGCTCATTGACTTTAATGCATTAGGACAAAAAAAGTCGCCATAAGAAAAAATGCCCATTGACTTTAATGCATTTGGAGAGAGAAAAATTGGTTACTTCCATAAAAAACGCTCATTGACTTCAATGCGCTTCATGAAATTTTTCAGTTTCACGATTATTTTTGCAGTTTCCCGAATTTTTCAGCGAAGTGAAATGGAACAGATTCGCTGATCGCTACTGAAGAGACATTTACTGGTCACATGTTTAACAGCAAATATCCAAATGGTTGCTGTGAGTTTCTAGAGCTGGTACAAACATTGCAACTTCTATTGCGTTACCTTCTTGAATTAATGTAATAAAAGTATCAACCAGGTCAACCCACAGCAACCAATCTGCAAGTCGCATTTAGTATTGACGTTTATAAAAACAAATATCTGCCTTGTATTCAGTGGCGTAACAATCGGGAGCCGCACGCCAAATTTGCAATAAGAATAAGATGTTATAAGATGTTTGCTTTTAAGTAGGTGACCAATAGATGCTAACTTTAGTTGCTATGGGTTACTGGACCTGTGCAAATTGCCTTTTTTTACAGAACCCCATACATGCAGTAGATCTATAACTGCTAATTATAAACAGTGTTTTTGGATTAGTGGACTGTGAACATTCTTGTCACATCTAATCGACCTTTAAAAGACTATATAGTTTGCTGTAATATTAATTTGCAGATCTTTGAATAACTTTTCTTAACACAGTGCAAGTGGAATATGCCCCCTCTTTAGAGGCATCTGAAATCATACCATTTTTTGGGGATTTGCTCTGTAAAGCATTAGAGGCACACACACACACCTCATGCCTTAACAGCTTTATTCATCTTTGCTAACAGGAAGTCTTCTAGATTTTCTGAAGAGTGACGAAGGGAGCAAAGTGATCCTTCCAAAATCAATAGACTTTTCCGCTCAGGTAAATACTGTTTTCAGAAATGCTCTTACATTTATAGAGATTCTAAAAGAAGTCTGATACCGTTACTGTATTGCATGTTGATTTAATTGTACTCTGGGAATTGTCTGTTATAACAACCATCAAGGGGGTTATTTACTAAAATCCGGATTTATCTCATAAGTCAAATTAAAAAACTCAACCAAACTCCCATCCTTGTTTTTGAATTATTTTGAATTATGTAATTAATAAAAGAACCAAATAAAATCGAGCAAAACCCCGAAACGTAAGATTCTTTTCTGACATTTTTTTTTGCCTAAAAACCCTGAATTTATCAGATTATTAGGCTAAACCCAGCGCAGACCATTATATCTTCCAATTAGGATAGGGACATCTCCCATTGACTTCTACATGACCTCAACAGGTCTGAGATGGCGGATTTTCGAATTTTGGCTTTTTGCAGCATTGGAGTATAATAAATCTCAAAAAATTTAAGTTTTGCCCCAAAAAGCCCAACCAGATAAATTCAAGGTTTAGGAAATAACCCCCTTAAATGTTTGTTGTTTCCTGAATCTAAACCATGACCCACATTTTGGTTTCTCTAAAGGATTATCAAACACAAGTAATTAGGGATGCACTGAATCCGCTATTTTGGATTCGGCCGAACCCCTGAATCCATCGCAAAAGATTCGGCCGAATACCGAACTGAATCCGAATCCTAATTTGCATATGCAAATTAGGGGTAGGAAGGGGAAAACATTTTTTACTTCCTTGTTTTGTGACAAAAAGTCACGCAATTTCCCACCCCATCCCCCGTAATATGCAAATTAGGATTCATAATCAGTTCGGCCAGGCAGAAGGATAAGGATTCGGCCAAATCCGAATCCTGCTGAAAAAGGTCGAATCCCAAACTGAATCCTGGATTCGGTGCATCCCTTCAAGTAATTTTACAGGATGGCTTTGTGGGCATGTTAGCTTATATTAGACATGGCTTCAACTCAACTCCAATTATATATATATATATATATATATATATATATATATATATATATATATATATATATATATATATATATATATACACACAGTATATTTATATATGTTTTTAATGCATCATTGAATCCCACCAAAGAACCATGTAATCCCTATGTTGCCTGGCAAGAAATGTCTTCACTTGTCTGCTCATACAATACAATAGAAGATTAAACCGCCTTTCGTTAATTTCATCCATATCCTCTTGCTATCCTAGGTATGACATGTTTGGTTTTGAATATATGTTTATTTGTTGACTATATCCACTGTATAGCATGTATTTCCTAGGAAAAATCTTCCGTTTGTAAAGCCTTTCTTTCAGGCTGCATAATGAGTTTTCCCTTCACCACATTAGTGTTGGTCTGAATCTGTATGTCACATTTAAGGTGTGTTCTAATGAATCATCTATAAATAGGAAGACTTATGATTGTGACCTCTGAATCATTTAATGTAAAGGTACTTCTTTATAAAACATAATTAATCATTATGCTCTTGTCTAAATAGAATTGCTGTATTGTTTTTCAGCTCCAGTACTTGTCTAGTGTCAGGGATCCCCAACCTTTTGTAAAAAAGAGTTGGGGAGAAACACAAGCATGAAAAAAGTTAATGGGATGCTAATTAAGGGCTGTGATTGACTACTGGTAGCCTATATGTGGACTGGCAGCCTACATGAGGCTCTGTTTGGCAGTACACAAGGTTTTTTTTTATTCAACCATGTCTCCAAGCCAGGAATTCAAAAATAAGCACCTGCTTTGAGGCCACTGGGAGCAACAGCAAAGGGGATGGTGAGCAACATATTGCTCATGAGCCACTGGTTGGGGACCACTGGTCTAGTTTAATGTTATAACTATAAGCCATGAACACAACAAGTTCAAGTATTTTCCAGCATAACACTAGGGGGCCGATTCACTAAATTCGAGTGAAGGGTTCGAATTAAAAAAACTTCGAATTTCGAAGTGTTTTTTGGGCTACTTCGACCATCGAATGGGCTACTTCGACCTTCGACTAAGACTATCGAACGATTCGAACTAAAAATCGTTCGACTATTCGACCATTCGATAGTCGAAGTACTGTCTCTTTAAAAAAAAATTCGACCCCCTAGTTCGGCAGCTAAAAGCTACCGAACTCAATGTTAGCCTATGGGGAAGGTCCCCATAGGCTTGCCCAAGTTTTTTTGATCGAAGGATATTCATTCGATCGTTCGATTCGAAGGATTTAATCGTTCGATCGAATGAAAAATCCTTTGATCGCATTTTCAGCGCTAAATCCTTCGACTTCGATATTCGAAGTCGAAGGATTTAAATTCCTAGTCGAATATCGAGGGTTAATTAACCCTCGATATTCGACCCATAGTGAATCGGCCCCTAGGTAATATAGTACAGGTATAGGATCCTATAGATATCCGGAAACCCATTATAGGCTGTCTTTCCTTTTTCTCTGTAATAATAAAACTGCACTTTGTATTTCACCCAAACTAAGATATAATTAAACCTTATTGGATGCAAAATCAGCCTATTGAGTCTATTTAATATTTACATGATTTTCTAGTAGACTTAAGGTATGCTCAGGTCCTGAGCATTCTGGATAACAGGCCCCATACCTGTATGTGTTTACTGATCCTGTGGTAACCATAATAAACAGGGAGCCAATGTTACACAATAGGTGCTAAGTTTGCTGTGGTGACTGGCATGTGTTGGTGATGTCAGTGGGTATGGAAGCAGAAGATTACTTTGTATATATTATATCAATAACTGGTTTCCGGTCTTAATCAAAAAATGCTTTCAAAAAAGCAACCACACACAACAAGCTCAATATATACTTGGGTGAGGGACACGTTATGTACACATATGACATGTAACACTTTTCGCAGGAACTGAACTAACAGCGTCTCATACACCAAAAGGGGTTTTTCACATTTAAATTAACTTTAAGTATGATATAGAGCATCTTACTCTGAGACAATTTACAATTGGTTTACATTATTTGTGGTTTTTGAATTATTTAGCTTTTTATTCAGCAGCTCTCCAGTTTGCCGTTTCCAAAGTACCCTAGCAACCATGCACTTGATTGAATAGGAGACTGGAATATGAACAGGAGAGGCCTGAATAGAAAGATGAGTAATAAAATGTAGCAATACTGATACATTTGTATCCTTACAGAGCATTCGTTTTTTTAGATGGAATCAGTGACCCCACAATTTGAAGAGAGCCAGGCAAATAATTCAAAAACTATAATAAAAAAAAATGAAGGTTAATTGAAAACTTGCTTAGAAATAACCATTATGCAACATATAACAAGTGAACTTCCCCTGTAATGGGCATGTATGACAAATTAGTGTGAATTAAAGCAGGCCTACATATGAATTTTGATTGTAAATTATAAAGTCCGTTGCAGCAGTCATCCAAAAATATTAAGACGTTCAAATATGCTTAGTAGGGTAGGGCTCATATATATGCTGAAGTGCCACCCACAGGAATCCCTGTACAAAACACTTGGCCTGAGCAGGCATTATGAATAAGGGCCCAGAGCACCTATTTCCTTTAGATGTTATTACAGAAGGAAGGGGCTTGTTGAAAGATCACGTATATCCTTCCCATGCGCTGCACCTTGTGTATGCCATGCCAGCATTAATTGAGAATTTATTGTGTGCATTTCAATAAGAATACTTTTCACCATTTATTAAAAGTATGGCGATATACCCTAAGCAGCATAGGCACCTATTTTGGGGTCCTAGCACCTAGCATGTGTGATGTTTAAGTGGAGACAATGGAGTAAGTTAAGTGCTTTCAGCTGATTTCAGTTGGCAGCTATTGGAAGCAGCAGGGGTTATTTGGGGTGTCCAGAGGCTGCATTTTTAGGGTAGGACTACACAGACAATGCACGGACTACACAGACGATTTTGGAGCAATCTGATGCGCTGCGCAAAAACGCAGGCGTCAAATCGGATGCAACAGATGTTAAATGTTAGATGAAGTTGCAGCGTTGATCCTACGTGACACGCCTGTGTTTTTGCGCAGCGCAGAATCGTCCGTGTAGCAAGGCAAATGCTTTGGGACAAATGGCCAAAAATTCTAAAAGAGGCTGCATATGTGATCACTGAAGAACCCTGATGAAGGCTATATTTAGCTGACCTTTCATGAATGCTTTATATATATTTATATAACTTGCTTGAAGCCGGCACAGCACGTATAAGGGTTTAGTGTGCCTGGGTGCAAAATGCAAACAATAAGATAACGGTCCCAAATAAGGCATGCACTCACAGGTCTTATCCAAGGTGAAAAAATGGTGTTTATTCAGCAAAAAACTGCTAACGTTTCGGCTAGCCCTCTAACTTTCAATCTGAGAAAAGAGAAAGGCTAGAATATATATATATATATATTCCAAGTCCAAAGAGATCCTCACTCACAGGTCTTTTTAAAATTCAATAATATATATTTTATTTAGAGCTACAGACTTGGGGGGTTATTTTTCAAAGTCCGAATTTCTCTCAATGTTTTCTGTAAAAAACTCTGACCAAATCCACACAGGTTTTTTGTGCTTATTTATTAATACACTTTCCCGTAAATTTTGTTTGCGGAAAAAAAATTGACAAAATCGTGAAAAATCCGATTTTCACGATTTTTTGGGATTTTTCACCCAAAAACTCCAAATTTTGCCAAAACTTCGGAGTATTGCCAAAAACTCAGTGCACATCAAAAAATCATTGGGACTTCTCCCATTGACTTATAAGCAACCTCGACAAGTCTGAGATGCCTGATTTTCAGATTCAGACTTTTCCATACTCTGGGTTTAATAAATTCCGAAAAATTCGTAATTTTTTTAAAAGACCGATTTTTTAAAAAAAATTTTTTTGTGATTTTTGCATTTGGAGTTTAGTAAATAACCCCCTAAGTCTGTAGCTCTAAGTAAAATTATTTAATTTTAAACAGACCTGTGAGTGCGGATCTCTTTGAACTAGGAATTGATAATTATATGGTTTCTGCACCCAGGCACATGGACTATTTATCGAGAGTGCCGGCATCATGGGGATATATATTATGTTTCTACTTGTAATGTACCTAAAGCAAAAAAAACTGTTGCCAGAAAGAACTATTATCTGCATTACATTGAGTGTAGACAACTTTTTGCTAATATTTTTTTGAAAACCTTGAATAAAAAAAAAAAGCTTGTATTCAGTGAGTAAATGTACAGTATATGCCCTCCTGAAAAGTGCTATTGTTTTGGGTTATCACCAAGTGTTTATATACATAATGGAACAAGGTGCACACACAATGGCCTCACTGTTGCCTTTACTTACTGTAAATAAGAAATAAGGGAAAGAAAGCAACACAAATGCAAACATAACATTTATATCTAGAAACAAAGGGTAACATTGAGCAATGGCAATTAGTTCACAAGGGCCATAAGAAATATTTGAACTTGTGCTTCATTCTGTGGAAGAATGTCCTGTTTGTCGGACAGTAATGCAGTTTTGGCATTTTACATAATTGGACTAAATCACGTGATGTATTAAAACACAGTAATAAAATTCTTTAATTAATTACCAAGATTCTAATAAACTCACCTAATGGACTGAAATCCTACTTCCATATGAGAGATATAACATTGAGCTGGGCACTGGGGTAATTTTAATGGTATGATCCATTGCTGACAAAACGGAATGATGGTCTGATGGTGTAGCCATTTCTTAAAGGAGAAGCAAACCCAAACGTTAAAAAAACCCTAGCCCCTACCCTACATAGACCCCCCCTCCCTCCTTCCCCCAGCGTTACCCCGGGGAAATGCCTCTAACTCTTTACTTACTCCTCGGTACATATTCAGGCATCAGAGTTCACGGGCGCAATCTTCAGCCACTTCAGTAATCTTCGGAATGAGACCGGCTCTTCAGCAATATTTGTGAGTTTCGGTACATTCGCAGTTGTCGCGAAACTTGCTCCAACTGCGCATGCGCCGCTCCGCCGGTCTCATTCTGAAGATTACCAAAAAGAAGAAGATGGCGCCCGTGAACGCCGCTGGACAGAATCTGCATGGAGGGGTAAGTAAAGACTTTAGGGGCATTTGCCCGGGGTAACACTTAGGCTGGGGGAGGAAGGAGGGGGGTCTATGTAGGGTAGGGGGTTAGGGGTTTTTTAACTTTTGGGTTTGCTTCTCCTTTAATACAAAGAATCAGCTCCAGAAACTTCTGGTGAGAATCAGAATTTGCCACTCTGAATGAAACATTAACAACTGATGACCTGATTTTATTAAATATGTTGTTTTCGACATTTTGGACCGCCTTTGGGAACTTTATCAAGAATAGGTTTTATTGTATGCATGTGAAACCCCCATATATAATTTAAGGCACGTAAATGTTTGCCCAGGAGCAATAACCCATATCATCTCATTTTAATCAAGTGACCAGTAAATTGTACCTTTTCATTGGTTGCTATGGGTTACTGCTCCAGAGCAAACGTTGTGCCTTTTATTACATAACCCCTTGTAATAAAGTAAATGAGTCCCGCGTCCACATTCCAAAATGTCTAAATCTCTATTGGTCAGTTTATCAGCACAGGCAGTCATCGGATCAAATGGCATTAGCCCAGTAAGCAATTGCAAATTGTCTCAGAATATCATTCTCTACATCATACTAAAAGTTAAATGGACAGTGAACAACCCCTTTAAAGGAACATTAACACCAAAAAATGAGTTTTTTTGAATTGTAATGAAAATATCATGTATTGTTGCCCTGCACTGGTAAAACTGATGTGTTTGCTTCAGAAACACTACTATAGTTCATATAAACAAGCTGCTGTGGAGCAATGGCAGAAATTGAAAAAAAAGCTATATTGCACAGGTTAAATAGTGGATAACAGATAACACCATTATGTTCTACAGAGTTATCTGCTGTGTATCCTGAGCCTTTTCTCCTTAAAATGGCTGCCCCCATTGCTACACAGAAACTTCTTTATATAAACAAATTTAGTGTTCTGTAGCAAACACAGCAGTTTTACCAGTGCAGGGCAATGCTGCATTCTATTTTTATTACAGTAAAACTTTTATGTTTTGATGTTACTATTCCTTTAAGCAGAATGCGGAACCTTGTGCCTTATTCTGGTATCTTTGGAATGCTGTATAGAAGAAACAACAGGAGTGGCTCTAGCTGAGGACAAGCAGGTGACAAGTTAAGTGTCACTTATACTGAGCAAAATGGGGCAGATCAGATTTTGCTGATAGGACTGTTACAAAAGGGAAATTAATATCAATTGTACTGCCCTCTTAGTAATATTAGACCAACATTTTTCAGTAAAGTTAGCCTTTCCACATATGATCTGGATTATTTACTTTATATGGAATGGAATGTGATGTATTTATTACCTGCAATAGCTTTAATATGCAAATAATGGCGAACCTCTGAAATGACAGTTGCTCCATGATTCTAATTCAGGTGTAGTGTTATTGGTACCTGATTGTTTTCCACATAACTGAACGCTACAGACAGGGGCCGGGTCTTGGTTTTATGATGGATTGCGATTATAGGCAACAGATCGTGCAGGTCCTGGAAGAACCTCTTCTCTTGAGCACAGAATAGCAGAACTGTATGGAAAAAGCAATGCCTGCCTTCTAGGGCTGTGATTCCCCACCAGTAACTCGTGAGCAACATGAACCCCTTGAATGTTGCTCCCAGTGGCCTCAAAGCAGGGGCTTATTTTTGAATTCCTGCCTTGGAGGCAGGTTTTGGTTGCATAAAAACCATGTGTACTGCCAAAGAGAGCCTCCTGTAGGCTGCCAGTCCAGATAGGGTCTACCAAATCACTAGCCAATCACAGCCCATATTTGGCACCCCAGGAACTTTTTTCATGCTTGTGTTGCTCCCCAATTGTTTTTACAATTGAATGTGGCTCACAAGTCTTTTTCTAAAGAATCAATAGACTTCAGTAGTCACACGTGTGATATGTTAGACAGAAACGTGTCCGGTACAATACAGGTAAAACACATTTGGGGTAGCTCTTCTCCATGTATTATGTGTTAGTGAGCAGAGAAGTCAATGACTGGGACTAAGCAGTTGCTAGCTATTAATTCACTGGGAATGTACATCAATAGTGAGCAATGAGATTTTGTTTTCACTGGTGTACAATGGTTTTCAGTGAAATACACATTTTAGCTATGGTTTCCTCTTAACTAAAGTGCATTCTGGTGTCATATTCAACCAGTTTTTCCAGCTGTACAACAATGCGGTCAGCCATGGCTTAGATTTCCTTGTTTCACATTGTCTTGTCATGGCAGCAACGTTAACCCCTTCATACAAATACCAATACTGAACATTCAGCTCTACCAATTACGGCCAAGAACTTTTGATTTTGGTTTAGCAGATGCCTCACTTGTTCAATGCTGGAAATGCAAACTTTGAGCTATTTTTAAAGACACGTTCAATTGGAAAAGATTAATGGCTTTTACAAATGGTGCTCTTAACGAATGTAATAATCTCTCCTACAGATTGCTGAAGGCATGGCTTACATAGAAAAAAAGAACTACATCCACCGAGATCTTAGAGCCGCTAATGTGCTTGTTTCAGAGTCCTTAATGTGCAAAATAGCTGACTTTGGTCTTGCACGAGTAATTGAAGATAATGAGTACACCGCAAGGGAAGGTATGTGCTCTGCTTTCTAATGTGCCGTAAAACAGATAAATGGGAAGATCTGTTCCAGCAATCGAGGGTTCTCTTTTATTACCCTACCAAATTACATCCATTATTTACAATAAGATGCCTGGCTGTTAACAGATACTGAAGATGGCTATAATAATAAACTGTGACTCCCTAAAAAATGTCATTGCCTAGATCCCCATATTTATAACCCTGTAAGAAGCGCAATGATCTGCAAAATAATATAATAGTCTTGAGGCAATAAAAGGAATTTAAAAAAAAAAAAAAGTCTCAGTTCATATAAATAAATCTTAACGAATCCACGCATGCATATGGGCTTAGGTAACAAGAGGAAGTACCGCTGGGTCCACCATAGAACCTCACCCCAGGGCCTTGGCAAATACAGAAGACCCCCCACTGTAGCTGTTTCCCACCCTCTGCTTTGTACCGGAAAACAAAATATGGGCCTAAAGCAAAAACATGTGCGACGTGTAGTTCAAGCCACACCCCATATAGCACTTACTTTAGCTATTATCACCCAGATGTTACAGTAAGATCACTTCAGAAAATAAACAATCCATTAACCCTAGGCATGATCGTAGGATCAGTACAGAAAATGGATAATGAGCATATAAACCCCAGACATGCCAGTAGGATCACAACCGAAATAGTCAATCAGTACTACATTAACCCCAGTCATGCCAGTAAGAGCTCTGCATAAATGGATTATGAGCATATTAATATCTAGGGTTTAATTATTTTGTGTGGCCATGTTTAGCAAAATGATTTGCATATATATATATATATATATATATATATATATATATATATATATATATATATATATATAATGTCGTTCCTTTAACAGGAACAGTGTTTCTGGTAGGTTTCCTGGTCCTTTGTTGTATAAATCCAGGCAAGAACATTTAAATGGATACTATTGGTATTTCTTACCCTACATTTTAACATTTTAACCCAATCGTGTGATTAGCCACAATTTGCGAAACTCTTGCAATAATTTTAGATTTTTTTACCCAAAAAGTCGCTCACATCAAAATCACCACGCATCAACACTATTCAGACGCCCATTGACTTTAACGTTGGCATCAAAATTGACACAAGCGACTTTTCAGGACGCACATCCAAAATTTATGCAGGCGTGAATTTTCGAGTTTCACAATTTTTTAGCTGGAGAAATTTGCCCGTCGCTACGCAATAGTTTCTATACAAACTGTAGTCCTATCAGTGCTCTGGTTCCTTTTGTCAATCCATGAAGTTATTTAGGGTGGGGAGCTAGTGGAGCAGCTCTCATGTTACAGTTGTTGCAAAGACACAATAAAAGCAATATGAACGCCCTTCCACAAAACTCCAGGAAGGAATGTGACCAGTTAATGGAGCCTGAAATTGTCTCTAACTCAATCTTGGGCTCTGCAAAAACTGGTTTAGCACCCCAGCATTGTAAGGTACTATAGAATGAATGGAAACATGATTCCGTCTGTTAGCTGAACAAACACAGCTCTAAAGTCAGCAAGGGCATGTTGGCTAACCTATTGTTTATAAAAGGTGAAGTCACCATCATGGAGCAGAATAAAGGGCAATTCCAACTGTTACATGACGTACAAACTGTTAATGAGGCACGTTAGTGAACTTTAACCCAACTCTACGGTAATTGCAAGCTCTCTGTTTATAGTCCTTTAAGTGACAATACACAAATACAGAATGTTCCTTACACTAATGCTGCTGCAGATTTAATGCTAATTGTGTAGATCTCAAAGACTGAACATGATGTCATGCCTCTATATAATGATTGTCACTCCTCGCTTTTCTTTCGAAGGTGCTAAATTCCCTATTAAGTGGACTGCGCCAGAGGCAATTAACTTCGGCTCGTTCACAATAAAATCCGACGTGTGGTCCTTTGGCGTTCTGCTGTATGAAATAATAACCTTTGGAAAGATTCCTTATCCAGGTAAATGGAAACTCTTTGGTGAATAGATTGATGGATTTCTATTTTGCAAACACATTTTTGCAAATGCGTTTGTATATGTAGACATTATACAGGTATGGGATCCATTATCCAGATTCCAGAAACCTGTTATCCAGAAAGTTACTAATTATGGGAAGGCCATCTCCAATAGACTCCATTTTAATGAAATAATTCTAATTTTTAAAAATGATTTCCTTTTTCTCTGTAATAATAAAACAGTAGCTTGTACTTGATCCAAACTAAGATCCTTATTGGAAGCAAAACAGTCCCATTGGGTTTATTTAATATTTACGTGATGTTTTAGTAGACAAGTTATAGACCCCTTATCTGGAAAACCCCAGGCCTCAAGCATTCTGGATAACAGGTCCCATACCTGAATAGGGATTTTCTAAAATATGAGAATATTAAAGTCAAACAGCCAATCTGTCAGTGTCACAGACACTTTTAGTAGTTACAGATATTTCAAATATTTAGATCAAAAGAGTGTATAACCTATCAAATGACAAAAAGGTGCATCCTAGTGACACATGGTTGGTCCCCATACTCTGCCCTCCTTATGCATTTTGTGCCATTGGGCTCTTCATCATGTGACTTACATGAAACATGGCTTTTTTCTGTCATTGAAATGCTTTATTGAGGATTATTGGAAGTCACCAAGGAGTTCCATGACCATATAAAGACACAAGGCCGCAGGATTAAATGAGAGGAATGGTCGAGCATATTTTAAAGCAAAAGTAGACAGCACAAGTAGTAGGAAATAATTCAAAAACAGGATTATGCAGTATTAAACATAGATTGTCCATGCACCCTCTGCAATGCCTCCCAAACCTTGTGTAAAGGTTTATTGTCAGACTGCAACACTTTGGGGCATGTTTACTAACATTGGAGATAAATATCTGGAGAGATTTCTGGAGATGTTGCCCATAGCAACCAATCAGATCTTTGCTTTTGTCTTCTAACTTGGCTGTGGCTGTTTAAATCTAATTGCTGATTGGTTGCCGTGGGCAACATCTCCAGAAATCTCTCCAGATATTTATCTCCAATGTTAGTAAACATGCCCCTTTATTTGGTTCATACATACGCAGCCTATTTTGGGAATGGGATTAAACTTCATTATTGAGTAAGCGATAAAGAGAGAGTTAAATCCTGAAACATGTTAGGGCTCCAGGTAGGCTACGGCTGCCTAAGGCAGGCAGTAAGGACAGGGCTACCATGGCCCTCTGAGCCCACTAGTAGTAAAGGTGGCCATTTAGTCCTTTAGACCGACGGGTCTCCCCGATTGATATCTGGCCAAAAATCGGCCAGATATCGATCAGGCAGGTTCGCAGTCCTACAACCCGTCTGCGCCCATTGCCATCTTTTTAAGGGACGAACGATCGGATTGACCAGATTTTGCCCTACCGCTGGTGGTCATATAAGGGAAAGATCCTCGCCAAAGGAGCGGATCTTATAGCGTATGGCCATCTTTAGGCAATTGGCAGAAATACATTTATTGCTATTGTTGCCTTTTAGCAAGGTAAAGAAACAGCTAATAATTGTGAGGGTAATTGAGTGGCCATGTGAGCGTTGGTGGCAGTTTAATTTTTGTCAGTGTCTTTTCTACAGGCATTGACTGATAAAGCTATGAGTTGGCTTTTGTTCAGAGCAAAGGCCTAATGGCTTTCTTTTGTTCCCATAGGAATGAGCAATTCAGATGTTATGTCCGCCCTGCAGCGTGGTTATCGTATGCCCCGCATGGAAAACTGTCCTGAAGAACTGTACGACATCATGAAACAGTGCTGGAAGGAGAAAGCAGAGGAACGGCCAACGTTTGATTATTTACAAAGTGTTCTGGATGATTTCTACACAGCGACAGAAACTCAATATCAACAACAGCCTTAGAGCAGGACACACGTTTCCTTGTTATTCTATAGGAAAACAGACTGAACTGGTTATTCCATTCATGTTTTGTCTCTCACAACCTGGAAACTTTGAACATGCTGAAAAGACAGAATAATACATTCTCACCCCTTTGCATCGCGGCCTATTTACTGGCGTTGCTTGTGCAGAGCTGGTGTCATAATCTTGAGCATATGGAAATAAATAGGCAACACAAAAAGCATCATATCGAACATGAGTGGAGTTTATCATACACATAAATCTTTTGATGATCCCAACCATCCTCACAGAATCAGTTTAAGCTTTGCCCAAGCCCATGTGTATAGTGTCATGGCATAGTCTTGCTTACACTTACCAACTCTCACACCCCCAAATGCCGTGCAACGTTGGTTCACCCGTGTATGTATGTGGGAACGGTAGTATTTATAAAACTCAATGCCACATGAAGCTGTTCAACAATGCGTTTAAGGTTGAATTAGAGAGTCACTGTTTAGTATTTCATTCACAAAAAATAGCTTTACAGATATTCAGCGTATTTATATGTAGCCACTGATTTAGAGTAAGGTTCACATAAAGAAGCTGTGTTAGAAGTGTAGTCGTTGTTATGTCAGGCATGGGCGAGATGCAACACTTGCACACCTCCAGCTGCTGTGGCAACAACAACTGTTATTAGCAAGCTGTGGTCTAGCAGAGAATCATGGGACCACAACACTTGACGAGGTTTGACTTGGACATCCTCTGTAAAGAATGGGGCAAATGCTATTGTGTGATCATGGGCGGGTCATATACATTATACATTGTTACCAAAATGTGTTAATTGACTGCAGTTCTGTGATTCTTTAGCATAATAATGGTTTTATCATGCTCAGGATGTTCTGCCAATGAAGGCTGACGTGGTAAGCAAAGTGGAAAAACTGAATGTGAAATATTCCTTTAAGTGCACTTGTACCATGATCTTAGACTTCTTGCTGACTGTCAAGTCATCAAAAAATAACATTTATATTTGTATATTTGTGTAGACTATAGTATACAGCCCTCTATAAGACAACAGAAAACAACAAAAAAATGGAAATCAAGAGGTTATGGGAAATAAAATCATTAGACAAGTTTTTCCCAGTCCAACAATTGTAGTTAGGGTGAAGCAGGGCCAGGCCAAGGGGTAGGCAGAGTAGGCACGTGCCTGAGGCGCAAAGCTGGAGGGCGCCAGGCACGTACCTGCTCTGTCGCCTACCCCATTGTCCGGTCGCATCTTTCCCTGTGTAATTGCGCTTGTGCACATGGCAATTAGCGATTCCGCGCATGCGTTCACAATGATGTCAACTCGCGCATGTGTGTAGAAGTAACAATTCGCGCATGTGTGTAGAAGTAACAATTCGCGCATGCGCGCGCTCAGCCGGCCTCGGGCCGGGAAAGTTGCCTAGGGCGCCTGTCGGGTCTGGCCTGACTCGGGCTGAAGATACACAGAGCCACTAGTAGCAGCTACGCGCTGTGCCAAAAAATACCCTGCTATAGACAATACTGAGAATTGCCTCTGCTAAAACACACATTGGGGTTATTTATCAAAGCTCGAGTTTATTTTTCCACGACCATTTTGAGTTTTCAAGGGTATTTTTCAGTCAAAAATAGATTTTTCAGGTTAAAGAAGCTGGAAATAGCCCAAATCTGAAAATACACCAGCAAAAACCTGTTGAGGTCATGTAGGAGTCAATGGCAGAAGTCCCTAAAACCATTTGAAGATGTTAATAGTCTTCATGAGGGTCAAGGTTTTTTGGTGGGTTTCACACAAAAACTCAATCAATTCAAGCAATTTGAGTTTTTCACCCTGACTACACTGATTCCAGTTTTTTTACATTCGACTTTTATCTTAAATTGAAAACCATTTGAGTTGTGAGTTCATTCGATGTCCAAAAAGCTCTAATTATCACTATTGCCTGTTTTGTAGCTATGACAACTAGCTGCTACTAGTAGCCCTGTGCATCTTAGGGTAGTGATAGACGGGAGATTAGTAGCCCAGTGACAAATCTTCCCTACTTCGGATGACTAATGCCTTCCCGCTGGAAGGGATGGCACACATTTTCGAAGTCACTCGAAGTTGCCTCATGAGGAAACTTTGGGGGACTTCGTAAATCCGAAGCGATTCATATGATATAAATCTGATGATTAGTACAGCCAGGGCAGAAGCAGATAATTGAACCACAAATAGTGCCAAAAGTAGGCCACACTCTTAAGCTACTGTCAGAACTGGTGGTTTCTCTTCCGGTACAAAGATATTGGCGCATTTTTAGGCCTTAGATGCCTGTACTATTGTTGACAGGTGGTTTCCATTACTCTGTGCCAATTATGATGTTAGCTTTTAATCTTATTAAAGATATAACTAGAGAGTTTACAAATATCTGCTGTGCCATCCCCAGAACCCAAATATCCCAATGGCATATTTTTGGGGCTATGGCAGCCCCAATGATAGAGTGCTTTGGAAATTGAGGTGCTTCCCAGTCCCTCTGAGGAAAGTGGGGAGCAACCCAAGTCTGGTTGCTCCTTGACACTCATGTAGGCTGTAGCCTGTTATCCACAACACACTGGACCTGGGATTTTATAGATAACAGATCTTTAGAAAATCAAGTAAACCCAATAGGCTGGTTTTGCCTCCAATAATGATTAATTATGTCTTAATTTGGATCAAATACAAGGTACTGTTTTATTATTACAGAGAAAATACATTTTCAAAAATTGTAATTATTTAAGTGGAGTCTATGGGTGACAGTCATTCCGTTATTCAGAGCATGAGTAACTGATGATGTGTGATGATGCAGAGAGACCCCAGGCAAGATGCAATTCATTAAACACAACAATGGTCACTCTTAAGGGAAAGTATATAGTGAATAAAGTACCCCCTCTTGTAAAATATAAGGATATTATAAGTTACCGAGGAGTTTCATGACCATATAAAAACACGAGGCCGAAGGCAGACAGGTCATGGAACTCCAAGGTAACTTCTAATATCCTCATATTTTACAACTGGGGGTACTTCATTTATTATAATACACAAATTTCAATGAGTCATGTGACAAATGACATCAGAACTCACCGTTTATAACTGATGACATCAGAACTCGCCGTTTATAAGGATATAATTTACAAGATATTCATGGCTTTTGTGTATTATATCTAAATAAAGTACTTTGCAAACAGCAGCATTGAAAGAGCCTGTAAAGGTCCGATACAATCATGATGATAAATTGTAGAACTGATATTTTAATTGTATATGGTGCTCGTGCAGCCACATTGGTTCAGAAGTAATGTACAGTATATGACCTCTGCAAAGCAAGTGAAAAACACTGTTGGGCAGGTCCTGCAGGTGTACAATCATTCATATCACACATTTCAACTAAAAGCCTGGTTCTACATATATTCATGGGTTAAACCCAGTATCTGCTTTTATTGACACGTTAGAGCCCCAATGGGAGCAGTCTCAGCCGCATCATTCTCACTGTCAGAAAACAAATGTACATAATATTTCCCAATGTTATTCCTTAGCTTGAATTTCTAAACTCTGCTGAAATAATGAACTTCTGGTGTGTAATTCCTCCTTTTATGTTTTGATCCTTCTAAACACTGTAATTTAGTCTGATTTAATTAAAAATATTTAAGATGTGACAAAAGTGTATATTTTATGTGTGTTGTTATATCTGGTCTATACCTGGGAAGTGCTAATCTCCGGTGAGGTTTTTGCTCTTACTAGCTCATACAGTTATTTACATTTTTAATACTGACTGGTACATACATTTATGGGTTGTATCCTTTAAATTTGATAATCTGTTAGGTTTAGCTCAATTATTTTTTTTTATCTCTTGCACCCACTTACTGCCAGGCACAAAATTCCAGAGGAGCAAAGGTTTGCATCTGTCTGTGATGGGTGAAAATATTGTGAGTGGACTGTCTATTTCTCTTTCCCCATTTGTTTGCAGTTAAAGGTCTCTCATCTAAGAACCCCTCTAATTCAAGGGGTTGTTCACCTTTACATTAACTTTTAGTATGATGTGGAGAGTGATATTCTGAGACAATTTACAACTGGTTTTCATTATTTGTGATTTTATTGTGGAGTTTAGCTTTTTATTCAGCAGCCATCAAGTTAATCAGGGTTGTAAAAACCCTAGCAACCATATACAGATTTAAATATGAGACTGGAATATGAATAAGGGAGGCCTGGATAGAAAGATAAGTAATAATGAATGTGTAGCCTTGCAGATCATTGTTTTTTTAGATGGGGTCCAATTTGAAATCTGGAGTCAGACAACCACAAATCAGGCAAATAATTCAAACACTAAAAAAAAAAAATTGAAGGCCAACTGAAAAGTTGTTTAGAATTGGCCATTCTGTATCATACTAAAAGTTCACCTTTTAACTTAATGTATGGTATGTGATAGAATGGCCAATTCCAAGCATGTATAGTTTAAAATTATTTGCCTTCTTCTGACTTTTTCCAGCTTTCAAATGTGGGTCACCGACCCCCTCTAAAAAGCAAATGCTCTGTAAGGCTACAAATTAATGGTTACTGCTACTTTATATTATTTTTCTTACCTAGCCTAACAGTCTCTTATTTAAATCAGTGCATAGTTGCTAGGGTAATTTGGGTCCTAGCAACCAGATTGCAAACTGTTGAATAAAAAGCTAAATAACTCAAAAACCACATAAAAAAAATAGAAAACAAAACAATTGCAACTTGTCTCAGAATATACTAAAAGTTAATTTAAAGGTGAACCCCTTTAAGGCGATACAACCCTTTAAGGGTTCACCATGCTGCAAGGAGCTGGATCTCAAATAATACGAACAAAAGAAGGGGATGATACCATAGGCTAGACTATTGAATCCCTTTAACACTAATTTATTGCTGCATAAAATGCTTGCACTGGATTAATAAAAATTTTGTTTTATTTAGATCATAGCCACAAAGAATTTAGGGTTACCAACCCTGGCGAAGCAAATCTCTTGTTGTACGTCAGACTGAATGGAGCTCATTGTTCCTTTATAGATCATCTTAGCAGAAGTAAGGTGATGCTAATGTTGTGCTGTTATATAGAGCATAATGTAAACCCTAATGTAATTTAATTGTATATAATCTTGGCTCCATGTAACTGCCCATAAGGGGGTACAACTTGTGGTTGATAGAGAAACATTGAGTCAAAGCAGCAGCAGAGGAGGCTTATGGCAGATCCCAGAACATCTGTTTATTGTAAAATATTAGAATATAGGAACCCTTTATGAAGGATTCTTTACATAGAGCATCTGCAATAAAGTGGACATAAGCCGTGCTATCACCTACTGAGCAGGAACACAATGAAGAGTTTAGTTGGGACAGGGCAATCAAACAGCAACTCATCAATAAACATATAAAGCCTGGTTTTATTTACTTACAGAAAATAAATACGAATATATATACACAAATATTTAAAACATCATTTTTAGGTTTCCTCATCTGCGAGGCAGAAGTGGCCGTTTTCTAGAAGTACCAGACACTTCCTCAGGTTTCTCTTGAGACTTACTGGTGGTTCTCTTAGGTGTGCCAGCCATAGTGCTTCTAATATTAGAGAACAGACCTTTTTTAGGTTTTGGTTCGCAGACTTCCACGGAGGACAAGTGTTTGCGACTTTGATCGAGTTCAGTCTGCAGTTCAGTTACCGAAGCCTCAAGCTGAATTGCGCGTTCGGCCAAGCTCTGGAGACCTTTCACTTCCTGCTCCTTTGGGAAAAGTTGCTCACAATGAAAAGTTTGCACTGCTGATACTTATTCAGTTGTAAACCCCACTAAACAGTAATTTTACAACCAAGCCCCCCCATTTTCTATGGATTTAGAACAGTGATCCCCAACCAGTGGCTCATGAGAAGCATTCACCAACCCCTTGGATGTCAGTCCCAGTGGCCTCAAAGCAGGTGATTATTTTTGAGTTCCTGACTTGGAGGCAAGTTTTGGTTGCATAAAAACCAGATGTACTGCCAAACAGAACTTACTGGAGGCTGCCAGTACACACAGGGGGCTACCAAATGGCCAATCACAGCCCTTTTTGGTACATCCCCAGGAACTTGCACGCTTGCGTTGCTCCTCAACTCTTTTTACATCTAAAAGTGGCTCATGGGTAAAAAAGGTTGGGGAACCCCGATTTAGAGAATTGGCCTTTACAACATTCAAAAACAATGTCCATTGTCAGACAATACATATTAGAATGGAAATAATTTCCATGGGGCATTTTTAAAGCTGAGCAACATATTGATACCAGAACAAACAATCAGTGAAAGGAGGCAAGGATAACAGACAAACAACTTTCAATTGCAATTAGATTACAAACCACTTTTAAAATCACTGAACGGTTATTTATCTGTACCCAAAAGTTGGATAGAATATACATCTTCGTTGTGCATAAAACCATATTATACAGACACATTCACACTAGAGTTTGGTTTTATTTTTAATTTAAAAAAAAAAATGTAGTTCATGTGCCTACAGTGTCTGGTTGTGGTCACCCCCCCTTGATCGGAAACGTGGTTTTCCTTTGCCTTTACACACAGGAAGTGAGATGGACATCCACATGCAAGTTCTAGTAACATTACACAGCCAGTGCCACCAACATATGCAATGGTTTATGTGCATATAATGGAACTGCTTGATACTGGTGTACTGCAATAAAGCAAAAGCACTTTGTAATACACATGAAATTGGTTTAGATTATACATAATGAACTTGCTTTTGTGCATAGTAGGGGGTCTATCTATACACTGGGTGGGTTTGGCTGTGTGTGTGTTCAAAAACGTTGTATAAACTACTAATTGAGAAATAAATTAGCATTTTTGTAGTTTGGAGTAGAAAGATATAATTCCAGATTTTAAATTCATTGAAATGTTACCGACGCTTTTACATCTAAAGGGTTAGACAGAAACTTGTGCCCCGACTATAAATTGCTAATCCCTATGAATATGATAATTCCCCAATGGGTCACCTACAAGAGGTGTGAAATGAAGATTGCCTGAACCAAAGCAAGTTATTTTAGAATTGTTCTGACACATGGGGAAGAGTTATACTGAGCTTTTTCAAGTGTGAGTTAAAAACTTTACATATAAAACTCTTTTTTTTCCAGTTTACTCGTTTTGTTTCATTCTACATATCCCCAAATAAAAACAGCTTTAAAGTAATTTTATAACATACCTTTATTTTAAGGTGCTGCTTCAGGAGCTGGTTTTCGTCATTCAGTTTTATTGCAGTTAAAGCAGCTTCGTCTTTAATACCCTGAACCTGAGTCTTCAGAGTGGCAATGATCTGGCATATAAATGGCGGAGGTTAGCAAGCAAAACAAACCTTGAATGGCCACATCTATCACTATATAGTATCTGTGCTCGCAAAACTGAAGTGGCAGAGGGAGGAAATGGAATTACCTTCTCCTTGTCCTGGCATCGCTTTGTTAATGCTTCTACCGCACCTGAAAAATAAAAATGAATGTATGAATGTCTTAAGACTACTGATCCACAATCCGTGGCTCACGAGTAACATGTTGCTCACCAATTCCTTGGATGTTGCTCCCAGTGGCCTCAAAGCAGTTTCTTATTTTTGAATTCCAGGCTTGAAGGCAAGTTTTGATTGCATAAAAAACAGGTGTACTGCTAAACAGAGACTGCTGGTTCACATTGGGGCTACCAAATGACCAATCACAGCCCTTATTTGGCCTCCCCAGATACATTTTCATGCTTGTGTTTCTCTCCTTTTTTTTTTTTTTTTTTTTTTTTTTTTTTTAAATCATCTGAATGTTGCTCATGGGTAAAAAAAAAAAAAAGTTGAGGACCCCTGTCTTAGAATAATACAACACTAAGGAATATGGTAGATTTTGAATTATATTTGCGGATCCAATGATTACGTATTGGTTTGTACTTCTTTGTGCTCTATAATAATAACAATGATTTGGAATCAGGAGGCGCACACAGACTTCCGTCTGGGCTATCATCACCATAGCAATCGAAAAGGATAACCCCCTTTGTCAGGTGCAATTACAGCAGATGAAGGTGTTACCTAAAGCTTTGTGCCATTACTTCCTGCTGCAGTGTACCCATCTTGCTTTTGTGTTATTGGTTTGTATTCTGTGCATTGCCAACTATGGAACTAGTGGCCACTACAAAAGCTGTGCCTCCGGTTTACTGAAAGTATAAATAATATACTGTAGTAGTCCAGTGGTGTCTACAGGGTTAAGAATTCTGTATCAGATACACAGTGTTGAGTTGCAGTCAGGTTAAATATTGATTTGAGGTTTAGCCTTACCCAACCCACCAGCTGGCAGGCTGAAATGGCCATAGATTAGTGTTCTGTGAGATGACCTCAATAAATTAATTTAGCTTATGAAGTGCCAAGAAGAAAGCCCAGCTATCAATAACGTAAATTGGCACATAGTGATAACACCATTAAATGCATGTTTTTGTATACAGGGAGCCAATGGAATTATATATATTACAACTCCTCTTTTTACCATAGTAAATATCTTCTGATAAACTTTAGAAATCAACAGAAGCCTTACCTTGGCTTCCTTCCTCTTCACCTGATGGGTTTCTAAGGCCAAGTGCAATCTCTAACTCTTGAATTCGCTGCTCCTTTTCCTGTAAAGAGACTTCACTATCAGAGGCACAGCTTTGCCAATGATCACAGTCTATGAGAAACCAACCTAAGTGAACTAGCAACAGTTTTAGTTGTTTACAGTAGTGACATGCTTCAGTGACACTTAGGTTTGATTATTATTACCTGTAAACACCATCTTAAACAAATACAAAAATCAGACCAGTTTTAGAGTACCCCATTTATATGGATTTTTCCCCCCAACCTTCCTCCACTGCCAGGCACCGATACTTGGACCCACTTGCCTCAACTTTTTCTTGTTCAGCTTGGAATTCTTCCAGTGGGACATAATCATCTTCAAGGTCTTCCATTGCCTGACGATAGGCATGATTCTTTATTGCTTTCTTGTACATTTCCAGTCTGCTCTCAAGTTGTTCCTCATGAGTTTCCTTCAGATCCTCAAAACGTTTACTGTATTTTTCAGCAATCATTGAAAAAAAATTAACAGAAAATTTTAAGAGTTCATAAGAGAGAACTATTGAATGTTTGGGATTTTTGGAAACAGCCACCATACCTCCATGTTTCATCAAGATCAACCATCTGCTGATACATCGCTTCACCCATTTCTTTTCGGATCTGCAGTTCAAGAACTAGTTTGCTTTGCCGTTCCCCAAGCAGTTTGTCTCTAAGCTCTTCTATCTTTCTCAACAGATCCTTTAAAAAAAAATTCAAGCCTTAAGCACAAATGGATTTATGGATTTCATAAAAAAAAAAGACCATAAGGGCAACATTTGTTTAAACTGGTTTCTATATTGCTTTTTGGGTAAAAGAACTCCTTAAACATAAGACAGGGATTGACAGTCCATACAGGTTCCCCAGAGTAAAAGCTATCGTGTGTGATTTGCATTCACAGTTACTAAATACAATTTAGATTTGTTTTATTGCGAACTGTGTATGTTTTATTTTTCCTAGTGGAAATCCCCTGAGGTGTGCTCCTCCGTGTTCCCTAGGTTAAGGCACTGCAAATCCCAGTTCTTTTCATACACAAAAGGGACTCGGGCCCTGGATTGTCAATGGTTAATTACTATTTAAAGAGACAGTAAACACATAAGTTATAATGTCTTAGATGCTAAAGGGGCAATGCAGATATTCAAGGCCTATTCAATTCCTATACAGTCACTTCTTTGATGTGCAATCAAGATTTTCAACACAGACTTTATTTTACCCTTTATATAATATATCAGCAATTTTATGTTAACACACAATGCATTAGGGTCCCATGTCTTTAATGCATATGAAATTCAGCTGTGTTAAGAATACTGTGATTTTTTGTATATACCAAGAATAGTTTTAAAGATTGTACAGATTAAAATGACAATGTAGTTTAAATTTATATGAAATTGGGTATTTGTCCATGTCCGAGTACACGAACGGCTATCCATCCAGCCAAGGGTCTCCCCACCAATCATAACCAAGTGAACTGGGAATATATTACAAGACCTCTTACCTCTGGATTCATGGTGATGTCCAGCTCCTCATCTTCATCGTCAGAAAGAAGTTCCTCAACAGAAATATTTGGATCGATTTCTGTGATTACCTTTCCATCTTTCCCCACCATTCTTGGGCCCATAAATTCAAAGTTCCTGGGTTGAATGGACTGAACAACCTTAAATAAGCAAACATTGTCTTTGAACCAATTATTGTTGTAAGTATTTAAAAAAGTATAAAAAAAAAGAGCCAATAAGCAAGTGAAGGGATACTGAGAAACATCCACGGACACTGCATTTGACCCTTTGCTATTTCTACAGTTTATTTAAATGTGGCCCCCCGTTTTCCCCAAGCACATAAGTGCAGGTTGGGGGTATTTCATGTCACAACGCAAAGTCAACAAGAATAGAGAAAAACGTTTCAACTATGCCTGGACTAAGCTCACAAACTTTACTCCATTGTAGCATTTTTTCTGTCCACTCCACCCTTCGTTTTGCTAAAAACCACACATTACAGTCATGCCGACAGGAACAAAACTTACTTGTTTTGCTACAGCTGAAAACTTCATGACGTGCAGGGTCTCGTCATACGTTGAAGCACACTGATTTATATTCACAATCATGCACGCTTTGCCCTTGCCACAGAAGAAGGGCTGGAAGAGCCTAGTCAGCTTGCTTTCCCTGAATGGGACATAGCTGGCCTTTCTGTAAAGGAAGAAAATTGGACACAAAAATAATGCACTAAGAATCCTTAATGGCAGTGGCGTAACTAGATATTAATGGGCCCCACAGCAAATTATTTTTCAGGCCCCCAAAATGTTTAGAAGTGGTCTTGTTTTACCAAAATGTATTGAAACTGTACATGAATTAGGACCTTGTGGCCCCCCTGCTTCTTCTATAGTAAAGCCCCTGCTTACTGGTCTGTGCTGGGGGAGAACACTGGATTGGGAATTAAATTAACCAGTCATAACATGGAACCTACATCCCTCTGAGGTTAACTGGCCTTTTACAGATTCTATTTTTTTTTTTTTTTTTTGGCGTTTTGCTGCTTATGGTCACACTGGACCCAAGACCCTCACTTAGTCCTAAATTTCTCATCCTCTGTTCTACACAGAAAAAGAAACAAAGTGTACTGGAGTAACGCATCTCCAAAAGGTGGTAAAAATAAGTTGCACTGTACATCCAAGTAGCAAACAGAGTAGGTATTGGAGATTTTCACTCTACCAGTTGTAGATATGGAGATAAGTCAGGTGCCACGAACCTATTGGTATATCATTCAGTAGATCCTAATACTTAAAAGGCTATATGCACTTAAAACTGATTTTTTTTCAACTATTAAAGTGGGTTGTTCACCTTCCAGTTAACTTTTAGTATAATGTACAGCAGGGGTCCCCAACCTTTTGAACCTGTGAGCAACATTCAGAAGTAAAAGGAGTTGGGGAGCTACACTAGAATGAAAAATGTTCTTAAAGGGGACCCATCACCCAAAACAATTATTCAAAATCCTATTTTATCAGATTAGTCAAGCAAAATGAACTTTAATTACACTATATAAATTATTTGAATCTTGTTTCCTTCAGTCTGGGAATTCATAATTATAACAAGCAGGCAGGAGCCATTTTGTGGACACTGTTATTAAGACAAGCCTTGTATCATCTCAAAATTTTGTTTGTGCACCAGAATGGGGGACCCAATGTCCATTCCCATGCCCTGGCCACACAGTTATATGGTTAAGAGAACTGGGGGAATGTGTGTGGAGCAGTGACATCTAAGAAGTGCTGAATTGAAAGTGAAAGTAATTGTCTGCCCCACCTCTATGCCACGGGCATAGAGGAGGGGCAGACAATATTTGATTGACTGCTGCGATTTTTAAATGAGCTTACAACAGCTATGAATGCTTAAATAAAAAAATAGAAATTGGATTTCATGTTTAAATTGAAAAGGACTTTTATTATACAGATTTGTGTGTCTGGGTGACAGGTCCACTTTAAGAGAGTGCTGTGATTGGTCATTTTGTAGTCCCTATGTGGATCGTCAACCTACATTGAAGCTCTGTTTGGCAGTGTACCTGGTTTTTATACAACCAAAACTTGCCTCCACGCCTGGAATTCAAAAACAAGCTCCTACTTTGAGGCCACTTGGAGCGACAGCCAAGGGGTTGGAGAGCAACATGTTGCTCATGAGCTACTGGTTGGGGGATCACGGATGTAGAGAGTGATTCTGAGACAATTAATTGGTTTACATTTTTTAGTATTTGTGGTTTTTGAGTTATTTAGCTATACACTCAGCAGCTCTCCAGTTAACAGTTTCAGCAATCTGGTTGCTATGGTTCAAACTAGCCCAGTAACCATGCATTGATTTGAATAAGAGACTGGCATTTGAAGAGGAGAGCCCTGAATAGAAAGATAAGTAAATAAATTAGCATCAATGAATGAGAAGCCTTACAGAGCATTTGTTTTTTAGATGGGGGTCAGTGACCCCCCATTTGAAAGCTGGAAGGAGTTAGGAGGAAAATAATTTAAAAAAAAATTATAAATGAAGACCAGTTGAAAAGTTGCTTAGAATTGGCTATTCTATAACATACTAAAATGTGAACCGACCCTTTAAAGTCCTGCAATTTCTATGCAACTCATAATGTTACATCTAGAAACCAGCTATGCGGAGGTATGTACATGATTACATAAGCAGATACCACAAAACACACCTAAAAGGGGCAGCATTATCTTAGTTGCTTCTTATAGAAATATGAAAATGGATTTAAACCAGGGACAAGATGTTGCTGTGAAGCAGATGTCTCCTTCCAACTTACTTGGGATTCTGACTTTGCTTCAGTGCCCCGATACACTTGCCCAGGATGAGAAGAGAATTGTTGATGTTTCCAGCTTCTTTCAGTCGGTCGCCAACAGTTTGGGTTTTATTACAACGTTCAGATCCGGCCAGATCACACAAGGACATTCTGAGATGAATAATCAGTGATGTTAGAAAAAAAACAGTCAGAAGCCCAGTGCTAGCCTCCTGCCTACTCACAGGCCATTTGATCACAGCCATTGCTGGCAAGCTCTCCACTTTGCAAGGAAGCAAGCCATATCCCCAAACTTTCTTTCCTCCTTGGTTTTTACACTTTAGTGGTCTGTAAAATGACCCTGCATAGATATCTATCTAAGCTATGGCATGTATTTTACATATAAAAGCATAAGCTGAAATGAATTGGGGTGGAAAATAAAGTAGTAGGCTTTGGGCACAGAGGAGCCAAGTGCCATTCTGCTTGCAAACAAAGCATACAGTATAATACTCACTCTGATACTGACAGAACTCGTGGGTCTTCGTCAGCAGTAAGTTTCAAGAGCCGAACTGTAAATATGCTGTGGCTGAAATAAATACACAGAGTTAAAGCATCTTTCCTGAAAGAGTGCAAGGAAAGAACATGTAAAATAGAAATAGCAATTAAATAGAAACCAGTCATTTACCCATCCAGGCACTAATCATACACAAGCCCTGTTACAGAATTCAGGTACCTCCTGCTAGACTGTTGGTTCATGCGAGTAGATGCCAGACTTCGGTTTTTGTTGCCAAATTGTAATATTTTGCAGGCTTCATCGGTGCTAGTGATATTTATCCACTTTAAATCTATAAGAGATGAAGACAAAAAAAAAAAAAAGCCTGCTTCACATATCCATCTTTGGTTGGCCTCCTCAGGTATCCCCTACAACAGGGGTCCCCAACTTTTTTTGCGAGGACCGGGGGGTGGAGTCGGGGGATGGGATTGGCAGCAAATTTGGATGGGCCTGCGTTTTTGCGAACTGGGCTCAGCGGCCCAGTGCGGGAGTGTCCGCGGCCCGGTGGTTGGGGACCCCTGTCCTATAAGAAAGTCAGAATATGGCCAACTATACATACAGGTATGGCATTACAAATGCACCTGGTTGCTAGGATCCAGTTTACCCAGGCAACCAGGCAGTGGTCTGAATGAGCGCAAAGAAAGCACATAATTCGAAAACTATAAAATATTCTATGAGCATACTTAAAAGATAACTACAACCTTTAACAATTTTTCATTTTAAACTTTTGATTAGTCTTATTTTTGTATGGACCTTGAAAGACTAAACGGGCCTCAGTCTGAAAAAGAAAATAGCAGACCTGAACTGTAATATAATGAAACAAGAACTGTTTTTCAGTCATTGATTACCCCAGTGTTGCCAGACTACAGAACACAATTTACAGTGAAACATCAATTTTACATCTGATTTTCAGTTTACCTCAATTTACATTTTTTTTTTAATGTGGGTCCTGTCTATATTATGAGAATACATTTCTCTGATTTTACACTTTTTAAAAAAAAAAATTCTGGTCCCCTGAAAAACATAGTGGAGGGGGGGCGTCTACTTATCACCGAGGGTTAAAGCATGCTGAGAGCTTTACTCTAACAAATACCTGGATAGATTCTCAAACCAACATTGTTTAACACAGTTTCTCCCTTGCTTTACAGGGAAAGTGGCCCAATGAATGCAAAAAGGATCACCCAGGTAAAAACCCAGTTACTCTGTATACACAGCATTCACCTCCCCTGAGCTTTGTTCATATGGTCTGTGCTGGTAACGAAAAAGAGAATTCTTCCAGAAGTGGCCCCTAAAACTATGTGTATGTTTGAAGCTTCAATACAAAGAAGCAGATTTAGTAAACAGAATCCTTTTTTAAAAGGCATTTCAATAGCTTGTAGAAATCTTGGCGCCCATAATAGCATCACGTTTCTAAATCAAATAGAACTAATTCAAATTGTCAACGATTTTGGATGTTGAAAGTAATGATTTACTCCTGTTTTGTTTGACGTGTTACCAGACATTTTTTCCCTTTAAAGGACATGTAAACCCCCTCCACAAAATTGAATCAGTGAACAGTATCTTTAAAATCTTTAGATAACTGCCACTCTGGTTGTTAAAATGTTAACAGTAAGGCTGCAGCATGTCCTTAATCATTTAGAAATCCTTCTCCTCCTCTGCCCCCTCAGTCAGGAATTTGCTTTAGCTGTTGACTTATGAGCATGCTCAGTTCTTCTCAGTTTAGATTACTAAACACACCCTCCAGTCTAACAGCCAATGAAGAGATAGCATTACTGGTTCCCATAGAAACTCTAGGGGGTTATTTACTAAACTCTGAACGCCAAAAACCCGAGAAAATTAAATTTTTCTAGTATAAAATCAGAATTTTTTAGCGGGAAAAAAACCAAAGAAAAACTGGCATCTCAGACCTGCCGAGGTTGCATTTAAGTCAATGGGAGAAGTACCAAAGAGTTTTTGGGTGGAAATCAGAAAAATTAATTTTTTTTCCCCGCAAAAATTTTCTCACCTAAGTATATTAATAAGGCAAAAAAGATAAAAATACTGCGGATTTGGGTTTTTTGAGTTTTTGAGTTTTTTTCAGAAAATATTGAGATAAAGTCGGACTTTGATTAATAACCCCCTAAGGGTAGGACTGCACGGACGTTTTCGTTGCGATCCGTCAAGTTGTGCCCAACTTATATACATGGTAGGAAAATGAAGGCTTTACATGTCCTTTAACAGCAAGGTGGGCCCCAGAGATGACATAACAGATACCTTTTACATAAGAAGTGCCCGATTGGTCATCGCAGATTTTTAAGACTGGTCGCTTTTGATTCTTTGATGAAGGAAACTGGTCGAGCAAATCATAGACATACTCATTGTAGATTTCAAAGAATGCCACCCACGCAGAGAACTGAGCGGCATCTCCATCCTCACTGCCAAGAGATCCACAGACTGTACAACAGCAACAAGATACACGTTAGTATTCTGTAGCGCAACTTCTTGCAACACTGAAGCACAAAATCCGTCTAAGGGGAACAAAGTTGTACTGCAGTGACACCTAGTGGCATACAACTAATACAGTTATAGCTTCTCTGCTCTGTTTTAGTGATGGAAATCCAATTCATTCAATATTTCCAGACTTTTTCTTTCTAATGAATAAATGATGGTTTATACAGGTATGGGATCTGTGACCCAATAGGATTGTTTTGCCTCCAATAAGGATTATATCTTAGTTGGGATCAAGTACAAGATACTGTTTTATTATTACAGAGAAAAGGGAAATCATTTTTTGTTAAAAATTAAGTCTATGGAAGAGAGCCTTCACCTAATTCAGAGCTTTCTTGATAACAGGTTTTTGAATAATGGATTTTGGACTTTACCTGACCCGTCATAGGAGATGCTTTCACAAGAAGTGGCTGGGCTTTGCTTCAGGTTACTTGAGCTTGGGACACTTCTCATGCCATCCTTAAATACAAAAATAACGGTTAGAAGAAAAAAAAAAAAAATATATAAAGTACCAGTGTGAAGAGGAGATCTATTATGCAGTATATAAAGGACCTGGGATTTTTTGTACTACCAGAAGACATGCCTAAAAGGTAGAAATTTTTTCTACTCATCGTAATTTCTATTTCCAAGTCACTTTCATGGCAGCATTCACCAACATGGTTTATCCCCTCCCCTTTTGGTCATTGGACAGGAACAGAAAACCTCCTCTACAAAGCCTCCTCTCTCCCCCTCACCACTGTCTTCGTAACCAGCGTCTGAAGGGTGGGCAGTTGGTGAATGCTGCCATGAAAGTGACTTGGAATTAGAAATTATGATGAGTAGAATAAATTTCTACCTTCCCCAAGTCACCATGGCAGCAATTCACCAACATGGGATCTACCAAGCAAAAAAAGAAGGGAGGGACACATTGTCTGCTGCATAATTCCACTTTTTTAATTGATTAATGAACAACAGAATGAAGGTTTTTCCTCCCAAATCTAGCTTCTTGGGACTGTAACACGTCCAATTTATAATGGCGAACAAAGGTTGAGGCTGATGTCCATCTAGCCGCTTTACAGATCACCTCTGGCCGGGCCCTGGCTTTCGCCGCCCAGGATGTAGCAACCCTGGTTGAGTTAACTTTATGGTCTCTGGGAACCTCCCTGCTAGTTAACTGGTAAGCTGTCACAATGCAATTAATTATCCATCGACTAATCGTAGATTTAGACGGAGCCGGAGCCTGACCCTTCCTAGGGCCTCTTGGAATCAAAAAGAGTCTGTCCGACTTGCGCCAATTCTTTGTTCGCTCCAAATAGTGAGAGATTGCTCGCACTAAATCTAGTGTATGCCATTGTTCTTCACGTTCTGTCTTTGGCTTGGGACAAAATGAGGGTAAGACCACCTCCAGATCCATGTGGAATAGAGAGATTACTTTCGGAAGAAACCCAAACGAAGGTCTCATCGCCACTTTGTCTTGAAAAATTACTGTGTCCGGTTCCTTTGCTGAAAGGGCATGGATCTCCTTTACCCTACATGCTGAGGTGACTGCCACCAGGAACAGTACTTTTAAAGGTTGCATGCCAATCTGAAGCTTTCTCTATTGGCTCGAATGGTAAACCCATCAAAACCTTCAGCACCACTGGCAACTCCCACTCGATAATATTGTGATGAGGTAGAAGTCTTTCTGGACTTTAAAAGAAGGGTCACTAGGTCTCCTCTGACCCCCTTCTCATACAACCTCTGCCTCTCAATTTCCACACCGTCAAGGACAGGTGTGCCACCTCTTCACAGAACACAGGACCCTGTGACAACAGGTCCCGTCTGACTGGCAGTCTCCATGGTTTCTCTATCGCCAACTGTCGTAACAACGGGAACCAAGGCCTTCTGGGCCAATGGGGAATTACCGCTATCACTACGGCACCCTCCTGATCTATCTTTTTCAGAACTCTCCAGATCATAGGAAATGGAGGAAAGACATAGAACATCTTGCTCCAATCCTGCAACAGGGCATCCACTGCTGCGGCTGACGGGCAGGTTCTTCTGGAAAAGAATTTTTGACATTTCTAGTTCACATTTGTCGCCATCAAATCGACCTCTGGTATTCCAAATCTCTGAGTTATTTGGTGAAAAACCTCAGAGTTGAGACTCCACTCCCCAGGAGCTAGGACATTGTGGCTTAGATAATCTGCCTGCAAATTCTGAACCCCAGGCACATGAAAGGCTACTAGTCCTGCTAGATTTTGTTCGGCCCAGAACATTATTGGAGTCAACTCTTTTATTAGGCTGGGACTTCTGGTTCATCCTTGCTTGTGAATGTAAGGCACTGCTGTGGCATTGTCGGAATGTATCTTCACCCACTGAATATTTCTTCCGATAAGGCTCTTAGAGCTTGACCTATGGCTCTCAACTCCAGAATATTGGAAGAGATGGCACGCAGATCCCAGCACTGATCTGCCAGGCATGACTGCTCCCCAACCTGACTCCGATGCGTCTGTTGTAAGTGTAACCCACTGGGGTTCAGACAGAGGCATGCCCCTGCTAAGATTCTGTCTTTCCATCCACCATCTTAAACTTGTTCGAACTTCCTCTGGCAAATAAAGATCTCTCTTTAGATTCAGAGGGTTCAGCGAACCTGACTTGATCAGAAACTGTTGCAAAGGCCTGAGATGCCATCTCGCCCACTTCACCATCTGAATGGTTTATGTCATCACTCCTAGAAGTGACATACAGTCCTTCACTGTGACCTTTGTTTGTGCCGCAAATAAAGACATACTCTCTTAAATCTGTTCTACCTTTTCTTGAGGAAGACTTACTCGGTCTCTGCCGGTCTCTATTTGAGCCCCCAAGAATACCAAGTCCTGAGTTGGCACAAGACAACTTTTCTGCCAATTTATGACCCATCCGAAAGCTTGCAATGCCTGTATCGCCTTGTCTCTGTTTCTTGCGGCCTCTTCCTCTGACTCGGCTACCAACAGAATGTCGTCTAGATAATGGTATGCCGAAATTCCAACCTCTCTTAAGGCTGCTATATTGGTTATTAGCACCTTCGAAACGTTCTTGGCGACGTTGACAGGCCGAAGGGAAGACAGGTGAACTGAACATGTTGGCCTCCCGTCATAAACCGAAGGTACTTCCTGTGCGGCTTGTAAATTGGTATATGGAAATAGGCATCTTTTAGGTCTAACTTTATCAACCAAGACCCTGGACGAATCGTCACAATGATTGAGGGTAATGACTCCATCTTGAACTTTCGACATGAAATGAAACGATTGAGCGGCCTCAGATCCAGAACTGGCCTGAAGGCCCCAGATGCTTTCCTCACCAAGAACAGCTTGGAATAGAATCCAAGACTGGCACCATCTCCACCTCGCCAGACATCTTGAGCTGTTGAACATAATCTTGAAAAATAACTTCCGCCCCTAAAACTTTCAGGGCCGTTGAACAAAAAATATTGTGTCTCGGCATCATGGAAAACTCCAGTCAATACCCCTCCTGGATTATCTTCAAGACCCAGACATCTTGGATTTTTGAGACCCAGGTCTGTTGAAAAAGGGCTAACCTCGCCCCCACCGCCACAGGCTGGGTCCGCCATATCTCATTGTGACTTACTGGAACCTGCGAGGAAGGTCGAAGTCTTCTTATTGGACTGCCTTCTGTCTCCGCGAGAGTTTCTCCAATTCTGCTGTTTGCCATAGCTTCTACCTGGTCTGGAATATCTTCGGTCACGAAAAGTATTCCCAGTTGGGGATGATTGTCTAGACCTCTGCCGCTTAAACCTTCTTTACTGGGGAAGAAATACGCTCTTCCCTCCAGATGCTTTAATAATTGAATCTAATTTCTCACCGAACAGCATCTCTCCTTCGAAGGCCAACTGACACAGATTTGATTTAGAAGCCACTGACCGTGCCATGGACCTCGCTGAAAGTTTTACCAAATCCAAAGAGCCATCTGCCATAAATTCCACAGCGAGCCTCAACTCCGAGAGCATTTCTTTCAAATTCGCCCTTCTCACATTAGATGAAATGGCCTCATCCAGGTTATCCAGCCACACCTTCATTGCCCTTGAGGTAGAAGTCATTGCTCCAGCTGAAACATAAGATTTTTTAAGATTAAACTCTAATCTTTTCTCCACATAGGATCCTTGAATGCAGTCGCATCATCGACTGGCAACGTAGTTTTCTTTGCCAACCTAACCACTGCTGCATCAACCTTGGGCGGATTATCCCACAGCTTCGAGAAAGCATTTTCAATTGGATATCTCTGCGAGAATCTCCCCTGGATAACAACTTTCTTCTCCGTATTCTTCCACTCCGAGTGAATTAAATCTTTCATCGACTTATGTACCGGAAATGTCGGTGCTTTCTTCTTAAGAGATGGAAAGAATCTATCTGCTGAGGAACCTTTCGGAGCCTCTAATGTTAATGTCAGTGCTTTTCTTACAGCTTTAATCAGACTGTCAACTGCTGCAACATCTAGGAGTAGTTTCTTCCTCTGAAACAAATTCTCCTTCCTCAGTTAAACTTTCCTCTGGATCATACAATTCCTGTTCTGAAACTTCAGATAACAAGTCATAGAGCAATTCCCTGACTCTCCTAGACCTCCTGCCAGCTACAGGTACAGACGTCTATGCTGAGGCTTCCTGCACTCCCTGTACCACAGCCTGCTTGATTAGCGATATTAAAGCATCCAGCTGAGGCATCACTGCGCTTGTTGTTGTTGTCCCGCAGGAGATTGTCCCTCTGTTGAGTTCTTGGATCCAGAAGCATCTTTCTGAGTGTCGCTGGAGGCAGGGAGACTAAAAGGCAAGATATAAATCATCAGCCATATACTCCATATCTCTTTTTTTTTTTTCAATCTTTGTTTTGCTTACCCAGAGCCTTTAGATTGCGCTCCTTTCCCAGAGCTAACCATTTCCGTCTTGAAAAAACACGTTTCCAGTGATGGCGATCGTCGCAGGCGGAAACACGCCGGCGTTCCATTAAAGGCGCCTGAAAGTGACGTTAATTACGTTCGTGTAATTACGCTGGCGTAAATACGCCGCGCATTCTGGGTCCAAACGCACTTCCGGATGTGTGCATCATGTCCGGTCCTTGAACGTATAGGCGCCATTTTGGACTGCACACACTCTGGAAAGTATGCTAGGCCCATTTCCCTGCATATTATACTGTTAGCTTCCAGCACCCATCCTGCTTCAAAGGGTACAGACTCTTGGACCCACATCGTCCTCTGGAAGCTCCTCTCCCATGGCGACCCCCGCAGGGAGCACAAGGGAGGCATCGAAGAGGGGGGGGGAAGAGAGAGTGAGAAAAACCCCCCTCTTACGGAATACATCCTGGGTAAGCACTCCCAACAATCCATATGACCGAAGGACAGGAAAAAAAAAAAAAAAAAAAAAAAAAAAAAAAACACGACAGTGGTGAGGGGGAGGAGATAACCCATGTTGGTGAATTGCTGCCATGGTGACTTGGGAAATATATCTGAACATTACATCTGAGAGTAATTCAGTCATTGACTTTGTGCCAAAGGGGATCCAAGAAAGTGTTCTGTTGAGTCGCTCCACATCATACACCCCCTGAATCAATTTCTTAGTATTTTGCTGCTAATGTTGCAGATGGGTATAGCTCACCTAATCACTGTAACTTCCATCACTCTCTTTCCCTGTTCATTTTAAGAAGCCTGACCTCTAATGGCCACAGCATCCAAGTTACTTTGTTCCCTCCTAAGAGTAAGGTCACACTGCGAGATTCAGGGAGATTTAGATGCCCGGCGACTAATCACCTCTTCTTTGGGGCGACTAAATTCCCCAAACTGCTTCCCCCGGCTACAATGAAAAAACGCCTGCGGCATGGCACTCGCAGTGCTTCGTTTTCCGAAGTTTCCTCATGAGGCAACTTTGGAAAAAGAGCGGGAAGCAGTTCGGGGATATTAGTCACCCCAAAGATGAGGCGATGCACTGAATCCACTATTTGGGATTTGGCCGAATCATTCATAAAATATTCGGGTGAATACTGTACTGAATCCTAATTTACATATGCAAATTAGGGATGGGAAGGGAAAAAGTGGAAAAAAAAATTTACTTCCTTGTTTTGGGACAAAAAAAAAGTTACGTGATTTCATATGCGCATTAGGATTCGGTTTGGCTGGCCGGGCACGAGGATTCGTCCGAAACTGAATCCTACTGAAAAAGGCCGAATCCCGAACCACATCCTGGATTCGGTGCATCCCTAGTTATAGTTTAGCACTTTCAATAGTTACACTTGGGCCGGTTGAATACGGTACTGGACTTTCCATTTCTCATTAAGAAGATTAAACAGGTTTTTTACCTAAACTTCTAGTATGATTTAGAGGGTGATATTCTGAGACAGTTTGCAATTGGTTTTCATTATTTGTGGCTCGAGTTATTACAGCTTTTTTTTTTTTTTTTTTTTTTTTAAATTACCATAGCAACCATGCACAAATTTGAAGAAGGGACTAGAATATGAATAGGAGAGGCCTGAATAGAAAGAGGCGTAATA
This sequence comes from Xenopus petersii, assembly GCA_038501925.1. Classification (NCBI taxonomy): domain Eukaryota; kingdom Metazoa; phylum Chordata; class Amphibia; order Anura; family Pipidae; genus Xenopus; species Xenopus petersii. The sequence goes on along the minus strand of CM076682.1, from coordinate 41,568,949 downwards.
AAAAGTAGCAAAAATAATATGGTTGTAGCCTTACAGAGCATTTGTTTTTAGATGGGGTCAGTGACCCTCTTAAAAGCTGGAAAAAGTCAGAAGAATGAAAATTATTTAGAAACTATCAAAATGAAGGCCAATTGAAAAGTTGCTTAGAAGGAGCCATTCTATAACATATTAAAAGTTTAACTTAAACGACGCCTTTATACTTTAGTTTTTAACATGTACAGTATCTAAATACAAAGTAACCTCATTAAGTAAGAGGCTACAGAAACGTATTTTACACACCTCTTTTACAGAAGAAAGAAGCGAGGCTTTCATGGATTCCTCCTGCTTAACTTGAGCGGCCTCCAGTTTCATGACATCGCTGCTGAGATAGGGCTTCAAATTCATCTTGTGATATTGCCTTCCTTTTATATGGCTGAAAATCACATCCAGTGACCGGGGTAAGATACCCCCATCTTTTGGGGTACCTGGCAACGATATATGACCAACATTGTAGTATCTGCATCAATCACACAAAAAAAAAAAAAAAAAAGGTTCATCTCATACCTTGAATAGTAAAAGTTTTGCCCGCATTGGTCACACCATATGTAAACACAAGCCCATTCTGCCCATCAGTAAAGGAATTCACCACCTCCTTCATTGTGCCCTCAAAAAAATCTGCTTGGGATGTTTCAGGTCCGAAAATCTACAGGTTTTGGGTCCAGAAAAAAAAAAATTAAATGAAATCAATATTTAGAGAATTTCTGTATGGTTGAGAAAAAAAAAAAAAAAAAAACCTTCCATACCTACCCTAGTGAACGTGAACTTGTGTATAGCCTGCCCAATTCCCCTTTCACTGTTTTTCATTGTAGAGGAATCTTTAGGTGCCCGCAAAGATACCACCTCCACATCTTCAATTGTCACACAATCCTAAGGAAGAAAATCCATTCACTTTCCATGAAGCCAGAACAAGAAGGGAATTAGATGGCACTCACGCATGCAAGATGTCTGAACATTTTGGGCTTCATTGTTTTAGAGGCATTTCCAGTGGAAGAACTTTAATTTACCCATGGAAGTATATACAGTATCCAGTTCTTTCCAAAATAAACAGATTTCTAAAGGTGCCTGTCAAATTCCACTTCTGTAATTAGACATAGTGCTCTAATGGACTTAGAAAAAAAGTTAAAGAATATATTTTTTCACAATACAGAGACAGACATTTTTATTTCATAAGAGATTCAGGAAGAAGATGGTCCGCTTCCACTTCTGGATATAGGAAGAATTCTTGAGGATTGCATACACATTTCTGGAATTTTTAGTGCAATGTTTTATGTGTTAACAGTTTTGCAAACGAAAGTAAATTGCCCTTAAGGGTGGCGGCACACAGGAAGATTAGTCGCCAAGTGAAATATCTTCACTACTTCGGGCGACTAGTCTACCCTAATGCCTTCCCGCCGGCAAGAATGGGAACCACCGGCAGGATGGCACACATGTTTTTGGTTTTCTGAATGTCGCCTTACAAGGAAACTTCGGGACAACTTTGGCAAACTGAAACAACATTAGTCGCCTGCAGTAGCGAAGATTTGTCGCTTGCGGACTAATCTCCCTGTGTACCACCACCCTTGAGCTGCTAGTCTCAGTTCTCCCAAGAGACTTGCTTATCTTTAATAGTTACAATTGTATTGTGAATTTTAACAAGATTATCTAAGTGCAGCTGCAGAGTGTTCTGGACTCTCTGCCAAATGCCTCCTATATTAATTAAGTTTCAGAAACTTTGTATCTTTTTGTGGCATCAGTGCAAGAGATCAAAGAGAAAGTTGGGACATTTCAGTAAGAAACCCGGGACTGTGGGCTGAGCTGTCAAAAACGGGACAGTTGGGAGGTATGAGATTGCACTAAAGACTTCAGAAGGTATTCAAATCTGTTTATCAGTTTTGCAAGTAAGAGTACTTTAAAGCCTCCAAACCATCTTTGTCAAGGTGGATCAAAGAAACTATTCAGATGGTATAAATCAATGTCAGACTGGTTCACCCTGTAGATCACAGCTCACTCTATTTCATGGGCTAAAGTTGCAGGAGTGTTTATGGATCATATCTGCTGAGTAGCGACTTGGCCTAATCCTAAATTTTTGGGCAGACAGGCTGTTGGTGTCAGGCTGAGAGAAGCAGATCTACTCTGCGCTGTATTTACTCTGATTTAAATTAGATTGTGTTATGTGCATTCACACGCAGCACACTTATTACTGCAGCTTAGTCTTGTGTTATTTCATAGTTTGCAACTGTGTAAGAGCATAGGAAACAGGTGTTTTTTGTTATTAGAATGAAATGCTTGGCTACAATAACTGATCACTGGTAATAAATTCAAGGACAAGTTATACAGACTAACCGTTTACTATAAATTTCTGTACCAAAGAAATTCCCAACCCTGAAGAAGTCATTAGTTTGATCTACCAGCCACCCATTACTCCAAATGGTACGTGCTCATTAGAAGCAAGGGAAGTATAGCAATAGACTAAGAATGGCATAAATCTGGGGAAAAAACTATTAAAGTTAGAAAATTGCAAATCCAGAAGTTAAAACCCCTCAGAATAGGAAGTACAGAAAAAAAAAGTACAATAATTAAGAGCAAGTTCTAGCAAACAATTAGGGGAGCCCATGCAGAACAAATAGCAATTAATTTTCGCTAAGAAGGGCAGCGCTTGGGGAAAAACCACCAGATCGGTGAGCTACTTCTCAGGAAATTGTCAATTACGCAGCTAATGTTCTCTGATTAACAGCCTCCCGCATGGTGCAACCTGCAGGATAGAGGTGGCTAATTAAAGTATCCTGCATGATGGAAAACCAGAAGCGAGCCACAATCTATTTGTTTTTACATTCATGAACGTTAATAACGCTTTCCAGCTTGCATATTTGCTTAAGAGTACACACATGGTATGCAGGTTAAATTAGTACCAGAATCATGGGGGTCACTGACATGCCCTGAATTTTACAATGCTGGCTTAGAGTTGGGGGGGCTGCTCAGTTGAACACCCCCCTTATACATTAGATCAAAGGTTTTGTTCTGATCCACAAGTTTATAGCAACTACAGGTCTGATGAAATATTTGTATATGCTAGATTGGTGAAAGGCAGTTACCGTAATAAATCAGATTACCATTAATGGCAACATATTCCCTGGTCCAGAAGAAACTTAGAACCACCAATCAGCAGTAAACTTTTACTAGACTATGGTGTTAAGGACATTGAAAGACAACATTTTGAGGGTATTAGTGGGAAATTGCAAGGCTGAGTGAGCATGAGTCAGTTGATTGCAACAACAGTAAAGTTCCCCTTTAATACCATCCAGTTACAAGAAGGTGGACACTGTGATCACCCAGTGTAGGGTTTTGCAGAACTGGAAGATGCACACCATAATCAGTGTGAAGTGATACACTTACTTGCGCTTCATTGCTCGCAAGCTCTGCTTTCGAAAAGGGCCGCACTCTCAGGTACACTTTCAGTGGATGAGAAACCGGATCATTCTGAGGAAGCAAGGATGTTCACGGTTAAATTCTGGCAAATTTCAAAATGTTCCCATGGCATAAATAAGGTAATACGCCCCATTACAAAGTCTTTTTAGTCCTCACCCACAAACCTATTGGGGCAGGTAATCTGTATAGCACAGGGGACCCCAACCTTTTTTACCCATGAGCCACACTAGCATGAAAAATGTTTCTGGGGGTGCCAAGTAAAAGGATATTATTGGTCATTTGGTAGCCCTGTGTGGAGTGCCAGCCTATAGGAGGCTCTGTAAAGCCATATGACTTGAAAAATATACACCTGCTTTGAGACCACTGGGACTGGGAGCAACATCTAAGGGGTTAGTGAGTAGCATGTTGCACTGAAAGTGTGGATCACTCAGCTCTCCAATTATGAGTCAAAACACTAGAAATAAACATGCACCCGCACTTTCCAGCATTAGCCATTCCTCCACATGGGGGCAATTTTTAGCATTTTGTCCCCACCAACAGGCCTGCAACATGCTCAAGTCAGGTACAGAAGTGAGGTATAAAGTATAGGTATATTATTTTACATGTCATCACATTTCTAGCCTTGCATATAACTGCAAGGAAAGGAAGGAAACACCTTCAAATGTAGAAAAGACACCATAATTATTAATGGTCTGATAATTGATTGTATAGACTTCATTCCATTCACAGCATCCCAACAGCCAATTCATGGCAGTGATATATTGTGCAGCGTATGTATAGATTTGAGCTCACTAAAGTGCACCTAAAACACAGTATTGCGCTTATGCTATAAAGTCCAAAGTAGGGGAAACTTACCAACACTACAGAGTCAGAATCTATAGTATCAATGATAGTACTGCACGCTGGAGGATCGAGAATGGAGCTCAACTCTGCTGGATACACAGAACTCTCATTTCTACTGTCCATCACTCTACTTGCTGTATCGAGAGAAAAAAATTACAACCATGTAGGATTAAACAAATGAAAAAAATATTTTTGTTTTATCCATTAAAGGGGCGGTTTACCTTGAAGTTAACTTTTAGAATGTTATAAAAAGGCTAATTCTAAGCAACTTTCCAAACGGCCTTCGTTTATTTTCTCTTTTTTTAATATAGAATGGCCAATTCTATGCAACTTTTCAATTGGTCTTCGCTAGTTTTTACATTATTTTCCTTGTTCTTCTAACTCTATCCAGCTTTCGAATGGTGGGTCACCGACCCCATCTAAAAAAACAAATGCTCTGGAACGCTACAAATTGCGTTTTTTTGTTTTTTTTTTTATTTATTACTTATCTTTTTATTCAGGCCCTCTCCTCCAGTCTCTTATGCAAATCACTGCACGATTACTAGGGTAAATTGGATACTAGCAACCGGATTGCTGAAATTACAAATTGGAGAGCTGCTGAACAAAAAGGCAAAACCGCAAATAAAAAAAAATGAATGCCAGTTGCAAACTGTCCATGCTCTAAATCATACTTAAAGGCCAATTCAAAAGTGAACAACCCCTGTAAGCAGTTCCAGGTGGCAAATACCATTTACTTAAGCACCATGGGAACCAGCCAACTCTTCCTAATATAAAGCTCCCACAACCACCTATACCTGAACCAGGGTTGTAACTTCAGAGAAAGCAGACCCTACGGCTGCAGGGGGGCCCAGGAGGCCATAATTAATGAGTCATTTTAATATATATTGGTAAAACAGGACAACAAAATTTGTAGGCCCCATAAAAGTATTTTGCTTTGGGTCCCAGTAACATCTAGTTATGCCACGGACCTGAACCCTACATGACAAAACTCCCCCTTATATATTAAAGCTTAGTACAACTCAAGGCATTGTGCAGGACTGTGTTAAACCAGTAGCATGCATGAAGGAGCTGTAGTGGAGCACAGTATAGCATTTAATTATACATACATTATGCTACTTGTGCATGCAGTCCTGTACAGTAGAAATATTCACTCTGTACTTTTGCAAACTTTTACTACAAACTTATGTCTTTTAACCTTCACCTATAAAAGTTGCACACATTTTATTACAGCCGCTCTAGACGGCATACTAAACACGCTGCAAAAAGCCCCCAAAAGAGGGAGATGCACAAAGCCTCAGTTCTACCCTACACAATGATTTTTCCCCCCGTTAGTCTCCCCTTTGTAAAGGGCAAATTCAGCATACAAGGAATATAACGAAGACACATTCTGTAAGTAATTCAAACTAAGGTCAATCAGATGAAAGTTACAGCAGATAATAAGGCAGACTATGGAGACCAATTGGATAGAAGGAGCCTCTCCTAATCATGACAAGCAGCTGGGAACAGGTACTCTACTAAACATGCCCTGCACAGGCAACGCAGTTACACACAAAGGCAAAATAAGCCAACAATGTACTGCAGCCCCTGAAATAACACAAGAGAACCTCGTATGCAAGACAAATATTCGTATCGCATAGAAAAGCATATAGTGCTGCAGCTGTACCAGACAACTGAAAATCAGGAGACAATAAAACATGCATTCTGCAGGACTGCATTAGACTGAATGGTGAAAACCAGAATATATTTAATATATATATGTATGTATTATACACACATGTATACAGTGCCCCAATCATCAGAGTGCAGTCTTCAAATGAGCCATTTTGGTGGGGTTAATTCTATAACAGCCCTACATATCTAGAGGACAAACAGGCTAACATGTGCTAAAGAGAGTCCACCGCATGTTACTACCTGCCCCCCCACTGCTACTACTACTACTACTACTACTACTACTACTACTACCATCTAAAACGACTTGCTGATTAACATTCTGTACAGACTCTAACTTATTGGCTGCAAGAAATAAAAAGAATCAGAACACAGAAATGCTTATGTACTATAGAGGGCACATTTGGGCTCCCTACCTTCCAACCAAAGGCAACGGAACACCTAGAACCTTCAGCACAAGGAAGAACACACCTGAGCTGCATAGGAAGTAGTTATTTATAGGCTAATATTTGGGGGAGGCTTTTAGTAGGTGGGAATAATCCGATGATGTATGGTGGCTTGCAGAGTCCAGGGAGATGTTTTCAATATGAGCTTCCTGGTTGTTGCATGAAAATCCACTGTGTGGACCTTTAATTAAATGGTTTCTTCCATAACCACCCTTTCCAGGAACAGACGTTCCAATATTGCCTTTTGACCCTTTTCCTGCCAGTGTTCATTCATCATTCTGCGCTGCATGTTGCCACATTAAATAATATACTGAAAAAGAAATGTACTTTTAATGGCTCAGCGGTCAGGAGTATGACAATCAGTGCTGTTACCTTTATAATACCAGGCAGGTAAGAGATAAAATGCACTGTGCATGACAGTTCTGCAAATAATATATCACATCACCAATACCTCCCAACATTCAAACATTGGAAAGAGGGACAAAAAGTTGTGCTGCACACAGCGTGGCAAAGTTTTTTGACCATGCCCATTTTGTGGCCACACCCCCTAAATACCATGTCCGTTCTAAAAAATTTGGCAGGATATGAAAGTTTGAACACATTTCTGGGAGTTTTAGTGCATTATTTTGTGTGTTATAACAGTTTTTCTAATGAAAGTGATTTAAGCTGTGAGTGTCACTCCAAAGAGACCTGCTTATCTTAAATAGTTACAATTGTATCTTTGGTCTTAAATTGTTACAAAAGTATGCTGCTGCTAAGTGTTTTGGGTTCTCTGCCAAAAAGCCTCTTATTTTAATTAAGTTTCAGAAACGATGTATCTTTTTCTGGCATCAGTGCAGGAGATCAAAGAGAAAGCGGGGACATTTTAATAAGAAACTGGAGACAGCGGGCTGAGCTGTCAAAATCGGGACTGTCCCGCAGACAGTTGGGAGGTATGCAAAGCATTCCCATCAGGCACAATCAGGAACACCAAGCAAATGCCCACGTTTTTCAGTGCTTTCAGGAATCATTTTCAGCATCATCATTTCTAAATAGCATTACTACCCTGAAATGTAAATGTAACCTTTCATACGAGTGCATGTCCTTTAATGCATTTATAATCCCATGTCTGCTTTTTTAAAAACTGGCAATAATGTACAGTATATATATATTATATTTCATACATATATTACAAAAATCATGCTCTTAATTTTAAAATGAGGATGAAATTAATAATGCCATTTCCATCTTACAAGCAACTAAGTGACATATTCTTCAGGTTTATGCCACACATGGGGCTTTTCAGACAATTGGAGAAATACATAGTGTGGAGACTCGTAAATTGCAAATGTGGTGCCGCTATTCAAAAAGGGACCCTGTTCTCAGCTTCAAAACTATAGGCGGGTTAGCCTGACATCAGTAGTAGGAAAGCTTTGAGGGGTTGCAAAATCATAATTATGCAAACCATAATACTACGTGTTTGTGTCAACATGGTTTTATATGAAATCAATCTTGCCAGACTAATTTTATTTTTATGAGGTGAGCAAGGACCTAGACTCTGGGATGGCAGTGGATGTGATCTTAGACTTTGCTTCAGGGCCACACAGGTCAATGGTTAAATTAAGGAATATTGGCCTGGAACATCATATTTGCACTTGTATAGATAACTGGCTAAAATATAGATTACAAAGAGTTGTGGTAAACGCAACATTTTCTAATAGGGCCAGTGTTAGTGGCGTTCTGCAGATCTCTGTACTTGACCCTTTGCTTTTTAACTTTGTGAATGACCTGGAGGTGGGCATTGAAAGTACCATTTCATTTTTTGCTGATACTAAATTGTGCAGAACTATAGGTTTCATGCAGGATGCTGCCACTTTGCAGAGTGATTTGTCCAAATTGGAAAACTGGGCAGAAAACTGGAAGATGAGGTTCAATGTTGATAAATGCAAGTAATACACTAAACAGTGTGTTGGGAGTATCCTTAACTGAGAAGGATCCAAGGGTTTTTGTAGATAACAAGTTGTCTAACTCGGGGCAGCGTCATTCTGTGGCCATTAAAGGCAAGTTCCGTCTTACATAAAAAAAGGGGATTAACTCAGTGAAGAAAAACAATTTTCCCTTTTCATAGGTCCCTGGTAAGGGCTCATCTGGAGTATGCAGTGCAATTATTGACTCCAGTCCTCAAGAATGATAAGCTGGAGAGTGCAGATGTGCAACTAAACTGGTTAGAGGGATGTTAGACTGTCAAGGTTGGGGTTCTCTTGGGAAAAAAAAAAAACTTGCAAGGGGAACGATTACACTTTTCAAGTTAGATGACATTATAAACAAATGGCAGGGGAACTTTTCACCCATAAAGAGGATCACCAAACCAGATGCCACCTGTTCAGATTAGAGGAAAACCTTCAGTTCCACAGTGAGGTTGTGGAGTATGTCAGTTTCATTAAGACTGAAACTTGGACTTAGGTCAGGTCTTATTATTTTCAACCCAATTTAACAAACTTTTTTTGTAGTATGTTGTGGAAGAGCGCACATTTCTACACTTTCAAACAAAACAAGTGCTATTGCATATTCACGGCCATCTCCGCCGTGGACACTTTAAGAATCATTTGCAATCTTAAACTCTGGGGCAAGAAAAGCCATAGCTCCCAATTCACACCTGGTACCCTATCAGCACATTTTCCCTTTATATAAACGGGAAGCTGATCTCAGTATTGAGCTTGGTCACAGTTCTGCATAAACAAACAGACAGGCAGCCATCCATATGCCTGAAAATAAAAATGAGGTGTAGAACAGTTTGTATAGAGATTATACAGCTTTCATCAAATGCTGCTTGACTCCACCAATCTGGCTCATAGGCATAGAAAAGAAAACACTAAATCCATATTACTTTCTTTTATTAAACAGAAGTGTCATTTATGCATCAGCAATAGTAACTTCAACTTCTACGCCAGGTTCGATACTGATGGAAGTGATCTGCTTAACAATCTCGGAAGGACTGTGCAGGTCAATCAGACGCTTGTGGATGCGCATCTGGAAACGATCCCAGGTTTTGGAACCCTCACCGCAAGGTGTTTTTCTGGTTGTGATACGAAGAGTCTAAGGATAAGAGGAAATGTGAACATTAGATTTCTCAGCAAGACTTTCCATACAGTATGGCTAGGACAGGTCAATATGTGGCAGTTACCCATTTAAGACTTAAGCCAAATTGCAAACCCATATTTAAAAACAAGCCACCATGGGTTGTCAGAGCAAACATTTCTGCTGTGGAAGACTGGGCGATATTCCCATAAAAACAGTAAAAGCATGCAGACAGTATCCATAGTAGTTATGTAACCAGATACAAGTCAGTTTGCTTCCTTGATCAAGAGCTCAAGTACTCTAGAGCAGATGCAGACAGTAACAGACTTCTCAGCTGTTCAGGTTGATTGTGCTGGAATTTACAGCTTTCACAAATCAATACAACTGTACCTTGGTAGGCATACGGACTGGGCCCTTAACCTTCAGGTTCTTCTCTTTGGCACCACGGATCAGATCAGCACACACTGAAAACAAAATGAATGCAACAGATTTTTACAAATGTGAAATGTTAAATCTAGTTAAGGGCAGTGTTCAAACTTTAATTGAGGTATGATCAAGCTCAGAATAGCGTATAAACCAATCACTTTGATTCATGATAAGTAGTATCCTCATTGCCAACCTCTTCCACTTTCCAGTCAAGCACTTATTAAATGGCACCGCCCACTAGTCCATAAGACACTAAGGGCTAGTCCACACGGGGAGATAGCCACGTGTTTGCGGCGACAAAGCGCCGCGACCGGCGCAGGCGACAGTTTTGTATGGGTGCCTATGTAAAAACGCCTGTGCTAACCACACAAGGCGATGCGCTTTGCAACAGTCGCCTGAAAAAGCCTCGCCAGGCTTTTTCAGGCGACTGTTGAAAAGCGCATCGCCTCGTGTGGTTAGCACAGGCGTTTTTACATAGGCGCCCATACAAAACTGTCGCCTGTGCCGGTCGCGGCGCTTTGTCGCCGCGACCGCAAACGCGTCACTATCTCCCCGTGTGGAATAGCCCTTAAACCCACAAAGGCAGAGGCAGTTTTCCGATAACTCAAAATATTTCATTCTACACATTATAGGTGGTTTGTGGCAAACAACTATTAAATGGATTTACCTTTTTCCAGAGACTTCACATTACGACTTGTTAAAGTAATCCTGATACGATGGATGGCCACTTCCTGGTCTACAGGGGCTTTGCCTGGGTCTTTAAAAGCCTGTTCAGATACAAAAAAAACAGAACCTTGGTCATTTTGAGCAGCGTGATTTATACAGTACATTAATACAACCTTGTTATCATCCACATAGTACAGCAGGTAGTGTATCACACATCAGTCCCTGGCCTAATACAAACAAGAATTAACTACAAAAAGGCAGTATTTATGCAGACTGTGGGATGAAGAGACAGACAAATATAGAAATAGCAGATGGCATGAGCTCTAATTAAGCCTAAAACGCAATGGAAGTCTTCTGAGGGAGTAATGGCAACAACGATTTTAACACTGTTAAGTGAAAGTACAAGACATAACTAGTAAGAATACCCCTTTACAAAAATACAGTAAATTTCAACTATTAGAGAAGAGGGCAACTAAATGCACTGAGGAATAATGGAAAACCGAAAACCCACCACCCTTTCACACAAAAAGTGAATGGATGCTCAGTGAAGGAGGCCTCGGCAACCTCCAAAAGTAGAAAGAATTTCACGGGCACTCAGGTTAAAATCCAAGCAGGGACAGACCCGTGCTAAGTTTATTATGAAGGTGCACCATTTTGGGGTAAAACCCTTTGTCAAGCAGGACAGACAGCGGAAACTCAGGGCGAGTTGCCCCTTCATCTTACAGACAACTACATGCAGGGAAAGGGACGACTTTTTTTATAGGAGGGCAACATTTCAGCTGCACAGTGCTGCAGTATTTGGAAATCAAACACTAGAAATGCTTACTAAGACTAGATTTACTTTCCATTTAAAAGACATATGGTGACATTTTGCTATAGGATAAACATGCAGGAAGTTGAAACTGAGAGGTAGGGTTGGACTAATTCCATATGGATGTAACCCAGTCTGTGTATGTTGCATAAAGAATCCTTAAAGGGATATGGTCGCAAAAAAGTGGTTTTTTTTTTACAAAATGCATCAGTTAATAGTGCTACTACCAGCAGAATCCTGCATTGAAATCCATGGATTTTCTTTTAGATCTTATTTGCTGTGGGCTTGACATTTTGACATTTCCCAGGTGCCCTCAGGTCATGTGCTGATAAACTTCAGTCTCACTTTACTGCACTTTAAGTTGTAGTGATGCCATTACCCCTCCATGCACATCAATTACAATTGCCTGGTCTTTATAAGGCATTTATTTAAAACCAAGCCAGACTACAAGAGTATTCGGGGACCTTAAACCGGCCCAAATCAAGCGCAACATGCAAAACCACAGCAAAAGAAAAAGCACCTTTGATTCCCCTCAACAGAGTAGCTGGAAGCAGCAGGGGATATTATATTAAGATATTAGAATACAGCCTTAAAATGTGCTATAAAATACTCAAACCCTATTTATAATCCAGGTATAAGCAATGTCCCAATATTCCTCTCTGTGGTTTAAAACTATTCCCAACTATAACTGATGGCAGAAGCATTCTGTTTTTTCTCTTCACTATCGGTCCTGACTCGTGAAACAATGTAGCAGACAGGAGAACGGACTACAGTGCATCAGACCCAAATAACATCCTTTTGAACTAAATGCTATTTACATGTAAGTGTAAAGCTTTAGAGAAGGCTTTTTTTAAGAGAATTGAAGTTCCGCCCATGATGCACCGGGCCGCCATCCCCAGTGCCATGCATTGGCCTCGCGATAAACAAATGGTAAAAATAAACAAACGGGCCTTTCAGGCAGCTAAACCAGCGCCCGGCATCAGTCACACGTACCATTTTTCTTATCACTTCCCTGACCGACTTATTCGTCCGACGGTGCGATCCGGTGCTTGCCGAGCGAACAGCGGTGAGTCAGGAACAGCCACGTGTAGAGGCCCGACTGCCTAAACTCGAAGAGAGGGAAAATGGGAAGCGCCCTCTCAATTTATAACTCAGCCGCAGTGACGTCAATGCGACGGAAACGTGTGACGAGCAATAAACATTCTGTGCAGCCATTTTTGTTTCGGGTATGGGAACTGAAAAACTGGGCATTAAGAAAGCATAGGACCTTCTTTTTGAATTACAGCTGTTTATTTAATGTCACGTTGTTAGTACTAAACATTAACTGTTTTTTTGAAGTGCTTATTAGTGGTCACTTTTTGTGAACTGTGTTTAAAACTGTGCCAGATAGGTCAAGATTTTTAGGAGTTAAATATTGCCAGACCCTTGCCTTACCCACAGTATTGGCCCTGGATCCTGCTCTGTACAAATTGCAAACTCATTCTGAATCCACATCCACTTAAAAGCTAAGGCTAGGGCGGCCAGACAGGTCAGAAATCAGCCTCAGGGCCGGACTTACGTTGCGGGCATACTGCCCAACATTTTAGAAATAAAAAGAGGGACAAAAAAGTTGCAGCCCATATCGGGGCACAACATTTTTTTACCACGCCCCTTTATGTGGTCACACCCCCTAATTACCATGTTCATTTTACAAAATTTGTCAGGTTATGAAAGTTTGAACAATTTTTTTTCAGGTATTGCAGTTTTACTAATGAAGGTGAATTGCCCTTTAAGCTGTGAGTCTAACTTTTCCAAAGGGACCTGTTATCTTATTTTGTTACAATTACTTATTTGCTTATCTAGAAATTGTTACTGCTGTGGCTGTTCTGGGCTCTCTGCCAAAAGCCAATTAAGTTAGAAACTTTGTTTCTTTTTCTGGCTGTTCAGTGCAGAGAAAAATGGGACTTTCAAGTACAAACGAGGGACTGGCAGTTGAGCTGTCAAAAGAGAGACTGTCCCTCTAAAAATGGGACAGTTGGGAGGTATGCATAAAATTACATTTAAATCACTGCCGCCCTCCCTGACATGCTTTGAACTATAACAATTGAGGTGTTGTGCTTGTTACTAGTTGTGTTTGGCACAAGCCATTATCACATTTTTCAATAACTAAAAACCAATGCCAAGTGAATTGCAGCCCTGCCAAGTCATGCAAGTAAGAAACAATCCCTGGTGAGGAGCACTTCTTATTGCTTTACGTATATAGCGGTGTCCATACCAGGGGCGTAACTACAGAAGAAGCAGACTCACCAATTGCAGGGGGGCCTAGGAGAGTAGGGGGTAGTAAGGCCCTCGTTAATGAACAGTTTCAAAAAGTGAAATTACAAATGTTTCAGGCCCTAAATTGAATTTGCTGTGGGGCCCTATAACATCTATTTACACCACTGTACCATACTTAACCTTGCAAAAAAAAAACAAACAAACAACAAATTATTGTGGGCAATGAATGGTGCTGAAAAGAAAGATCACTGTTATGGACAGTATTATTAAAAAAAAACCAAGGCCTGGTTTTTAGGCCTAGAACAACATGCACTTGCCCAGATGCTTATAATCAGATGGTTAAAGGGGCAGTATAACCCTCTTGTTCAATGCGAGTGCAGTGAATAGGGCTTGTGCTCAACATATTTTTTTACATATTGTTTTAATCATGAATAACCTATGGGTTTATGTTTTTTCGTGAGCCAGTCATACACAGGACAAACTGGAAATTGCAACTACTCCAGGTTTGGTTCTAGGTCAGGGTTAACACCTGGCCGGTAGAAATGATGGTTGATCCCAATGTTATTAATAGGAAAGAAAGATAAATATATAGGAAGGCCGGTATTTTTCTCCAGAAAAGGTGGTAACCCTACGGGGGTCCCTTTAGTGTCGTGTGACAGAACTAACATCACCCATGCGCCACAGAGGGGCCTAGGGCATCAGTGTATCGAAATACACTGTTGGGTAGAGCCATCGTTTTACTTTACAATAGCCCTCATATTATAATCCACTAACAATAAGATAGCAAGTGGAAAGGCCTAGATATGCAGGCAGTGTGTCAGATGTCACTGGGGCATGATCTACTAGACTGAGCCCAAAATAAAATGTCCTATAGTAGGAAAACATCCTTACTGTATTTAATAGCCTGTAGTGCTGCCTAACCGATGATGATATAGAGAGAGAGGTAAACCAGGACTATTTTACCTCTATATTCTTCCCCTTTTCTAGCACATGATTTTATGTTATGGGAATCTTTAAATTAGATGTTATATACACAAGGTGGTCTTACACTTAGACTAAACCCTTCTCTAGTGATAAATTACTAGTCTTATTACTGCTTGCTGAAGCGGAAACACTACAAATGTCCCTTTGGTTCACAAGTTAATTTTGATTTTAATACACAGAATAAAGGTTTGTGCACTTGAAATCTGATTGCAGGGATAATAAAACAAAAGCAACCATCCATGCATAGGTTGTGTCGTGTTCCCTGGAACAAAATGAAGCACAATCAACACATTAAATGCAATATTAGGAGAAAAATGTATTTCAGAAACACATGCATACACACACAGATATCTTTAATAAAACTGCATCAAATATCTTGTAGGCAAGTGACAAAAATTAAAATATATTTAAATGTGTTTACAGAAGTGGTATTTCTGTATACAAAGGTTTCTGAGTGCATACAAGTGTACCATTTATAGAGAAAAGCTGCCCAAGTTAATCGTAAAGAGCCTTTTTTTTTTTTTTGCATAAATATGCCCCTTTTAGAGCAATTGCACTCACTATTCCGGTCCCCTTCACTCTGGTTCTAAGTACAGGAGGTAAAGGTAGGAAGGGGGGCAGGGGCTGCCCAGAAGACCCCCTGACTATAGTGTTGAAGGGTTTCTGGTTTTTTTTTTTAATTATTGGCTTTGATAATGTGCCTTTTCAGGCTTGCCACCAATTATACTATGTGGGTGCCAAGCGCTGGCACTAGCAACTGAAAAACACTGCAAAGCTTCTATTTCATCCTTACTCTTATTTTTACTAATTATAATTATTTTTTGGCCCTCTGCTATTTATCTTCAATTCTTACTTCCTAATTGCTTGAGTAATTAAGGTAAACACTGTGTTTTCTTTGCTGGCATTAAACCAGCGCAGATTAAACATTCACTTACTCCAATATGCCCCATACTGCAGCAGCACTGGCAGACATAGCACCCACCTATCAGTGCAAACACAGATAGATACTATACCTGCTACTGCTGCTGCATGATATGGCAGGTAAGCAGAAATCTGTAGGTATTTTCTCTGCCAAAAGAGAATAATTCATATGTGCCATTACCTTTAAGCCCTGGCAGGCAGATAACAGTACTACAAAAGAAAAAGGGTTAAATAAACACATTACAACTTTCTCCCTGGTACTTAAAGTTCATCTTATTCCTTTCAATCTCTAGAGTTTCCACATTTGCAGCTTTTTTTCTCTATAACACTGCATAGAAGTACAAAAGTACAGGGCAAGTCTTTTCATTGTCACAAGCACTCATCTTTAAGGTGTCCAGTTAAAACAGTAAATCCTTAAATGCTGAAAACTTTCTTAGTAAATTGTCACAAGCAGAACATTTTTCAAAATTTTTCATGTTCTTCCCTGGTTGTAAATCCCTATGAAGCACTGCCATCTTGTGGATTGTAGCCATGCTATCACGCTAATACACTCAGTAGACTAGGAAAAATAGATTTTAAAGTAAGAACATTTTGCTCTTGGATTCTAAAAGATATAAACATTAAAAATATGGTGTTAAAATGGTCATACCAAGCTATTCATGGGCAATGTCTATGTAAAAATTCTCCTTAAAGGGGTGCTTTTTATTCTTCTGAAACTTTCCAGCTTTCACATGGGGGTCACTGACCCCATCTAAAAAATAAATGCTCTGTACGGCTACAAATGTATTGTTATTTCTACTTTTTATTGACTTTATATAGAGAAAATAGTAAAACCCCCTCTCTTCACCACTTGACCAATTATAATCTATGCCAGCTGACAAAGTACTATGTACAATTAGTAAAATTTGATTAAAGTAATCCATGATCACAGGTGTAATTGATTAGTCATTAATTATTATCATAAGACATTAATTGATTAAAGTGCTTGTGCTAAATTAAATTAGTGTTAAACGTAAAAGTGCTATGTGCCAATTAATTCGCAAAATTACATTTTAATTCATTGATAATAAATACAATGATCTACACCTTGAATTATATACTGTCACAATTAATTCCAATTAAAGTGCAAGTGCTAATGCCAATTGCAATCTTAGATTGCCAGTGATAGAATAAGTTAATAAAAATTGGTTAGATTAAAAAAGCTAATGTTATTAGGTATTAGAAAATGAATTTATTAAATTCATAAAAAAAAACAAAACCAGCATTTAAGAAATACAAGTAGGAAAATTAAGAAAGTATAGAGGTGGAGACGTCCCAAAGAAACTGCTGCCTATTAGTTTTTTCAGGGAGAAAGTAGTAT
The DNA here is from genome assembly GCA_038501925.1 of Xenopus petersii. Taxonomy (NCBI): domain Eukaryota; kingdom Metazoa; phylum Chordata; class Amphibia; order Anura; family Pipidae; genus Xenopus; species Xenopus petersii. Next base: position 41,552,067 of record CM076682.1, on the reverse strand, counting down.
ACTGGGGACTGTGGTCTCAAAGCTACCTTGGAGGTGCCAGTGCCATGTAGTAAAATAAGATTTAGAGAATATAATGCAGTAAGGTAAGGCTAGGTGAAAGGCCCCAAATGCAGGTGGAATGGAACACAATGCAATGCGTCCACTTTATATTGGCAGTCTTTCCATCAAGTATTGGGTATATTTTTATATATATGCTCCTTGTTCTCTAAGGAGGGAAATAGTGTTCAATACCACAGTGAAATAAGGCCCAGATTTGTGGCAAGGTTACAAAGGCTCAGGCCTAGGGCGGTAAATATTTCAGGGGCGGCATACCATCCAGCCGAATTCTGAGGAGCTCCAGTGACCCACCACATGTGCGCACGCCTGCGTGGTGGTGGGGTATTGAGTGCACGTAAAAGAGGGCGGGCACTAGGACCTGGCAGCCTAGGAGCGCCGAAAAAGGAAATCTGGGCCTGAGTAAAATACTACCTTGAAGATACTGATAAAAGACACTTTTAGGAAGATGCATCTGCTGTTGAAGATCACAGAAGGACTATAGTACCCCCTTTATACCGACATTGAAATGGTACATGTCTATAAGAACCCCATCGAAAAAGCTTTAGATGCAAATTTAATCACTGAAACATTGAAACAGGGTCACAGGAGATTTAACGGGGGTACTACAGGCGCTTTTAGTTGCTATGCTATCAATACATGGGATGCTATAGGTGAGACATGGTTTACATTCAGATGCTTAAATGGGTGTTAGAGATCCCATTATTTGGGGGATTGTCACAGGATAGAGATAACCTTGTTCAATTTATACCCAACATTTACCTGTATCAAGTGTGTAACAAGATTTAACTTGTTCCAAAGCAGCGGCATTGTAATAGTTAATTATGATTGGGAAGTTTATTCCCCTTAAAGGGGTTCCCCTTCAAACAACTAGTTGGTTTCAGATAGATCACCAGAAATAACGACTTTTTCCAATGAATTTCTATTTTCTATGTGTGACGGTTTTTCTAATATTGAAGTGTAAATTGTCATTTCTCTCCTTCTGAAGCAGCTCTGGGAGGGGGGTCACCGATCCTGTAAACTGTTCTAAATGGATACATTTACTTGATACATTTCTTATCTTTGTCCCTGCTGAGCAGAATCTCTGGGTTTCATTACAGGCAGCTGTTAGACTTGATACAATTGTTGCTAATACTCCAGAGATGCTGCTGAGAAATGGATCAACTCAATGTTGCAAAATTGTAACAGTTCAGAGTCTGCACCTGAATTACTGAGCTGCCAGACTCAAACACCACAGACACAAACATTCAACTTTACACTTAGATTTTGGAAAAAATGTAAAAGATAAATAATGGAAAGTATATGAAAAAAGTCTTTATTTCTAAAAAAAACTGAATTGAAAAAAGTGTTTGGAAGGTGAACAACCCCTTTAATATTTATAAATAACATAAGTACCTAAATGTTCTATGAGTGCTGCTTTACCATATTTTAAATCCTTCTGGATTCCTAGTTCAATCTCTAGTAAATCTGTCTGATAATAAAGGGCACATTCCCATTAATGATGTATTATACATACAGTAATGTCATTCCCTGTACTGATACCCATAATAATGAATGCATCCCCTCTGATGATATAGTATAGAGCACATACAGTAATAGAGCAATTATCATTATTGATATATTTCAAATGCTGTACAAATATCTGGGCCATTCTCTATACCTGTGTGCTACTTATGTATTACTATAACAAACAAGGGAAAGTTGTGCTCACCACTATTTTTTAAAAAACATTAGGCGGGGGTGCAATGAGGCTGTGACCACAAAATAGTATGCACAAAATGTCGCTGTCTTAAATATATTGATAATGGGTTGAGTGCAGAGGACTCTTGTGTTTGACTATATGTATTTTGTGGTCACAGCCTCATTGCACCCCCGCCTAATGTTTTTTAAAAAATAGTGGTGAGCACAACTTTCCCTTGTTTGTTATAGTTATACAGGAGCAGTGACCAGCTCCATGTTGTAGCTCCCACCCTTCCCAGCTATAGTCAGGTGATCCCACTGGTGTCTAATAAAAGGGCAGCCAAGTATGGAGGTTTACTTTGAAAGCAGCAAGTAAGTTGCAGGTAAAACCTAGTCCCTTTGTAAAATGTATAATGAAGCAATAGAATTCTTAATGAATCAGATAAAATTGAGCATAGGACTGGCCAGATATGGGATGACTTTGACGTAGTTGGCCAGCTTAAATATATTGCAATATATGGACAAACAATCCCTGTTTTGTTTAAAGGGTAAGGCATTTTTTAGTAGCAGTATGCACAAAATGTCTCTGTCTTAAATATATTGATAATGGGTTGAGTGCAGAGGACTCTTGTGTTTGGCTACTTATGTATTATACCTCCATACTTTATACCAGTATATTATACATTCATATATTTACACTGTCTACATAAAAATAAAAGGGTAAAAAAATAAACAAACAGCATTTTAACCATAATCTCTTTGAAATAATTGTTGAACTATGTGCAGTTTTTATGCTCATTTTGTATCCTCTGATCAGCAGCTAGTCATGTGACATATCATTGTGATGTCATAATGGACATTATCACAGCTGTACATAACCAGCCCGGACTGTCTCATTCTTGATCAGGAGACTGAGGTGAGTGGAGCTCATGACACGCTGGGGAAATTTTTAAAATAACAATATTAATATAAATATAAAAATAGCTGCTGGATAGGCCTTATTAGTGTCTGCTAGTGGGGTAAATGCAGGGGGGGTTGCTTGGCCCAACAAACAACAATGGTGGCATTGCCTGTACTAATAGCCTATATATAATAGTAGCACATTCCTTATTTTCATTTAACATACATATAGCAATGCAATCGATTTATTATAATATCATAGCGCCACCAACAAATGACATATCTCAATACAGTCTTTCTATTAATTTATAACTGTCCTTAAAAGAGCAGAATATCTGCTAAGCCTGAATCTGCTGACCATAGTTTGCAGGTATGATGTCATAATGGGACACATGATACATTGTGATGTCACAGTGCACACAGAGTTAATGTTTGAAAACAAGCTCTAACTGCCTCATTCTGTATCAGGCAACTGAGGTGAGTGGAGCTCATCATCATACACTGGGGAAAATGTTAGAAAAATTAATATTCATATTCATATAGCTGCTGAGTAGGGCTTAGTAGCTGTTAGTGGCATAATTGCAAACCATTTGAGTTTGAAGGGGATGAAGTGCTTGGCCCTATAGACAATAATGGTCGCATTCCCTTTACTAATGGTATACATATGTACATATATTATACATTCCCTATTTTCATCTACATATAGCAATATAGCTGGATATAGTTGTTGTGTAGGCCTAAGTATCTGCTAGTGGAGTAATTATGGGGATCTGAAAAGATACTAGTGTGCTTCAAACTGCTGATAGTTTTTTCTGGTCATTAATTATCACTCTAATGTTACCTTAATGTTACTGGCCATTCATTTTCAGTTACCTTATTTATAACCAATTCATAGGATTATTACATAATATGTAACCAATGATTTTTCTCTCTCCGCAGAAAGAATATTCGACATACAAATCAACAAATTTTTCGACATACAAATCAACAGAATTTTCGATATATAAATCAACAGAATTTTTGACATATAAATCAAATCAACAGAAAGAATTTTTGACATATAAATCTACAGAAAGACTTATCGACATACAAAAAACCATCATGTTTCGACGCATATGCAGTATTTTCAAATGTTTTACGAAAGTAAGGTTTTTTTTATACTCATATCCTATATTTTTAGTTTTTATGGAAAAACTGTATAAACTGTTAATGACAAACTAAAATGCATGTGATGAAAATTAAAATTTCATCAAATGTACCTATAAATGTTATTTTCCTGTTAACTCAGGGGTCCCCAACCACCGGGCCATGAACAGTCCTGAACTGGGCCGCTGAACAATCAACGCATCGCTCATAAATTGGACTCTGACCCCTCCATATCCCATCCCCGATCCCTCCTGACCCACTCCCTGACCCCCCGGTCCTTGGAAAAAAAGTTGGCTCTTTTTTGACCCAAAAAGGTTGGGGACCCCTGTGTTAACTGATTCAAATTTGAGTTCACTGGCATAACTATAGAGGAAGCAGACTCCACAGTTGTGATGGGTGGCCCAAGAAACAAGGGGGCCTTGACCATGGGGTCCTCTTTCTCTATAGCTGTTTAAGGCTGAAGAAATCACCCAGCAGCTCTCCTACCTCCAACCAGGGAGCAGGGGAAGCAGATGGGGGGGACATCAGTGGTGGCAGGAAATGTCAGCCAGGAGTGGTGAGTGGGTGGGCGGATAGTTCTGGGAAGGTATAGCTCTGCGCTGGTCCCTCCAAAGATTTATTTATGGGGGGGCTCAGAGCCAGCAAGTTATGGCACTCTTTGAGTGATTTAGTGAATTTGTTTCCCCATGTTATAATAACAAATAAAAAAACAAACAAATACAAAAAGTAGTGTAGAAGTGATACCTATGTTAAAGCTAAAACAGCTGCATGGTGGGATGTAGCTTTAATTTATGATAATTTTGCATATATAATAGAAAAATAGTCATGATTACAAATAGGGATGCACTGAATCCAGGATTTGGTTCGGGATTCGGGCAGGATTCTGACTTTTTCAGCAGGATTCCGTTTCGGCTGAGTCCTTTGGCCGAACCAAATCTGTGCAAATTAGGGGTGGGGAAGGAAATTGCATGACTTTTTGTTACAAAACAAGGAAGTAAAAAATATTTTCCATTTCCCATCCCTATATATATATATATATATATATATATATATATATATATATATATATATTTATGTGTGTGTGTGTGTGCAAATTAGGATCCGGTCCGCTATTCAGCCGAATCTTTCAAAAAGGATTCAGGGGTTCGGCCGAATCCAAAATAGTGGATTCGGTGCATCTCTGATTACAAATTTCATATATCTTTGGTTCTGGGTAGATCTAAACCAAATCCTTTCATTACACACTGTAAGAAACAGCTTATAATAGCCTTATATTTTGTACACTTTCTGCATATCTAATATTAAATCATACCTTGTTTTCTGTATTGCTTTATAAGGAAAATGGTCTTAGCGGTTGGGAACTGCTAATTTTCCTAATTCTAACTTCTAATGGACCTATTCATTTAATTACACCTTGATCATTGCCTCTAATATTCAAACCTATTTTCTTTTGCCAGGTTAAAAAAGAGAAAAATGAAATCATTTTGGTAAGTAGAGAAACTTGTCATACATGAACGTTTTGTTAAAGATGTCGGATAATGTAACAATTTTAAATGTATATTTTAATAAAAAATATAATAAAACTTGTAAACACTCCAAACCTTCTAGCAGATATAACACTCTTCTTGAACTATGATGCATAGCTTAGCATATGTTACTCCCAAGGAGCCACATTTATTCAGTTTGTTAATTAGATTTTGTTAAATTACAAGTCAGACTTATCTGTGGATCAGTAGCCTTAGACACCAACTCTACACAAATGTATCTAACATTTCAGTTGATTTACAGATTTGACCATTGCCACTTACATACCAACAATCACCTGATTGCTAAGAACCCATTTCATTGCTAATGTCTAATTATCCTTTTCTTTTCCAGCAAGGGGCAGTCCAGTAACCCCTTGCATTTTTATGAGAAAAGAGATGCCAACCCTGCATTCATTTATACTCAAAACAATATTTCATAGTATAATGTGTCTTTTATTTATCTTGATCAATAATCTCTTACCCTCCTTTTTTTATTTAAAAAACAGGTACTACCGAAGATGTACACAGAAATGCCCTGTTTGGTAAGCAAATAATAGTTTATTATTAGTTATATTTAAATAATATTAAATTAAATAAAGCAACATTACATATATGAACTGTTCTACTTTGCTGTCTTAAACAGGTGCAACCGACTGGATATGGCAATCTCCTCTGCCAGGTAAATATTTAAAAAAGGCTAACACAATTAAAACAAAACAAACCCATAATATCATGGGAAGTATATTTTCGCATTTTCCAACAAATAATTGATTTCATTTTTTTTCTTTCAACTAGGAACCAGTAGAAACCAATGTTAATAATAACAGTGAGGTAAGTAGGAAAACAAATATACTTTGAAAATACTGTGTCACATTGCCATATGCAATAGATATTAGTATAGCAACAAATGGATTAATTGTATGTTTTTATTCTTAAACAGAAACAACCTGAGGAAATAATTGCCCATGACATTTGCCAGGAGACAAATATTGGCCATAACAGCTGCCAAGAAGAACCTGAAAACAATGGTCATGACATCTGCCAGGAAGAACCTGAAGACAATATTAGCCATCACAGCTATCAGGTAAGAAGTTTTAAATGAATTAAAAAAAACACAACAACATGCCTCTTCCCTAACAATACATGGCTTTTTGCTTAATATATTTTAAAGCCTTCTTTATAAAGCCTTCATTCTTTGTAGAGCTCAATTAATTATCTTACATTTGCTTAACAGAATCAATCATGTGATCCATGTGATCAATAAACTTCTATCTCTTTTCCAGGAGCAACCTGAGGAGCCTGGCACAGAGATCAGCCAGGGTAATGCCTCAGAGGAGAAAGAAAATCAAGAAGAAGAAAGTCTAGAAGAAGAAAGTTTAGAAGAACAAAATCTAGAAGAGGAAGAAGAAAGCAGTAATGATAATCCGTTTCCATTTCTTGAGGTAGGGCTTTTTGCTAAATATATTTTAAAGCCTTCTTTGTAGAGCTCAATTAATTATCTCACATTTACTTAACAGAATCAATCATGTGATCAAAAATCTTCTATCTTTTTTCCAGGAGCAACCTGAGGAGCCTGGCACAGAGATCAGCCAGAGTAATGCCTCAGAGGAAGAAGGAATTCTAGAAGAACAAGAGGAAGAAGAAAACAATAGTGATGACATGCTTATATCTAGTGGGGAAGAAGAAAGCATTTGTGATGATCTGTTTCCATCACTTGAGGTATGATTTACCATCAAGGACATTAAGACATTTTGTGCATTGAACTGATTGATCTATTGGGACATGTTTAGCGTAATGTTTATTTAGTATGGCTTTGTTTAGGCCCACTAATGTCTGGGAACCTAAAAACCAAACTGCAGTTTAAATCACCAGTCCAGCTCATGCTAAAACACTTTAAGAACTATATATTTTTGGAGTGTCCGCATAAACTGCAGTGCCCAGAGGGAAGCCATCAATGCTTATCACTACAATGCCATGCTGCACACATTACATGGGGAAACCCAGAAACGGGTCATTTTTTTTCTTTGCAGCTCTGGAATACATTGAAAACTTTGAAAATACATTTTACTTTTATTAAAGTTGTCTTTGAGTTAGAACTCCTGTTATATCTCTCACTTACCCAGGGAAACCAGAGCAGAATGTAGAAATTGCCACAGACAACTGCCGTGTAATTGAATAATGGGAATTATAAAAAACATTTACCTTGTCATAAATGCATGTTTTTGCACCTTCTCTATAAATCAGAATTGATCAGAAATTATCTTTGCCATTCACTCTCTCTCTTATGCATCATCAACCAGATAATCACAGTAGTGATGCTTGAGAGGAAAACATATGGTAGAGATGAGAGAATTTTTGACGCCCATAGACTAATATATTTTGGCCAATTTCCACTGCCGTCAATTTTTGGCGAAGTGAAATGGGTTAAATTCGCCCATCCCTACAATCAGGATATTCACATAACACATTACCAACTTTATTTTCCAATACTGTGTCACATTGCCATATGCAATAGTATAGCAACAAATGGATTAATTGTATGTTTTTATTCTTAAACAGAAACAACTTGAGGAAATTATTGCCCATGACATTTGCCAGGAGGAACCTGAGACAAATATTGGCCATTTCCAGGAGCAACCTGAGGAGCCTGGCACAGAGATCAGCCAGGGTAATGCCTCAGAGGAGGAAGAAAATCTAGAAGAACAAGAGGAAGAAGAAAACAATAGTGATGACATGGTTATATGTAGTGATGAAGAAGAAAGCATTATTGATTATCTGTTTCCATCACTTGAGGTATGATTTTCTATCAAGGACATTAAGACATTTTGTGCATTGAACATATTGATTTATGGGAACATGTTTAGCATAAAGTTTATTTAGTATGGCTTTGTTTAGGCCCACTAATGTCTGGGAACCTAAAAACCAAACTGCAGGTTAAATCACCAGTCCAGCTCATGGTAAAACACTTTAAGAACTATATATTTTTGGAGTATCCACATAAACTGCAGTGCCCAGAGGGAAGCCATCAATGCTTATCACTACAACACCATGCTGCACACATTACATGGGACATTGTAGGGATGAGCACATTTTTGAAGCCCTAGACTTTTATGCATTTTGGCAAATTTTCACTGACGAAATGGGTCAAATTTGCCCACCCCTACAAACAAGATATTCACATGACAGATTACTAACTTTATTTTCCAATACTGTGTCACATTGCCATATGTAATATATATATATATATTAGTATAGCAACAAATGGATTAATTGCATGTTTTTATTCTTAAACAGAAACAACCTGAGGAAATCATTGCCCATGACAATTGCCAGGAAAATCCTGAGACAAATATTGGCCATTTCCAGGAGCAACCTGAGGAGCCTGGCACAGAGATCAGCCAGGGTAATGCCTCAGAGGAAGAACATAATCTAGAAGAACAAGAGGAAGAAGAAATAAATAGTGATGACATGCTTATATATAGTGGGGAAGAAGAAAGCAGTAGTGATAATCTGTTTCCATCACTTGAGGTATGATTTTCTATCAAGGACACTAAGACATTTTGTGCATTGAACTGATTGATTTATTGGGACATGTTTAGCGTAATGTTTATTTAGTATGGCTTTGTTTAGGCCCACTAATGTCTGGGAACCTAAAAACCAAACTGCAGTTTAAATCACCAGTCCAGGTTATGCTAAAACACTTTGGGGTAAATTTATCAAAGAGTGAAGTTCCGCAGCTCTCAATTCATTACTATGGGATTTTGAAAGGCGTATTTATCAGTGGGTAAAGTGAAAGTTCACCCTTTGATAAATACGCCTATAAAAATCCCATATAAATGAATGGAGAGTGGCGGAATTTCACTCTAGTGGCGGAACTTCACCATTAACTTCACTCTTTGATAAATATACCCCTTTAAGAACTATATGTTTTTGGAGTATCCACATAAACTGCAGTGCCCAGAGGGAAGCCATCAATGCTTATCACTGCAACACCATGCTGCACACATTACATGGGGAAACCCACAAATGGGTCCTTTTTCTTTGCAGCTCTGGAATACATTGCCCAAAGTTTAAAGGTGTTATTTACTGAACTCCAAAAAATGCAAAAATGTTAATGTTTAGAGGAGAAAAAAACGCTCACCATTTCAAACCTGTCACTGTTGTGTATAGGTCAATGGGAGATGTCCTTTTTACAATTTCAAGGTATCGTGGTCTTCCCTGGATTTTGTCTGGTAAACCAAAAAAATTGGGGTTTTCAGGCAATAACCTGAAAAATTTAAGCAATTCATGATTCAAATCCAAATACTTTGGGTTTTTCCCAGATTTTCGTAATTTTTTCCCCGACCTGACTGTTTCAAGTTATTTTATTTATAAATAAGATAAAATTGTGGATGGGAGATTAGTCAAGGTTAGTTTAATACAAATATGAGAAATTTGAGTTTTAGTAAATAACCCCCTAAAAGTCTCACACACATTAGTTCTATAAGGACAAACCATAACCCATATACATAACAATAATAATCTTTGTAATAATTATGTCCACCATTAACAACACTGTTTGGGCACAAGGCCTCTTTGCTATACTAAATATAAATTAAAAAACTGCTTAACAAGGAACACAGTGAGGAATCTTATGGGGATGCCTCTCAACCTGAACAAACTAAATGAGCAACAAACTAAAAAGAAAAGCTTGCAATATTTATTCTTTTTGTCTATTTACTGAGTTAATCTAAAATAATGTTTTCCTTTACCAGGTCCACAATGAACATGGATTTGACAAACTATGCCCGGTATGCAAAAAAATTTTTTGACATTATCCCTGTTTTCAGCCTTCTCCCTCTATTCTCCCCCACCACCTGGCATTACTGTATATTGTCTTATTTTCAAATTTTGCATTTTACTTTTTTTTAGGACCCAACTGGCTGGATAGACCTTGAACAATGTGTTGGATCAGGAGGATTTGGAGTAATCCATAAGGTCAGATATGAGATTTTAAGATTGTAAGGGGTGGGAATGACCTACCTTTTGTGGCCCTTAACATCTCAATGCAATTCTATATATTGTATATATTTATCTATCTAGTATATAAATATTCATACATATGTCATGTATCACTAAATTGCCACATATGCCACATTTTAAGCAGGATTCATATTTCCTTTTGGAGTTTGTTTTTTGTTTCTGAGACTGCAAAGACCCATGTCGTTATACCCAGGTACTTTATCAAATTCAAGTCAAAATTCACCACAATTCTGTTTTCTTTCAGGCATGGCATTTTAAGGAAAAGAAAGAAGTGGCCATAAAAGTGATAAAAGACCTTAGGGTAATGTATATTTTTTACTATTTAATTTATTATAATGAGAATATTGCAGAAAGTGTTGTGTTACACATACAAATCAACTGCCAGTAAAAAGAGACTTTATAAACCATGATTAGCAAGTCTCCCCCTTATATAATGGATAGTCATAATGCAAAATAGAATTTGTAATGATTAGAAATGGACTTCTTTAAATGCCCCAAGCTCTGCTCAGCCCGGTTATATATTCACTGGAGGTTTAATTATTTAATAAATGCAAAACTAACTATATCATCCGCTTGTAATATTTGCAGCTTATAAAAGGCAAACGTGTGACTTATATTCATTAATCTCTATGTAACAATACTATAAAGTAACCACCCCTAACAGAAGGGGATTTAAATCACACCAAATCATAACAAAAATATCATAACCCAGTTCAACACATTGCAAGTAAACACATGGAGCGGCATAGAAGAGAAAGAGGGGAAGTTAGTATCTATGATTGAGAGTGGACGCCATTACAGCACATCACAGAGAGACTTGAGAGAACTGATTACCTTTACTAGCTTTACGCATTCAGAAGCTTCTGACTCCAGTCACGAAATGCGTAAAGCTAGTTCCCCTGTCCGCTTACACTTTTGTATTCTTAACATGGATTAATAAAATTAACTGGCTCTATCCAAGTTTGGTTTCTGATCCGGTGAGGTCATCCCTACTATCAAGTTTGTTTGGGAAGTTAGTATCTGTGGTGTTGGCACTGTGGTACACTGATAGCAAAGTAATGAATTCTATGTTTTACAACAAGGATTACATAGTTATCAAGACTAATTTAATGATCATTATTTCTGTATCTAGGATAATGAAGAGATCCTTGCTGAACTGTACGTACTTGAACGTGTTTCTGGCCACGACAACTTCCCTACCTTTTATGGAGCCTTTTATCTACGGCCCAGCATTTCAAATGAAGAGGCGCTATGGGTAAGGATATACTTCTTAAATAAAAGCACACAATGGTCTTGCATTGCACATTCCAAGAAGGAGAAAATCTCAATCAAAGTTAATAAATATAACACTGATTATTTCAGACCCATTATAATAATCGGGTCTGCTACTGATTACTAGGAATGTTACACAGACACACAGACAGATAGATAGATTTTAGGCAATATATATATATACTATAATATTTATATTTATATACACTATAAATAAAAACATTTTATTTCTATTCTAGATTGCTATGACAATGTGTGCTGGTGGCTCCGTAGACGCCTTAATTAGGAGCACGCCCAATAGATCCTTGGACGAGACCTGGATTTCATACATATGCAAGAAAGTTTTACAGGTAAGACAGATATTAACCCCTTTATTGCTTTTCATAATCTCTGCTCAACGACTTTGCATCCTATTAATTCTAGAATATAAACATATATACATGTTCATCATGTTTGCTTTATTCATCTTTCTAGGGCCTGGATTACTTACAGGAACTGAACGTGATACATCATGATCTCAAGGGCGCCAATATAATGTTAACTTCTACGGCCCGTGTGAAGATAAGTAAGTGACGTTTATTATCTATAGGAAGAATGGGTGCCACAAAAGCAAAGGGTACATTTATTGCTCATCTCAATGCCTAGCTTTTCTTAGGCATCATAAAACTTTAAAGGGGATCTCTACCCAAAAATTGCACCTTTGCATAAATCAAAAATATCATTGTAAGCATCGTTCCAATATACAGTCATGAAGAATGTTCAGTGTTTTATTTGTCTCTGTCTTTACACTCTCTTTGCACCTGGTTCAATTCAATAGTCAGCACCAGACAAAAGAAAATACTGCTTCAAAAATATATTTACATTTGTAATAACTGTAGCACCTTTCTGTATTGTCATAGATGTTATTACTGCGTTGTACAAAGTAAATTCATGCTTGTTTCTTTCAATTTTAGTTGATTTTGGCCTTGCCACAATAGGGCCCATCAGTACAAGTAATGCAGGAACCCGCTGTTGGATGGCACCTGAAGTCCATGCATGTTTTACAAGAAGTGTATATTATAACTACAAGGTATAATTAATAAAATAGTTGTCATTTAGTTCAGTTTTCATTAAAGTGATTAGACAAAATGCACTCTTAAGGCAGGAATAACCAACCCATGCCAAATGTAATTTGTAGAGCTTTTTTCTCCCAGTAGAGACTCTTGAAAATGTAAAATCATAAATATGTATAGTTGAAGTCGGCTACTGGAAATGTTTCATAGTAATACAACGTAGCTTGGTTCTAAAGTATTAGTCATTTAGCATCCCATATTGACCCTGAGACAGGATGAGGAGGGATAGTCAGTAGAAGTATCTTTATCTTCTGTAACAATGATTATAATTTGTTTGCTAAATGGGTGTTGCTTTTTGTTTGTATTTTCTAGGTGGATGTGTGGTCTTTAGGAATCACAGCCATAGAAATGGCAGAATACGATCCTCGTAAGTAATCTTAAATAACATTTTGCGTGCATTTATGTTCATTTATGGAGGAGTGTTTTTAGGAAGGTTAGGGGGTATCACCTATTCTATAACAATGAAACATGTAAATCGGCCATGAATCAGAGAATCTTTTCTGTGCTTTTATTATAATGGTGTCTTCTGTAATTTGCAATAGTTACTTTTCTTTTAAGTGATACACTGGAAAGCAAGATATAAATTCTTGTTTCAGAGACAGGAGCAATCAGATAAAAGATATAGACTGGGTCTTTCCTGTATCCCCTTAGGCTAATAGAAAATAATGTGTTTTCTCTGCTGCTGAGAAAATGCAGATACAGCCATATACTGCCCTATATGTCCAATATCTGTCTGTCACTGTGCACACGCTACACTAATTCCAACCAGACTGCATTTATTTATTTGTTATGTATGAGGGTAAGGCCACACTGGTCATTTTGGGGAGATTTGGTTGCCTGGCGACTAATCGCCTCGTCTTTGCGGTGACCAATCTCCCCAAACGCCTTCCCTCACTCTGCGCCGGCTAAAATAAAAAAACGCCGGCGCTAATCACATGCGCCGATTCATTTTTCGAAGTCGCCCGAAGGCCCTTCGGGCGACTTCGGAAAACGATCCGCTGCGTGTGGTTAGCACCGGCATTTTTTTATTTTAGCCGGCGCAGACTGAGGGAAGGCGTTTGGGGAGATTGGTCGCTGCAAAGATGAGGCGATTAATCGTCAGGCGGCCAAATCTCCCCAAAATGACCAGTGTGGCCTTACCCTTAAAGAAGGAAATTATCTCAAAAAGTTAAAATAAATCATCGATTGGTTCTGATAATAGAAACTGATCAGAATATTTGATGTTGTCACCCTCTATTGTACAATGCTGCAAAATATGTTGGCCCCTTGTAAATTTGTAAGAATAACAATAATAATATTCTCTTACACTTACAGCACACATTAAACTCCGTGGTACTGAGCTTTCCGAAAGGATTATGAATGGTCCAGCTCCAGCTCTAAAAGAGGATATATGGTGAGTCATTTTTTTTTTACAGAAATAGAACTTAAGGTGGCCATAGATGTTATAATTACAATCTTTTCTTGGAAAAGATCTTTTTGATCGATAAGCCAACCCATATCCAAGTCTTCTCCCAATATCGGTTGGCTCGTTTCCCACCATTCACGCACCGAATATGGTACCAGAATTTTTTTTGTACAATATTATTGATGCGTCTATGGCCACCTTAAGCAGTGAGGATGGGGGAATGGGGAAAGAGACACTGAAGCATAAGGCCGGGGAAGGTGTTAAAGTGGGAAAGAGATAAGTTCAATGAGCTCAAATGTAAGTGTCACTACTGTATCCACTCTATCCATTGCTGTGATGATGGGCTGTGTTCAAGTTATTAGTATTCTTTAAGAGACATCACCTTTTTTATAAATTAAAGAGCTTACACTTTGTTGGCCCAAATTATTCAATGAAAAGAAACATCTCCCATTTTAATTCCCTATCACCCAACAGACTTCAGTGTCCTTTTTGAATAATTCTGGCTCTGTGTTTATTACATCATCAGTAACATTTCTGCCTTGTTTCTTTCCCCCCAGGAGTAATAAATTCCAGAGATTTCTTAATAAATGCCTTCAGAAGGATCCAGACAAAAGACCATTCGCAAAGGAACTCCTATTAAACCGATTCATCACATATAATCGAGATGAAGACGAGGTGCAATATAGCATAGCGGAGCATATACAGAAAGGTAATGCAAATGACTCATATTCTCTACAGTCAAAAAGCAATTACTGGGAAATCTTTAATGCCTATGTGGTTATTCAAGGCTTTATGTATTTAAGGATTCCTATTTTGATCACTATCCAAAAAAATTAAGGATTTTAGGGAATTTTCATTCAGGTGTAATTAGTTTTTTTTAATTACTAATGGTTTTAACTCCAACCAGTTCTGCTTTAAATTGTGAAAGTTTCTCAATTACTAACTTAGCTAGCCAGTTAAGGAATCACATTATGACCATTTTTACAGTGCCCTATCATGTGCATAGATATAAAACACAGATCTTCTTGTCTAACATAAAAACATTTTCTCCTAGGAGCAAAGAAATAAGACATTCAAGTTAAAGATTCTCTTGCAACACCTCATTAAGAAGACTTTGTCAAGACTTAGGAAGGAAATGGAAGAACAATATATAAATCCCAAAATGGATTCTACCATTGCAAGATCTGAGATGTTGCTCCTTCATTATGTTCCCAAAAGGGAAAGGAGGGAAAGGGTTGGGAACACAATGTAGGAGCCACAGTCCATCTACTTTGGATACTTTACCAAATGTGTATTTTTATATAATCTATTTAAATGTATATTTATTTTTATATATTAATAAAAATAATAAAATATAAGCTGATGTTTGATGTTTGAATAATTAATATATAGTGTAAGAAAATGGGCTGTTGAAGAGTTGCATTGGACAGGAGGGAAAGGTTTTAGAAAATATCAAAATCAATTAGGAGAATATTATTGTGGATATAAACAACTGCTAGTGCTTGTTTCATAATCTTTAAAAATGTTGTACTTTCAATAGCTTATAATGATAGTTATAGATTTTGTACCCCTTCTGTAAATTATATAGTAAATTAACTTTTTGTCAGTTGGCGCAAGAACTGCAACAATTTTTATGCAAGCACATATCATGGTTGTGCTTGGAAATAAGCCCTAATATTTTGTAACTTATATGAGTAAAAATGATAGCTCTATGGGTGTAACTCACTGAGCCAAACAATTCTAACATTAATGCATGCACATGTAACACTATAGTAAATTAAGTGTCACTATTCTCTATGAGCTTTACCCCAATACTTTGCTCTGGATGAGACCTCAATTCTCAGGAGTTAAGACCTAACAAAGGTGTGGAGTCAGGGTGTAGTACAACTGTAAATAGGTGCAGTGCACAATAATTGGGCACCATTGGTTTTTTGCAACTTAACCAGAGAACATATTTATTGAACAGGATAGTCCACAAAGGAGTGTACATAACCAAGCAGGAACATAGAGCAACAGTTGATAAGCATATACTCACAACACCAATGGTCAGTATTAGTCCCTGCAGGGAAGAGAACATACACAGTAGCAATGAAGGTACACCTAGCTTTCAGCCTTTTCTCTAAGTGGAACCCAGGGGAATCACTACATCCCTAAGTCTGTATACTTAGTCAGTGTTGGACTAGGGGGCAAGGGGCCCCCCACCACCCCTCCTGGCCCCCCAACCCAGGTGCAAAGCACCCTCTGGCTCCCCTCCCTGAGCCACAACCTGCCTCCCTGCACCTACCTTTTTAGTACAGCTCTGCTAGGGGTCAAGAAAGACAGAAGCCACTTCTGGCTTTCTCCAAGGATCGGGTCTGGGCCAGCAGGGCCCATAAGGGCTAGAGCCCAATGGGGTTTTTACCCAGTGTCCTGCCGGCCCAGTCCAACATTACACTTAGTCCCTACACTGGGCAATTAGCAACCGGGATCTTAATCCCACTTACACTCCTCGTCAGAGCCTCAGGCTGCTCAGCTAAATAACTATAAGATCTCTAAGGATCTGTCACTCCTACAGTGACCTCTTAAGGTGAGTAGCCTATCCTTTCTAGACATGACCCGTCTGGGTTTCACTTCTCCCTTCCTGCCTGCCCAGGCAAGGACTTAACAAAATGGACCCTGATGAGGGGGCTGCCATGTTTCTGCTGCAGTGGTCCTTTAGCATTAGAAACTTTAACTGACAGATAGAGAAGGGACAGTGAGGTTGGCAGACCTATCAGCAAAAAAAAAGCAAAATTACTTTTATTTTAATTAATATTGTGAAGAGTAGTTTTTTATTGTCCAAGTACCAAATGAATGAATAAGACATATATGTTCATGGCACTGGTATACAGGCAAAATAGGTAGATGACAAATAGTTAGATGAACAAAGTGTTGATACAATGACTCTCTTTTAGGCATCATTTATCATGGAAAATAAGACTGTATGGGGCATAATTACTTGTATATACCATTTCTCACTCACTCTCAGACAGCCAGTGGCGTTTCATGGGATGAGATGTATGTCTTGTTATATTTTGTGTGTGTGTGTGTATATATATATGTATAGTGAATAAAGTACCCCCTCTTGTAAAATATAAGGATATTATAAGTTACCGAGGAGTTTCATGACCATATAAAAACACGAGGCCAAAGGCCAAGTGTTTTTATACAGGTCATGGAACTCCAAGGTGACTTCTAATATCCTCATATTTTACAACTGGGGGTAATTTATTTTTTATAATACACATGTTTTAGTGAGTCATGTCACAGAAATGACATCAGAACTCACCGTTTATAACTAATGACATCAGAACTCACCGTTAATAAGGATATCATTTACAAGATATTCATGGCTTTTGTGTATTATATATATAATACACAAAAGCTATGAATATCTTGTATCCCAAATAAGATATAATTAATCCTTATTGGAGTAAGAACGATGCTATTGTGTTTATTTAATGTTGACATGATTTTCTTGTAGATTTAAGGGATGAAGATCCAAATTATGGAAAGATCCATTATCTGGAAAATCCCAGGTTTCAAGTCTTCTGGATACGAAGTCCTTTACCTGTACTTGGTTATCATTCCCTTTAACCTTACTGTACAGTACCATACAAGAGACTTTGACTTGTTTATGGATTTTAATACATTGAAATACAGATTATATTGTATGTGCAAAGCATTCCTTATAGCCATTCTGTTATGTCAACACCATCAACTTCTCAGAATCAAATCAGAATGAATGACAAATTGACCGCATGCACTATGGTTGTTTTTTGGGTATTTGTATGAAAATTCTATGCTTTGAATGTTGTACTGTACCTTTACATGCATCATAACTTCCTTTATGTACAGGGATGAGATCTGTTATCCAGAAACCCGTTATCCAGAAAACTCTGAATTACAGAAAGGCCATCTCCCATAGACTCCACTTTAATAAAATTCAAATTTTTAAAAATGATTTCCTTTTTCTCTTTAATACTAAAACAGAAGATTGTACTTGATCCAACTAAAATATAGTTAATCCTTATCGGAAGCTAAAATCCATTAATCCAGAAAACCCCAGGTCCCGAGCATTCTGGATAACAGGTCCCATGCCTATACTCTGATACTGTAAACAAGATGTTTTTGTAACTTAAATATTCATATGTGCCTACGTTCTTTATAGAAACGTTATATCTCTATGTAGATTTATTTTAAATATATATTATATGTTGTTATTGGGCTCAGTAAAACATTTCCCATATTTCTGTTTCCCTATATTTGTCTTCATTTTATTTACAGGGAGGTAATATCATAAGATTTACTTGCAAAAGTTTCCATATATAGGGGAGTTATAGATTCTGTATAAGTTGCTGGCATGATTAAGAGAAGCTGAAGTTACAAATGCCAGGTTTACTAACATTGTGCTTAATTTAACTGATGCAGTTACCCATAGCAACCAATCAGATATTTGCTATCAATGCGTGCAGAGTCCCGACATTTTTCTTCCTATGGAGATTAGTGATGGGCGAATTTGCGCCGTTTCGCTTCGCCGAAAAATTCGCGAATTTCGGGCGAAATTCGCAAAACAGCGAAAAATTCGCGAAACGGCGCCGGCGTCTCATTTTTTCGAAAAAAAAATTTTGACGCTGGCAAATTTTTGATGCGAATTTTCGCGGGCGTTTTGAGAATTTATTCGCTGGCAGCGAATCGTGCAAATTCACCGTGAATTCGCGCCTGGCGAATAAATTCGCCCATCACTAATGGAGATCGGTTGTTTCGTCGATCGGACAGGTTAAACGATTTCTGTCGGCTGCCGATAATTTCTCTGCATGTATTGCTGATCTGACAATTTTCAGTGGGAGACTGTCTCTAGCTTTGTCGGACATATCTTTCATATGATTGCTGTCAGGGGCAGAACATCGGCTGATCTGTTCTTTTACTACTTTATTTGATCTTAATGGTTAGTGGCAGGTCAGGAGATGGGCAAGTCAGATCGTTCAAGGATTCGAACTTTCGGATCTTTGCATCTATAGCCAGCTTTACTCGAGGGCAAAGTGACTAACGCTAGCATTACCGCCCGCAGGGACCGCCACTTCACTGCCACAGAGATAGACGCTAGTGGTCATTCACACTCTATCACCAGGTGACAATTCACTCTGGGGGATGGACATTACTCGGATTTTACTGAACATTACCACTTTCGCCAGGCTTGCCTTCGCCAGCTCAGACCAGGCAAAGTGTAATGGAGTGCATAGATCTTCCTCAATCTTCTGTTACTTACATAATATTTATTAGTGGAAAAACATTGGTGTCTTTCCTTTTTTCAGAGTGATAGCCTGCAAAAGTCTTTCAAATTTTTTTTGGGTAACTGGCTTCCCCCATACATTTTCTAACATATGGAACATGAATTATACAATGGGTTCATGTGTAGGGCATTATAACAACTCTATTTTCTTTATTATGGTTCCCTGGACTTGTGTAATGTAATGTATTTGCTGCAACATATACGTCCATTTAACTTTAAATTTCCTGCCGTATGCAAATTAACCTGAGCGCAAGACCTCTATCGAATTTGCGATAGGCAGAAATGAACACTAGCACATCTTCACTTTCAATTGCTCGCATTGGGGAAGTAACGCTAGTAAAACATCGCCAACGTTTGGCAACCATAACGAAACTCCACAGTCCAGTGAATTGACATTGTCTTAATGAATTTTTGCCTGGCAAAGTGTAGCGATGCGTGAGAAGCAGTCGCTGGCAATTTTTTTGCCCTCGAGTAAATCTGCCTCCTTGAGATAGGTAGCCTTTCCATAGCCCGTCTTGCGACACCAGCCAAGTCCAGAGTATCTGCTCTACTTTTGATTTTTGCAAATTTATTTGTGGTTAGGAATGCCGGAGATAGTCTATACTCAAGCTATGTTTGCCATTGCAAGCACTACAAGCAAGTTTACAGAAGATACAATGCAGTGAGTCTATAGTGGCTTTTAATTTTTATACTATAATGTACAATTACTAATTGCCACTGGGGGACATACGTTGAACTTCAGAGTTTTTGTTTTGTACCAGCACAAGGCTGTGAGCCTGCTCAGGCTGGCATATAATCTTCCTTCCACTTTAAATGTGGAACATATTTAGAGCCCTATTACTTCCTGTAAAATGTGTGGGGTATGCAGTGACTTCAGTAAAAAGATTAACCCTTTCTCTGCCAGACCATTGGCAGTTTAGCTCTAGCGTGGCAAGTCGTGCATTCACGCCTGTCACACTGATTGAATGGAACCCAGAGGAAATATTTTAGGAAAGCAAAGGGTCCAGAAAAGTCACATTCAAGTAGGGAGGGTTTCCCCTTACTAAAAAAGTAACCTGACCTTTGGTTGATTAGGAGCATTCCTAGGAATGTCTAATGCCGGCATAACACAAATTCTATGTATCCCAGAGATCATTATCATCATTTATTTATATAGCACCAACAAGATGATTTAACTTTGCACGGATGTTCAGAAAAAAAACATTGTTTTGATTTCTTGCATGAAACTTTGGTAGAACAAAGTGGATCTGAGCTTCATTTGGGAAACAGATGAATTACTCTTATAAGTAAGAGGGGTTTGCTAATAATTTGTGTCCCTGAGGGGATTATGTTTCAGGGGGGTCAAGGCTAAGGTCGGTGGAAGGGCGTCACCAGGAAACTGGAGGTGACCTGTGTATAAATTAGGAATGTCTCAGGAACCCATGCATCCTTTATTTCCTTGCATCGTATAACAAAAATAGTCTGTGCAGAGTAATAATATTGTCACTAAAATAAGCTCATAGATAATTACAATTTGGCAATTTCAAATTAAATTATATCCTTCTGCAGGGCTATCAAACTGGCATCCCAGGACCAGTGGCAGAACTACCGGGGGAGCAGGGGGTGCAAGCGGGCCAGGGCACGCACCCCCTCAGGGCCCCCCGGCAGCCTGTGCACCACTGACAAATGTGGCCGTATGGAGGGGGGCGGGGCCCGGCTGCACGTCACGCACCAGGGCCCGCCCCCTCTAGTGATGCTACTGCCCGAGACCCCCCTTGTGTGACCCCCACACGAAAGTCTGCCTGCTGTGTCTGCTTACCTTGTGTAAGATTTAAAAGTTATCAGTACTGAAATGAACTGGCCCCTGAATTGTTTACACCTCAAATTCAGATTGTAAACTCCTGCATTGTTCACACCTGTAATTCCCCTGCATTGTTCACACCTATAACCCATCTATTGTTCTTGTTCACACCCCAAAGCCCTGTACTGTTCCCACCTCAAACCCAGACTCAAAGTGCCCACATTTATTCACCTATTCACGTCTCATACAAACTGCCATGTCAGTGACTGTATGTAGCACAGTATGAACAGTAGCGTTTCTGAGGCAGGAGCGTCCCCCCATTGCCTGATTACCTTTGCTGCACCCTGGTAACCTGCTCGGCACTGCTGCCTATTTCAAGTTTTTGGTGCAGTGCCCCTGAGAAGGAACGGTTTGTCTCAGAGTGGTTTCCCTGTCTCCTGCGGTATGTATGTGATTGAGTGGAACCCAGAGGAAAGTTTCCAGAAAAGATGAAGTCACATTCAAGTAGGGGGGGTTTCCCCTTACTAGAAAAGTAACCTGACCTTTGGTTGATTAGGAGCATTCCTAGGAATGTCTAATGCCCGTGTAACACAAATTCTATGTATTCCAGAGATCATTTATTTATATAGCTCATGAGGTTAAGAAAAAACATTCTTTTGATTCCTTGCATGAAACTGTGGTCATACTCAGGGGGTGCTGCACCAGTGAGGCAGGGCTCATACTCTGCCGGCCCTATAATCCCTGTGTCTGCCATACTCTGCGTGCCCTATACTCCTTATGTGTGTTATACTCTACCTGCCCTATGCTCCCTGTGTGCCATACTCTGCCTGCCCTATGCTCCCTGTGTATGTCCTTCTCTGCCTGTCCTATGCTCCCTGTGTGTGCCATACTCTGCCTGCCCTATGCTCCCTGTGCATGCCATACTCTACCTGTGTCTGCTTTACTCTGTCTGTGTGTGCCATACTCTGCCTGCCCTAGGCTCTCTGTGTGTCATACTCTGCCTGCCCTATGCTACATGTGGGACATGAGCCTGGTAGGGTTTGTTCTGGGAGTTTGTTAGCGTTTGGAAATTGTTGTTAGAGGCCCCTAAGGTGATTAATCATGCGCTGGGGGATTTAAGAATATTTTTAACATTACTTAATTTTTTACATATGAGTGATGAGTGAAATCCCTGTAGTGAGTACCAACCATTTGTTTTTTTGGTATGCTACCACCATTGATGTGGGTATGGTGTTATAACTTCTTATGGTAACATGGGAATAGTTTAAAGTGGGTGTGGTCAACGCTGGCTTCCATTATGGGCCCTCCACCACGGAGACCTGAAAAATTCTGGCCCTCAGTACTACAGAAGTTGGACAGCACTGTCCTGCAGTATATATGCAATTATTAATAAAACAATAAAATAATACCACAGCTTATGGTACTAACATGTACAGTTATGGGACCTGTTATCCAGAATACTCTGAACCTGGGGTTTTCCCCATAAGGGGTCTTGCTGGAATTGGGATCACCATATCTTAAATCTGCTAAAAATCATTTACATTTTAGCTAAGCCCAATAGAATTGTTCTTCCTCCTATAAGAATTAACTTATTTGGGATCAGGTACAAGGTACTGTTTCATTATTACAGAGAAAAGGGAAATCATTTTTAACAATGTGAATTATTTGTTTAAAATAGAGTCTATCGGAGATAAAAGGTCTCTAGATAACAGGTTTCCAGATAATGGGTGCCATACCTGTATTGATAAAATGCCAACACATTCCACAGTGTTGTACAATACAGGAAAACACACAAAATCACCAATAACCAATACAAGAGGCAAAGAGGGCCCGGCCCAAAAGAACGGACAATCTAAAAATGTTCAAATAACTGACTGTGTCTAGTTACTCTTCTGTATAAGGGTAAAAACTACTTGTCTGGGAAGAGGTAAGATAGGGGCCTGTGTCTCGCCAAATTGGGGAGTATAATAACTCTCATAAATAAATGCAGATATGCAGAGAAGGAATGTTCAGCACACAGAGAAAGATATTCCCTTTCTGTATATTTAATGAAAAATAAATTAAGAGGGTAAACCAAATTGAAAAAAAATGTATACTTTGACTTCCAATAATGTTGTTAATGCAAACAATGCCTTTCTCTAGCCAAGTATGTATGTATCTACTTATTGTTCTTCTAGAAAGTGCATTTTCAAAAAGGAATCTTCCGATTACGCTCTGATCTCTGACTATATCTAATTAATAACATATTTTGAAAGAGTGAAACCACTGAAAGTGGCCTTGGGGGTTTTTTGGTAACAGTGTATGGCATAAAAAGGACAATTATTCTCAAAATGTTTCAGTTAAAAAGAATTGATGTAAAAGCTGGATTGCTTTAACTCTTTTGCCACCAGCATGTCAGCTACATGTTGCATTAATCTACTGAGTGAAAAAGGATTATTTGTTTTGGAATGAAATCCTTGAAGAGTTCCATATACTTTTCTTTTGCTTTCTCTTGTCTGTGGGTTATCCAGTAGCACAATTGCCTGAAGTACACTTCAAAAAGTACCCAGCCCCACCACAACATGCTGGACTATTCTGATGTGACCAGAAATCAGTCCAGATGTAAATCCAATTGATCCAGTTAGACCTAAACAGGACCAAATTTGTGGGAAGGCCACAAATGCCTGGGGCAACACAATTTTAGGAGTGGAACCAAAGCCGCTGAGGAGAATGAAAAAGCTGCCATCGATGAGGAGGGAAAAGACCATCTGAAAAACTTTAAAGGTAAGTTCCACTGAACACCAATGCTCTTTTATATCTTCTTAACCCCCCTGGCCATATAGTTTTTTTAAAAAAAACTTTTATGGGGGGTCCTGACTACCAATGTTTTTTTTAAACTTGTGGGGGGCTAGGCCACCAATTTTTTTATTTCAACTTGAGGGGGGGACAGGCTGAGTGCCAATTCAATTTTCTTTTTGCTTGTAGAGAGGGGACTCTGGCCAAGAGTGGGTTTTTTAACTTGTGGGTTGGGGCCTGGGCACCAATGTATTCTTTTAACTTGTAGAGGGGGCTGGGCGCCAAGGAATTTTTTTTAATTTATAGGGGCGCTTTGACCAATTAGGGTCAAAACTGCATGTCCATGCATTCCATTTAAGAGAGTAGAAAGCTCAATCACGGCTATCCTTAGTGCTTAATTTAGTAATGGGAAGGGTATGTTTTACCTAGTGAACCTATACACTTGACACACACTTTTGTTGTGGAATGGCCCCAGCTTATTTATTGATACCAATTTTTAGATACATCATTAAATTTGTATATATAGACGAATCCCCGAATCCTTGGTGAAATATTCGGCCGAATACCAAACCGAACCCGAATCCTAATTTGCATATGCAAATTACGGTCAGGAAAGGAAAAAGTGGGGAAAAAAATCATCTTTTATGACGAAAAGTCACATAATTTCCCTACCCCTCCTAATTTACATATGCAAATTAGGATTCGGATTTGTTTCGGCCAGGCACAAGGATTCGGCCGAATCTGAATCCTGCTGAAAAAGGCCCAATCCCGATCCAAATCCTGGATTCGGTGCATCCCTAATATATATATACACAATCCAAAGGGCTACCAGCACTCTCTACAAAATCAATTTGTATGCCTGGGTGCATACTCCACACTTCATACTTCACACTTCATACTTCACAAAGAATCCGCACTCTCAGGACTTATAAAATAAAAGAATCATTTATTAACAGAACTTGAATCTGACGTTTCGGCCCTATCCAAGGCCTTTCTCAAAAGTGTGAGAAAGGCCTTGGATAGGGCGGAAACGTCAGATTGAAGTTCTGTTAATAAATGATTATTTCATTTTATGAATCTTCTCATTCTTTTCAAAGGGGGCACTAAAAAAAAAGAAAGTCTTGGGTGTTAATAATTTTGTCAATGTCATTGTCTCATTTATGAATGTATATGTCAAGTTCTGAATTAAATTGTGAATTCCCAATTGTGTTGGCGTCATTTGTCAAGACTGGGCAAATTTGCCCATGGGCAGTAACCCGTAACAACCAATCAAATAGTTGCATTCATTGTTCCTCCTGTATCTAGCAGAAAAAAGCCAATCACTGATTGCTTGCTATAGGTTACTGCCCAAGGGCAAATTTGCCCAGTGTTGATAAATGAGCCACTAAAGTTTAACCAAATAAGTAGGGCAGAAATGTTGTACAATACGTTGTACAATATGTTTTGGACTCCTGTACCAGCCCAAGGCAACAACATCCCTTTAGCAATAAAGATCTGTGCTTCTAGATATGCCCCTGTAGAAACCCATTTTCTTTTCTGCTGATCACTGCACATGCTCTGTGCTGCTGTCACTTACTGAAATTAGGGACCAACACCCAAGATTCTGAATATATATCATATAAATGTCACAATATAAAGCTGATTAGTAAATAATTCAGAAATCAGCACAATTAGGGTTGGGGCAGACAGGCAGATTCAGGGAGATTTAGTCGCCTGGCGACTAATTGCCTCTTCTGCGGGGTGATAATCTCCCCGAACTGCCTTCCGTCTGCTTGAATGAAGAATCGCCTGAGCTAATACATTCACGGCACATTTCGATTTCTGAAGTCGCCCGGTTTCCTCGTGCGGCAACTTCGGGCACGGGAAATCGAAGCACTGTGAGTATATTAGTGCAGGCAATTCTTCATTCAAGCAGATGGAAGGCAGTTTGGGGAGATTGTCGCTCTGCCAGGCCCAAATCTGCCCATTTGCCCGATAATCAGCCATCTAGCATCAGCATATATCATAGGCAAACCTCTTTTTTTGCTTGAAGATTTGTTTTAAGGTTTGAAACAACCCCCTAAGCTTAGAATTTCAACAGCTGCCCATAGCATGCTAAGCATGTGCGTGTTGCAGACACTTCTAACAAAATCCAAGATGGAAAACTCCTGTGACAACTTTGAAGGCCTGGATCATTATTACTATAGAGATGCTAAACCTTTAGGCTGGTTAAATAAGTTCAATATATAAAATATGGCATTTCTAGTCATATTAATTTTTAGGGTTTAGTTCTCCTTTTATACGGAAACAGCATTTGCAGGGTCTGTTTCCCCATTAATATAGGGATGAGTTCAGCAAGCAGTTTGGAAGGCAGTCTGCATGAATAAGAATGTGTGGCATACACCCCTTCGTTGGGTAGATTCAATGAGAAAAAATTGTTTCCACGTTTTCATTAGTCACCCTGAAATGACAGAAACAGTAAATTCCTAGCCCATCATTTATGGTTTTTGGCTCGGGCTAGTCAGTTGAATGCCAATAAGAAAGCATTGCTTGATTTCAGTTTGTGACCTCCATTCACCTTCAGCCCTCTCATTTCCACCCTGCACTCTTTGATCATGCCTAAACTATTCAGACTTTCCTTTTTCATGGCCCTCTTCTGTTTCTTCAGAAATCTGACGGAAACAATTTGGCAGTTGTCTTTAACCTTATTGTGAACCCCAAGCCCCCCCCCCCCCCGTTTCATTCATCATGAATCAATTGTACCAAGAGAAATGTTAAGACTTTACGTCATTGTTTAGTTTAAGTATTTACTTGTATTAATACACAATTTTCAATTTTAATACACAAATTTCAGTGAGTCATGTGACAGAAATGACATCAGAACTCACCGTTTATAACTGATGACATCAGAACTCACCATTTATATGGATTTAATTTACAAGATATTCATGGCTTTTGTGTATTATATATCTATACACATATTGGAACTGTGAGTTTTTACTTTTTAAGAGTGAAGGAAAAAGCCAATAGCCTCCACCAGTCAGAGGTGCCAACCACTTGAGTTGTCATTGGGTGGATTAAATAAACTTTTGTAGGGGTCGTGGAGAGCCTGAGGCAGGAGTTTGAAGTAGGAGCCCAAGACTCTAGGGGCAAGGGCACACATAGGGGCCTATTTTTTAAGCCTCAAATTTTTCAGGTTGTTTTTTGAATTTTTAGAGGAAAACTCAAATTTCCCGAGATTTATTATCAAACCTGCAAAAACTACAAATCCGAAAATACTCCAGCTAAAACCTGTAGAAATCATGTAGAAGTCAATTGCAGATATCTGTTTAACAATTGGAAGATGTTTCTTGCCTTTGTGATCTTTGTGAGTTTTGGATATTTTGACTCTGGTTGCAATGATCTTGCTTTGGGGCACAATAATTAGCCATTCCCGCTGCAGAAAAATCATGTAGGAGATACTCATATAATTCTGTAAATAGATAAAAACTAAACCCAGATAGCACAATATGTCTTACAGCATTAGAGCATATTTATTGCAGGCGTGTCTTACACTTAGATGCCAGGAAGGAAGCAGTTCTGCCAGCCTCGTGGGAGTGGATATGGGCCAGTGGCGCCCACAAGGGCTGGGAGTCCATCAGGTTTTTTCCCGTTGTCCCATAAGCCCAGTCCGACCCTGAACAAGCCTACCAAAACAGTACCCCCAATCCTGGCCTGATGGCGGCCCGGCAGGGGTGTGTGTGTAAGAGTGGATCCACTCTCCTCTGCTTCTTATAAAAATGCCTGAGGAGAAAATTGGAAAATCCTCTGTGTGTGCTCTTAACCTAAGGTAGGCCTGACCTTACTGAAAGCCAGAGAAAAGTGGACCCTGTGAGTGAGGGCAGGTAGCAAGTGATAGGTTAGTTACTGTCATTGCGTGGTGTAGGAGAGTGAGCTAGACTGGATAGCTAGTAAGAGCAGTTGAGTACTACTAAGAAGACATTATAGTGTGAGATAGTTCCCCAGGAGACACCTGCAAGGCTGTGGACAGTGAGACAACCCTAGGAGGCTGAGAGCTACTGGTATACCTGGGGTCAGACAAATGGTTGTTTGAGTATTAAAGGAATAGTAACACTAAAAACTGAAAGTGTTTTAAAGTAATGAAAATATCATGCAGTATTGCCCTGCACCAGTAAAACTGATGTGTTTCTTCAGAAACACTACCAAAATTCATATAAACAAGCTGCTGAGTAGCAATGGTGGAAATTGAAAAACAGCTATATTGCACAGGTTAAATAGTGGATAACAGATAGCATTATGTTCTACAAAGCTTATCTGCGATCTGCTGTGTAACTTGCATTATATTTTTATTACTTTAAAACAATTTCATTTTTTGATGTTACTTGCATGCTGACAA
Organism: Xenopus petersii; assembly: GCA_038501925.1. Lineage (NCBI taxonomy): Eukaryota > Metazoa > Chordata > Amphibia > Anura > Pipidae > Xenopus > Xenopus petersii. Next base: position 41,523,709 of record CM076682.1, on the reverse strand, counting down.
GCCTTTGCATTGCTGTGAACATCCACTTCAACAAGCGGTGTACTTTTGCATATTCTTGTTCTGCAGTGAATTATACTCAAAGCATCAAATGCTGACAGCCAGGGCTGCCACTAGAAATCTCAGGGCCCCGTACAACAACATTTTTGGGGCCCATGGCTGCAAGCCCCACCCCCAGATCCCATCCACTCCACACCACAGTTAAAAGACCACACAGACATCAGCACTAAAAAAGCTAACCTCACCCCCACAAGTTATAAAAAGCTATTGATGGTCAGGGCACCCCCCAAAAAAACTGTGGCACCAGGGCCCCCCATAAAAATGTTTTTTTTTTTAAAAAAAAATTGGGTCAGGGCCCCCTACAAGTTAAAAAAATAATTGGTGACCAGGGACCTCCTATAAGTTAAAAAAAAAAAACATTGGCGCCAAGGCCCCCCCATGACCTGTAAAAAAACTTTGCACCTTTTATTGCATAACCCCTTCTCGGGATTATGAAATAGATAGATGCAGTAACCCATAGCAACCAATCACCAGGTAGCACTAACTTAAAGGAGAAGGAAACCCCCCTGGGCACAAAAATGCCCCCCTCCCTCCTCCCCCCTGGCCTACCTGTCCCCCCAGGCAAATGCCCCAAACTTGTTACTCTGCGCAGGTCCTGCGGTAGTCCTGGGGTGAGTAACAAGTTAGGGGTATTTGCCCGGGGGGACAGGTAGGCCAGGGGGAGGAGGGGGGGCAACACAGGGGAGGGATTTTTGCGCCTAGGGGTTTCCTTCTCTTTTAAAGCAAACATTTTATTGGCTACAGAGTTCTGCACCTTTAATTACATATAGTGGGTTTGTCTTTTAACTATTTTGTAGCTAACAGATCACTAATATCCTAATATAGAAACTTGCAAAGACTTGCATCAGTCTGCATTATACACATCAATTAATTATTATCGCTGTTATGTCTTTTGCTCTGAGACTAATAACTGTGGAAGTAAAAGACACGTCTCTGCCTGTTCATTGGTTGAAGTATATAAATATTCTGTATGTCTGTACAGGACTAATTCATTCCATATTGATTAAGAAACTACTATCTGCTTTTAGAACATTTTTGAACAGTGTCGTCTTCACCTCTTAAATCAGTTATTGGCCATATCTATGTTCAGTGTATACACCCATTTATTGTACAGCACTGCAGTATATTTTGGTACATTATAAATGCCCATTAATGATAACTAGCACTTCTAAAAAAGTTGCAATCTCAAGGGAACTTGGAAAACTAAAAGGATCCGCGGTCTCATTCCCAGCTGCCCTACAAGCATAGCAGACGGCCCCCTCATCTGTCTTCTGGTGGTATTGGGCCCTGTTGGCTGCCTGCAATCTGTCTCCGGATGAAAACATTTAAAGATGGACAGATGTGCTTTCCACTGTGGAAGGCACGGCCATCATTATTCATAAAGTGAGTTTCAGCTATGCAGGGGGTAGAGCCAAGCAGGCAGTATGGGAGCACTAGCAATGCTAGTCAAGACAGCCTTGCTCATCCATGTACATGGAGGGAAGTGGGGGACAGCAAAAGCTGTAAGGGGTGGTTGCAGGTACACTTAAGTGTTTTGTGAGAGATTGTGTGTCATTGTATTAGAACAGGGATCCCCAAACTTTTTTACCCATGAGCCACGTTCAATTCTAAAAATAATTGGGGTGCAACACAAGAGTGAAAAATGTTCCTGGGGGTTCCCAAAATGGGCTGTGATTGGCTATTTGGTAGCCCCTACAGGAGGCTGTGTGTTGCAGTACATCTTTTTTATGCAACCAAACTTGACTCCAAGCCCAAAGGTCAATGACACATGGGAAGACCAGTCACCCATGGTAAGAATTCACTATCGCCGCTTAGTTGTCTGAAGTCACCTGAAATTTCCTCACGAGGCAACTTCTGACTTCGGAAAGCCAGACTGACTTGCATGTTTCACACCAGCAATGTACATTTTTGTCGGCGGGAAAGCATTTTGAGAGATTTGTTTGTTAAGAGACATGAGCAAGTACCTGCTGCGATTTCTATGGCCTTCTGCATCATTTCCTTCTAAACACTCATTGAAATGAAATGCTCAGGTGTTAATTTATTAAGCAATTTAAATGGATTTTGCCTTGGCACAGGCATTATGCTTTATTAAATAAATAGCAGGTGTATATAATTTGGAGGACATGAAAACCAACAGTAGACAGAATGCACCATGTGGTGCCATATGCCTTTAAGCGTGCCACCTGTTTTGCCAGAATAATGCCTTCATTGCACATGTGCAGTGAGTCTGCAAAGAACTTATCTAACAAAATGCCTAGGTACATATATACAGCAGAAAATGTACATTCTTTCAAAAATCTGACAAAACTGGAGCATTGTGTGAAACAGCAGCACTGGATTCCACAGCTATACCGATTAAGAAATTCTGGAAATATATTAAGATGGGTACACTTTTCCAGCTTGAATGACTACCCCCATGGCTACACAGCAGCGTGATTATATAAACTATGGTAGTCTCTATGAAACAAACATGCCAGTTTTACCAGTGCACAATAGTACATTCAAGTTTAATTACTTTGATAGACTGTTTTAGGTGTTACAGTTCCTTTAATACAATGGAAAAATGTATGCGACACTTGCTTTTCACCACCCACTTATTACAGGGTTCTCTCTGCCCCTGCAGGCTATTTCTTTTGTACCATCTATTTAGTAAAGTATAGGTTAGGGAGCACCCTTGCCAGGGCTGTGTGGCACCCACATTTTATAATCGTATGCAGATCTTACACTTAGGGCAGAGTTCAAGGAACAAACAGTTCTGTGACTTTTTGTGATTCATAAGGATTAACAGTGCCCAACTAGTTTGGTGTTTGTGTAAAAGCACAAACTATCATGAATGAAGTACCCCTGCCACCAGATTACATCACCAAGAACCTAAGGATATAATTTAAAGGATATTTATGGCTCTAGTGTATTACTTTACTGTATTGAAATTACTTTATAAGCAGCTATTTTTATAGTTGGCATTTATGGTAAATGGTAAAGCATTTTGCAGAATACATAGTGTCCTAGCTTGCATTATTGTGGCTAATGTATTGGCAAGAAACTGCCTTAGTAGCTTTCCACCTCTTTTAAAAAGACACTGACACGTTCCGATTATAAAAAAAAAAAAATCATAGGAACGTGTCAGTATCAAGTAGTTGCTGCACTTTGAATAGCCACACCCAGCCCCGCTAACCTGTGTTGCCCCAACCCTCAGAGACTGCTGAATGATCTTCTGTGCCGTTTGTGACACTGGGCTGGGGGGGCGCGCGGTTCTTCCATAGGCTAATTACAAATGAAAACAGGACTTCAGCCTATGGAAGGATCGCTCCGCCCCCAGCCCAGCTTCACAGAAGGCAGAAGATCAGTTAGCGATGTCCGCTAACGGGGCGGCTTTGAGGGGAACTATTTTGGGTGCACTAACTACTTGATACGGACCCATTCTTATGATTTATAGGAAAATGTCCATATCGCTTTAAGCCCAAGAAGAAAAATGGTAGATTGGTTATTATTAAAACAATAGACATATGTGGCGCACACCACCATGTTTCACCTGCCATGTTTATCTCATGCTCTGAACCCAACATAATGCCTGTCCCCTATTGCAGTCAACAAGAACCTGGCGATTACACCAAACTGGGCAATTTTAATTTATTTTTTGATGGTAACTGTGCTTGATGTGTATCTATCCAGAGTAGACTTTTCCATGTAACTCATTGAAAGAAAGGGGGGCTTAATGGCAAATTACATGTACTGAGCTTGGATAACAGCCAGACAAACAGATACCTGTGCCACTAACACTAGTGGTGCATTTAGTGTTTGGTCACTAGCAATGTGGTACTTCCCCTACAGCCACAGAAAACGTGACAAGTAGCTCTGAATCCATAACTTGCTGGTTTCCATTTCCCTTAACAATTACCCCAAACTCAACACCACAACATTTAGACAAATCAATTTCTTTATTATAAAACTATATATTCACATATGGAATATTACCACTTAAACAGCAATGCCACACATTTTTTTAAAATGAAATCTTTTTTTCATATCCTTGCTTGTATTTTCAGAGATCTAAAGCAAGAGTAACACAAATATAAACTTGTGTGTGCAAGCAGTTTGTAAACCCACAACTCCCAGCATCCTATCAAAGGAAGACTGAACATGGCAGCTGCTAAAGTCCATTCGAAAACCGTACAGCTACAGGCTGGACACCCTGGTTTAGAGAATATAGCCCTGTGTGTTTGGCAACCACCCAAGTCACATATGAACTCCTGGCTTCTAGTGATTCCCCAGGGACATTGCTGTATTCAGGTTGCACTCCCTACTCCAGAGAGACTTCTGCTGGGGCCAATGTGCAGAGGACACAAGCTGTCCCAAGACAGTTCCCCCAACAGAAGCAACTTATGAAATCCCCAGGTGTCGGAATTAATTTAGACAGCAAGAAAATGCAGTTTGCACAGCTGATGTTTAACCGTGTGACTGCCAGAGATGTTTGCAGTATATATCTGCATCACTGTTTGAAAGAGTAAAGACACTATCAGTACATTACATTCTAAAGTGGAAGGGGGGAGGGCATTTGTGATGTTCTACATTTCACAGTGTTGGCTTAATTCAAACTTATGTATTTCAACCATAAAGATTTATTTTTTTGCACAAGGGAACAGACGGCTACAAACCAGACTGGTGGACACAGTGGGCTCAATAGTTAAGTTACTGGGCACAACATCTATTTTGTGGACTGTACTTCCATAACACGTAGGGACATTAATCCGGTCTACCGATCAGAGAATAACACTATGGACGAAGGAGTCTTCATATAAAGTAATGGACATGGAGATACTGTACTAGATCAGCAGCAAGAGACTGTGCACTTGTTACCCGAGAAAGATATAAGCCTTATACATGGAACAAGCAGTCCAGGTTGCTGTGGAACTGTGATTCTCTGCATCACTTATCTGTTGCCTTCTGGGTGTTAACAAAGGCTGCTGATCCCTGCGTATAGCCTTGAATAATAAAGCATTGCTCTCTCTAAATGACAAATACCACAATCCACTACTACCACCTATGACTGCACTTGAACTTACAAGTAACTAAGGGAACAAGAGGGGGATAAGAAAACAGAAGTACAGGACTATATGCAAGGACTGCTTTGTGATAAACTTATTCCCTACATGAATCAACATCACACATTGTGCAGAAGAGAAGAGCACACACACATAAGACACCACATACATCTAAAACACTGAAAAAGGCCCATTCACACTACTGATTGGAGTGTAATTCTGCCATATGCTTTGTACAGTCTTGGAGATCAGCTGGGGTAATACAATAACGGAACATAGGATAGTGCTGAAGTACACTTGCTATAAATTGCCCCTTGTAAATTGAATTAACCCCTTCCAAACCAGTAGACTAAATTGGAGCCCAACATTAAAAAAACACAAGAAAGTGGACAATGAAAAGTGCAAAACGTATATATGTTACAGAGTGCCACAAGTCACACACACAAAAACCCTCTATGGCTGATGCAATGTAAAGTTTGGCCGTGCAAAAGCAAAGCTCTCCCTGCTGACATTATAGTCATTGTCGACATCACAGGCCAAATGTCTCAGGCACAGGAAAAAGCAACCAATGAAATCTCATCTTTTAAGCTGCAAATTTTTTAGTTGATAAGAAGGAAGATGGTGCCGGGCAAATTGCAAGGCCCAGGCATGTAAGAGATCCTGGCCACTGTTTCAGATCATCTGGGCAAGCGGATAGGTTTTTATAGGACAAGGAGTGATGCCTCCCTCACTAGTGCACGACTGAGCTGGGATTCAGTGGAGTGGAAGCCTGTGATGCTGCCCTGTGCATGTGTCCCCTCAGCACAATAATGAAGACATCGCTGGCCTGGCTTTATATGTCCTGTGGCACAGTGCTGATTGGCTCCCTGTTCTGGGCGCTATAGACCAGTGCCGAGAGGAGGGGGTGCATTAGATTCAGGGCTGCAGGACGGAGGTCCCCCCGTGCACATGGCACATTCCTGCTCCAGTCTCTCCAGCAGTTGCTCGGCATTAGGTCTCTCCTGAGGTCGCGCAGCCCAGCAGCTCTGCACAATGGTCCTGGCGGCTCTGCCTTCCTCCGTGTGACTGAACAACGGGCCTATCTCCGGCCGCAGATCATAGGCCACTACCGCATAGAGAACGCACTGTCGGTCCCCGGTGTAGGGCAGCTCCCGGCTCACCATCTGCCACAGGGTGATAGCGAACGAGTAGATGTCGGCTTTGGCAGTGACGGGCTCTCCCTTGAGCAGCTCCGGGGCTCGGTGAGTGTAGGTTCCCCCCACGTGGCGGAGTTGGGTGCAACACGGTTCCCCTCCAGCGGCCTCATCCCCCTCGCGGAGCCTCTGAGAGCAGCCGAAGTCGCCGATCTTACACAGGTCCCCCGGGGCGAGCAGCACATTGGCCGGCTTGAGATCCAGGTGCACCACCCCGTCCCGGTGCAGGAAGCGCAGTCCGTCGGCGACGTGTCGGGCATAGCGCATGCAGATATCGGCCCCGAGCGGCGGGGAGCGCCCGTATATGCGCTGGTGGAGGGTTCCGGTGCCGGTGTATTCCATGATGATGGTGCCGGGGCAGCCCGGGTCCCCGGGGCAGGAGGCGCTGGCGGCCACTACTCGCACCACATGCGGATGCCGGAGTCGGGCTGCGTTCAGTTCGGCCCAGAAGCTCTGCCGGGAAGCCAAACTGTTCTTGGTGGAGCGTTTTACCTTCTTCAGCGCCACCGTCTCCCCTCTGTACGTGGCCCGGTAGACTGAACCGAAGCCTCCGGAACCCAATGGCTCCAACAGCCGCACCTGCTCCCAGTCAATGCTGCACCAGGCCAGGCGGGGAGGGAGGAGGCGGCGGCGGCCGCTACAGGCGGGGAGACCGCCCGGTAACTTGCGATGGCTCAGCTCCAGCGGACTGCTGCACGGCCTCAGGTCTATGGACGGAGACAGGTCCCGCGGCAGGAAACGCTCCACGGGGATAGGGGAAGGCATTGCTGTGTGACTCGCTGAAGCGGATGCGCCGGTAAAATGCGACGCTACTGGGGGAGGGACCGACGCGCTCACATGTATAAATAGCCGGCGCTGCGCCTTCCCCTCACTCTCACTGCAGCGTCAATCACAAGTGCACCTGCCCGATCCCATTAACTCACTCCTACCGGCTCATCTGATTTCCTCTGCCTTTATACTTAGTCACCTTCATATTAACCTGCTGCCCAGTCACAGTCTGGCACATTTACCTACGATTTCCACCTCACCCTTTAATAACCGAATACACGTGTAATGCACAGGCTGCTGGCTAATTACTAATTCATTTACCTTCTGCTGCGCACTCAACTCATTTATACAAACCTCCCAACATTTTGGAAATAAAAAGAGAGACAAAAAAATTTGCCGCAACATTTTTTGACCATGCCTGTTTTTGTGGCCACACCCCCTAATTACCATGTTCCATTATATTGTAACAATTACTTATTTACTTGTCTCAAAATTGTTACAAAGTATCTTATTTGCAGCTGAGGCTCTTCTGGGCTCTTTGCCAAAAGCCAATTAAGTTAGAAACTGAGTTTCTTTTTCTGGCTGTTTAGTGCAGCGAAAAACAGGATTTTCCAGTACAAACACTGGACTGCGGGTTGAGCTGTCAAAAGAGGGACTGTCCCTCTGAAAACAGGACAGTTGGGAGGTATGCTTATGTGCAAGCCATGCATCTGAATGAATTACTAATTAGCCATGCAGGCTGTGGATTACATATGTGTTCAGTTTTAAAGGGCAACTCTACATTTATCCTATTGGTCTCCCTGCCACTTCCCCAGGGAGACTTGTGCCACAGTGCCAAAAAGTTTTGGTGCCCCTAACAAGGTCTGTGCTCCACCCCTCAACACTGTGCCACATGCCCCTATTCCAACAGACAGCAATTCCATATTTAAATATTTTGTGTGTCCAGGAGTCACAGCCAGACTGCAGAAAGACCCCATATCCAGAAGGCTCTGGCTCCCAAGCATTACAGATAAGGGCAGAGACACACGCTCAGATTCAGGGAGATTAGTCTCCCGGCGACAAATCTCTTCTTCAGGGCGACTAATCTCCCCGAACTGCCTTCCCACTGGCTAGAATGTAAATCACCGGCGTTATGACACTCGGAGCGTTTTGTTTTCCGAAGCCGCCTAAAGTTTCCTCGTGAGGAAACTTCGGAAAATGAAGCACTCCAAGTGCCGTATCGCTGGTGATTTACATTTTAGCCGGTGGGAAGGGGAGATTAGTCGCCCGAAGAAGAAGCGATTTGTCATTGGGTGTCATCTCCCTGAATCTAAGCGTGTGTCTCTGCCCTTACATTAAAATAATGAAACATAAAGCTGGGGAATGTACATTAAAGGGTTTGTTCATTTATGTAACTGAATATACTGAGACAATGTGTGATTACTTATCGTTTTTTTATTATTTGTGGCTTTTGAGTTATTTGGCTTTTTATTCAGCAGCTCTTCACTGTGCAGTTTCAGCCATCTGGTAACTTGGGTCCAAATTACCCTAGCAACCATGCATTGATTTGAATAAGAGACTGGAATTTGAGTAGGACAGGACCTGAATAAAATGAAGAGTAATAAAAAGTAGCAACGACAATATATGCGTAGCATTACAGAGAATTCTTTTTTAAATGGGGTCAGTGACCCCCATTTCAAAGCTGAAAAGAGTCAGAAGAAAAAGGCAAATAATTCAAGTGTAAAATTAATAGTGAATAACCAATTGAAAAGATTCTTAGAATTATCCATACTATAACATACTTAAAAGTTAACTTAAAGGTGAACCACCCCTTTAATGTACAGCTCAGACTTCTCACCAGCCACTGAACTACAGCTCTGAGTATCCTTATCTTGAACTCATGAAACTGCAGCTCTCTCATTACCGGCCACATCTCCTCTTCATTTGCTCCTGTTCTGATTGGTCTTGCTCTTTGCCCAGATTATTGTCGCAATTGAAAGGTTTCCAGGTGTGGCCACTCCTATGGTTTCTGTCTGTTCAGGCCACAGGAGATTCTCTCTACATCCTAATAAAACTCCAGTCGCACTAATATACCCGAATTTACTGTATCCTCCTGTATATTATTGATCTCTGTTGACCGACACTAATGTCTAACCACAGTCAGATTTCCTTGGTTCATTCCCAATTCCCACACTTTTCTTTCCCCATTAGGGTAGAACTACACAGGAGATTTTGATCAGATTTTGTGGTTCAGATTTTATCTGATCATGCCGTGCAACACCACACAACAGGATGCTACAAAATCTCATGCAAGACAACATCAGACTTGTAGGATGTGTTTTGTCAATCCGACACCATCTTACTTGCTTGTGGAATTCAGCCCTAATGTTCTCTGAGATAAGTTTCTGCTTTTATAAAGATTGGGTGCACCTGTGTGGCCTGGCAGGCTTTTAGCCCATTCACTGCTCCACTGCATTATGGACATTACTCGTTCTCTCTCGTTTCATATTGTGCTGGTTCATTTTATCATGTGTCTCCTGATTGTTACAATATTACTGTAATGTGTGCTGCATGTTGGTGCTATACAAATAGACAATGATGGTATATCTTAACTAATTCTTATTACAGTTCCTTGCTTTCTCAATGAATGTACTATACCCCCTTAGCACTACCCTGATCTGCTCCCTCGCTTCCAGGTGATTTAGTAAAAGAACGCAGCACATCTGCACTAGCCATACATATTAGATACAATCCTTTAAGAGATAAATGCCTGTAAGAATGATAGAATCATACAAAACACTTTATAAGGGCTCTTACACATGGGCGGTTTTTCCTGCGCCAAACGCAGGTGGGATGCAGCATGTTGCATTTCACCTGCATTTGGAGCATATATGCATCTGTGTGAGTACAGCCCCCTTCACAATAATTGAGTCTGTCTACTCCTGCAGGAAAAACTGCCCAGGTGTAAGAGCCTTAAGGGCTTTTACTGACGAGTGGTTGTAGCTGCGCTCCCCTGCGTTCTGTTTTTTCTGCGTTCAGCTGCAGGGGAGCGCAGGAATAGACGCATTACGTTTTTTCCAATGGGGCTGTACTCACACAGGTGCGTGTCGGCACCTACACGTGCCTGTATGAGTACAGCCCCATTGGAAAAAACGTAATGCGTCTATTCCTGCGATCCCCTGCGGCTGAACACAGAAAGATTGAACGCAGGGAAGTGCAGCTACAACCGCTCCGCTCGTCAGTAAGAGCCCTTAAGGGCAGGACTTCACGGGGGCGATTTCGCAGCGATCTGACGTGCTGCGCAAAATCGCAGGCGTCACGTCGAATGCGACGGAAACAAGGTAAGTAATGGCAGTGTTGCTTAGTGTCGCATTGTTTATGCGACGCAACACGACTGTCGGATGCAGACACAGCGTGCAGCAACAATGCACATCGGATCACTGCAAAATCGCCCATGAAGTCCCAAATAGAGGATTCTGTGCATCGCTAATTGTTATATGATTAATTGAATATATGAATTGGAGTGGTTTTGCATCCATGAAATTCCCTTTAGAATAAATAATTGTTCCACCCCTTTTCCTTTTTCACACATAATATATTTTCATGTGGATTGTACGACATGAATATCATGTTTTACACACCGACAGACTGCAGAGAATTCCAATTAACCCAAAAATATATTGTTCTCTGCTTCCCCCTGCTGGGATATTGCATTTAAAACACTGGAAAGGGACTCGTCGCTGTATCACCAGCTACAATTTATAAACTAAAGGCCTGTTCAAACCAGAGCAAAGGTTTTCTGATATTTCCGGTTTAAGCTCCTTTAAACTGTTCATCATCTATTTGCTTTTCAAATAATAAATATATGAAAATATGGGCACAACAAGAACCCTGCTGTAGTTTCAGAAATATTGAACAGACTATATATTCAGATCAGATCACACCGCATGGTTGAGTGGGGTGCAGCATTGGCTTTGCTTTCTCAGGCTGCACAAAAGCCAAACGTGCCAGTGGCACCCACTGACTAATATTTGATTTATATGTCATCACTGACAACAGTAACGTAACTAGAGGGGGGCGGACGGGCCCCCGCCTCCCTCTGTACATCATTTTCTGCTGCCGGACTCAGTGTCACGCGAGCTGCCAGGGGTCCTGAGGGGGTGCGGGCCCTGGCCCTGGCCCAATTGCACCCCCTGCCACTGAGTGACAATGTCAGATTGGTCCTTCGAGGCCCCCCTAGAAGCTGAACTCATTCTGGTATTGTGTGGCATAATTAACACATGAGAATTTTCCTAGAGTGGCATGTGCCAGGGTCTGCCCATATTCACTTGGGGTGAACAGCAGCAGATCAGCCTTTTCCAGAAAAAACACTCTGTATGTGTTACTGGCCTTAGTGCCCCTTTGAAGACTTAAGGGCTCTTACACACGGGAGGTTTTTCCTGCACTCCCCTGCATTGCCCTTTCTTCCGTTCAACCGCAGGAAGGGAGCTGTACCCACACAGATACATTTGGCGCTTACATGCGTCTGTGTGAGTACAGCCCCCTTGAAAATAGTTGAGTGCGTTTACTCCTACACTCCCCTGCGGCTGAATGGAAGAAAGTGCAACGCAGAAAAAAACGCCATGTGTAAGAGCCCTAATTGAGTAGTTGGGGTATGTAACAAGGGCTCTAGAGTTGACAAGCTGAACTGTATTGTTGCTTTGCAGAAATGGAGTGTCATTGTGACACTGCTGTAGAGTAACCAGAAAGATATAACTGTCTCAGTACATTTATCTGTGCATGCACATTATCGCTGTATGACTGTTGAATGCCAATCGCATTTTGCCTACAGATTTTTACAATGTTATTTTGCATATAGTTCATGTGTTTGAATTTACAAGAACTAAACTGCACAAGTTCAGTTGTGAGCAGCAATCAGTCTGGTCTTTGCTTTTAATTTTGCAACTTTGTAATAGACTGTTCATAATGAATTGCTATACTTTCCACTGCTCTGTGCAATTTAGCGCCTCTGTACCAGTGCCGGGCCAAGTCAGCCAGGCGCCCCAGGCAACCTGGTCAACTACGTCGCCCCCCCCGCTGTAGGGAAGAGCGTATGTACGGAGACACGCGAATGCGCATGCACGGAAGACAACGTGCACAGAGGACGCACGAGTGCGCATGCGCAGAGGACGCGCACACTCGCAAGAGGAGAAAAACTGCTGCCACAGCTTCTGGAACTAGGGGTAGGTGTCAGAAGAGGTACGTGCCTGGCGCCCCTCCACCCTTGCGCCCTAGACACATGCCTCTTCTGCCTACCCCTAGTTCCGGCCCTGCTCTGTACTTAGGGTGAAACCACACGGGAAATTTTGATCAGATTTTGTAGATCAGATTTCATGGTGTAGATACAGGGTCTACATCCAACAGTCGTGTTGCATCGGAGGAACGCTGTGACACCATCCGACATTTGTATTTCTTACCTTATTTTCCGTTACATCCAACTTGACGTCTGCGTTTCGGCGCACCACGTCGGATCCGCCAGAATCGTGTTCAAGACGCTCATGTAGTTATACACTTACACACGGGTGGTTATTCCTGCGCTCTCCCCTGTGTTTCGCTTTCTACCGTACACACTCAATTATTGTGAAGGGGGCTGTACTCACACAGACACATGTATGCGGCGAATGCAGGTGAAATGCTACATTCTGCGTCCCATCTGCGTTTGGCGTCTGTGTGAGTACAGTCCCCTTCACAAAAATTGAGTGCATCTACTCCTGCAGGAAAAAATGCCCGTGTGTAAGAGCCCTTAAGGTGTGGTTCACCTTAAAGTTCAATTTTAGTATGTTAAATAATGGCTAATTCTAAGTAACATTTCAACTGACCTTTTTTTCTTAGTTTTTTAACTATTTGCCTTTATCTTCTGACTCTTTCCAGCTCTCAAATAGGGGGTCACTGAACCCATCTAAACAACATGCTCTGTAATGCAACAAATGTCGGATCAGATAATTTCAGGTAATATTGCTACTTTTTATTACTCATCTTTCTATTCAGGCCTCTCCTATTCATATTCCAGTCTCTTATTCATATCAATGCATGGTTGCTATGGTAATTTGGACCCTAGCAACCAGATTGCTGAAATTGCAAACTGAAGAGTTAAAAAGCTAAATCTCTCTATATCTATATCATAATAAACGTTAATTTAAAGGTGAACCACTCCTTTAAGGGCTAAACTACACACATTTTTTAAAGGATGGTGTTGGATCAACAAAATGCATCCAACAAGGCAATGTAGTGACATGGGTTAAAATATAATGGGACTGATAGAAAAATATGATGTAAAACATTTTCCATCCGACATAACTCGACTGTCACAAGGGAACGCTGCATTTTGAGTCTTCATCCTACAAGATAAAAACTGACGGTGTCAGAAAGACTTTTTTTCTCATTTAAATATATTGACTGTTTGACGTAAACACATGAACAGATACACCATCCAACCTTCTCTGTTACTTTGGTGAAGGAGTGAGAACTTCTCTAGTTTGCAGCAATATGTATATTAGTAGCCATGTAGATGTGTTGGGGGGGGTCTGCGCCCATCGAGGCTACCACACCCCCGTACTAGTCTAGCGGCACTTTTGTATAGAATACTGCTGTGTTGGATTATACAGATGCTAAAAGAAGATATATAGGGACAGATTTAGCAAGGGTCGAAATGAAAATTTGAATTTCGAATTTAAAAATTGTAATTTCGAGTTTATTTGAGTGTAATTCGACTAGATAATAGATGAGTTTTTTTAAAAAAATCTGCCCCATAGTGTCTCACTTATAGTCTTTGGGTTTGAGGAAATATTGACACTGATCCTGGGTAACTGATTTATCTTGGACTTAAACTACACAAGAGAGTTTGATCCGATTTTGTGAGTCAGATTCTATATGATCTAGCCATGCAACAGAATGAGATCGGATCCCTATAGCTGTAATGTAAAGTCAGATCAGATAAAGTCGGATGGTGTCGTTTGTTCATGCATCTACATCCGAAAGTCAATGGAGTTCAGTGGAAAAAAAGAAAGTCGCTCAGACACATCAGATTTTATTTGATGCAGCGTTCCTTTACAACAGGCGGGTCATGTTGGATGGAAGTTTTTCCATTGAGGGTAGAACTACATGATCGATTAACACGGTTTTCGGCAGATCCGACGCGCTGTGCCAAAACGCAGGCGAATTGTCCATCTGACACGACTGTCAGATGCAGACGCTGCATCTGTATCCGACAGTGGTCTCGTGTCAGATGAACGCTGCAACACCATCTGACATTTGTATTTCCAACTTGCATCCGACTTGACGCTTGCATTCGGATCCGCCGAAAACGCGCAGAAATTGCCCATGAAGTTCTACCATGAGTTTACACATCAGGTTTTTGTATTAGTCCCATTATATTTTGAGCCATGCGACTACATCCAACTTGTAAGATGCAATTTGCCGATCCGACACCATCCTACAAAATCTCATGTGTAGTTTAGCCCTATACCTGGTATACGTGTATCAAGTGCGGGCTCCTGATGTGGCAGCCCCAGTGGGCCCAGACCCCCCAGTCCGGTGCTGTATTGCTCTCTCTACCTTAGAATTACAATTCTCTTCATTGTTGTTTGACAGCTGCAGTTTGTTTAGCACACGCAGTAGAAAATCTGTTTTGATTGATCAATTCTAGTTTCTGAAGTGATTTTTCAACTGGGATTGCTGTAGTCATTTTTCTTTTTTGAAGCCAGTTGAACAAGGTGTCTCCTGATGGCTGCCTTATGTGCAGTGCAAAGCATTGCCGGGGTAGTCTCGAGGGAAAGTTTTTGTGGAAATAGTTTTGTCATACGATCTTTACCGAATATTCAGTTGGTCTCTGAGAAGTTGTTCATATAGTCTCCAATTAAAAATTGTGTTTTTATATATCTTCTGTTTTTGTTTAGTATGTACGTGGCCTCGGGAAACATAAATTGAAATGAAACCTATTTATAAATATGGTAAACTTTCCAGGCGGCAGTGAGTGACAGGTATCAGGGGCGGCAAAACGTCAATTTTTGTAACTTTAAAGGAGACATATAGGATAAATTTTAAAAAAACTAATTTTATGAGCAATTATGAATAATATATGGTGTTGCTTTTACATGGTGCTAAAAATTAATATTATCTTTAAAAATAGCCCCTATTGGTGCTCCCTATAAATGTTCACTGGTCCTTGTCTGTGTTTCAAATGAGGGGTGGGCGTGTCCTAACGGTCCCTGCCAGAAGCACATGTAACCCATTTCTGGTCACCCCCCTGGTGCCAAGGTGGTACATCACATAATTCTTACTGATGCAGGTCCTGAGTCCCCTTTGCTAAGTGAAAGGTACTGGGAAACTCCTCTCTTGCAGTGCCTCCACGTAATGGGGTCCCGGAATACACCTGAGGATAGTCCCATTAGGAAACAAATCAATCACACACTTTATTATATAAAAATATAAACTTTATACAAAGAAGTACAATTTTAAAGGGGAAGTAAACGGTAACATTAAATGCATTCAAAGCATGACCCACTACCCTGTAGCAGTCCAGTCCTGGTAATTCCCTGCCAGGAAAAGTCCCGCAAATCCATTTTGGCAGCCCAAGAGTCTCCATCCCTTGTCCCCAAAAAGTAGTGCTACCTCCCCAAATACCTTTCCCAATGGAAAGTATTTGCTCCCCACGTGGCAGGCACACAAACAGCCTGTTTCTCCAAACAGGAGATCGCTGGATCCTTATCCTTTCTTACCCCTTCCCTCAGGTAACACTCACCCCAAAGGAGTCACACAGACGGGTAGTCTCACACAGAGCTAACAGGCATCCCAGCAATGATCTCTTTATAGGCTCCAGACTCTCCCAGTCGAGCACATAACAAGGCTTGAATCATTCGGGTATTTGCTCCCAACACTGTCTATAGCGTTAGCTCTCCCGACATCTCCACAGTGAACAAGGTTCAGCAGCAACACAGTAAACTGAAATCTGTAATCCTGTAACGGCTGAATGAGCACATGGCATCTCCTTTTATATTGTTGCACAGCGACACCTTATGGCTGCCTTTGGGATCAGCCATGCTGCACCAATCACAAGGGCTCTGCCCCTTAGGAAACCCTGTATATACCATGAAGCTCCGACTAAAGAGGAAATTAACCCTTAGGGGTCCCTACACACAGTCCAATCACAGCCCTGCAGTCACACAAGCAAAGACAGGTTTCAGTTCCCTATCAGGTCCTGCTAGCTGCTGATTGGTTCCTGTTATTAATAAGAACAAGTTATTTTTAAAAAATGATTTGCTTATAATGGACTCTATGGATATCATATGCACTTCATTAGGCTAGACTTTTTGCAGTAGCAATTACTTTATAAATAACTTGTAAAAACCTGTGAAAATGTGCAATTCATCCGTATTGGAAAGTTCATTATGCAAAATGAAGTACATTTATACTTACTGAAGTCTACTTTTCCCTTAGTCCTGTCTGCAGCAACCATAAGATGTATTTTGGCCTTCCTGCTTTGTAGGACAAGTGGAAGAAAGAGTTAATTTTTAAAAAACTCTCTTATAAATAGCCGAGACCAGACAGAATGTTATAAAAAGTACACACACACAATCATGCTGAATACATTTAATAGGGAGGGAATTTTGCTGCCGAAAGGGACTTAGGGAAAAGTAAATTTCAGTAAGTATAAATTGACTTCATTCCCTTATGTCTCATATGGCAGCAACCATGAGAAATAACAAGGTCACACTGCCTTCTGGATAATTTTACTGCCAAAAGAAGCCTTCTGAGTAGCCAAGATGTCCACCTTGTGATGCTGAATGAAAGTGTTAGGGTTGCTCTGAATAGCTGCTCTGCATATATTATTCATAGATACATCAGCAACCTCAGCCCTTGAAGTAGACACCATCCGCATAGAGTGTGCCCTCACCTTTACAGGAGGAGTAAGATTTCCTTTACTATAGGCCATCTGGATAAATCTCCTTAATCCAGACCTTTGTTCCTTCACATAAAGCTGACAAAGAGATTCTCTTGCTTTCTGAACTCCTCAGAGCAAGCTGGAGTTGACTGTCCTGAGTCTCTTAAATAAAAGAAAGAACAATCTCCTGATTCAGATTGGCAACTGAGCAAACTTTCTGTTTGAAGGATGGTAAGGTCTGAGTACCTCCCCTTCAGGGAAAAATCTTAAATAAGGCTGTTTAACTGATAAAATATGGATTTCACCGATTCTTTCAGCTGATGTGATGGCCAATAAAAAGATTGTCTTAAAGGATAGGCATTTAATAGATCTTCCAGTTGCTCAAATGGTTCTTCACATAATTTCTCTAAGACTAGCGAAAGATTCCAGGTAGAAAAGGTAGACATGTTCTAGGACATGTCTTAGAGATAGCTTTGTTGAATCTCTTGATCAAGGGAGTTGAAGTCCGATTTTTACCCACCAAGGCAGAAATAGCTGAGACTTGAGATTTAATGGAGTTAACAGCTAGACCTTTGTCAAATCCCACCTGAATCTTAAAATAGAAGATATAACGGCTGCTTTACTGAGATCTTGTTTTTCCTCACACCAAGACTGAAATATTTTTCAGATTCTAGAATACATACAGTTTGTAGAAACTTTTCTTGATTGCATTAGAAAATCAATAACTTCAGGTGAGAAATTATGTGACTCTAAAATGAACATGTTGATCTTCAAGCCATCAACTGGAGTCTGTGTAGGTCCTGACAAATTATTCTCCCCTGGCTCAGCAAGTCTGGAGAACCAACTCCTCCTGGACAAAAAGGAGCTATTAGTATGAACTAAACCTTGTCCTCGATGATCTTCGGTATCATTGGAATGGGAGAACAGATGTAAACAAGTGGGAAGTCCCACTTCAACAACATAGCATCCAGGTGATCCGGATGGTCTGTTTTATTGAGAGAACAAAAAAATATTGAGCTTGCGATTTTTCCTGGTCACCATATTTGGAGGGAAGACCCCACATTTCGACAACATCAAAGAATATCTGGTGATTTAGCTACCATTCCCCAGGAAGTATCTTGTTTCTGCTGAGGATATCTGCTAAATTGTTGTCTTCCCCATCTTATGTGCACCACCATGAATCGGTGAACATGAGCTTGTTCCCAAGATAAGATCTTATGGGCTTCCTGGCTCAAGATCTGGGCTTTGGTTCTACCCTGCCTGTTTATGTAGGCTACTGTTGTAGAATTGTCTGTCAAGACTTTCAGATGTTTTCCCTGTAGAAGGTGTTGGAAATGCAAGATTGCCTTGTGAACTGCTCTTAGCTCTCGGACGTTTGATTACATAGAACTCTCCATCGGGCTCCAGAGTGGCTGGGCTGTGAATCTGCCTATGTGAGCACCCCAGCCCTATTGATAGGCATCTATAGTCAGAATAGACTACTTCATCTGTTGGAAAGACTGACCGCAATTCAGGTTCTGCTCCTGTAGCCACCACAAAAGGCATATTCTGGTCTTCTGACATACACGGGCATCCAGTGAGGAAATTTCCCATTTCTATCTTGATAGAATCTCCGACTGTAAAGGTCTGTGAAACCTGACCCATGAAACAGCTTCTATTGCTGATGTATCAAGCTGAAGACACTCATCAAGGTTTTGATTGAACTGAGAGGATTCGGAATGATAAACCGTGCTGAATCCACAATTTTCAGTATTTTATCTGTGGGTAAGTAAATTCTCACAGAATCGATTATAAACCCCAAAAACTGAATTGACCTGGTAGGGACTAGTAGAGACTTCTCACAATTTATCAGCTAGCTTAGATGTTGAAGGAGAGATATGCTTCTGAAGAAGAGAGGCCATGGACTTTGCAGAAAGCTTTTGCAGTATCAATAGAAGCATCACAAAGAAAAGTCAATCACTAAGCTGATCTTGGAGAGTGACTCTAGCAATTATTCATATATACAAAGATTTGTTTTAACTAATGACAAGCAAAATTATTTGACAGGTTATGCCGGGAAAAAAACACCCATTGACAATGAATTTGGCAAATTTTTTCCTGTTTCGCAAGTTTTTGACAAAGCGAAACGGGTCAGATTTGCCCATCTCTAGTTTTAACCAATGTCTGAATGGCTGAGCAACCCCAGAGGCTGCCAAAGCTGGTTTGTATTTAGCCACTACAGGAGCATAGGAAATTCTCAAGAGAGATCCCGCCTTTCTGTCTATAGGATCTTTGAGCCCTGACCCATCTTCTACTGGGACCAAGATTTTAACTCTTCCTCTTGAATAGGAAAAATAAGTTTATGTCTTTAAGTCACCATAGGTGCTTTTTCTGGATTTTCTGGATTTCTCTTGTCATAAGATCTTTCATGACAGTGTGAACCGGAAAGACCATAAAAAATTTTGAAGACTGAGCTGACATCTGAGGTTAAGAACCATCCAGTGTCTCCATAGTGTACCTCACACTCTTGGCTAGCCTAGAAGTGCTTTCTGGTAGGAATAGAGACAAAGTTTCCTCAGAGGAGGAGGAGGAGGACTCCTCTTCAGAATCATCAAGATTAACAGTATGTAAGGGACTTCAGTTATCTATAGGAGTAGATGCTGCAGAAGTGTTAGTTAGTAACAGGGCCGCCATTAGAAATCACGGGGCCCCGTACAACAACATTTTTAGGGCCCCCTGGGCCCCGCCCACACTGACTACCAAGCTCCACCCCATATCCCACCCACTCCACATCGCAGTTAAAAGACCACACAGACATCAGCGCTAAAAAAGTAACCCCCCCCCACACAAGTTGTAAAAAGCTATTGATGGTCAGGGCCCCCTTATAAAAAATTGGGGCCCCAAAAAAAAAATTTATTATTTTTTTTTTTTTTAAAAACAGTGGCAGGGGCCCCTTATAAGTTAAAAAAAAACTTGGGGCCCCAACAAAAAAAAATGTTAAAAAAACTAAAAAAAAAACAAACATTGGTGGCAGGTGCCCCTTATAAGTTAAAAACAAATTGGGGCCCCAAAAAAAGAATTTGAAAAAAAAAATAATTTTTTTTTTGAAAAAAAAAAAACATTGGCGGCAGGGGCCCCCTTATAAGTTAAAAAAAAATTGGGATCCCAAAAAAAAAAATGTAAAAAAACATTTAAAAAAAAAAAACTGGTGGCAGGGGCCCCCTTATAAGTTAAAAACAAATTGGCGCCCCAAAAAAAAATTTGAAAAAAAAAAAAATTTTTTTGTGAAAAAAATTTTTTTTTTGAAAAAAAAACCACTGGTGGCAGGGGCCCCCTTATAAGTTAAAAACAAATTGGGACCCCAAAAAAAATGTAAAAAAAAAAATTTTTTTTGAAAAAAAAAACTGGTGGCAGGGGCCCCCTTACAAGTTAAAAAAAATTGGGGCCGCCAAGAAAAAAATTTATTTATTTTTTTTTTAAAAAAAACAAAACAAAAAAACCCAATGCTGGCAAGGGGCCCCTTACGAGTTAAAAAAAAAATTGGGGCCCCAAAACAAAATGTTTTAAAAAAAAAAGTGGTGGCAGGGGCCTATAGAATATTAAAATAATACAATGGTGGCCAGGGGATTAAAAAAAAAAACACACACAAACTGGTGTTCAGTAGAATTGAACTCATGGCTTCAGTACTTCAACTTCGCCTCCTTTCGTGACTTCGGGTCTTTTCACCGCTTCAGGACTTCAATTTCGGCTGTTTTCGTGACTTCGGGTCTTTTCGGTGCTTCGGCTTTTTCCGTGACTTCGGGTCTTTTCGGCGCATCGGCTTCGGCTTTTCAGCACTTCCGCATTCGGCAACGCAAGAGGCAAGACATACGGCTCGGGCGCTCGTAAGGGGGGCCCGGATCTTCAAAAAAAGCAGTGCTGCCGGGCCCCCCTTCATGCCCGGGCCCGGTACGCTTGTCCCCCCTGTCCCCCCCTGATGGCGGCCCTGGTTAGTAAACTAGACTGAATCTGTGTACACATCCCTTGTATAGTTGATAAAATATTTAATCCAGCTAGCCAAAGATTCCATTGGATTCTACCTTCCTTCTGTGCTAAATATTCCAAGCAGGTAATACAAAACCTTTTGTTATAATTATCAGGCAATAACTCATCACATGCTTTGCATTGTAAATGTTTAAATTTCCTGTGTTTCTTTGCAGTAGGAGAATCAGGATGACTTGCGGACATCTGAAATGAAAACCAAATGGTTATTAGACTGTAATGCTTAGTATACAGCAACCA
This sequence comes from Xenopus petersii, assembly GCA_038501925.1. Lineage (NCBI taxonomy): Eukaryota > Metazoa > Chordata > Amphibia > Anura > Pipidae > Xenopus > Xenopus petersii. Next base: position 41,502,491 of record CM076682.1, on the reverse strand, counting down.
TGAAAAAACAGTTCCCAATACCTCACAGCCTACTCAGGGACTGAGTACAAGGTAGTTGAAACAGCAAGGAAAAAATGCATCTTATTTGAAACTCGCGCCAAAAAGGAGGCACACTTAGATTATGTCATACACTGAAAGGAGAACCGAACCCTTAATTATAAAACCCCCCTACCCTACATAGGCCCCCCTCCCTGCTCCCCCCAGCCAAGCTGTTACCTTTGGTAAATGCCCCTAACTCTTTACTTACCTATCGTTGCAGATTCAGCGCAGCGGAGCTTACAGGGGCCATCTTCTCTTCTGTCTTCTTTGTGAAGTAATCGCTGTATCAGCGCATGTGCAGTTGGAGCAGTCTTTTGGTTTTTGACAACTGAGCATGTGCCAAAATTGACTGAAATTACCAAAGTGCCTGAAGAAGACCCGAAGATTACCGAAGAGCCAGAAGATGGCGCACGTGAGCTCCGCTGCGCTGAATAAGTAAGAGGTAAGTAAAGAGTTAGGGGCATTTACTGAAGGTAACTGCTAGGCTGGGGGGAGCAGGGAGAGGGGTCTACGTAGGGTAGGGGTTTTTATAATTAAGGGTTTGGTTCTCCTTTAAATAAATACCTAGTGCTGAACTTCCTCAGAAGTTCCCCAAGCGCCAGGTGCAACTTCCTCAGAAGTTCCCCAAGCGCCAGATGCAACATCATCAATAGAAGAAAAAGAAGACTCTTGAGCTGCCGTGCAAAGCCAGAACCACCAGGAACAAGGGAACCAATTGCGTCTGCCCCGCCACACTTACCAAGATCTGCCACAATAAGAAGGGAGCTACTCATAGTAGTATAAAGAGAAAAGGAAAAAGGGCAACCTCTGCTGCCACAAGAACTTCTACTCATTTGGACTCTGGGTTAATCCACACCACACAAACTGATCAAAACACCTTAAGGGCATTTCCTTTGCCCCCGAATGAACTATCCCTAGGGTAGTCAGTTCTATGCCCCCCCCCCCCCCCCGGAGACATGTAAGAAAAAATAAAAGAGAAAGAAATTAATCTGATAAGAAGATACCATTTGCCTACAGCGGGTAGGACAAAAACACACTGGGGATTGTGTTATTTTTATTTATAGGAGGGTTTTTAAAAACTCTTTCTTCCACTTGTACTACATGGCGAGAAGGCCAAAAGATATCTCATGTTTGCTGCCATAGGGGACTTAAGGGAAAGAATGTTTTTTGGGTGGAGATTCTCTTTAATACTCATGGATTTTTATGTGCTAATAAATAAAAACAGTGCCCCAGAAACAAAAACACATAAAAAAAAATTCTCTTTAAGGCTAAGGCCACACTAGGCGATAGCGCCGCGATTTGACTCGCGGCGACTTTTCGCCGCGACTTTTAATCCGCAATCGCTGGGGAAACTTTTGCGCTGGCGTCTATGGGGAATCGCCAGACAATAGAAAAAAGATCGCCGCGTGTGTTTTGACGCTGGCGATTTTTCGCGATTCCCCATAGACGCCAGTGCAAAAGTTTCCCCAGCGATTGCGGATTAAAAGTCGCGGCGAAAAGTCGCCGCGAGTCAAATCGCGGCGCTATCGCCTAGTGTGGCCTTAGCCTAACACTTTGAAATTGGATTTGAACTCAGCTCAGACTTTGTCACCTTCTGTTCACAGTGATCCTATCAAATGTACATTTCAAGTATTTCACAGCTACATTGACCCAGACACACACACACAGGCATACAGTCAGCATATGTGAATGAAGGCACATGTGTGCATTTCTGGCATTTGGTAGTTGATTGTTATAGTTTGTGAGTACAGGCATTTAACATCTGCTAGCATGTGCCGCCGCTGAGTAGCCTCACTAACCCTATTCTGCATTCCTGCTTAGATCCCAACTTGAAGTTTATGAACTGTGTAGAAAATACCTTCCCAGGGTTTCTAATTACATTTTTGGGGGAGGGGATGAAAAAAACCTCAGTATTTATTCTTGGTTTGTATTCTTAAAAGGAACCTTAAACAGAGACCTATATAGATTGTGTACTCCATGAACCTAATTAAAGCTTTGCTGCAAAGTGGAATGGTGGAAAGAAACAAAAATTGTATGGATATAAATGTAGTGCGTACACACACAGGCAGAAATGTGTTTTGGTATGTAGAAGTAAGGTAGATTAGACTGGTCCTTTTCAAAGTTCCATACTGCAGGAAAATGATTTATGATTACAAATGCACAGGACTGCCACCGTGTTCCTCTGAAACGAAATACCTTTAAAATCCTCAACTTGCAGGCAGCCATCAAAGAGGAGCCCTTCCAGCTGGGGACTGATACAGCTACACAAGTAGGGCCCAAATCTCGTATTAAAAAGGCCATACAAACCCTTGCAGATAGTCCTCAGGTACGGTCAGAAGTGACAGCAGTGCCAATGAGTTACTATGATGCCCATAAAGACTGGGAGGATCAGGCCAGATTGACATTTAAACAAAACAACAGAGAAAATTCCAGAATATAAAATGAAGTTGCAGAAAAAAGTATAATTCTAAAGTTGTTGAGTTATTTTAAAAAATGATTATGAAGATGAATAAATCTGCCTCCATTGGTAACAGGTACAAAAGAAGAAAAGAAGCATTAAATAACCAGCCCTAAATCCAGCCATACACATATAAATCCCCTCATTTGGTGAAAGTGATCAAATAAGCGGATTTTTCCCTGATATGCCCACATTGCACTAGGCAATATTAGGCTGATCCAATTGCTTGGCGAGAAGACAGCATCAATGAGTTAATTGGGTCCATACCCCCAACAGGGTTTTTTTGTTTTTTTTTAAATTTTTGTTTTGTTATAGGAACAAAAAATTCTTAATTAAAATATTAGGCAACAAGTGTGTTTAGAAACCTTATTCACTGAGCTCATCTTAAAAAGGGTATAAACTAGGAAAAGCTGGAGTAATTGCTTTTTGGGCTACAAATGCTCAGGTGTGACCATTTCAGCTGGCTGAAAAGCTCCCAGTGCAACAGCCTCAACCAACATATTCTGTTTTAATAGGACTTTTTTTTTAAAGGTGTGGTTTGCCTTAATGTTAACATAGTGATGAGCGAATTTTTTCACCAGCCATGGATTTGCAGCGAAATTCCGCATTTCGCCATCTACAAATTTTTTTCATGAAACTGGGGCAAAAATTTGTAGTGGAAAAATCTGACATGACAAAAAAGTTGCAGAGAAAAAATGCCCATTAAAGGGAAAACGCCCATTAACTTTAATGCATTTGCAGCAAAAAAAAAAAAAAATGTCGTATGTGAATTAAATTTGATGGCCATTGACTTCAATGAGTTTCGCAAATTTTTCACTGATTCGCTTATCACTACTTTAAGGGGCAGATTTCCTAAGCTCGAGTGAAGAATGAAAAAAAATTAGAATTTCAAAGTATTTTTTGGGTACTTCGACCATCAAATGGGTCAAATTCTATCTAATTCGATCTAATCGAATGATTCGAACGAATCGAAGTAAAAATCGTTTGACCATTCGACCATTCGATAATCGAAGTACTGTCTCTTTAAAAAATACTTCGACTTCATCCTTCGCCACTTTAAACCTATCGAGCTGCAATGTTAGCCTATGGGGACCTTCCCCAGCACTTTTCTAAGATTTCTTTTATTGAATAAAAAACCTTCGATCGATCGCTTAAAATCGTTCGAATCATTCGATTCAAACGATTTTATTGTTCAAGCGAACGATTTTTATTCGATCAAGCATTTATGCTAAATCCTAAAAATTTGAAGGATTTTACTTAAGGGTCGAATTTGAGGGTTTATTAACCCTCGAAATTCGACCCTTGATAAATCTGCCCCTTAGTATGTTATAGAATGGGTAATTCTAAACTTTTCAATTGGTCTTCATTTTTTCATTATTAGCCTTCTTCTGTCTCTTCACTGACCCCTTCTAAAAAACAAAAGCTCTGTAATGCTACAAATGTATTGTCATTGCTAATTTTAAAAACAGAAAAATATATGCTGACCCCACAAAACCATACATTTTTGAATTTTTATATCTTCAGCTGAATACAAAATGGGTAACCATGTCTTTCTATGCCAAAGTAGTAGCAATGCTTTCCCAAAATTGCCGGTTTTGATGAAATACCTGGAGATCGCCTCAAAGCGTCCACTTTATAGCATCTTATCTCCCACATAGCATTAGGTACCAAAAAACATCCTAAATTTGTATGCCAAAGGTCTACTGAACACTTTGAAGACCAATATGCATAGATTTAACAAACTATATGGCGTACAGAGGCACCCAAATTAAAACAGAACATATGGATTTTCACAGCTGACACTCTAGCTGCTGCAGTATAAGCATCTGGTATGTGTATTATGAGCCTTAAGACCCCCAAACAGTAGGGAGACCCTAGAAAACAATATATTTTCTGAAAGTACACATTCTGACAAAACCAAAACGGGTAAAAAAGTTTTTTTACTGCAAACCATGAAACTGCAAAGCCATTCTAAATGTAGTTTTTTTTAATGAAATTTCCAAAAATTATCACAAAGCTTGAAATTTGCCCCATTATATCCTAAATATGAACGCCAGGGGTCTCATGAACAGTTTGATGCCCAATTTGCATATATGTACCAAAGTATGTGGTGTACAGAGGCACCCAAATTAAAATAGTGCATTTGAATTTTTGCGACTGACTCTGGCTGCTGAAATATAAGCACCTGGTTATGTGCCATAAGACCATAATAGTAGGGAGACCCTAGAAAACCATATATTTTCCAAAAGTACACATTCTTATGAATCCAAAATGGGTAAATACATCTTTCTACTGCAAACTATGAAACTGCAAAGCCATGCTAAAAGTAGCAGTTTTTATGAGATTTCTAAAAAGATTTCTAAAAAGCTTGCATTTTACCCCATATATGCTCCACATTTCATAGCATACCAACATAAAAAATACTAAATATGAACGCAGGGGTCTACTGAACAGTTTGATGCCCAATATGTATAGATTTACCAAACTTTGTAATGTGCAGAGGCACCCAAAAGTATATATAGCAGACAAAATTCCCATGAGCAAAAAACAAGTAACAATGAAATATAGAATAAAATCACTAAAATGCAATAAAACCACTAAAATCTATGCTTTTTTTTTTTTTTTGCTTAGTGCAATCAGCCATCAGAATCACAGTTTGAACATTTTAGCTTGGCCAAATAAGTTTTTATGGACAGAAACAAGCGAGCAACATATATGCAGAACCTAAAATGCAATGAAATGGCTAAAAATGCACCAAAATCACAAAAAAATTTAATATAATCACCAAAATATCATACAAAAGGTATTGCACAGTGCGGTTAGAAAATACACTATTCACAATGGCAATAAAAAATTTATCAGGCAAAAAAACAGGATGCAATAAAAAAAAACATATAAATTGTGAGTATGTAAACGTGTGCATAAACTTGGCAAAATAAGTTTTTTTATGCATGTGCATGGATGTCCAAGTATGTGTGAATATATGAAATTAGTGTAAAAAGTGTGTGATTGTGTCCTGGAGGACTTGAGGCATGAGGTTGGGGGCGACTCTGGGGGGAGGAGGAAGTGTAGGCAGCAGCAGCCACACGTGGCCACTTTTCCCAATGTTAAGCTCCTTGCCGAGGGGTTGCAGCGCGAACGGGTAAGGAGTGAAGGGCTTTAAAAGGCACTCCCTATATATCTATATATGTAAAGAGGAAAAAGCCCCTATTTCAAATAGAAAAGTCTGCAAGTTTGTCAAAAGATTCTCAAAAAGGTAATAACTCAGATATTGACTAGAGAAACAACATTTATCTAAGCTGTTGACACACCCTAGATGGATTTGCATAGTTTTTTATCTTCCTTGCAGGATGAACAGATTGTTAGTATGGGGTGGGGGGATCTAAATAGTAGATGAGATTCATGTAAAGGTTTGCACTTTAAAAATAATGTTTACTTATACCATTTATAGGATGGGAAACCAAACCTGGATAGGGTGAGAAGGACAAAAATAAGCCAAAAAGCCATTTATCAGACTAAGTTAGGCAAATTCTTAAAGGGATACTGTCATGGGAAAAAAAATTTTTTCAAAATGAATCAGTTAATAGTGCTGCTCCAGCAGAATTCTGCAATGAAATCCATTTCTCAAAAGAGCAAACAGACTTTTTTATATTCAATTTTGAAATCTGACATGGGGCTAGACATATTGTCAATTTCCCAGCTGCCCCAAGTCATGTGACTTGTGCCTGAACTTTAGTGCAGATTTTTTCTGTAATTTGGATCTTTACACCTTAAGTCTACTAGAAGATCATGTAAGCATTAAAGAAATGCAAAAGGCTGATTTTTGCTTCCAATAAGGATAAATTATATCTTAGTTTGGATCAAGTAGAGCTGGAGTGCCCATACTTTACTAAGGCGAGGTCTACTTTTTGTGATGTTGTCCCATGATGATCTAAATCTATAAAAGCATTGTTATCATTCTGTTATATTGAAAATATTACTTAAATATTGATTCATGAGAAAATGTACAGAAAATGTACATTGCTATATTTAAAAAAACTAAAATTTCTTATGTAACCTTAATGTAATAAATATCTGAATGAAAAGCATGAAATAGGAGGGTGATTTATTTGAATAAAGTGGAGTCTAAGGGAGACAGCCTTTCCATTATACAGAGCTTATTGGATAACGTATTTCATACCTGTATTGTAATTTTATTGTCGTAATGATTATTTTGATTTTTTTAGGGACAAATTTACTTATGGCCGAATATCGAGGGTTAATTAACCCTCGATATTCGACTGTCGAAGTTAAATCCTTCGACTTCGAATAATGAAGTCGAAGGATTTACCGCAATTCGTTCGATCGAACAAAAAATCGAACGATTTTTCTTCGACCAAAAAAAGATTGCAAAGCCTATGGGGACCTTCCCCATAGGCGAACATTGACTTCGGTAGGTTTTAGGTGGCGAACTAGGGGGTCGAAGGTTTTTTTTAAAGAGACAGTACTTCGATTATCTAATGGTCGAATAGTCGAACAATTTTTAGTTCGAATCGTTTGATTCAAATTCATAGACGAAGGTCGAAGTAGCCCATTCGATGGTCGAAGTAGCCCATTCGAAATTCGAAGTTTTTTTTATTCTATTCCTTCACTCGAGCTAAGTAAATGGGCCCCTTAGTGTGCGGTAACAAGGCTACAAGAAATCATTCTTCTGATGAGATATAAAGGCTACATCCTCCAACCTTTCGGGAAAGTCTGTCTGATGCAGAGTAAGGTGCACAGGTGCACAAAATGAAAGATCATATTCGATGAAGCTCCTATTATCTTCCTGGACAGGTAGAGGTAATTTATAATGTTCCGATTTTTTTCTGCTGCATATTTGTTGCAGACTCCTTATGCTATAGACCGTAATGGGTCTAATAGGACAAACCTGCACCCAAACCTGCCTTTTTGCCTACATGTACCTGCGACCCAATCAAATGTCTCTATAGCTTCATCCACAATTCAGTCCACTAACTCCCCCCCCCCCCTCGTCTGCACTTCAATGCAGAAAACCAGAAGTAAAGTATAGTTGTAGGAACTGAATTGAATTGTGGGATACAGTTCACTGAACCCAACAAAAAGAGCAAATGGATAAATGCCCTAAAATGGCCCAGTCTCAAAACAGCTGATAATGGCGCACAAGCCCCATTTGACTAACTTGAGCAAGCTGGAGCAAATCTTCCTGGAAAAATGGGGTGCATTTTGTGCAAAACAGCGTAGAAAACATGTACATACATACCTACATGTCTTAAAAGCATTAAATCTGGTTTTGGTTCTACAAAAAAAAGTGTGCCAATTTAATAAATGCCCTGGAAGTAATTTTGAATTCTGTTTTCTATACTGTTTGTGTTCCATGTAGATATTGTAATATAGTTAAAATAAATAATTCACTTGCGGTGGCATTCTGTCTATGTAAATGAAAATGAGTGGAGGGGGCTGTGTGAAGTTTGTATTTGTGATTTCAGGGTGTCCAGGATATTTGTGTTTATGCCATTCCAGATGAAGTAAGGAGCAATTTCTTAATATACTATACTTTTGCTAAAATTCTGGGTGTTGTTGCCTTATTTGATCCAAAGGGGCTGTAGGGGGGGGGGTAGAACTGTAGAACTGAGAACTTTAGGCTAAGACAATGTGCAATTCATATTTTTCATCGCAGTAGAAAAACATATGCTGGCATGTTTAGAGTAAACGTAAGTAAAACCATTGTCTAGTGTGAAGCTTGCCCACTGAGCTCTCCTTCTCTCTCCAACTAGGAAGACCCCTAAGAGGTAGCTACTGCACCTGCCTGATTGATTTCCATTGGAGTAGAGGCAGTGAGCATGCCCAGTTGGCACCTCTTTGAGGTCTTCCTAGTAAAACAGAGAAGTAGAATTCAGGGGGGGGGATCTCTCTAGCTTCACAGCAGACAAGGAAGTAGCTAAAAGAGCTGCTTGTATCAGAGAAATGAAATAAAACTAAACGGAGGTTGAATGGTTTGTTATTCTGGGGCTGTTTAGAGTAATTTTAAAGAGAGAAAAAATAAAGGTATACTTATTTTTAAGTGAATATCAGAAACCATGAAAAATATCTAGAGACCAAGTGATCACCAAGTGCAACTACTTTTAAATGTTTTCTAATAAAGACTATATACATGGAAAAGCCTCCCTCTTTAATGCTTTGAAAGGGGTAGTTCACCTTTGAGTCATCAAGCATGGGCATAACATAATTTGCACAGGGGATTTAGTTCACAGTTTGAAACCAAGGCATAGGAGTTGTTCATATAAATGTTATTAAGAACAGAGGTAAAGATCTGAGCCCGGAACCATCAGCCCGCACCCGCCACCCGCACCAGAGCACCGAGGCTGACAGCACACAGGGCACCGCTTAGAACGGGTTTTGACACGCTGAGGGACATCTCGATTGCTGAGACTGCACCGCTGCACCTTCGAACAAGGAGGAGGTGAATAAATTAGATCGGGAGGTGCTATTACATACACAAGGAAAGGTGAACAAGGATATGGATAGAGTACCTTTTGTTACAAAATATGGAAAACAAAGTAACTGTATTGAGAAAATTGTAAAACAATACTGGCCATTTTGGGACAAGATAAACAGTATGGAGGCCTTTTTAAAAAACCACCGTTGTTCTGTTACAAAAGGGGAAAAACGTTGAGAGATATATTATGCCCTTCTGACGTTCACCAAAAAAATACTAAAGTTGTCCAAACTCTAAAAAAAGGTACCTTTCCATGCCTTAGTTGCGTGTGTTGTTCTTCAGTAATAAAAAGTAATACGATCAATCATCCTACAAAGGGCACCCCTATAAAGATAAAAAAATTTTTTACCTGTGAAACAAAATTCGTAGTATATATGCTAAAATGCCCTTGTGGCATGGCATATATAGGACAGACCATTAGGATGGTCAAGGAGCGTATCAAAGAACACAGAAATAATATAAGGAACTATAAAATCAGCACAGCAACCGACACACCTGTCTCGAGACATTTTCATAATCATGGCCATAATGTAAGTCAGTTAAGATGGCTGGTCTTACAAAAAATAATACAGCCAAAAAGGGGGGGAGATATTCGTAAATCCCTGGCACAACGGGAAGCATATTGGATAAAAAGAATGAATACATTGGTCCCCGTAGGCTTGAATGATTATTGGAGCTTATCTCCGTTTTTATAGTTACACTGTTCATGTATCTCTTTCTCCACAGATATTGAGTACAGCTCGAGATTAGAATACTTTGTTGCCAGTATCGCCAAGGGTACGACCTTTTGTATCAATAGTTGTTTTTGTATAGGCAGTTGAAACTAGGTAACCTTCAGGTAGGCTCTTTTTGAGCAGTTCCTACAAGTAATTTTGGTTATTGTTTTTATATTTATGTGCAGTTTGTCTTAACCATTTTATGATGAAACTGCTACAGACGACCGCATTTTAAAGGTTATGGGATTTGGAAACTTCAGATGGTATCAGGACTTTGCACAGCCACAACAAGTTTTTCACGATATCCTGGACTTTTAAGTATTTTAAAAATTTTTGTACCTGTTTTTATACCATATATCACTTGTGTTAATGAGCAATTGTTTATTGTATCCCTTAGTGGTAATGGGTTAACTGTGGTTCAAAAGAATTTTTTGATAGAGGGGTGGGACTTCCTGTATGGCACTATAAAGCACTTTTTCACTTTGGCTTGTACACACTTGAGAAAGGGCCCTTGCTGCCCGAAACATGTCGTGTGGAATGCACAATAAAGATTGAATAGCAGGTAATCTGCTTCTTTGCTGTTTTTCCTGATTTGCTATCCTAACATATTGAAGTTAACTCTGTGGGTGCCTGGGACGGAGCACCAGTGCAAATCAGGAACACCTTACCAAACGCTGGGTACATGTGTGTTACCTTTGAAAGTGACCTTCGAACAAGGGACCGTGGGACATCCGGTGGAGGAGGACATTCCGTGCAGAAAGCGGAGATCTCTCCCATAAACGCTTACTAGTAACTGATACTCGGTGAGTACAACTGATCATTACACATACCGAGAAATCTGGTAGTACTACACTATTGTAGCTGTTTATTATAGGTACACGCTAAAGACTGACCCCAGTTTGGACGAGCCAATTGAAAGCGTGTTAAGAAATCCAAATCTGTGAGTAGCTCTGAGCAGCAACCTTTAATAAAAATTAATTGACTATATTACACCATATATATTTTTTCTATCCTTACTCAGATATTGGGGACCGAATATCAACTTAGCGCACTAAATTCTATACTGTCTTATTCAACATAAATTTGCGGGCTCTGTGGACCCGCATAAAACTTTGGTGCAGAGAGCAAGACTTTTTGTGATTTGGACTGAGCGCAGCACTCACACTTACCAGATAATTTGCACAGGCACTTAATGCATGAAAAATGTACAATAATATTGTTTCTACATCTGAGCCTGGGTGCGTCTTGGGATCCCCGGACACATCACAGTAGATTAAGGGGCAGATTCACTAAGGGTCGAATTTCGAAGTTAAAAATACTTCGAAATTCGACCCTCGAATTGAAATCCTTCGACTTCGAATATCGAAGTCGAAGGATTTAGCGCTAAACGTTCGATCGAACGATCGAAGGATTTTTCGTTCGATCGAACGATTAAATCCTTCGAATCGACCGATTCGAAGGATTTTAATTAAACGATCGAAGGAAAATCCTTCGATCAAAAAAAGCTTAGCAAGCCTATGGGGACCTTCCCCATAGGCTAACATTGACTTCGGTAGGTTTTATCTGCCGAAGTAGGGGGTCGAAGTTTTTTTTAAAGGGAAAGAACTTCGACTATCGAATGGTCGAATAGTCGAACGATTTTTACTTCGAATCGTTCGATTTCGTTCGACTTCGATCGAATTCGAACGAATTTAACCAATTCGATGGTCGAAGTACCCAAAAAAACCTTCGAAATTCGAAGTTTTTTTTATTCTAACCCTTCACCCGAATTTAGTGAATCGGCCCCTTAGTGGTTATTTGTATTGTTAATTTAACTTAAAAAGTATAAATCTGTTTTTTTATTTTTTTTTTGCTTGTTTCTCAGAAATAATTTTTCTAATTCATGTTTACCATGACATATTGTATGAACTAGAATTCTCGGCATTGAAGTACAAGGGAAAGTCTCTATCCAATGTAAGTGTGCATGGAGAAACTACATAATGATGAATGGCTGGTAATTTAAGCCCAACAGGAAAGAGTTATGGGTCATTAACATTCCTTTTTCTTCTTGATGCAGTTACCTCTTCATCTACAATGGTTACCCATGGTGGGGGGTAGACCACCTAGGGGGAATTCTCAGTGATCAATGCATCTTCTGGAGAGTTTTTCTTCACATTTTGATAACTGGCAAGTTATGGCTTAAAAATAAAATGGATACATGCCTAAAGGGAGATACAAAGAGCTTTACTTTCATTTATATCCAAAATTATTTCTTCATTTTTATTGGAAAATCTGTTTTGACATACGGGAAAGCTTTTGACACAGCTGAAGGCTCATCAGCATAGACAGACATGCCTTTCCAGTTTAATGCAGCTCATGTCAAATTTCAAATCAGGATATATTTTTCAGGAACCCTGGCTATAAACAACTTCCAGGTGAAAACATTTTTCTGTTGGACAGAATTGGTAAGTAAAAAGGAATGCCATTAAGAAGTATATGCAGTTTGTCACAACTGAAATTCCAAGATTTTTTTACATTTTTCCAAATTTTGTAGAAAAATTTTAAAGGGCTACGAAAGCATCCCCCCATTTACCTTTGTCCAATGGCAATATTAAGAAATAAGGTATAATAATATTCAGCATGCATGGCTCTGCTTGTGAATTATATTTTTCACGTCTATGCTATTGTTCTCTTGCTTGTTCCCATGAGTTCTTGTGTCAGTCTACCATGTGTGAGGAGAAAAGGATAAAGTGACATGAAGGTTTAAGCCAAAGTGTGAGACATGGTCTGAAATAAATGAGGGGTATGCTGTAATGTCATTGGAGTACTGGCACTCAAAGCAGAAGTAAATGAGAGGAACCAGGCAGAGGTTTAGGAAAGTCCCACAAAGCTATTACTTTATCCATTAATAATCAACAAGAAAATGCCCCCCTGCGTATTGTGTATTGAAATCTAGAGACCTAGAAATTGATTACCAAGATATATGCTTTACACCAGGGATCCCCAAACTTTTGAACCCGTGAGCAACATTCAGAAGTAAAAGGAGTTGGAGAGCTACACTAGCATGAAAAATGTTCTTGGGGTGCCAAATAAGTACTGTGATTGGCCATTTGGTAGCCCCTATGTAGATTGTCAACCTACATTGAGGCTCTTTTTGGCAGTGCACCTGGTTTATATACAAACAAAACTTGCCTCCAAGCCTGGAATTCAAAAATAAGCTCCTGCTTTGAGGCCACTGGGAGCAACATCCAAGGGGTTGGAGAGCAACATGTTGCTCATGAGCTACTGGTTGGGGATCACTGCTTTACACAGTAGCTTAGTGCAGAGAAAAGGGTGGTGACACATAATGACCAAAGCCTTTATCAACCTTCTCAAGGAGCCCATATTCCTCTTCTTCTGTTCTACATTACCAATATTACTTACCTTTTATCTTTTCTCTATTTTATGCAGCCTGTTATATGGTGGACATTTTGCAAGCACTTCCTCTTCCTCTTTTGACTGCCAGGTATTTATTTTGAGAGCTCACTATTAGTATCAGGTTTTATACTCTGTTGAGCATGAGCAGCATGATGGGCAGATGACTAGGTGCAGTTGTGTATCCCTCAGAAAGTTGCCTGTGTGTGCAGGTATATGTAGTAAAGCAAGTTTGAGCTTTTTAACATACCCATTTTGGTTGTACAGGTATAGGATCTGTTATCTGAAAACCTGTTATTAAGAAAGCTCTAACTTACAGGAAGTCCATCTCCTATACACTATCATAATAAAATAATTGAAATCCTTAAAATATCCTTTTTCTCTTTAATAACGCATGTGTAGAGCTGAATCGTCAGACATACAGGTAGAAACAATAGAACTCTACCTGTATTTGCCGATTTAGCACTAACAATGGCCAATGCTCGGGTGCCTTCAAAGGTGCCCCATCAAAATTTTCCGCCAACTGAAATCTGCAGGTACCGGTTGGCTCATCTCCCACCATACACGAACCAAATATCATACAAAAATTAGCTTTGTACTATATTATCAGTGCGTCTACGGCCAAATCATGGAAAGACCCCCTTATGTGAAACACCCAGGTCCTGAGCATTCCTAATGTTTATTAAATTAGATACCTTCTAACAATTACACTGTAGAATGATAGCCAGAAGCTTGACTCTGCCTCAAATGAGGTTTGAATCTTGTTGCAGAAGACCAGCTATAGCAAACAGCATACCGTACCTAATTTAGCTGTCATTTCACTATTTGAAAAATAAAATGGGTATGACCTTCTACCTCAGGCCTACGATCCATCAAGACGGTTATCAAAATAAATTACCTACTTCTTTGTACTAATAAAAAGTTTATTTTAGCTAACTGGGAAAGGCATCACAACAATGTTTTTTGGATAACTTATTGGCACAGCTGGTTTATCACGTGGATGGGAAACCGTGACATAGGCATCTCTTGATTCTCAAGAATATGTAATAATGGTGAGGAAACATTTAGCACTAAAGCTTCAGAACTCCAATGATCAGAATCGCTTATAAAGTCAAGCTGTGGAAAGGGTAAGGAACTTTAGTTTTGGAATATAGGACTACTTTAATCTGTATTTAAAGCTATGCAGTCTAAGGGTGGTGTCTAAGGGTGGTGTCTAAGGGTGGTGTCAGACAGGGAGATTAGTCACCCAGTGACAAATCTTCTCTACTGTGGGTGACTAATCTCCCTAAATGCCTTCCCGTCGGCAAGAATACGAATCACCGGCGGAATGTCATATGAATTGCTTCAGATTTCCGAAGTCATCTGAAGTTGCCTCAGGGTGGTGGCAGACATTGGAAACTTCAGAAATCCAAAGCAATTCATATGTGATCCCGTCAGTGATTCGTATTTTGGCTGGCAGGAAAGGGATTTCAGGGAGATTAGTCGGCTGCAGTAGAGAACATTTGTCGCTGGGCGACTAATCTCCCCGTGTGCCACCACCCTTAGACTGCAGATTAAAAAGTATATATTCTTATTGAGATGTATACAATACAAGAGTGTAACGTTACTTTTATTATAAAGCTATGAAACTTATGAATTTTCCCATCTCCTAAAAATTTTGCAGTCAAACTATTAAGATAGATGCTGCTTTTACGATTTCAAATCGTTTCAAATATTAAATTACATGCTCAGACAACCTGAAAGAGACATCTTGCATCTCAACTCTTACGAGCGCTTGAATCTACAGTGACATTTTTAGTTCCATCATTCCTTTTGGTTTTGAAGTTTGTCTTTCTGTTCAATAAAAAAAATGTTTGGTGGCCAAAAACAGGCAGAGATATTTCAAGTGCAATGGTTTAAAAAAGGCATTTTGAAGAAATGGTGGCTGCAGGAGAATTTAGATCAGGAAAGTGGTACCACACACCAGCAAATGCTGCTGGCAACATGAGGTGAGCACTTACCCTGGAGTGATACTGGAAAGACAATGCTGGAGGCCAAAGGCTGATGGCACATCAGGAGATTAGTCTCTCGCAATAATTCTACTATGGGTGGCAAATCTTCCTCGAGAGGAAACTTGTGCGACTTCAGAAAAACTACGCAATGCATGTGTTTTTCCCACTGGCGATTTACATTATTGCCGGTGGGAAAGCATTTCCGGGATATTTGTCACGTATTGCAGATTTTAAAGGGATTCTTGTCATGGGAAAATTTTTTTTTTTCAAAATGAACCAGTTAATAGTGCTGCTCCAGCAGAATTCTGCACTGAAATCCATTTCTCAAAAGAGCAAACAGATTTTTTTTATATTCAATTTTGAAATCTGACATGGGGCTAGACATTTTGTCAATTTCCCAGCTGCCCCTGGTCATGTGACTTGTGCCTGCACTTTAGGAGAGAAATGCTTTCTGGCAGGCTGCTGTTTTTCCTTCTCAATGTAACTGAATGTGTCTCGTGGGACATGGGTTTTTCTATTAAGTGCTGTTCTTAGATCTACCAGGCAGCTGTTATCTGGTTTCCTTCCTGTTGTTCTTTTGTTTGGCTGCTGGGGGGGGGGGGGGAAGGGAGGGGGATGATATCACTCCAACTTGCAGTCCAGCAGTAAAGAGTGTTTGAAGTTTATCAGAGCACAAGTCACATGACTTGGGGCAGCTGGGAATGACAATATGTCTAGGGCCATGTCAGATTTCAAAATTGAATATAAAGAAATCTGTTTGCTCTTTTGAGAAATGGATTTCAGTGCAGAATTCTGCTGGAGCAGCACTATTAACGGATTCATTTTGAATTTTTTTTTCCCATGACAGTATCCCTTTAAGGTTGTCAAATCTCCCTGTGTGCCATGGAATGTCATAAAAGAAAAAGGAATGCAACCAGTTCAATAGCATTTGTCTTTTGTATAAAAGTGCTCTGATTCTTTAAGTTAACAAGGATTTCTTATCTCTTCTTTATCCAGCTGTGAAACTCAAACATTCCCCCAGCAGTTCCCTTGTTTACCTGTCAGGTATCAGCACTATATTAGGATTTTGTATTAGAAGTTCATAACAGAACAACAAGAAGGGAGAGGAAAATATTTTTATCAAATAAGATTTTAAAAGTATGAGGCCTGTAAATAGGGAAAGAGCACAGAGGAGAGAAAGGGAGATTAATGACAAACATGGCAGAGACTTCAGTGACTACTGGATACTGCACCTTCCGTGAACAACAAAAACATTTATTTATCACTGCACACACGGGGCAGTTTTTTTTGCCCAAACTTGGTGAAAGGGAGGGGCTTGTTTATACTTTGCTCATTATCTCCATTTACCCTCTACTGATTATATACAAGTCCTATTTTGTGCTCATGTTAAACAAAGGTGTTTATAGGACTATACTGCCCCTTTAAAAAGGATATATTTTTCAGATTATTCAGGGCCCATGTCACACACGTTTATTATATTAAGAAAAATGTCAAGGTAACAAGTGCCAAACTGCCTCAATAATGGTGTGTCACCTGTACTTTGCCAGTGTATATGAAAAAAACACAATCAGAACTGCATTAAAAGCCAGTGTATACATTTTCTCTAAAACCATTCTGTAATTTTATTTAATTTGTGGATTTCACATATTTTGTAGAGCAAACACTGTAGGCCATGAAAAGCTGCAGCACTATTGTTTAAAATAGCAGCAAGGTATCTTTATATCAGAGAATCTGGACAATAAATAGCCTGTCTCTTTGGATGTGAATGCTTAACATGAAGAACTGCTGCAGCTTCATAATGTGATTGCTATTTTACAGAGCTTATACACAAAAATATATATGCAATCTTTTTGTCTATATTTTATACAAATACAACAGTAGTTTGTGAATACATTGTAAGTACATTTACAGGATAAGCAACACAACTTCCCATATCTCGATAACATATTTAAATGCAAGAAAGATAAAACAAAATTCAGTCTGGAATGCAATTTCTTCTACTTTAAAACTTTTATAAACTAAAACATTTTATTTATTTTTTATTTTTTTTTAGCACGCGAGTCCGAACAGGTTTCGTTCTTGTTTTTTTGCTATTTTTTTTGTTTAACCACGGAATAAAAACAATTACATTTCAGCAAAATAAAAAGTAAGAAGCGCATCATCCATTCTGAATACTTTCCCAAACGATGTAACAATGTTGAAGACTTCTCTTAATATACAGCAGGATCTTCACTCCACACTATATATCATGCCCATCTCAAACACTTGTACAGAGGTTTAATGAACAAAAAGCTGTGTGTTAGAGAAAAATAAAGTG
This sequence comes from Xenopus petersii, assembly GCA_038501925.1. Taxonomy (NCBI): domain Eukaryota; kingdom Metazoa; phylum Chordata; class Amphibia; order Anura; family Pipidae; genus Xenopus; species Xenopus petersii. The sequence continues at coordinate 41,485,081 of CM076682.1, read as the reverse complement.
GCATTCTGCCACCTTTCCATTTTTACTTTTTTTTTATTTATTTTTTTGCAAGTGCATATTAATACGCTGTGGTGTTTTGCAAAGTTCAATGAGGGCAAACTAAGTCACAGTATAAAAATAGATCATACAACTATTGCTATAATAAAATAGTCATTTTTTTTTTCTATAAGTAAAAATACATCTGTAAGTGACAGAAAAGTTGTAGCACCATGAGAGAGTTGTATCCCAAGTTACATTAGCAGCATGATGATCCAATATAACAATATTGCAGGAGTGTTTTTTGAAAAGATAAACATTCATTCTGGTTGGATTGTACCACTGAAGCTTATTTCAGAAAAGTGTTTACATATGATTAGCAATAGTACTGTCACTTCCATGGTTAGATAACTTATCAAAAGACACTGCCTTCCAACAATGAAAGATATTTTTTTTTCAGTTAACTCAGGGTCAATCCAAATACAAGTACTTAATGACTGATATTTCTCTTTTCCCACAATATATTATATAGAATATACAATGGTAAAATTAGCATTGGGAATTGAAGTTGCCCAGTGTATTTTATATATCTCTCTCTTTTGGTAAAAAAGGGTGTAAAATCCACAATGTAAAACCAGTGAAATGGATTATGCATTAGAAACTGGTGGGATCACAGAAAAAACTCAAATGCGGCAAAACTTAAAAATCAGGGTATGTAAAGGTTTCACTGTATAAATACATACATGCATATACACATTTGAATGGAAAAGTTTGAGAACCCCTTGTTAGATTCTACTTTCAATTAATTTTTTCAGCAAAAACAAGAAAATAACTACTGCAGGAATGAGTTCTTTTAAATAATCTATTTTCAAATGTTAATGCACAGTTACATTTGATTTCACACACTTTAAAAAACATAGGAACAAAAAAAAAAATAGTAATTATGACATATGCAAATGTTCTACTTGCACTGTTTTTTGCAAGGTCACCAACGCTTATTACCTCTTTAGGCCTTAACAGCCATTAGGAATTGTCACCTTTTGCAGATTTCAATAAAATCACACCAAAGCTGAAAATGAAGCAGATGAATACAAAGCTGGTGAACTCTATAAAAAGATTGCAACATGCTTCCAGCTCCCAATTTCCATGGGCCTTAAAGTCATCAAGAGCAATTAAGAAGAACTGTGGAAGTCAAAGCAAGATCTGGAATTGCAAGAAAACATTCAGAAAGCGACTTGCAGGTTGGCCAGAAAGGCAAACTATGATTGCAAAGAACATGCATGAAGGTTTGGGTGATGTAGGAGTGTTCATGCAAACATTGCTTGCACAAACATGAGGTTGCAGGTAAGGTTTCTCCATCATGACTTCTATTCAGATCTTCACAAACTCAATGTGTAAGGTATGCAAAACAGCTTCTAGGTAAGATGTTGAAAACAAGTGCTGTGGGCTGATGGAGTAAAAATGGAACTCTTTGGCCACAAACACCAAGGATTTGTTTGAAGGCAAAAAATGGGCAGCATTTGACTAATTAGAAAAAAAAAGCCTGGTCAACTGTTAAACAGGAGGTTGGCTCTAATATGCCTTGGGGTTGTTTGGCACAGGAAACATTGGCATCCAGAATTTAACAATATTTCGCAATATTCATTTTTCACACCTACATTGTGAAACATACCTCAAAAAAGCACCATGGGCTACTTAAGAAAAGCAAGCTGAAGATTTTGCAATGGCTCCCACTCGCCCCAATTTAAACAGCATTTAAAATCTGTGGGTAGATCTTTAACATGCAAGACTGCCGAAGATGGCAAAAAACTTTTGCACATGCCATTAATATTTTCTTTGTTTCTATATTTTAAAGTTGTTGAAATATAATATAACTGTGTATTAACATTTGCAAAAAGATTGTTATTAAACCACTGATCCCTGCAGTAGCTGTTTTCTACTTTAAGGGTAAGGACACACGAGGAGATTCAGGGAGATTTTGTCGCCTGGCTACTAATCTCCTTGTCTTTTGAGCAGCTATCTCCTTGAACTGCCTCAGCGTTTTTCCCCAAAGGCTACAATGAAAAGTAGCCTGCGCTAATGCACACAGGGCGATGCGTTTTCAATAGTTGCCTGAAATTGCCTCACTGAGGCAACTTTGGGCAACTATTGAAAACTCATCACCGTGTGTGCATTAGCGCAGGCTACTTTTCATTGTAGCCTATGGGGAAAAACGCTGAGGCAGTTCAGAGGGATAGTTGCTCATAAAACAAGGAGATTAGTAGCCAGGCAACAAAATCTCCCTGAATCTCGTGTGTCCTTACCCTTAAGTTATAACTATTATTACTACAATTACCTAAAAGTGGAACTGGCAAGGTGTGCACAAAGTTCTGCTTTCAACTAGGATCATGTTCTTGTCATTAATAAGTCCAGTGAGTGGGGCTCCTAGTCTTAGGGGCAAATTCAATAAAGAGCGAAGTGGCTAACGCTAGCGCAAATTCGCCAGCATGACGTCATTTTGATACTTTGCCGATTTAATAACAGGTGCTGGTGTAAATTCGCTAGCGAAGTGGACCTACTCTAGCACTACTTTGCACCCTTACGCCAGGCAAAGTTGTGCTATGGCGAAGGGACGTAACTACGCTAGTTCACTAACTTGCGCATTTTACTGAAGGTTAAATCTTGCGCCAGACTTGCCTTGCCAGATCAGACCAGGCGAAGTGCAATAGAGTAGATATGGCTTGCTTCAAAAAAAAGTTTAAATTATTTTCAACGCTGGCGTCTTTTACTTTTTTAAAGGGTGATAGGCTGAAAAAGATCGTAAATCTTTTTGGGGGTATCCTCCTTCCCCCTACATTTCCTAACATATGGCACCTAAACTATACAGTGGCCAATGTATAGGACAAAATAACAACTATTTTATTTTATGAAGCTTTCCCAGGATTGTGTAGTGTAATGTATTTGCTGCTACATATACGTCCATTGTACTTTAACTTGGCGCTGTATGCAAATTAGGCATCGATTTGCTTGACGAATCAACGCTAGTGCAAATTTGCTACCTTTTGCCTCCCTGAGCGCAACTTCGGATTTTAGTGAATTAGCGGCGCCCTGGCGAAACTTCGCCTGCCGAAGGCGTCGCTAGCATATTTTCGTCGCTTAGTGAATTTGCCCCTTAGATGGAGCTTACTATTGAGACATTGTATACATACACACAAAATAACCTAAGTTTGAAGGTCCACATTTGACATACTTTTAAGCAATGCAAAACTTATTTGGGTCAGAGCTTAAGTTTGATAAAAAAAAGTCAGCATATTCACCAGACCTCACTGTTATTTTAGAGAAAAATGCCCCACAAGTTTCACTTCTAGAAATATCTACAGAAGGCACTGGTTGAAATTTTAAAAACAGACTGCTGAAACACCAAAGGTCTGCAACTTTAAAATTATGCAACTACAGGATTCTTTGATGAATTCAATTTCTGATCAATTTTATGTTAAATAACAGGATCACATTTCTGTAAACAAAAAAATATGAAAAATTCTGGGTGATTTGAAACATGTGTATCTCGAAAGCAGCAACTGATACACCTACATCTTTTACGACACACACATATATATATATATATCTCCTGTCTCAAATACAAGAGAAATGATCACCACTTTGATGTTGGTCTTTGGATTTTCATTGAAGAAGGCAGTGTGGATTGAAATATGTAAACCCGATCAATAACCATTGGAGAGAAGTCAAAACACTTGTATCACCAATACTGCTCCACAAGTGTCTCTGGCAGCAAAGGTATATATATATATATATATATATATATATATATATATATATATATATATATATATATATATATATATATATATATATATATATATATATATATATATATATATATATATATATATATATATATATATATATATATATATATATATATATATATATACACACACACATATACATATATATACACACACACATATACATATCAGTCCAGTGAAAAGCACTCACGGCATCAGCTCCTCAATTGTATATCAAAAGGTTTTTATTAGTGCATCAACGCGTTTCGACTCACATGGTGCCGTCGTCCTGACGAGTCGAAATGCGTTGATGCACCATGCACTAATAAAAAACCTTTTGATATACAATTGAGGAGCTGATGCCGTGAGTGCTTTCACTGGACTGATGTTTATGAATTTGGTTAGCACCCGACCCATAACTACATGAATGGTGAGTGCCAATTTTCAATATATATATATATATATATATATATATATATATATATATTTAAAAAGACACTGGTTTTGTGCAACATAGCAAACTGATAAGCAAACACTGTAAATAAGTTGTACCTGTTCCATTTTGTACACTAAGCATTATTACCAGAGGCCTACATATCTGATCTAATGGTACTTGAAAAATTATTCAGAAATATTCTATAATAAAAAGCATTTTCATTAAAGGTTCCATTGTTTTTAAAAGTGCTATATCTTGTAATAAGTGTAACATCGAGGTCATCCAAGCTAAGTTTTTTTTTCTTTTCTTTTTTTACAATATTAGCCTATGACATAGCTAACTAGGCAAATGATCCTGAAAAGAGCTATTAACATTCATTACCTTAACATCACAATCAGTTCTGGCTCATGTATCAGTCAGCATGTTTCTTATAAAAACAAACAAACAAAAAATGTACTGGCTAGATTATTTAAAATTCTTTGTCCTACACAAATCAAAGAAAAGGGGTGTAACATCTGGGGTAAAAAAAATATATCAGTGATAAGAAACTAGCAAGAGATGTTGCACAAAATAAACTGTCTGTTGTGTAGCTTAGGAAAACAATATGCATTCAGTTAAATATTGAACCTTTTCTGCCATAGAGAGTCTTGTAAGGCTCTAGAGAGGAGCACGCAACATTGTTCCCCAGTACAAAATGAGTAAGGGTCGCCAACAATAACTGGTTATACGAAAAAAAAGAAGATTTACTTCTAAGTGCGGAGCTAGATAATCTTCAGGCATTAGGAAAGCAGTAGCTTGTTAGGTCATGGGTAAGAAGAATGCAACATTATAGCCCATCTAAAGCCATGATGACCTATTGAGGTTCAACATATTGTCCTGACTTTCAATGGAATACAATTATAACGTAATCTAATTTTTTTTCCAATGCAATCCAATAATTCACCCATTTCTTCTTTTAAGGTGTTGGCGAGTAGATACACAGAATTATATATACACAATACATAAAATAACTTTTGGAAAAATTAACACTTTATACTATAATATAAATATATGGCACTTCCATTATACCAAAACAAATCTCTTATAAGGCCATGATTTAAAGAGGTGTGGTTAATGTAGGTTTAAGCCTTAAAATGGTGTCTTTAAATTTGTATTTCCTAGCAAAATGCTAGGTCTATATGCAGCTATAATTTTTTTAGGTAGTCTTGCTTATAATTTGGCAAATTTGGGAATACACAAGAGGAAATGTATGAAATGTTTAAAGAGAAAGAACTGAGTCATAGATGACCTATGGTTGTAACCCCATATTACACAATACAAGCAATGCTTCAGTTGTGTTTTATCTATTATCCAAGATGACCTGCTCTAGGTCCTTAAAATAAAAGGTAACGTTATCCATTAAAAAAAAAAAAAAATAATCATATTCCCTTCTGTAGTTTTTGTGCTCTGCTGGGTTTTTGTCTTGAGATAAAAAGGCACCTTTGAACCTCAATATTGCTCAATAGTTTGTTTCACAGAAACCATAGGATGAAATAAAACCATCGCTGAATGGATATGTCAGAGGTGTTCACAATTTAAACTGTTGTACATTTAGAATTAAAAGTTCCCTACAATATAATGCCTTTAGAAGAAAATACTGTTAGAAATAAAACGGATATTTACACAATACAGGAAAAAAATATAACTACAGAAAATATACTAAGAAAATATAATATTCAATTTTAATCCTCTTATTGTTTATATTTTTGCCCCTGCCATATTTTTCTGGTTCGCAACTTCAAAACAAATTCAAATATATATATATATATATATATATATATATATATATATATATATATATATATATATATATATATATATATATATATATATATATATATATATATATATATATGAATGAACCATCTAACTCTTAGGATATAGACTTTGTCTTTTTTCCTAATGCCTAAAATTAGACAGCAGAGCAGGTTGAGGGGCAGACAATAATTGTGCTAAGCAATATGGTGCAAGCAATATGCTCTTACTTAACTCTTAAGAGACCTATTTTAAAAATCTTGGTAATAGGAAAAAATTCCTACACCAAGTATTTATATTGCAAGTGCTGTATGCGTCAATCTGTTCCATGGCAAACAATGTCCCGAATACAGATATCTGCTTAAAATATTCTAAATGCTGTTTACACTTTCTTATTAAAGATACACTTGTAAATTCTTGCAAACTTGTTGCGAAAAAAAAAAAAATATATATATAATAAAGTACACCCTATTCTAAAATATAAGGATATATAAGTCACCAAGGCGTTCCATGACCTTTATACAGGTCATGGAAATCGGAGGTTACTTCTAATATCCTCATATTTTCCAACGGGGGGTACTTTATTTATTATCATACACAAGTTTTAGCGAGTCATGTGACAAAAATTACATCACTACTCATCGTTTATAACTGATTACATCACTAGTCATCATTTAGAAGGATAGAATTTACAGATAGATGAGCCTTTGATAAGAACCCACTGACTTACCTAATTCTTAAGTTTCTTCTTGGCAAAAAGTGGCAAATAGTAAGAAAAACAAAAGGGGATAAGTACATGGTTATGCTAAGCTTAAAACAATTCTCATTAACAAACATTACAAGTGCCACTAGGTTTTCTCATTTTAAACTAATGCATGATAAACATTCAAAAAAAAAAAAAATAAAAAAAAAGTTTGGAAAGACAAATAAATGGAGGTTTGGATATGCTTTACCTTGTGTCTTAAAATATAAAATCCAATTACATTAATTTCCCCCTGAATGACAAATTTTCATATACATTTGTTATTTCAGAACAAATTTAACAGCAATGCTTAGAAAAGAGTTGCTTCTAAAGAGCTTATAAGATACTACTTGTGTGTAAGTAATGCTGCTCTGCTTTACAGCAAGCCCTTCTCCCTTTCCCATTTTACTGGCTACTTTTAGAATTTGCTAGTTAACAGTATTGCCACTGTTGACCTGTTCATCTCCATAGGACACATTTGCCTGTATTGTGCTTCTGTACCGAAAGAGATCCCTTACTTTTGAAGATGTCCACAATAAAGTCTGCATAAGGAGATACAGGGTTCTGGAGAGGATTTTTGTAAAAAATTGAAGATATAACACGAAATACAGAGCTCCTGTATTAATACATGCAAAATACTGTTTTTTTAAAGAAAAGCAACTGGATTTTAAGCAATACTGTTTGAGATCAAGTCATACTTTGACTTTTTTCCCCCCATCAATTTATGAGATTGATATGTGTCTTTCCGTTAGTTTGTTAAAGCATTAGCCTTTTCCCTATAGAACAAAAACATGGCAGTGAAAAAATGCTAAGAGGAAAAAAATCTCTCAAAGTAAACACATACACATTTGTAAAATGTGAAAAGCTAAAGATGTACTGGCTTGAGGAGACTGTTAATGTATCAGACATTTAAAGTGTTCATTGGCACTAAGGTTAAAAAACATGCTATCTAATTGAATCCATTTTAACTAATCCTATTGGAAAGCTTGATGAAATCGTGGCAATGTTGTTGTAGTACTTAGACTACTTGTAAAAGCAGAGGACAATGGGTGTAGAGAGCCAAAGCATAAATTGCTAGGGTCTTGAGGATCTTGTTGTTGTGGTGGGAGTTGGGGCATTGAGGAATGGGCTTCGTCTGAGGAATAACCCATTCCTAAATTTCCAACTGATACAGGGACATGGTATGGAGGACCATTGGCAGGTATAAAATTGAAAAGCTGATTAAAATCCAATGATGATGCGTTAAGAGGTTCGCTAATTGAAACTGAACTTTTTGAGAGGGATACTCCATCAGAACCATCATCCAATGGCCCTACTTGAGGATCCATTCCTAATTTTGAAGATGATGACAGAGAATCCTGGGATGAATGTGGCATGCCACTTTGCAATTCCATAAGGTAACTTTCGATTTCCCCTTTCAACGGCTGTTCTTTCTCGGGCATCGAAATCGCATATGAGGTAGAATTAAGTGGGTATTTCAGAGACAGCTGGTGAGAAGGGTGGACAGGATCCATATCTATTGGACAAGGCATACCCAAAGACAATGTTGGAGCAACCATTTGGTGAGCAGTTGCAGAGCTCTGCATGGACTGAATTTGTGTATTGTAAAGGTTTAATTGCAGACTATTTGTGAATGGCTTTGATGTCAGCTCACTGGAAGATAAAGACATCACAGGAAGCAGCTCATCTTTAATTGGAACACCGCAGGTAAAATGGTCCAAGAGGTCCATGGGTTCTGTTTTGACTTTTAGCAGTTCTTGATTATGACTTTTCTTCATATGACGAGTTAGATGATCCTTACGCCCAAACCTCTGTGCACAATATTGACAAAGGAAGTCCTTTCTCCCAGTGTGCACTACCATGTGTCTTCGGACATCTTTGCGTGTATAAAACCGCCGGTCACAATGCTCACATTGGTGTTTTTTTTCCTTAACACCACTGGAAGATTTGCCTGCATGGGTTTTTAGGTGCTCCAGCAGCACAACTGTGCTTTCAAAAGTCTGCAGGCATACTTTACAGGTGAGGTCTCCACTTGTTGCAGCATGCAAGGCCAAGTGACGTTTAAAACCAAGCTTTGTGTTGTAGTTCTTTCCGCATTCTTCACACTTAAATGCCTCTTTATTAGGATCATGGGTATGAAGGTGATTCTTTAAGTGATCTTTTCGGTGAAACATCTTCTCACAATAATTGCACTTGTGTGTTTTCTCTGGAGAATGAGTAGCCATATGCCTTTAAAACACAGATAGCACCACATCAGTTATTTGGGTTTAAAAACAACAAAATGAAAAGAAAGCAAAACAGCTCTGGAAGCAGTTAAATGTCTTTAAATATAGAAACCAGCATATTTCAGAATAGAATATACGCATTTCGCCCAAATTATTTTTAGTAACATGGATACTTTAGAAATGTATACATAGGTCAATCTATCCAACGACTTAAATGATCTGTCTAGGTATCTACATTTCAAACGGATGCTGAAATGAGCACTTCTCTGAATAGAAATAAGAATAGTGGTTGGGTGTAAAGGAGAAAAGAAATGTAAGACAAAAGATGAATGGAGAAGACTAGAAAGTTGAAATCATGGAAATAAAGGAAGAGTAGATGATAAACTTTGAATGCCATTCTCTGCATAGTATCCCGATTATCCTTTTATCTATATACGGTAGCACTGATATATTACACAGCTCTAGCTTAAATACGGAGCAGGACAATACCAGCTGGGCCTGCATTAAAGTGACACTAAAAACTACTTTTTAAAATATGAATGTACATTAAAAGTTACCTATAGGTCATGTTGATCGTTTTTTTGCTGAGGTTTATTTTGTATGTAATTGTTAGTTGAAGTTCCTAAACCTGACTCTTTTGCCAAACTGACTGTCCCATCTCAGCTTGTCACAGTGTCAGACTGGCCCATCGGGATACCAGGAAAATTCCCGGTGGGCCTAGGTGTCAGTGGGCCCTTTTGCTTTTAACTATGTGGCCAATTTCATTGTCATTCCTTATTTCTTTATGTAGAAAAAATGCTTAATAATGGAGGAATAGACTAAGTAAATATAAAAGACTAGAATAATAAAGAGGTTGAGTGAGGAAAGGAGGAATAATAGTTTGGAAAGTGGGCCCACGGTCTAAGGATTTCTGGTGGGTCCCTGGCATCCCAGTTCGACACTGGCTTGTCAGTTAAAGTGATACGGACACTAAAAATTTTCTTTTCAAAATATTAATCTACATTAAAGTTACCTATTGGTCATGTTGATCGTTTTTCGCTCATAGTTCTGCTTTTGTAAGTAATTGTCACTTGAAGTTCCTAAACCTGACTATTTTGACAACCTGATTGTTCCTTCTTAACCTGTCGGTTAGAGTTTCTTATGCTAAGGGACTACTGTTTCACAAATATGGCAGCCCCGTCATAGAATAAACAGGGTAGTAAGAAAGGTAATGTAAAAGCATCAGGCAAATACTTTTATGGCAAAATTATAAAAAGCATTCAAAGACAATGTTATGATAGATAATAAAAAAAGGTTATTTTCTGATGTCATTATCTCCTTAAAGTTTTCAATGCTAACGGACTCCTGCTGCACAAATATGGCAGCCCCCTCATACAGGAACATGGGGCATCAGACAGGTAATGTAAAAGCATTTTGCAAATACTTTATGGCAAAGTTATAAGTAGCTTTCAAAAGCAATATTATGAGAGATGTAAAAAAGTTTAATTTCTGGTATCAGTATCTTTTTAAGATACAAACTGCACTTGTACAAATACAAGGGGGACTGCTGTACCCACCAATATTCATGTATATACAAGACGCACCATATTTAATTTATGCCTAGATAAGTATGGGGAGGTCCCCATAATTGTGTCTTAAAAGTCTGATTTTTTTTTATAAAAAAAATGTTCATAATTTGATAACAGAAACCTCTTGTTGAAGTTTTTGGCCTGCCGACATCAAAGTGCCATGATATATGGTACACAGGATCTTAGAAGTTGGGCAGCACTAGATTTAAGGCATATCTATAACTATATTTTATAGATATAAGCAAGAAATACCAATTACAATTCTCAGAAATAAACTAGCCTTATTTGCTGTTCTATATAAATGATTGTTATTTGATTAATTTTCCGGTCAATTACTTTAAGCGGAAAAGGTAAATAGAATGTAATACCTTAGTAATTTGTATTTAGAAACAAAGGCCTTGGTGCAGTCTTGTTGTGTGCACTTGTAGGGCCTCTCTCCTGTGTGAGTGTAAGAATGAACTTTTAATTTCTCAACACTGTTAAATGCCTTTTCACACAGTTGGCAAGTGAAGTTTTTTCTTGGTTTTGTTTCACAGCGCTTACGCTTCCCTGAAGGGACTGTTTGGGTATCTCTTACTTCTGACAAATCACCAGGAATGACAGTGGCCATCGCAGCACAGCCTAAACCAGGCCTTCTTGCTTGACACTTGGCAATCGCCCAATTCGACAAGGTGACAGCACTTTAGGGGGCTTCTCAAGTTCCATGTGGTCGAGAAAAACAAAAAAAAACAAAAGGGGCACTGGAAAAGAAAAATAAAATATATATTCATATATTAATTCTGTTGCAAATCAATGTGAGAGATAAATTAAATGTATTTGGAATTAACAGTACTGTGTTACTACTAAGTATGTAAAGAAAATTTTATTAGGGAATTGTAATGTAGGACCTTACTAACCTTATTATACAATAGAAGAAGATGCCCAATGGTTAGTTATTTATAAAAACATGTTTTAATTGATTTTTTGGGGTGGGGGGTGCATCAAAAATGTTATTTTTCATCAGTTTAAACTTGTGTAATGGAAAAAAAAAAAACAACAACTATGGTTTCAGCAATTTCAGGAAGGGTTATAATGCGACCATTGCTATACTATATTTTACATATATGGCTTCTAAACAATGGCCTTAGAAAAAAGCAACAAGGCAAGTGGCCACACTATGGCACAGTTCCTGGAATCATTGGAAAAACATTGCACTGTGTTTTTTTGTTTTACTGCAATCTTTTGTGAAACGGTTTACCACAGTAGTACCTGTGCCAGTATTTCCCATAGCCATGAAACCACTGCTAACTGCTGTAAAACAAAAAAATGGATCAACAGGCACCTAGGGTTATGGTTTAAGGCACAGTTTTGTTTACAGCAGAAATAATTTATTGCTGCAACCCCGATGGTGCCAACACAGAGGTTGAAGATTTCTACTTGCACAGGTTTAATAACAGACCATTTTTAATTATTTTAAAGAATAAAAAACAATAACAAAACGAATATGCTGAAATGTAATTAATCAGTCATACTTAAAATAGCAATTGGATAGATTCCATAGGGTTCGCACCTGGTGGTTGTCCGATAATTTTCCCAGATCCTGTTCTTAACCAGTCTCACTAGCACTTCTTGGGGGAGACCAGACTCTAGAAGTTTCCATTTTTGTATGCCTTTAAGGATATATAAAAAAAATAAGTTATTAAGACTGCAGCAATTCATTGTGTTACCATTAGATGGGGGAAGCACATGATGATGTTGTTATTGTGCGGTTTTTAAAGGCCTGGTAAAACTCTAGGCATATCTAGACCTATACTGCATGTTAAAATATTCCCTCTCTTTCTGAAATGGAGGTCTTGTGTGACTTCTTTGTATTATAAATACCTTAGCTGTGTTCAGTCATCTTTATCTGCTGTCTAAACAAAGCCCCACCCAGTCTTGTGTTTAGTAGATCATCAGCTTATACATATTCATGACCTTTCCCCCCAAAAACTAAAAAAAAAAAAAAAAACTAACCTTATGTTACTGAATTGTGCTTTTAAAAGGGTCTCCATAAACACTTATATTTAGCATGCAAAAAAAATACATTGTTTTTAAATGTATGCTGCCAATTGATTTAATTTTTTATCATGTAGCATTGTTTTGTTTTTAACCAGCCAACATAAGGAAAGTTTGTTTAAATGGAGAAACTCTGTATATAAGAACCACTCCATTTCCACCTTTGTTGCCTAAACATCTGGTTTACAGATAAGGTTTAAACTGTAACTATGTGTAACTCCCTTCTTGCACACTTAATGAACAAATAAGGACGTTGGATAAATAAAGGAAGTGATTTCAGTGTTACTGTTCTGCACCGATCTATGCAAGGAACACCACAGATCCTTAATAAAAGGGTCAAGCATGTTCACACAAGCCATATTCACTTAAAGTTATGTCATATACATACAGAGATGTAACAAGTAATTATAAGCAAAAAGGTCCATATTTGCATCAACTTCTTTATGGGGGGGGACCAAACATTTTATACTTCTTCACGATTGATTTTTTTATATTTCCTGTTTCATGATTGTCAATCATGTACTATCTGAATGACACTGGAATTGTGTTGTTTAGTGCAACTACAGTAAGAATCAATTGCAGATCTTACAAACAACTATAGCCTTACAGGTAATGGTAAAACTAAAGTTAAAGTTGCCTCCTTTTCTAGGAATAACTAGCAATCAGCCTCCTCATCTCTCTGATATTATTGTATCAGATCAGGAAACCTGCATATTATTGCCAACAGAAAAAAGTTTTGAAAAAAATGATTTATATTATGCAGGAGGGTAAAATGGTTTGCCAAACTTTATTTCAGGTGACCCCCAGGAAGGATTTCTCTGGCCATTAAGTAACTGGTCAGGGGTTATTATGGTTCCTTAGTCTTTAAAAGCTAGCACATTTTCCGTCTCTTTTTGATCAAGTAAAAATAGTTGCTAAAATCAAAATTTGTGGATCTTATACTAGTCCATATTCATCAGGTAGGTGTGAGGAAGACTGTTTTTAACACTTGGGATGGTCATTTTGAGTAGATGCATGCCGTTTGACTTGTGCTATGAAACTGCTGCCTTTCAAATGTTCTTTGTTTCCAATTCCAAAAGCTTTGGAATAGGCTTATTCTTTCAAGATCTGTCACCCTGATGCCAAAAAGTATTCTGACAGCCACAGCCATTAAGGCTCAGTGTTGATCTTAAGTCATCCTACTCATTGTTAAAGAAACAGTCTTAGTATGGTAAAAAAAAAAAAATAGTTTTTCTAGAAATTCTCAGCTGAAACATCAAACAATTCATTTTATGAAATCAGCAGCCAAAGATCTAGTTTCACATGGTATATTAAAGTCTGCTTCAAGTGTATATCAGATGAGACCTTACTATGATCCGCAAACAAAACAGCAGATAAGTGGTCGTCTAAAAGTCTTGGAAATGGCTTTTCTACAAATGCTTCTAGGCATCACTAATGCAACTGCCTCAAAAATCTTGAATACTTTGAGCAGACTGGCTTTTTGGCCTTAGAAAAGGTGCAATACAGAACTGTACTTGATATGAGGTTTTGTGGTTGACATGCATTACACCTTTACTCAATTTAATTTATATTAAGAGTTTTTTCTTGATCCAAAGAACCATTTCTAAAAAAGAAGCTCTGTGCAATACCATCTTTTGTGATGCAAGTACAAAAATAATGAAGAATTTGAAATCTAAAGATACAGAGCACTGTACTATAGTGACATGTTTGCAGCTGTCATTCTGGTATTATAGTCTAAACTGTACTTGGGTTGTGACACCACTTTAACCTTGAGAGATGAATTACCTGAAGCTTCAAAATAATCTTTTTGGTCTGCATTTGCTGTTGCTTTAGACATGCTCTACTGTACCGGAGATGGGTAAAGACAGGGTCCTGTAACAAAATGTCCAAAAACTACAAAAGAGTGGATAAACCAGTTTATCTGCCTTTGTAAATAAGCCACAGTCAGAGGTCTGCAGATGAAAATACATGCAGGTCTAACTTCCAGTGTATGGACTGCATGCCATGAATTCCAGCTTCCCTCTGAATGGAAGTCAAATTTTTTTGTCAGACATGGCAAATTGTAAACCCCTAGAACTATTTGCACCCAGCTCCATGAATATATGGTTGCCATTTCTCAAAAAAAAAAAAAAAAAAAAAAAAAAAAATTGGACCGTGCTAAAACATAAAGCATATTTGTCAGTCCTGCATCCTTGGTCATGCCCAGAATGACCGCAGGCATCATACTTTAGAGGGTTGAAGAGTGCCACTTCAGAGAAGATACAGGCTGATAGCTTATAAGTTCTTAAAATACACCACACCCCGCAACCAACATCAATATGGTCAATATGTCTCCAACAGACCTATGTATGTTTAAAGTAATATTTATTATTCATACATGTCTGCTAATGTAAAGTTATATACTGTAGCATGTAAGGAGTAGATAAGTCCATGCAGCTAAACAAGTCTGTACATTTGTAGAACACAAGGTCCCAAAGGGGTTGCACAGAGCAAACAATCCATAAAGTTACAGGTATGGGATCTGTTATCCAGAATGCTCGAGACCTGGGGGTTTATGGATAAGGGGTCTTTCCATAATTTGGATCTTCAGGTCTTAATGTTTACATGATTTTTAAGTAGACTTTATTAAACCCAATAAGCTGGATTTGTTCCAACAAGTATTAATTATATCTTAGGTGGGATCATGTACAAGCTACTGTTTTATTATTATAGAGAAAAGGAAATCATTTAAAAAAAAAAAAAAAAATTGGATTATTTAGATAAAACGAAGTCTGTAATTCAGAGCTTTCTGGATAACAGGTTTCTGGATAACTGATCCCATACCTGTATAAGGAAAAAAATGTATGGTTCCCATCAAGTACCTAAAAGTACAAATTTAACTGACAAAGACATTTTAGTACAGGTAGTCCCTGGGTTACGCATGCGATAGGGTCTGTAGGTTTGTTCTTCTAGTTGAATTTGTATGCAAGTTGAAACATATACATTTACTTATTAAATGCAAAAAAAGACATTTGTCTTAAGACAGTATTTATTTTTACCTTTCTGTACATATGTATTTTTACATCCCTGTGCTTTGCAGTAGACAACACATACCAGAGGGGATTGGGGTAGGTGGTTTATTAAAGCTAAATGCTAATAAAGGCCAAACAAACCACAGTGCATTACTGTGCTAGCCTCTGTATGCAAGTATGAGTTGTACTGTATGTAAGTTGGCTGAAAATAACTTGAGGACTCCCTGTACTCATAACATATGCCAATAAGACATCCTGTAGGTCAAAATCCGAAGTTTAAATAACACATTTACTGAACCAAGCCAGAGGTCCAACAGTTCTATCGCAGTAATGTTTTATCCCTTAAAAATTGTCCACAGCAGCTCTCTATCATTGATCTTCGAAGGCCTTATTTAGTGTGCCACTGACTTTGCACATGTTCAGTGTGCTCTGTGAAGCTGAGCTTAGGGGTTGTCCAAAATTATGAACACATTTGCAGAAAGAAAGCGGATGCTATAGGCTGATTATTATTGTATTTTGATGCATATATACAGACTGTATATTGAGATTTAGTTGCTAAACTCAGGTAACTAAGAGAAGCCCGCTGAACGTGCTGTAAATCAGCAGATGGGAAGCTGTTGGGAGCATCTCCAGAGGCACAGAGTTACAGTCATGCAACTTTTGGCACAGTCATTGCATTCATTAAATCCAGGGATGCTCCTTGCTTTTCTGAATAGTTGCTCATGGCTGTCTTTGTCCTGCCTCTTATTTGGAATTTTGCAGAAGTGTTTCTAAGGGTTTGTTCCCACACTTGTGCCTAAAGAATTGTGCACATGTGTCATGATGATGGTAATGAAGACATTCTGACAATGATTTTCAACTCAACTGCAGGTAATTAGCACAACTGTCTTGTGACTAATTATGAAACTACGGAGGAATACTGCATTGTGGGTAAAAAAAATGGCGTCCTTTTCCAGAAATTGCCTACTGCATAGATTATCCCTATGGTGTAACAAGTCTTGACCAGTTATTTGTTGAGCTTTTGTTCTTCTTTACTATACAGGCAGGTTAAATGTTTCAGGATATCATTTTAATACACAGAAAACAGTCTAGAACTCAATTATTGTCCCAAGATGTTGCTTCCCTAGATGCTGTCGAAGAAAAAAAAAAAAAAAAAGGCATCATACACAGCATATTTATACATTTATTCCAGTCATGGTTCATTATGTGAATATTTGGGTTGTGTGTCATGATATGTGGCTGGAATAAATGGGTTTAACACCATTAAGCGATTTGTTGTGTGCGCGATGTGAGTGATGTATAATCTCAGAGGGGACTAGGTACAGCCAATTTTTTCAGATTCTATGTTAAATGAACCATATGTATTAGCTGGAGGGTAAGCCACAACAACATGTTTTTTTAAGACCCTTTCCTGGAGCTTCCCGTTGATGCAAATGGGAATTTTGTATATTTAAAGTCAAACAGAAAATTTGGCAAAACGTGCACCTTATGCAAAAAAATGACTAACAGCCAAAAGGTCCCACAGCCATTTAGTCTGATAAAGGAGCAAAGACACAGATTAAACAGCATATAAGGTCTGTAGAATACATTGAGTTATGATTCCTATGTAAGATCTAAACCCACAATATACTATAGAGCTTACCTGCTATGTAACCTGTGCCATTTAGCCCTAAATCAACTGAAATGGTTATCGTTTCTTTAAGAGAGATAATTGAGTGGGTTGTAAAGTAAGGGAGATAAAAGTCAGAGAATACAAGGTGGTGATGAAAGAAACAGCATTTAGATCCCCTCCCAGAGGTATCTGAATGAGAGTATCTTTACCCAATTTGGCCACCTACATGCAAGGCCAAATCAGGCTGATTCGACTATTTTGCCCCTGGGCTGATTGTGTTGTATGCACATGGTTCTATTATAAAAAAAAATAACATGGATTGGAATAACGATAAAGGCAAAATAATGTTAATATTGTGAATGAAGCCTTAATCTGCTGAATTCTGTAAAAAAATGTGTTTCAAGACAATATAGGGTTAATTTACAATGGCAAAGTGCAGTACTAGCAGCAAAACCAGGGAATATAGCTCAAGGAGCAACACACTACACGTGATCAAGGGTTAATTTTGCGAGTTGTTCCTATAGGTGCTCCTGTTTGCGTCAGGTAAACTCTGACTATGTAACGGATACAACACAATGAAACATGCAAGTGCAAATACACTCCGATGTAGGTTTTGTGGTTGTAAAAAAATTTTGTTTTTTGCCGATAGCAGGAAATGCTTTTATTGAAGAATAAATATGCTTTGGAGAACTCCATTTATAAATATATGTTAAGAGCTTTTTAAGATGCGGTCCATCAAGAGAAATGTGGTGTCCCACCAGGTTGCCCTAGAACTCAATAAGACTTTCTACCCATGACAACATTGCAATAGTAGCCCTCTGAAAGTTGGGTCTGCAGGCTAAACAAATCACATTGCACAAATAACAAACACTTTTTGCTATTAAGCCTCTTAAATTAACTCAGTGTCTCCCTTTCCAGAATGAAAGATATGCAGTTATTTGATAAACATTTCAGCTACAAAATATGAATGCATCTTACTTTATGTAGTGATCTAAGATACTGTCCCAAGTAAACCTGTAGTGGCAGGGTTAGCAGAAGAAATCCCATTCTCTTGGGAAGCTCTGTCTAGTTTATTGTTGACATTTTGTGAATAATCATTACCTATGCCATATTTGACATTTAAGGCTAATAGCACACGCTGGGGGTATTCTCTAGCAGCTAACAAATATATGAAGTTGCACTGGCCCCATCCATTAACTTGAGCATAAAATGATTGAACAGTAGTCACTTTTCCCCAATCAAGCAGCTTTATTAGCTTTCCTACCAGTAGAGAATATCCCTGTGTGTGCCATCAGCCTTTAAAGCTTAAATATGGCATAGCTACACAATATCATTAGCAATAAATGATTCAACAAAATCTTCTTAAGAAAACATTGTTATTTCTACTGACACTGAAGATTCAAATTTCAGTTTAATAATTCCTTAACCTTTTTCCCCCTGAGGGGGATGCAATAATATGGATAACACGTGAGCAAAAAATAATATTCAAACTGTTAATACAAACACAAATAATGCCAATTATTGTTCAAGATATTGAGCCACTAACATACAGTATATGTTAAAAAGCAGTGTGATACACTACTATTAGACTCATACACAATTCTTTTTACAACAGTTTTAAGAAAATGAGAAAATGTCAGAATAAAGGGCATAAAACAATGCAACTTGCTAAAGGACAATTTGCTAAAGGACAAGTCTATTTCTTAGTACAACACTTTAAAAATCCAATATAAAATAGGACCTTTGAGAGTCATAAAATCACATTTGACCCATTTATCTATCTGTGTAAGAACAAAAATCGTTACATCTATAAACCTCACTAAACAAACGTGTGCCCAATTTATTTGGCTACCGCGATGGATACACAGCTTATTATATAAACTGTAGTAGTGCTTCTAAAGCGAATATACTGTTTTTACCAAAGCAGGGTAACAGCATATTATATTTAAATGCATACACAACTTTTATTTTTTTGTCCTTTAAGGCCAGCGTTTTGGTTTTATTAAACAGCACTCAAACTCCTTTCTCTTATACAAATTCAGTGACCTCCTAGATGAGCCTGTTTCTGCAGAGTTACTGAGGGAGAAGGGGAAATACTTTAGTCCTATTCTCCATTTCCATTCCTCAAGTATTGTGTTCAAGAGCACAATGGCAGAGGCAGAAGCTCATTATTTCTTCTAACACTGGAAGGGAGAATGGGAAAAAATCATTCCTCTTAAAGTAATGCCACCAAATCAAGGGCAAGGGTGGTGGTATATAAAGAATTAATTCACAGAGTTTTGTTTTTTTTACTCAAAACGTGCTATATAAAAAAAAAAAAAAAAACATACTTTGTTATGTTTGTTTTTTCAAATGTGCCCTTCTAGAACTCTGATCAAATTACTAAATGCAGTCTAATCATGGGTACCGTATATATATTTACATTTTACAGGACAGGAGAAAAAAAAAAAGGTATACTTTTTTTTTTTTTTAATATAAAATGTCATACAATTTCATGAAAATAATTAAAGCAAAGATCTGCTCAAGTTCTAAGAGCACCCAAAATGGCAGTTCATTTTACTACTGTGGTTGATTTAAACATAACTTTAGATGTATTTAACGTCTAATTTTTATAATTCTACAATTCTAATATTTAATTCTACACCAAATTTCTATGTAGACAGGTAGCTTCCTTGGTTCACAATTATATACGATACATAAAATTTAACAAAAAAAAAAAAAAAAACAAAACGCAAAGGGACTTTTAAAAGTCAGTGCTCCTTCTGCAAACAGTATGTACAACGGTTGTTGGGGTCCTCAGTTGGACCTCTTTCGAGAATTGCGACTCAAATCTTGATTGTATATACACAAATGGACGGAGATAGATAGATTGTATGTGTGTATGTATATATATATATATATATCTATATCTATATCTATATATACACACACATTACTAGGGTAAATCCACCACACACACTCTCTCCAAGCCCATGTGATTTACAGATAGCTTAAACAAGGGATAATCAGCTGCATAGGCTGGTCAATTTTCCAGTCAAATATAATAAACTTGACGTAATAGTAAGTTTAAATTATGTTATAAAGGTTTGCTCTGAACAGGGACTCTTATTATTGGGTCCTGCTATGTTTGCAGAAGGGTCAGATTACAAGGCACATCCTGGTATCCAATGGATCCATACAAGCAACAATAACAGAAAGGTCAGATTGCATTGAGCCTGCACCAATGAGATTGCAGACAGCATGATTTAACAAGTGGGGCATCTGCAAACATGGCATGATAGATCTAGTGAGAGGAAATTAAGGACACACTCAGCCATGTCTAAGATAGCAACGAGTTGTCTATAAGCACTGCTTTCTTGTTAACGCGTAGTAGATCATACTACTTCACATTACTAATCACACAAAAATATGATGCAGAACTGAAAGCAATAATTTGCTCTGAATATCCTTTATGGTTGTATGTGAATGAGGAAGCTACAAAGCAATCAATATTTTATACATTACTATGCCCTCTTTTATTGCCCCTTGTCTCAGATATAATTGAATGCAAGCAAATTTATATAGCTTTAAAACACACACTATTTAAGGAAAAAGCACAGAATACAGCGTGAATGGCACCATAGGAGAACTTGCTTCTGTTTCCACCCAGACCACATCAAATCAAGCTGAAGAAGCCCCTTTTGCACAAAACAGAAATGTACACGAACATAAGCGCAAAGTGGTCAGGTGAGAATTATGAACATACAAAAGATGACAGTGTTTAATGTAATTATAATACAACGATCTATTTCACACAAGTATAATTAGCGTATATTTGTCATTTGCTCTCCTATAGAACGAGAAGCTCATTAAAACAAATCACATATACTTTGGCAGGGGCAATTAATCCTTTACGTGGCACAGGTTGCTGGTGCTATCAGGCATCCGCGTGCTTGCTAAACAATGAGTTAAACACCACCAGAGACTTTTAAACACAATGTTGCAGTTACATTTGCTAATCTACAATTACTTAGTGCCACCCTTGGGAAGGATTCAAAAAAAACATGAACTAGAGAATATAGTAGTAACTTGCAATTCAATTTAAACTAGTTGTTGCATTTTTATTTGTGATTTTCATTCTAGAATGTTTGCAGGATTCCTCCCTCTTACAGATCATGTTGTTGTTCTTCTATCAGTACTTTTTTCTGCTGTCCTATACACAAATTCCAATTATGAGAATTTCTTATACATAATGTAATAATAGCCAACAGATTAAGCTGTGCAAGCACCGAAATGTTCACTTTAATGGGTTCAGAGCTTATATAGTTGAAGGTTTAAAGCAAATATCTTTTATCCTTAATTCAACGGGATCTTTTAAACTTTCTGGCCAATAAAGGATGCAGAACGTGTTTCTATGTGCTTAAAAAAAAACGTTAAAAAGCAATAAGAAAAATGTCTTTAAATATGCATAAAATGACCATCAAACTATCTCCTAGTCCTATAAGGACACAAAAAGCATACCTACAAAGTATACTGCATGCGTAATTTGTTTTCTATCTTTTACTAAAGTAATACCAAATACAGATGAATAGTTAACTTCACAAACTGCATATCAAAAGGCTAAATTTTATTTTAAAGCAAGATAAGTTTCCTCCTTATCACGTCATCGGCGTACAGTCACCATTTAAAAACACAAACAACATTCAATCAGTTAATAGAGATCAACAATATTCACAACATTTTCATCATAGATCATTAGGTTAATATAAATATTCTAAGTACCCACAATATCCTATTGCCATAAAGCATCCAAGAGGATAGCTAAAATGTCCTAACAGCAGAATATGTTATGTATATTTCAAATACTTTCATTAAAAATTTTTTTTTTTAAAAAAAAAGGTATGCAAATATACTAATAAGACAGATTGCTTGTAACTGTTACTGACACAATTAATTTTTGTTCTTTGCCAAGTGTTACAATGTACACCTACATATCAACACAGCAAGAGGCAATTTGCATGCTGCCAAACGTAAATAGCTACTTGTCAGTCAACCAAAATGCAGGAAAAACATATACTGTATCATTTAGTAAAATGATCAGCAATCAGCTTTCATTACAATCAGGGAATTTACTTGGCACTGTACAAAAGACCAAATGTATAATGTTAATGCCCAGTGCCTTTGATCAGTTGTAATTAAAGCCACTGGACCTGGCCCAGCTGCAACAAGAAATTCAAATGATATCACTCAATCACAATAAACCCCACTCACTAAGATTATACTTGACTTGTTCATAGATAAAGCACAGAAATCAAGCTTATATTATCCAGGCTTACATAAAGTCAGCCATGTAAGGACTAATGTAGCAAGAATCAGGTTAAACTACTAAATATGTAATAAGCTGTGATGAATGTATCTTTAAGCCTTGTTAAATATACAAATTCACAGCACATTGTGATGAATCGTCACAGGCTCAGATGCAATATTTAATTTCTAAATAAATTATGTGTATTACAAATCAATAGTGTATGTACATATTAAGCATGTAACCTTAAAATGTCAATGTATTGCTTATATAAAACAGGATTAAATGTGTGTGTAAAAAGCTAAACATTCCACCTTCCATCTTTTTAAAATCTCAAATCTACAACTCAGTAGCAAAATTAACTCTGAATTCAACAATGAAGTCATAATGTTACTGCTAGAAAACCAGGAGTAACAATGTATGTAAAACTAAGATACAAAGTGAAAACATTCTAATATTTAAATTGCATGCTGACAGGCAGACTTTCTATTAAAAAGGCATGCAGTTTGGGTATTTCTAAATAAACGGTTATATCAGGTGATTTAAAATCCTTATTTAGATGCTGCAATTAGCATTAAAGTTTCCTTAGAAGGAAATAAAACAACCTGAATGAAAAAGCAAATGTTCATTTCAACCACATTATGGGTTGTTTTGAAATTGACATTTCAGTAAGAAATTGATTTGCAGGTGTATTATATTTTAGTTACACAAGCAAAGAAACATAGCCCTGCCTCAGAAGAACACATTTCTACCAATTAACTTGGAGGTCACTATTAGACAAAAAGATTCTAGAAAAATATGAAATTATGCAATTCTGGACAAAATTAAGAGCATAGTCTAGAGATTTAAAAAGGCAGGGTTTCAAGCTCAGGTCATTTCCAAGAGGGCACCTATAAAAATCTGCATTGTACTATGATATTTTCACCAATGACTGGAGTGAGGGTATTTAATGCAGCTAAGATGCCTCATTAACAGGCAATGCATGGAAGAAAATGCAAGAATAGCTTTTAAAGGAGACCAGCATTTAAGCAACCTGATCTTTTCCTTGGGGGTTCAAGCATCAGGTATCTACCACTGTTATGTCTATTTGACATAGTCACTTTTCCACATTTTTTTTCTTTCAAAACACTAGAACACACACATATTTGGCCAGTTTTGCATTCTGCCACTGTTCCAACAGTAGGTGGAATTGTAACTTCTCACTGGACCATGGAAGAGGCAATGATCAGTAGTTTTGTTAATAAAAAATAATTACAATCATAAATCCCAGTCCTTAATAACACTAGCATGCATCCAATTACGAAAAGCCCAAACTACAATTAACATAAAACAAAAAATGTTTATGGGAAGAAGCAACCACAAATGCACACTCTCCTGAATTACAATTATGAGCAGCAGATTTGGGAAGCAGTTCATACACACTCTACATACATTTGGCTGTTTGCATAGAGAAAAACGGCTACATTGCAATATAAATATCCTATTCCATCAATAAAAAAAAAAAAACTGCTGCCAAACACAATAAGTTCAAAAACAGATAACACATATAGTGAACATGTGCATTGAGAAAGCAAAAGGCAAATAACTCTTTGGTACAATCATAACACACAAATGAAAAGAACAAAAGAAATTCCAGCAAACTCATTTTCATATGTGAAGATGTTTTTTTGTTTTTTTTTGATCTTTGAACATTAATATTAATTGACAACCCTGTTACACACTATAGAGAGAATGCTGGTTTATTAGCAAGCACTCAAGCTTCAGTACTAATGTGCAAAAAGCTGTGTTGCTTCAGTATCTCCTATACCCCTGATCCCACGTGGAAGCAGCATCAGCTGCACCAGCAGCTCTTTTACATGCATGTAGTGCAAGAGACAAACAACAATGGAAAGGGCACAGCTGCATTATTCACTATGGGAGGATTATTACAGCAGGTGAAGTGTATGTTGCACCAAAAAATAAAATAACCAAAACACTTGATGGGGCTGAGTTTCCCAGCAAATAGCAGCTGAGCACAGGGGAATGGATAAGCCACAAGCTACTGAAAAGCAATGGCTGAGTGGCAGGAGCTTGCATTGAAAAGATAAGGGATTTGTTGCATGTAGAAAGGTGACAAGGAAGATAATTTACATCTCAGGGGAAAAGCAAACTGCTTTAGGACAGGCAGGAAAATAGTCATTATAAACTCACAAGCAGAATCCATGTGCAAGAAAGACCCCCACATCAGCATCAAACCATCAGTCATGCAACCCCCATCTACTGAAACACATCAGGAAAAATAACTTTAAAAAACACTAAAACTGTTGCAGAATGTTGCAAGGGGAGATCAGTCCTGCTGCGATTAAAAATAAGTATTCTGTAAAGGGTTTTTTTTTTCTTCAATGCCTAAAAGAATTACCCTTTCCACGAATCAGGCAGCTCCTGTGAAACTACAACTCCCAGAAATCGCCGGCTACCGAATATTACCGGGACGATGCTGGGACGTGTAGTGCAGCAGGAGCTGATGGGAGAAATCCCGATTCTCGGTTCCCTCACTGTAGGATTTTTTTTTAGCAATTATTTTATTTGATTTTATTTGCTGGTGTTTCGGTTCTCCCTCCATTTTGGTTGTTTATGAGACTAACAACACGCTGGTCCTCTTTCCATGCTGCCTCCCAAACTAGTTGCAGGGCCGGAGCTAGAGGAGAGGGGGCCTTGGCACTGCAGGGGGAGATTGCACAGAGCTGGGGGGAGATTGCAGAGAACTAGGGGGTCCCTCCAGCTGTAGCTAAACTACTACTCCCAACATCCCCCGACAGCTGGAATGCTGCAGGTTGGGAATCCAGAACAACTGTACACACGGGGTGACTGATGCCGGGGATCGGGGCAAATAGCCTCTGTCTGTCCGGCCCTGCCTGTCTCTACTATTCCTCAGCCTGTGGGGGGCGCAGTGCAAGCTAAATGCCCACCCTCTCCTCACATGGAGCCCCCTACCTCCCTCACTGCAGCACTGACCTAATCTTACTCCCCCACCTTAAGAAAAGTGCAGGGAAATCCCGCAGAAACGCACAGTTTCCCCATTCCAAACCCGCACGTCTGTGAGGATCCCCCCACCCCAACTTTGAGGTCAATTCGGGGGGTGTAGAACAGGAGAGCGAATTTTAAAACATTTTCTCTCGGTATTTCCACCCCAAGCACGGGCTCAGTCTGTGTCTGCTTTCATGTCTCCCCCTCTCCAGCCTCTCCTGCTGCCGCTGTCACAATATTACAGGAAAGAAGAGAAAGTTTCCCAGCAGCCACCCCCAAACTTGAAGTAACTTTGCCCCCGACACTCACATAACAGTCACATAACAGTCACACAACACTAAGTGCACATTATGTGCCCCAGTCTGAGAGACCTTTGCTAAAATCTACACTACCCGAAAACTTTCCCTCTTGCCCTCAAACTTTTCCTTCCGTGCACCCGGTCATTTTATTCGGCCAGGGAAGTTATTGCACACAACAAGAAGAAGAAGGGGCTTCATATGCGATAACTTTTTTTTCTTCCTCTCTCCCCCTCCTCCTCCTCCTTTCCCTCGCCCCCCTCCCATAATTTAAATAACCCTGATTTTCTATGCTTCAAAGGCGGCAGCGAACGTCCAAACCACTTGCAAACTCACCGCGGGAGCCTTAACATCCTTCCTGCGGTCGATTTCCGGGGTTTAGATGCCTTTCCGATTTTTTAATAATTTTTTTCCCATATTTTTGCCTGGACGGTGCGGGCCTGGAAATTGTTTGCTTTCCCCTCTCTCCAGCAGCCATTGTAGTGTAAGCGCTGCGGTGCAGCCCAACCTGTTTCGGGAGACGCGCCCACCTCAAACACCGCCTCCATCGCGTCCCACTGACCAGCCCAGTTCCTATGCCGCTCATGCTGGTTTCTCAATATTAATTGGTTAACAGAGACCGGGTCGTATTCTTATTGGGTGTAGCGATTGTCAATCATCAATAAGACGCTATGTAGTAGGCGTATTGGGCCGACACGAGGGGAGTCCCAGAATTGGTCATCTTTGCTGCCAATCAACAGAACGAGCCATGCAATTGGATTGACATAGTGTCATTAATTGCGCTGAGCAGCACGTTACTGTGTGCTGCTACTTATAGCACAGTGAGGAGAGAAGTTGACGTATTTCGAATTTGAGTCGTTCGCTCGCTTCTGTGAAGGGTGTTGTTATTGTTATCAACAGCCTCGTGAGTAGTGGTGCCCTCAGCACTGTGACCTTAGGCCAGTTTGTAAAAAACTTTCCAAATCTCCCGACCGACTGTGGGACACAGGGAGGTGAGCGCGAACACTACTTTGCACAGCTCCGCAAACCCCCCTAACGTTTACGCTACGGCGCCATGTCTGGTTGTCTTGTCAGTAGCGAGGAGTCAGTGAGGGTAACGCGGCTGCCTGTACAGTGGGTCAGCGGATTTCCTGGTCAGAGGGGTGCTGGCAGTACTAGTAACAGCCTCAGGGCAGGGACAAGTTAGTGTTTGTGACCCCGAACGTCCACTGTCATGTTATCACCCCCACATCCCCTGACTAATGGGATGTCCTGCGACCCTCCAACGCTTCAACTACAACTCCCAGCAGCCATTCTTCACTTGGGGAGGGACTGTCCTTGTCACTTCTCTCAGGGTCATGGCTGTAGTCAGGCCTGCACGTGGTTATTCCCATCTAAGGTTACCAGACCACCTGATAGGAGGACATAGAAAATACTCAAAGACACTGACTGAAGGCTCCATTTAAATGACACAGCTTCTTCACTCCTCTGTGTGTGTGTGTTGTCCCCATGTCCTCTATGGTACTCTGACTAAGATCCCTACTAAGTACAGATGTATCATTGTTTCATAATATGGCCTTATTTTTTATTTAGAGCCATATCTTTCCTTTGTATGTCCCTTCATTACTTGGCCACCTACCTTTTTATAACCTAGAAAGGTCTAAATCACAGCACCCCTATACACAGGCTGGGATCACGTGTTTACTTGGTAGACTGATCATAAGTCTGTGTCATAAGCAACCGAATCCTTATGGTTTTATTAGCTGAAATGTATTTTGACAGATGTATCTGGAGCTGCGAGTGTATCTACTGTTGTAATAGAAATATTCATGTAAGAATTAAAATATATGTGTTAAAATGCTGGGAGTTCATGCAGGGAGACCATAGTTTCTCTGCATTCCTGACTGCCTGCTGTCTCTTCTTAAAGTCATTACAGGCTTATTTAGAAGCAAGCTTTAAAAAAAAAAAACATATATATATATATATATATATATATATATATATATATATATATATATATATATATATATTGTTGTTTGTCATTGATAACCTGATGCTCTAATAGTCTGTCTACAAAGTTATCTGCAACATATAATGCTAGAACTACTTCCCTTCCACCCCCCCCCCCCCAGCTTAAAATGCAGGCTGCAGAATCACCTTTCAGATTCCCTGTTAGTGAATACACTGGAATGTGTTCATGTGACACCTAGCGGACATCCGGAATATTTGTCAGATCCAAAAAGCGTCCTCTGCTTTGTCAAAATTCACCATATACCAAACTGTAAAGGCTGATCAAATACCAACAACTTCCATGGGATCTTTGCGTCATTGTCAATATTTATAAATCTGTACATAAAAAAGGGAGGCATTGAAATAAGGGGTGCAGATGATGCATTTGGCCAAATTCCAGACTTTTGGGTATCAGGGCTGTTTGTGCCTGACCTTACCACATATCTCTTTACCATTGGACAGTTTGGGGGGTTGAGTGGATTATGCTCACTTTGCATATACAGATGAGGGTTTGGATCTGGTTCAAGATTCATCACAATCTTTTGTGCAGGATTTAATATTACTCTGAAATTCTGAACCCTAAAATTGTGTTTTCAGTTTGTCAGTAAATGAAATGCACCACTTTTTGTCCTTATCGCACCATGGTACACCATGCGAAATCATGTTTAGTTCTAAAACTGTAATAAACTTTGGCTTATGGTAGCCTAGTGTAAACTTTCGGAGTAAAAGGGGTGTTAGAGGGATGCTTGCTAAAATGTACTAAAATGTGACGCGTTAAAGAAATGTTTTTTTGTTTATAGATTTAAAGAATTACAGATGTCAGCCACTGATCTGCATGTAAAGAAGTATTGATCTCTGCATATCTTCATTTGCATAGGTATGGGACTAACATGCAACACTGACAAACTATTCCACTCACAATTATCACCATGCATCCTTTGTTGGATAATGAAAGAAGATACACTTTATTGAAGTTGCCTTTAATGCTTTGTGCTGTTCGTTAGACTATGGCATAGATACAAAATACTATTTGATAGTATTTAAAGATAAGTTATTCAAAATCATGCTCATTGTGTAGGCTGTGAAACAACACATGAAGCCTTATTCAATTTGGGTCAAAAACATACCTTATATATCTTAAAAGGCACTGCTAATAAATCCTCTCTGGTCCATGTTCCTTCTTAGGTCCATTAAACTACTGGCTGCCCCATTGCAGAATTGGATTGGCTGGCATACTACAGTGAAATAAGTAGTTTAGGAAAGCAGCCAGCAAAGCTCTGGGTGACTAGTAAATTGGTTAGAACATTTTAATAATAAGTGCAAATGTAACCTTTAAATGCACTCTCTATTTTAACAGTTCTATAAGGCAAATTACTTGTTTATATGTACCCTTTGAGTGTTTCTAATTTGCTGTTGAAGGTGTAAACTGTCTTTTTTGAAAAGCATAAAGAATAGAATGTTAGTCAATACAGAATTTTACCTACACAAACTACATTACGCCTGAAATCCGTTAACCTGTCCTTATGTTTGGAAGGGATTCGGAAGGCAATTCCTGTGTTAAAATTGTATATATTTTTATTAGGATAAAACACACATGGGTGTCAACTGCGACATTTGCATTTAAATTACAGTGATTTTCCTCAGGGCCTTTGCACCTGTTTTGACCCTTTCTACATGCTTTACTTTGTATACTGAAGGTTAGAGTGATCCTGACTCCATATGTTTTGCAGGTTCCATAAACGATGTCTAGGATACGGAGGATGAGGGACCTTGACTCAAATCCCTGTTTAGAGGTTATTTGAACTATTTTATACACACATTTTACATATTTTAGTTGTTGCTAGGAACAAATATCACTATTGTTGTTAAAAAAAACTATTTAACACTGTATTTAGTCTCCAGGACTTAGACCCAAAAAGACTGAGGGAATGTTCTTAAAGACAGAATCTAACACATGCCTGGTATATGTGGGCTTATAACATGTTATTCAAATATGCAAGGCAATGATGATGATAGACTTCCACAGACCATAGACAGTTTTCCCAAAAATATTATAGGGGTTGACTACAGCAATGAAAGAATCATATACAGCATGCAAAGTTATACAACAAGTAAAATATATTAAAGGGATACCGTCATGGGAAAAAAATGTTGTTTTTTTTCAAACCGCATCAGTTAATGGTGCTGCTCCAGCAGACTTCTGCACTGAAATCCAATTCTCAAAAGAGCAAACATTTTTTTTTTATATTCAATTTTGAAATCTGACATGGGGCTAAACATATTGTCAGTTTCCCAGCTGCCCCAGTCATGTGACTTGTGCCTGCACTATAGGATGGAACTACTTTCTGGCAGGCTGTTCTTTCTCCTAACTGAATCAGTCTCAGTGGGACTTGTCTTTTACTATCGAGTGTTGTTTTTAGATCTACCAGGGAGCTGTTATCTTGTGTAAGGGAGCTGCTATCTGGTTATGTTCCCATTGTTCTTTTGTTCGGCTTACAGTGCAGCAGTAAAGAGTGACTGAAGTTTATCAGAGCACAAGTCACATGACTGGGGGCAGCTGGGAAACTGACAACATGTCTAGCCCCATGTCAGATTTCAAAATTGAAAATCTGTTTGCTCTTTTGAAAAATGGATTTCATTGCAGAATTCTGCTGGAACAGCACTATTAACTGATGGGTTTGGGAAAAAAAAACATGTTTTCCCATGACATTATCCCTTTAAAATTCTTCAAATTAGTAAGGAGCATAGAAGTTAAAATGAAGGCTGTTTTCTTAGCAAACATTTTTATATTTATGTTTAAGATTTTAGGGGAAATGACATTGCTTCAAACATGTTTTTTAATTGTACTGGATGTTGAATTCTTTCCAAAATATTAGAGATGCACCAAATTCAAGATTCGGTTCGGGATTTTGCCTTTTTCAGCACGATTCGGATTTAGCCGAAACCTTCAGCCCGGCCAAACTGAATCCGAATTTGCATATTCAAATTAGGGACGGGGAAGGAAAACGCGTGTCTTTTTGTCACAAACAAGGAAGTAAGAAATGGTTTCCCCTTCCCACCTACTAATTTGCTTATGCAAATTAGGGTTCAGTTCGGTATTCGGCCGAATCTTTCACGAAGGATTTGAGGTTCGGCCGAATCCAAAATAGTGGATTCGGTGCATCCCTACAAAATATAGGATTTTTTCTTTTGTCAAATAATTTCTGTGTTCTTAAACCAACCTCTTGGTGCTGCTGTATGGAAATTGGGAAGGCCAAAGTCATGGTAAAATGTTAGACCAGATGCATGCGTTTGCAGCAGGAAAAAAAAAACTAAATTGTTAAACAGATATTTTGCACAGCTGAAGTTTTAATAAAGTATGTTATTTAACACATAATTAAGTTTAATAATGTGTTCTGTTTTTTTAATGAGAGTTCCATTTTATTTTTTTAATGCGAGATACATCCTGAAACAGAATTCCAAAGGCATGTACAGTGCTAGATGTGTGAATTGTCTGATTTAAGTACATGCCAGTGACATAACGAAGTGTATCAAAATAAAAATCCTAGCATTTTGTTGTCCCTCAAATGCTCACTATATGTATATAGTGAGCATCCACACAGTCTTTGTACTTTCCTGTAAATGTATTGTTTGTTTGCAAAACCAAATCTTGACTTTTAAATTTGCTTTATAAGGAAACCGACGCATCTACTAAGTGCATGGATGAAAATCAGTACCAAAAGGACTTGTGCACCTCTTACTTTATCAAATACAAAAATTGCAGAAAATTTTGGGTAAGTATAAACTTACCAGTGTAGTATTAGAAAGATGTGTCCAATAGTTATGGATTTCATCTTACATTACTCTCTATGAAAACAAATTTGTTTTTCAATTATTTGCCTTTCAAATGGAGGTCACTGACCCCACCAGCCAAAACATTATTGCTCTATGAAGTTACACTTGTATAATTACAGTTACTTATTATTACCTATCATTCTATCCTGTTCATTTTTCAGTCTCTCATTTAACCCGCTGTCTGGTTGCTATGGTAACTTGGACCCTAGCAACCAGATAACTGCCAAAGTTCCAAACTAGAGAGAGGCAGATTTTTTTTTTTTAATAAAAACGCCAAACAAAATGAAGCCCAGTTGCAAAGTGTCTTAGAATATCACACTAAAAGCTAGCTTAAATGTGAACTACCCCTTAACATATTGCAGTAAGTGATACAGTAGTATACAGTACTTGAGTACGTTCATGTTTAAAAAAAGTTTTTTGTTTCAGCAAAATGGTTATTAACTACTGGTACAAATTCTTAAAATAATTAAAGAATAAAATAGAAATGGCAGACAATGGGACAGCATTGAATAAAGATGGAGAGGTTTGTGGGTGTGCACAAATATTTTAGCAGGCAGGCATTTGTTCTGGTTTCAGATTAATGAGCATTTCCATTCTAATTCTTAAAGGGGTGGTTCACCTTCAAACAACTAGTTGTTTTCAGATAGATCACCAGAAATAACGACTTTTTCCAATGACTTTCTATTTTCTGTGTCACCGTTTTTCTAATATTGAAGTGTAAAAAATATTGAAGCAGCTCTGGGAGGGGGGGGTCAAAGACCCTGTAAACTGTTCTTAATGGATACATTTAGTTGATACATTTCTTATTATTGTCCCTGCTGAGCAGAATCTCTGGATTTCATTACAGGCAGCTGTTAAAATTGATTCAATAGTTGCTAATACTCCAGAGATGCTGCTGAGAAATGGATCAACTCAATGTTGCAAAATTGTAACAGTTTAGAATCTGCACCTGAATTACTGAGTTGAACACGAACATTCAGCTTCAAACTTCAAACATTGATTTCAAAGAGAAGCTTTTCTATTGCACCTGTAATATTTGGAGAATGTATATTTCCAATCATGCTATAAGAATGAAATAGTCCAATAAAGAAACTCTGGCACATTTTCAGTTTCCGGACACTACAGAAGGCATCTTTGACAAATAATAACATTGTGATAGATGGATTATAGTGGCTCCGGCATGCATTTCTAGTCTTAATGTATGAAAACTAGTTCCGTGAGATGGTTAGTTGCCTTGTGTATGTATGTTTATGGCCAGTATAGAAGGATATAATAAAAGTATATCAGTATTCCTGTTTCCTTGTACTAAGCACAATCCAGAACAATATTTTACAGTGTAATGTCGGTTTGAATGTCTGATGTCTGTAGTATTTCCTGGGTGCAGCACATAAACAATTGGGATAAAGATGCTAATATTTGCTTTTATAATTATTTGAAAGGTGATTATATTTTGTGACCCTTGCAGGAGATCTGTGCAGACAAAACTCACATGAGTCTGTGCTTATATAGTGTGATATTATAAACTTGGGGAAATC
The DNA here is from genome assembly GCA_038501925.1 of Xenopus petersii. Lineage (NCBI taxonomy): Eukaryota > Metazoa > Chordata > Amphibia > Anura > Pipidae > Xenopus > Xenopus petersii. Next base: position 41,451,954 of record CM076682.1, on the reverse strand, counting down.
ACTTATAACTTTAATGGGAGTAAAGCAAATGATGAATGGCGATGGACCAGGGTTCTTGTAGATTTTAGCTGTAGCAAGCAATGCCGCTGAGCATGGGTTTAAAATGAATTAAATTGGGTATAGCTTTATAAAAGGAGAGTGCAATTCTTTTCAACGGCCATATCTACAATATTTAATGCAGTTTTGGTTTCCAGTGATTACTTTATTGAAATAGGGCAAGTCCAAAGGAGAGCAACTAAGCAGGGAAGGGTTTACCACTTTAGATAAATTGTCATATATTAGAAGATTCGTAGTCTAAATATTTGTCAAAATACCAAAAATTGTTGTAATCACACATGGTAAATCCTGGAAAATACAGTCCTAGCAATGCAGTGGCGGTTATACCTTTATTGGTAATGGGTTGTGTTTCTTTGAATAATCTGTCAGTGACCCCAGCCAACTAACATCATATGGACAATAAGGGTCTTATTTTACTTTCCAAATTTTTTATGGCTTTCTATACTCTTTTATTCGTTTTCCATTATGACGTTCAAACTACTGCATGGTTGTTATAAAATCCCCTGGGAAAAATGTCTTAGATTGCAACTCTTCCTTGAATACTATTGTCTGTATCATGAAACATTCATATTAAGGTTGATTTAAGTTTGACTTTATCTTTTCAAGGGTTTGACCATCTATTGCAAATTTAAGAAGGAAATACAAATCTCAGAAATACAGTCTCTACACAGACTAGAGATGTCTGAGCTGTTGTGGGGGGATAGGAGTGGAAAGATTGAGGCTAGATTTATACGCTACATTTGATTGTACAAGGCTGTTAAAGGGTTTTTCCCCTTTGATTTCACTTTTAGTATGATGTAGAGCATGATATTCTGAGACAATTTGCAATTGGTCCCATTTTTTATGTTTCATTATGCACTTTTTGAGTTATTTACATTTTTATTCCGCAGCTCTCCAGTTTGCAGTTACAGCAATCTTGTTGCATTGATTTGAATAAGAGACTGGAATATGAATAGGAGAGGCCTGAATAGAAATATGAATTATAAAATGTAGCAATAACAATACATTTGTAGCCTTACAGAGCATTTGTTTTTAGATGGAGTCAGTGACCCATTTAAAAGCTGGACAGAGTCAGAATAAGAAGGCAAATAATTAAAATATATAATGAAGACCACTTAAAGTTTGTTAGAATTGGCCATTCTATAACATACTAAAACTTAACTTGAAGGTGAACCACCTCTTTAACACACATTTGCAAACCAAATAAGAATTGTTTGGCAAAATATATGGAGAAGTGTTGAATGCCATTATACTTTGACATGTTGCAAGCAAATCATGAATCTAACAGTAAATTTATAATTAGCTCTGCAGTAGCTGATTGGGCTAACCATTCTGTTGTGTAAACTACATGGAAGCGCTGCCATTCAACACAACATCCCTGTTGAATGTGAAAGGTGCATATGCTGTATCTGGCAAGATAAAATCTGAGCTGTAATCTGATGAATATATCGGAAAACTTTTTCTTATATCTTCTTATACTACATTAAAGGGGTTATTTACTAAAATCCAATTTTATCTCATAAAAATTATTATTAATAAAATAATTTGAATTAATCGGATCTTTAAAAAAAATGAATAAAATCTAGCAAAACCGAATCATACTATTTTTTTCAGGAATTTGCCCGAAAAAAACACATTTTTAAGATTATCAGGCTTAACGCAGTGCAGACCACAATATCTTCAAATTGGGGTTGGGACATCTCCCATTGATTTATACATGACCTCGACAGGTCTGAGATGGTGGAATTTTTGATTTCTGGGATTCTTTTTTGCCCCAAAAAGCCAGACCTGAAAAATTCCCACACAACCCACTGAGTGTCTGATGTAAATGTATAAATAAAACATGTCATCCAACCTTATCTGATCAGACTAACCTTACAGTAGGGAGGATGAGATTTGGAAGTTTCCACAAAATCTGGTGCTGTTGCATCAGATAAAAGTCTGACCTTCAAAATCTCCTGTATAATTTGAGATCCGTCTATTTAATTTGTGTTTGAATCACTTCACATATTGTAAATTTTAACCCCAAAACTAATTTTAACCCTAAAACAACTTGTTTTTGTTTTGTCAGAATGGAATTATGATAGCAAGAAGAAGAGAAGGTACTGTTCCTTATATGCCAGCTGCAGAAGAAAGAAAGCAGATATTGGAGTCATTGGAAAGTCTACCGTATTAAATATGCTCTGAACGTGCACATTATATATTAGGCTATTGTGTCTTTGTCTGTTCGTTGGCAGTCTATGTATACTTTTGTTTTGGTTAAATTTAATGGTCATTCTCCTTAAAATGAACTTTTAGTAGAATGTAAAAGTGGTTTAAATGAATAATTACCTGTAATAAAACTCTAGCTTGACAGGAAAAAATCCTGCCCAGAAAAAATTCTGCCCAGCAACCAAATACTAGTACTAGTGGGACCTGTTAGACAGATTGCTTGGGACCTGAGGTTTTCCGTATAAGGGATCTTTCCATAATTTGTATCTTCATACCTACAGTCTATTAGAAAATTATATAAAAATTAAATAAACCGATAGACTAGGTTTGCTTCCAATGAGGATAAATAATATCTTAGTTTGGATCCAGTACATGGTGCTGTTTTATTATTACAGAGACAAATCATATTTTAAAATTTGGAATATTTGGATATAATGAAATCTATGGGCGACATAGGAGCTTTGTGGATAATGGATTTCCAAACTGAAAAGTTCTAAAGACAGACCATTCTGTAACATACTAACCGCTTATTTTGAAGCAAATAACCCCATTAAAGGTTAGAGCAGCTTAAATTGCAAAGCCATCTGGGAAGGATCGCTGCTCTGTGGCAGTGAGAAGAAGAAGCAACAGTTATCTCGGGGCAGAATTTGCAGCTACTATTGTAAGGGTAATGTCACACTGGGCGATTCGGGGAGATTTAGCCGCCCGGTGACTAATTGTCTCTTCTATGGGGCTACTAATCTCCCCAAAATGCTTCCGCCTGCTAGAATGAGAAATTGCCTGCTGCATGGCACCCGCGGCGCTTCATTTTCCGAAGTTGCCTCACAAGGTGACTTTTGAAAACGAAGATAATTGAGTTTCCCTTGCATCAATGTGTACACTTGTGTGTAACTTATCAAAGCAGTCTCAAGGGGTGCATTCATACTCTCCACAAATTACAAAGCAACGTGTAAGGAACAAGCACCTTTGTAAATAGTATCAGTAACTGCTCAACTTTGGCGCTTTGCCCTTGTCTGCATAAATGAGCCATAATGAGTGAACGGTTGTGCTACATCACAGCCTTACTCAGTGCCTAAGCTTTCAGCTGCCTTTTTTTGCAGCAACTTGATCACTACTAAGACAAAGGCATTTGACAGCTGCTGGTTATATATGTTCCTCAGATACATCAACTGCTTTGCAATCAACAAAAGTGGGTTTTGTTGATGAGTAAATCAACAGCACTGTCATACTAGAGAGCATTAAACCTTTTATACTTTTTGTAAGGCACAGATCGCTAAATATATTGTTTTGGATGCTTGTGCTTCATGCACTTATTTGCCATTGGCCTTACATATATGAACGTCAGTCTCTGGAATTGGTAAAGATGTGTTTGCGGTACAGAGCAGATCCATATTTGGATTCTTTAAATCTTGCACTAATAAGCAAAAGTAGTAGTAAAACAGCACCTTATTTGTTGGCTTTTGCTTGCCAATATCAAGCTTCAGGCTTTTTATTTTGGTGTTGAACAGGTTCTTTAGGGGTACAATACAACTTCTAAAATAGAATTGTTTGTTCAGTCTTAAAGGAGAACAAAAGCTTAACTAAAGATGTTGCAAAAAAATGTTCTATACCAGCCCAATGCAGCCACAGCCATTTAGCAGTAAAGATCTGTGTCTCCAAAGATGCCCCAGTAGCTCCCCATCTTCTTTTCTGCTGATTCACTGCACATGCTCTGTACTGCTGTCACTTACTGAGCTTAGGGACCTACTCACAATATACAGTACACATAGAATAAAATTTCACAATATAAGACACCAGTGCAACTAGCATCATAATTTAATAATCAGCCCTGTAGCATCAGCTTGTATTAAAGACCAACCTCATTTTCTACTTGATCATTTTGCAATGACCCCTAAGCTTAGCTTCTCAGAGCCCACTGATCATGTGAGTGTCACAGACACTTTCCAAGATGGTGACCCCCTGTGACAAGTTTGAAGTCCTGGATCATTGCTGCTATTTAGAAGCTGAAACTTTAGGCTGGTGCAATAAGGTCATTATATGAAATATAGATTTTTTTAGTGAGTGGAAGCCCCCCCCCCCTCTGGTGCTGGACTGATTACGGAGGAGCCAATATCGGGGTTGTACATAACAGCGAGGTAAGATACAGCAGCGTTATGGAGATGGTGGAAGGGGACAACATGATTCCATTATCTTAACACAGATCCTTGAGAAGAATGGCGATGCAGCTGAGTATCAAACCTCTTAATCTTATGAAGGTGCCACATGTTTCCTAATTTGGCGCATACATGGAGGGATACAATGATGCCACGTTTGGTGCAATGAATAGCAGCTGCTGCGTCTACCAATTACTTTACGCTTGACTAAGTGTCCAAGGAATTCAGAACATTCTTAACATTTGCTTTCATCTCCAACAACCACCTCTAAGATCTAGTGCTGTTATAAAAGTACTGTGCGGCTTCATACATTTGGGGTGCCAAATATTAGGCACCCCCTCAAGTGATTGTATTGACTTACCTCAAACTCCGGGTTGGTGCTCCTATCAGCAGAAAACTGTATCGGCCCGGGGTTATACCAGTGAGCAACACAGAGTGATCTTCTTCCGTCTTCCTCTGCCTTCCCGCAGCTTCTCATGTGCAGTAGAATGAAAAGCCAAACTTTAACTAAAAAGTCGGCTTTTTCATTCTACTGTGAATGCGTTTGCCCTGGTAAATTTGAAGAAAGAAAAAGACGGAAGAGGATCGCTCCATGGTGCTCACTGGTATAACCCCCCCCCCCGGCCGGTGCAGTTTTCTGCTCATAGGAGCACCTGCCTGGAGTTTCAGGTAAGTCTATACTACGTATATAACATTTGGCACCCCAAGTGTACGAAGCCTTTCCTTCTACTTTAATGATCTTGCCAGTCATCACAACATACCTTTACATTTCAGTCAGTACTGGACAAAAAATTGTTGATCTGACACACTGATATACGTGTTTGAAATCTGAACTACTCCTGTTGATCTAACGGTTTTCTTATTGTATATGTTGATATGCATAAGTATTTTTCTAATTAATTATTTTAGAGTGATAGAATTAGTAAAGGAGGGGCCCCTTCTCTCACTAAGCAGACCCATCCTACAACCCCCCGTGTGAGCGAGTGACTGGTTGCCGCTGGAGAGGCAGAGGCTGCCCTCCTCTTCTTCTTCCTCGTCGGAGGAGGAAAGGCTGGAGTCAAAGTCTGACTGCTGGGAATAGGGGAAGCGCTGCAGAGCGGACCACTGCCTCTTCACATACTGTCACTAGAATAGCCAGGGAGGAGAAGTTGAACGAACGCTGCATGGATGGTCGCCCTTTCACCGTTTTAGAAGAGTACAGGAAGTGGAGTTTTGGTAAGTTATCTCTTAATAAAGGCTTTGCAATTTAAAAGTTTTATTTGCCTTGGTGTTTATTTTTCATTCTATACTAACGAATTTTGGGGAAAAAAAATTTAGTGTTACTGGTCCTTTAATAAGTGTTTTTAATATGCATTGTGATTCATTGGCACGGTTGTTAATAAACATTGGCATTTTATTCATATGCATGTCTATGCAAATATTTGATTAGGATTTAGCTGGTACAAAGAGTATAAATCCCACTTTGTAAATATTTTTTTAGTTTGGTGTGCCTTTGTGCTTGCGGAGATACCCTTTTGGCAAATTCCGGCTTAGGTATTATCAAACTGCTGCCCAACTTAACAATTTGATTTTTGAAAATTCAGTATATAATTACCAGTAAGGTCATTGGTGGCACATAAAAATTTGATTTCACTATTTCTGAGTGCTGCTGGAATACTTAATTGTATAATTACCAGTTGTTGTAACAACAAAATATATATGTCTGTGTTTTGTTACTGGAGATTCAGGCACAAAAGTGATGAATTGTTTGAAGCAGAATTGACTAAATCTGCTGAATGTTCAGGGTCTTCATCACGCTTAGAAGCAAGTAGCATTTGAATTGGTAAACTCCCAAAAGAAAGTCTTCTACAATGGAACATTTCAAATTTAAATAAGTATGAAGATATGAATATGCAGCAAAAATAATGGTGTTAAAAGATCTCCCAAAAACATTTTCGCAAAAGGAAAGAGAATGCAATACATTAAGCATGTTCAGTACTTTTACAGTTACATGTAAATGTGATTGCTACCGAAGTAGTATTTGACTGTTTATATTCCCTACACTGCTGGTTCTAACTCCTGAAACAATGTAGCAGGTCAGCTGACCTAAAGGAGAACTGACTTCTACCACACCTTTTCTTTTAGAACAGAAAGGGATAACATACTGCTTTCAGATGCTATTAAAATTCTGCCTATTCCCAGCATTCAGATGGGAGTCAGTGACCCCATCTGCCAAATAATTATTGCTCTGTGAGGCTGCAATTTTATATACTTATCTTTGGGTACATGCCTGTTCCTATTTATCTTCCAGTCTCTCATTCAAAACATTGGGAAATTGTACTCTATCAACCAGATAGCTGTTGAACAAAAAGCTAAATCATTAAAAAAAACATTCATTGCAATTGATTAATTGCAAATTGTCACAGAATATCACTGTCTACAACAGAATACAAGTTTAAGGTTCCCCTACTTCATTTTTAAGATGATAGTTTCATCTGGCTATATAAATATATATAGTATATGTTAGATACAGAACATCCAAGCATCTGCAAGTGTTGTCCAAGAAAGAATCTAAACCTCCCAAAATTATTTTTTAAGTGGTTTCTGAGATATTTGCATTTGTAGACTGGAAATACCAGAATCAATTGAGATTTGGCAACTCTAGAGTTAAAGAAAAAGGAAAGCTACTGAGGCAATTTATTGCCAATAGATTAGCTGCAATAGTGCAATCTAGAATGCTATATTTATCCTGTAGAATGTTTTACCATACCTGAGTAAATAGCTCTAGAAGCTCTCTGTTTGTTTAGGATAGGAGCTGCAGGATTAACATGGTGTGACATCACTTCCTGCCTGAGCCTCTCCCTGCTTACTTATAGCTCTGGGCTCGGATTACAGCAGAAAAGGGGGAAAGAGGAGCAAACTGAGCATGCTCACACCCGGGGCAAGGAGGTTTAAAGGAGAAGGAAAGCCCCAGGGCGCAAAACCCCTCCCCCCCTCCCCTCCGTTGCCCCCCTCCCTCCTCCCCCCTGGCCTACCTGTCCCCCTGGGCAAATGCCCCTAACTTGTTACTTACCCCTCTGCGCAGGTCCTGTCCACGGAGTTCACAGTCGCCATCTTCTCCGACGCGTGTCTTCTTCCTGCTCTGACCGGCGTTTTCTGGCGCATGCGTGGTAGGAACAGTTACCGGTACGGCTCTACTGCGCATGCGCCGAATGTCACGAAGTTTTCCGATTTCACTTCGTGACATTCGGCGCATGCGCAGTAGAGCCGTACCGGTAACTGTTCCTACTGCGCATGCGCCAGAAAACGCCGGTCAGAGCAGGAAGAAGACGCGCGTCGGAGAAGATGGCGACTGTGAATTCCGTGGACAGGACCTGCGCAGAGGGGTAAGTAACAAGTTAGGGGCATTTGCCCAGGGGGACAGGTAGGCCAGGGGGGAGGAGGGAGGGGGGGCAACGGAGGGGAGGGGGGAGGGGTTTTGCGCCCTGGGGCTTTCCTTCTCCTTTAAAGGAATAGTTCAGTGTGAAAATAAAAACTGGGTAAATAGATAAGCTGTGCAAAATAAAAAATGTTTCTAATATAGTTAGTTAGCCAAAAATGTAATATATAAAGGCTGGAGTGAATAGATGTCTAATAAAACAGCCAGAAACCAACTTCCTGCTTTTCAGCTCTATAACTCTGAGCTAGTCAGCGACTTGAAGGGGGGCCACATGGTACATTTCTGTTCAGTGAGTTTGTAATTGATCTTCAGCATTCAGCTCAGATTCAAAAGCAACAGATATGACCCATGTGGCCCCCCCTCAAGTCTCTGATTGGTTACTGTCTGGTAGCCAGGGCAACCAGTCAGTGTAAACCAAGAGAGCTGAAAAGCAGGAAGTAGTGCTCTGACTGACTTGTTATACATGAAATCATTCCAGCCTTTATACATTACATTTTTGGCTAACTGACTATATTAGAAACATTTTTTATATTGCACAGCCTATCTATTTACCCAGTTTTTATTTTTACACTGAACAATTCCTTTAAGCTGAAGGCAGGAAGTCTAATACAGAAGCCCATGTGTACACAATAGAAGGAAAGAAAAGCTGTGTTTCTTTTGACAAAAGACTCAGAGCAGCACTACTTTGAGGGTTTACTGGTTTATTTACATAGACCTTTCTGATAAGGCTTACTTAGTTTTAACCTTTCCTTCTCCTTTAACTGACTGCAGAAAGTGCATAGACTATTAGGGTTACTGACACTCAAAACGTCTTCAAAGAGAGCTGTTGACCTAAGCCTGGTATTAGCAGTCTAATAGAAATTGCATAAGTGCTCAGGGAACCAATCTGAATAAGTTCATAAATAAACTTTTCGGGTTTAAGAAGCAGCTGGACCCATCTCGCTTTACCTCTGTAGCACAACCTTAAAGCCTTACCTAGCTGAACAGTAACAGCCAACCTTACAGGAAGATATTGTGACTAATGTATACCGCAGCAATCCTACCTTGCTACTACTTGCTACTAAAATTTGATTTCAGCTCATATAACCTCTGTGACATAATGGAAATCTAATCACCCCAAAACAACAAAGACATCTGCCTATACCCTGGCTGGTTAGTCACAAGGGCACTAGTGATGGCAATACCCCGACTGTAGACTAAACTAAAAATGTTTGCAGACAAGTATTCATCTACACTAAGATGCAAACTGTCCCCAGAGCTCTGGGAATATCTTTTTCAAAACAAAAGGACACCTCTCCACCCAAAGACACCCAGGGGGTCCTTACTGTGAAATGCACCAGATGCCCCTCTTTCCACGTGAGGCAAGATACACCCCAGTACTGGCATTTCCACATGCAATTAAGTTGGCCTTCTCTTTGCAGCCTATGCTTTTCTAGGAAGTGCTTCTCCTGGATGCTGAAATATTGTTGGCTTCATTCCATTCAGCAACAAGAATTAGTAAGGTTGGGCAGTGATGTTGGATGATCAGGCTTGGCTTGCTATAAACATTCAATTTCACCTAATAGCTGTTTAGTTGAACCAGTGAAATGCTTCTTGTTGAAGAACACTTTCAAAGAAAGCACTCCTAGGACAGGTTCCAATCACCGGGGCTCATTTATAAGCACTGGCATATTTGCGCCTGGGCAGTAACCCATGGCAACCAATCAAATATTTGCTTTCATTGTTGAACCTGCAGCTAGCTGTAAAAGAAGAGAAGCAAAAAAAAAACATCCAGTGGTTGCTATGGGTTACTACTCAAGTGCAAATTTGTGTAATGTATGAGGGTAAAGCATATTATGTACATGTCAATCTACATGGTCTGGGAAAAGGGTCTAAGCAGGTTCTGTAAGCAAGTCTTGCCTTATTAATTCTCCCACCAAGCAGCCGGTTACAATTGGTGGTGGGCTAGCCAGTGCACAGAAGTTTGTGGGTTGGGTTCTGGCCATACCATTGAGACCATAATACCAACCACAGCAAGGCTCTCATGATATTTGGGGTATAAGGGATAAACAGTAGTGGATCTGAAGATTTTTAAATTAAATGCAAAGAAGGGAAGAAAAAGGAAGAAGTAACTATAGTTTCATAGTCATACTTCTGTGTTACAAAGGCAAGCTACATACTCCTGAAGTTTCTTGCAGCTCATGTCCCCTGCCATGGCTTAAAGGAATTGTTTAGTATAAAAACTGGGTAAATAGATAAGCTGTGCAAAATAAAAAAAGGTTTCCAATATAGTTAGTTAGCCAAGAATGTAATGTATAAAGGCTGGAGTGAAGCGGATGTCTAACATAATAGCCACAACACTACTTCCTGCTTTGCAGCTATCTTGGTTTCCACTAATTGGTTACCAGTTATGGGTCATAACTGCTGTTTTTGAACCTGAGCTGAATGCTGAGGATCAATTGCAAACTCACTGAACAGTTATGTCCCATGTGGCTCCCCTTCAAGTCGCTGACTAACTCAGAGTTAGAGAACTGAAAAGCAGGAAGTAGTGTTCTGTTCTATTATGTTAGACATCCAGTCACTCCAGCCTTTATAGAAAACATTTTTTAGCTAACTAAAATTGAAATATTTTTTATTTGGCACAGCCTATTTATTTACCCAGTTTTTATTTTTACACTGAACTGTTCCTGGCACCTTGGTTCCTGTGCTTTTGTTTAAAGCCCTCTACTTACCTTTCACCCTACCTGCCCTGTGCTTGTTCCTGTCCTGTGCTTGTTTCTTTCCCATGCTTGCTTTTGTCCATTTGGTATTTTGGATGGCGTATGAGTCCAGCAGTGGGTTAAGTTTCCACAGGATGCCTGCAAAAAAATGGGTTGGTAGGTCTGTGGGATGTTATCTATAGCAAGTTAAAACTTGAAGCCTACTTCTGAAGACAACACTTCCAGTTTGCAGCAAGAGCACTCCTGGTTTAATGGTGGCCAGTGGTTGGAGGATCTGGTGGCAGATAAGGCATTTGCAGGTCACGTAGTGGGTCCAAGGAGGTAAAAATGCAAGATGTGGGTTGCACGTCCAGATTTCAAAAATTGGACCCATTGACTATCCACCTTTATGTACCATGTCCGTAAAATGACAGCCTTGTTTGACTTTATCATCATTTATACCTGCCCAATGGCTGGGTTCACCAAGAATGTCTAACTGTTATTTGTATGGTCTCATCATACATGAATGCTATTGATAGATCATTAATATATATCAAAACATTTTCTGGTAAAAATAACACCGTTAATATATACAACCTATTGACTAGATATTAACATAAGGCTGGATGGGAACATTTTATCATCTTTTTATCATTCCTCATCTGACTGCTACGTTCATGCTTTTTACACCAGTAGAGAGAGTAAAAATATAAATGGAGAACTGGAGGCAACCATGATGGGCCATGATAGACCTAGACAGACACCAAATGACATTCAAATCTCCATTTAGCTTAACTAAAGATCTGTGTCTTCAAAGATGCCCCAGTAGCTCCCCATCTTCTGCTGATTCACTGCACATGCTCTGTGCTGCTGTCACTTACTGAACAAAGGGGCAGTCACAATATACTGAATATTTAGTATATAAATGTCACAATATAGGGCTGGGGTTGATTATGAAATAATTATTGGTACAAGACAGCTCACAAACCAGCACAATTAGCATAAGAATGTAATCATTTGCACTGGAACAGGACAACCCTCATTTTCTGTTTGATGATTTTCAGAGGTTCTCAACAACTGCTCAAAGCACACTGAGCATATGCGTGTCACAGACACAGCTAACAAAATCCAAGGTGAGAAACTCCTGTGACAACTTTGATCATTTCTTCTAGAGATGCTGAACCTTAGGCTGGTGCAGGATATGAAATATGACATTTTTAGCCATATTCATTTGTAGGGGCTGATTTACATAGGGTGGAATATCGAGGGTTAATTAACCCTCAATATTTGACTGCCGAAGGTAAATCATTTGACTTCGAATATCAAAGTCGAAGGATTTACCGCAATCGAACGATTCGAAGGATTTTAATCCATCGATCGAATGATTTTTCTATGACCAAAAAAACCTTAGAAAGCCTATGGGGACCTCCCCTATAGGCTAACATTGAGGTTCGATAGGTTTTAGGTGGCCAAGTAGGAGATCCAAGTTTTTTTTAAAGAGACAGTACTTCGACTATCGAATGTTTGAATAGTCGAACGATTTTTAGTTCGAATCGTTCGATTCGAAGTCGAAGGTCGAAGTAGCCAATTCGATGGTCGAAGTAGCCAAAAAAAATACTTTGAAATTCGAAGTTTTTTTTATTCTATTCCTTCACTCGAACTAAGTAAATATGCCCCTTAGTGTTTTGTTCTTAAAGTACAATTTAGAACTGCATAATTTATTATGAAATCTTCATATTATTAGACATGCATTTTGTCCTATATAATTTCTTAAAGGAAAACTATACCCCCCAAAATGAATACTTGAGCAACAGATAGTTTATATTAAATTAAGTGGCATATTAAAGAATCTTACCAAACTGTAATATATATATTTAAGTAAATGTATGTTTGTGTGCACCGTGAATCCTACAACCTTATTTTTTAAAATGGCAATATTCTAGTTATGATTACCCAATAGCACATACTGCTAAAAAAGTACATTATTATGAAAATGGTTTATTTACATGAAGCAGGGTTTTACATATGAGCTGTTTTATGCAATATCTTTTTATAGAGACCTACATTGTTCGGGGGGTATAGTTTCCCTTTAATGGGATCTTGATTTGGTACACAATACATATAGGGGGCTAATTACTAAAATCCAATTTTATCTCGACCAAACTCCCATCTGCGATTTTGCCTTATTTGTTAATAAAATAATTGAAATTATTTTGATTGGGAAACAACTTGATAAAATCAAGCGAAAATCCCAAATCACTTTTTTCTGACTTTTCTCCTGAATTGTTCTATTTTTTCGAGTTTTTTCCCGAAAACCCCCACATTTTTCAGATTATCGGTCTAAACCCAGGGCAAACCACAATATCTTTAAATTGGGATAGGGCCATCTCCCATTGACTTGTACATAACCTCGACAGGTCTGAGATGGTGGATTTTCAGATTGAGTTTTCTTTTACTCTAAAAAAAACACAACCAGAAACATTTGAGTTTAGTAAATAACCCCCAAAGTGTTGATGGGATTAAAGGGGACCTGTTATACAGAAAGCTGTATCAAAAATCATTTTCAAATTAACATGAAGCCCAAATTTGTTTTACTTTTTTTTTTTTAGTAAAACATCCATACCTGTTATAAACACGCTTAAAACCTCCTGCAGGAAATTCCTTTCACTTTCCGTTCTGCACTTCCTAGATGTCACTCACATTCCCTCTCCCTTCTCACTGTCCCCATTCTGGTACACAAACAGGCTTTTAAACAAGCTTGCCTTAAAGGAGAAGGAAAGTCATCCTGCAAATGTTAGGCACCCCCAAGTGATTGTATTGACTTACCTGAAACCCTGGGCCGGTCCTCCTATCAGCAGAAAACTGCACCGGCCCGGGGTTATACCAGTGAGCACCACAGAGCGATCCTCTTTCAGTTTTCTTCTTGCTTCAATTTTCCTGGGGCAAACGCATGCGCAGTTAAACTAAATAGCCGAATTTTTAGTTAAAGTTCGGCTTTTCGTTATGCTGCACATGCACAGCCACGCAAAGAAATCAGAGGACGGAAGAGAAGCCTTCTTCTTCAGACTCTTTCCAGCTTTCACAGACCCCATCTAAAAACAATGTTCTGTAAGGCTACACATTTATTGTTATTGTTTTATTCATCTTTCTATTCAGGCCTCTCCTATTCATTTCAGTCTCTTATTCAAATCAGTGCATGGTTGCTAGGGTAATTTGGACCTAGCAACCAAATTGCTGAAACTGCAAACTGGAGAGCTGCTAAAGCTCAAAAACCACAAATAATAAAAAATGAAAAACAAATGCAAATTGTCTCAGATTATCAATCGCTACATCACACTAAACATTCAAGATGAACAACGCCTATAAGTACATTTTTTCATTGCATGATACCATAAACAGGAATTTTCCTGGGCTTTATTGTGATGACGAAAAATTCACAAACTTAGGTACAATGCCACGGTTTAATTTTCTCTCGTGTCCACTAGATGGCAATAACTGCACAATTGTAAATAGTCCTGTAAGGGCGTTGAGGGCAGCTTGTTTAACAGTTCATGTTTACCCAAAATGTATCTGCAAATGATTTCATAATTTTTTTTCTGGTTTTCTGTGCAGAGAACTGATAATCAGCAACATGAACTTTCTGCCATGCAAAATGTTTACAAGTAGCAACCATTCTGTGCAATTGCTAAGGGGTAGATTTTGTGTAATGGCTGCTAGTGTGCAATATAGGGATGCACCGAATCTACTATTTGGATGAATCCCCGAATCCCTGGTGAAAGATTCGGGCGAATACCGAACTGAATCCCAATCATGCAAATGTGATGAAAAGTCACGTTATTTCCATATGCAAATTAGGATTAGATTCGGCCAGGCACAAGGATTCGGCCGAATCCGAATCCTGCTGAAAAAGGCCAAATCCTGGCCAAATCCCCAACCGAATCGTGGATTCAGTGCATCCCTAGTGCAATATATCATCAGTTTGGCTTTCTAAATAATGTGATACACACTGAGCTATCATTAGCTCAGTAAGAATATTGTGCTGAATTTATTATGATTATATTATAGCTGAACTTATTGTCACTGAGCAGACAGATGCTTGTGTACTTGTGTAGCAAGAATATGCTAATACACTGTACCATATATTATGCCCCTATATGTTTCACAAGCAGTAAAATATACACGTTTTGATGAATGGAGAAAATGCTGGGAATCCCTGAGGAATCCACAGTTGATATAATAATGCATAATGATTTTGAGTATTAAAACATATTTATAAAGCACCACACATATTCCGTAGCACTGTACAATGAATGAGAGCATACAACAAACATGAAAAAAGAGGCCATGCCCAAAGGAGCTTACAATCAAAAGAAATCAGCAGTCTACTGAACTGCTCTATATTGCAAAGCTTAACAAGCTGAAGATTGGGTGAGGTATGGGGTTTGTTTATCCAGAGGCATTTCAGCGGACTGCTGATTCGTTTGAATGTGGCGTTTACTTTAATTTTCAGATTTTTCCATGTTTAGTGCAAGAAATAAGAAATACCATTATTATAGATAATTCCTAATAATAATAAGTATTTATTTAAATACCGGTAAGTAAAAAAGTATGTTCAGCACTGAATATGAATAAGGGGGTATTCTGCCCAGATATACCATATCTATTGATTATCTAAACAGGAGTTTGCTTGTTTTTTTAGTGTTATAAAATGTTTTTTTCTTATATAACATAATGAATTTACTATATGTTGTAAAATCCACTAGGGAAATGTCACTTTGATTGTTTACGTAAGTGACAGAAAATGAAGGTATATTGCTTTTAAGACGCTAGATGGTGCTGTGAGTCTTGTAAATGAAAATGGCATACATTATATATATTGCTTTTGTGTTGCAGGATGATTTCTTTGGGAACTTAAAAAACTTCCCAAGAAGAAACAAAGCTTTATGTGTTACAGCCCGCACTCCGGGTGGAAACGTTTTATTCACTAATCTGTAGGCTCAGATTTCTAGTTCTAATATATTTTCTAGATGGGTTGTCAGATATGCAAAATATGTGTACATTATTCTAAATTCCTTATCATTATCTGGATTATTCAAAGTCCTCTACCCCAACCTCGTATTTTTCATCCAGGCTTGTGTGTGCTGAGCCATGTCCCAGTACGCCCAGTGGAAGGCTGTGAGAACAGTGAATACCTATGAACAATATGGCTGTTAGATCTTTATTGTGAAGTCCAGGCTTCACAATGATTAGCTATGCGGCACCCTGTACTCAGCATTTACTGTATATATAAGTATGTCAGAGTTAACTCCTCTGTGGTGTAACTATAGAGGAAGCAGACCCCAAAGTTGGGGGGGGGCCCGGGGAAAAGGGGGGTCCAGACCCCCCTTAGGATTTAGGGCAGAGACACACAGTCAGAATCGGGGAGATTAGTTGCCCGGCGACAAATATCCTCTTCTTCGGGGTAACTAATCTCCCCGAACTGCCTCCCCGCCAGCTTGAATGTAAATCGCCGGCGGGATGGCACGCGGATCGCTAGGTTTTCTGAGGTCGCACGAAGTTGCCTCACGAGGAAACTTCGGAAAACGAAGTGCTCCGAGTGCCATCCCGGTGATTTAAATTCGGCGGGAAAGCAGTTTGGGGAGATTAGTCGCCCCAAAGAAGAGGAGATTTGTCGCTGGGTGACAAATCCCCCCGAATCTGTGTGTCTCTGCTCTTAGGCATAGGAGCTAAAATAACTGCTAAAATCTCAGACACGCTACAAACAAAAAATAAAAGAGATAGAAAAATGATAGAGCGGTGGATTCTGACATAATGATAAATACGACATATAGTAAAGTGTAGTACATGGATTTATTTTTTGGGTTAAATGTTGGCTCTTCTTTTAGATACTACGGTCACATTGTTAGCACTATAGTAGCCTGACATAAGGGTCATTTACTTACCAGAATCCATTGTGCAAACAAAATGGCTGAAATTGACCATTTTTGTACTTTGCACACTGCAATTTGGTGTTCTAGCATTGCCTTTTTTGGCAGAAAGAGACTTGCCACTCACCCCTAGAATACATTGCTATAGAGTGGCAACAGGGCCCTGTCCTTATCACCTGCTCTAAAAGAGGCTTAGCTGCTCCTGCTGACCATTCACTCTGCTGTTCACACTGGATTCAGTGTCCAGAATGAGGAGTAGTTACCCCAGGTTACCCCAGGGTAACATAAATGACCCCTTTTAATCTTAGCAAAGAAGAATTGTCAGTGCACCAACATGTTCATTACAGTGGATACAGTAAATAATATTATTCATCAATATAACCATTTTCCAACTGTAACAATAGGTTCCTGCTTTAGATCTAGAACACTAAAATATAATCATAACCTATGATATATCCTGTGAGCATGGAGAGATTCTTAAAGGGATACTGTCATGGGAAATTTTTTTTTTTAAAAAATGAATCAGTTAATAGTGCTGCTCCAGCAGAATTCTGCACTGAAATCCATTTCTCAAAAGAGCAAACAGATTTTTTTATATTCAAATTTGAAATCTGACATGGGGCTAGACATTTTGTCAATTTCCCAGCTGCCCCCAGTCATGTGACTTGTGCTCTGATAAACTTCAATCACTCTTTACTGCTGTACTGCAAGTTAGAGTGATATCACCCCTCCCTTTTTCCCCCCAGCAGCCAAACAAAAGAACAATGGGAAGGTAATCAGATAGCAGCACCCTAACACAAGATAACAGCTGCCTGGTAGATCTAAGAACAACACTCAATAGTAAAAACCCATGTCCCACTGAGACACATTCAGTTACATTGAGAAGGAAAAACAGCAGCCTGCCAGAAAGCATTTCTCTCCTAAAGTGCAGGCACAAGTCACATGACTGGGGCAGCTGGGAAATTGACAAAATGTCTAGCCCCATGTCAGATTTTAAAATTGAATATAAAAAAATCTGTTTGCTCTTTTGAGAAATGGATTTCAGCACATACTTCTGCTTGAGCAGCACTATTAACTGGTTCATTTTGGAAATTTTTTTTTTTCCCATGACAGTATCCCTTTAAGCAACTATTACCCATTAATGCATGAAATGATCTCTTGTGCATGCAGTTCATTTTCTGTCCTTTTTGTTCCAAACTGAGAAATATCACTCATAGATAAAGCATCATTGTATCATTCTGATTCCATATTTTATTCATGTAGGCAACAGCAATGTTTGGTCTACAGTTTTTGCAATAATTAAATATTTAAATAATTAAATATTGTGCAAAATTACTGCAGTGGCCAGTGATATTGTAATGTACGGACTGTGTTTGTCATGGATGTTGAGATAGAGAACTATGTGGGTTTAATTCACCGGACTTGTACCTGACCCCCAGCCTGAATTTTTCTAACTCTCAACTTCTACCCACTTTGACCCTCGGCAGAGGAACTGATAATCTGCCCTGTTTACCCACTAGTACCACTACCTGTCCTTCAGCCAGGACGTTACATCTCCTGAGGGTGTACAGAAGGCAAGACCTGCTCTTACAGAAGCAAACTGCTTTAATAGACCTGACCAACTAGCTAATCAAACCTGCATTTTAACACCCAGTACCCATGCA
The DNA here is from genome assembly GCA_038501925.1 of Xenopus petersii. Lineage (NCBI taxonomy): Eukaryota > Metazoa > Chordata > Amphibia > Anura > Pipidae > Xenopus > Xenopus petersii. Next base: position 41,433,846 of record CM076682.1, on the reverse strand, counting down.
ATACCTGCAATGCACTGTTACATAGTTACATAGTTACATAGTTAAATTGGGTTGAAAAAAGACAAAGTCCATCAAGTTCAACCCCTCCAAATGAAAACCCATCATCCATACACACACCCCTCCCTACTTTTAATTAAAATTCTTTATACCCATACCTATACTAACTATAGAGTTTAGTATCACAATAGCCTTGGATATTATGTCTGTCCAAAAAATCATCCAAGCCATTCTTAAAGGCATTAACTGAATCAGCCATCACAACATCACCCGGCAGTGCATTCCACAACCTCACTGTCCTGACTGTGAAGAACCCTCTACGTTGCTTCAAATGAAAGTTCTTTTCTTCTAGTCTAAAGGGGTGGCCTCTGGTACGGTGATCCACTTTATGGGTAAAAAGGTCCCCTGCCATTTGTCTATAATGTCCTCTAATGTACTTGTAAAGTGTAATCATGTCCCCTCGCAAGCGCCTTTTTTCCAGAGAAAACAACCCCAACCTTGACAGTCTACCCTCATAATTTAAGTCTTCCGTCCCTCTAACCAATTTAGTTGCACGTCTCTGCACTCTCTCCAGCTCATTTATATCCCTCTTAAGGACTGGAGTCCAAAACTGAACTGCATACTCCAGATGAGGCCTCACCAAGGACCTATAAAGAGGCATAATTATGTTTTCATCCCTTGAGTTAATGCCCTTTTTTATGCAAGACAGAACTTTATTTGCTTTAGTAGCCACAGAATGACACTGCCCAGAATTAGACAACGTGTTATCTACAAAGACCCCTAGATCCTTTTCATTTAAGGAAACTCCCAACACACTGCCATTTAGTGTATAACTTGCATTTATATTATTTTTGCCAAAGTGCATAACCTTGCATTTATCAACGTTGAACCTCATTTTCCAGTTTTCTGCCCAGTTTTCCAGTTTAGACAGATCACTTTGCAAAGTGGCAGCATCCTGCATGGAACCTATAGTTCTGCACAATTTAGTATCATCTGCAAAAATAGAAACAGTACTTTCAATGCCCACCTCCAGGTCATAAATAAACAAGTTGAAAAGCAAGGGACCTAGTACAGAGCCCTGCGGTACTCCACTAACAACACTGGTCCAATTAGAAAATGTTCCATTTACCACCACTCTTTGTAGTCTATCTTTTAGCCAGTTCTCTATCCAGGTACAAATACTATGTTCCAGGCCAACATTCCTTAATTTAACCAGTAACCTTTTGTGTGGCACTGTATCAAATGCTTTAGCAAAGTCTAAGTAAATCACATCCACTGCCATCCCAGAATCGAGGTCTCTACTTACATTCTCGTAAAAAGAAATTAAGTTAGTCTGGCAAGATCTATTACGCATAAAACCATGCTGGCACAAACTCATAGTATTATGATTTGCTATGAAGTCCAGTATCTTGCTTCTCATCAGTTCCCAAAATAATCTTGATGCTTATGCTGCAGCTTGTTTTTTTCCATCAGGAAATACACATCTCTATGCAAGTTTGTTGAAAAAATTAAATCAAAATAACAGTCAATATTTACACATTATACTCAAGAAGCAATAAAAGTATTTATTTTGAAGACAGGGACGATGATACATTAGTTAACAGAAGCGGAAGAACAGATGGCAACTTTATCTAAGCTAATCTGCTGAATGAGGCAATTTGAATGCTAATCACTTCAGTGAAGATCTTCAATATTTGTATACAACAAAAAAAAGTATACCATTGTTTTCTACAGTCACAACACCAGCAGAATTCATACATAGTAAGTTAGGTTGAAAAAAGGCACATGTCCATCAAATTCAACCTTTTTACTTTTTTTAACCTGCCTATCTGCCAGTTGATCCAAAGGAAGGCAAAAAAAACCCCATCTGAAGACTCTCCAATTTTTCCTGACTCCAAAATGGCAATCGGACTAGTCCCTGGATCAACTTGTACTATGAGCTATCTTCCACAACCCTGTATTCCTTCACTTGCTAAAAAGCCACCCAATCCCTTCTTAAAGCTATCTAATGTATCAGCCTGTACCACTGATTCAGGGAGAGAATTACACATCTTCACAGCTCTCACTGTAAAAAAAAAAACCCTTCCGAATATTTAGGCAGAACCTCTTTTCTTCTAATCGGAATGGGTGACCTTGTGTCAGCTGAAAAGACCTACTGGTAAATAAAGCATTAGAGAGATTATTATATGATCCCCTTATACAGTCCAGGCCTGGGAGTCAAAATAGGCCCTGCCATTCCAAGTACACAGAGGCCCAAACAGCCCTCTACCAGCCCACTATTTGGTAACTTTCTATTGAACCATACAGCAGCCCCTCTGGCATTTGCCAGAACCCACAGATTGCCAGTCTGGGCCTGCCCTTATATGTTTATACATAGTTATTATATCTCCCCTTAAGCCTATACTCCAGCTTGAACATCCCCAACTTGGCCAGTCTTTCCTCATAGCTAAGATTTTCCATACCTTTTACCGGCTTAGTTGCCCTTCTCTGTACCCTCTCTAATACAATAATGCCCTATTTGAGTGATGGAGACCAAAACTGTACGGCATATTCTAGATGAGACCTTACAAGTGCTCTATACAGTGGAAGAATGACCCCCTCCTCCCTTGACTCTATGCCCCTTTTAATACAGCTCAAGACCTTATTTGCCCTTGATGCTGCTGACTGGCATTGCTTGCTACAGCCAAGTTTATCATCTACAAGGATTCCAAGGTCCTTTTCCATAATGGATTTGCCTAGTGCAGTCCCATTAAGGGTATAAGTGGTTTGGATATCCCAGATGCATGACTTTATATTTATCAACATTGAATCTCATGTTTGTTGTGGTATCACTGGCTGATCCGCTATGGTTCTCTATATGGTTTCTATCCAATTGGCCCTTCTTTTTTGCAAGTGCCTTTTTCATGCAAGCACATGCCTATTGGGAACTGTGACCGACCTTGGGTGCCTGGCAGGGCGCTAATATTGGGTGCTAGGCAGGTCTCACCCCTCTGCTCAGGTCATTGTATCAAACAGCAAGAAGGTGCAACTGCAGGGGGAGAAAGTGGTTTCTGCCTCTACGGTAGTGCTGAGTTAGTTAAATAAATGTTAGTTATAATTTTAGTGTTTGCCCACCAGAGAGAAGAGGGAAATGCCTAGGAGGTTCTAGAAGGCTTTAAAAGGAGGCAGGACTTAACGGAGTTCTTTACCTTTGAATTATCAATTGCCTATTTTTTATGTATTTTTATTTAGATTTTTATTCAGCAGCTCTCCAGTTTGCAATTTCAGCAATCTGCTTGGTAGGCTCCAAATTAATCTAGCAACCATGCACTGATTTGAATGAGAGACTGGAATATGAATAGAAGAGGCCTGAATAGAAAGTTGAGTAATAAAAAGTAGCAATAACAATAAATGTGTAGCCTTACAGAGCATTTGTTTTTAAATGGGGTCAGTGACCCCCATTTCAAAGAGCGTCAGAAGAAGGCAGGAAAGAGTCAGAAGAAGGCAAATAATTTAAAAAACAATATAAAAAAAAATGAAGACGAACTACACCCAACACAAGAGTAAGAAGGTTTAGCTAGCATAGGCTAGGGGGTATATTTATTAAAGAGTGAAGTTAGAGATCGCCACAGTCTGCTACAGTGAAATTCTGCCACTCTCCATTCATTTTTATGGGATTTTGAAAAGCGTATTTATCAAAAGATGATCTTTCACTTTCACCCATTGACAAATACTCTTTTAAAAATCCCACAGAAATGAATGGAGAGTGGTAGAATTTCACTCTAGAGGACTGTGGTGAGCTCTAACTTGATAAATATACCCCCATGTCTTTACACTTAGTAGTGTGAGACAGTTCAGGGCAGTGAGTATGGGCAGCTAAAGGATCCCCAAGGAGTGAATGGGAGTAGCTTCCAAACAGATACCCCACCAGGTAGAGTTACATGTGAAGAACCAAGGTAGTGTGGGCTCTAGGGTTGCACCTGTTTTCACCCGGACAGCCCAGTTTTCCAGTTCTCCGCATTTTGAAATGAGGAAATCCAGACAGGGCTTTAAAGTGAATAAAGCAGTGATTAATCAGCGATCACCACATCATAGGACCCCCCTCCGATGTCATTGGGCCACCCTTGATGTAGCCAGTCCCACCCCTCAAGCTGCCCCCTGTCCGGTTTGCAAGTCGGCAAAAGGTGGCAACCCTAGTAGGCTCCAGGATATTCAGTGGAGAACAGAAAAGTGTTGGGAAGTGCCTGGCTGGTGTCGTGGGCTCAGCCCTGTAGAGGGGAATGTATTGACAGGTTCCCTGGAGCAACACTGGAGGCTGCTGGCAAGGGAGAGGGATGGGAGAGAAAAACAATAAAAGTGTTGTGAGCAATCTACCGATGTGTAACTATGCAACTATGCACTGACCTACCTTGCAGAATGAAGAACAATTGAATGTTGCTTAGAATTGGTCATTCTATAATATACTAAAGTTATTAAAGGTGAACCACCCCTTTAAAAGCAAACATCTTATTGTTTGTTGTTGGTTACTTTGTGCTTTTTATTGCATATAGGGGTAAGTGCCTTATCACATTCATATACGTATAACTATTTGCTGCCAAAAACATTCTCCATGATCTGATTTATTTCTGTTCTTTTGATAATGCCATTTATAGACCCCACAGACATATATTTTATTTTTACCGATCAGCTCTTACTTTTGGTAAAACACACCTCAAGGTATGAAGCTAATAGGAAAACTAGGAGAGAGCTCTTCTGTACATGAATAACAACACAGGCAGGGAGAGAGTCATTTTGGCATACTCTCTAGTTACAACTCTGATAATAAACAGATGTAAGATAAGGATGCCAATATGATGATAGTATGAGGATACATCTATGAGAAGGAGGGTAAACAAAGAAATGGCAGACATGGGACAAGAATACAATGGTAGCATCTAAGCAGTGTTATGCTGTACTTGCCTATGCTAACACTTGAGGGCACATTTGGGGTTATTTACTAAACTCCGAATGCAAAAATCACGAAAAATTTGTGATTTTTTTAAATAAAATCTGACTGAATCACGGATTTTTCGGAATTTATTAAGCCTCGAGGATGGAAAAGTCTGAATCTGAAAATCCGGCATCTCAAACCTGTTGAGTTTGCATATAAGTTAATGGGAGAAGTCCCAATGATTTTGTGATGAGCGCTGGGTTTCGTGCAATACCTTGAAGTTTTCGGGTGAAAATTCTGAAACAATCGTAAAATATAAATGGAAAAATCTTAAAAAAAAATCGCGAAAATCAGATTTTTTCCTACAAAGCAAATTTTCGGACAAATTTAATAATAAATAAGCAGAAAATACTGAGATAAATTCGGACTTTGATAAATAACCCCCTTTGTGTGAATTTTAAGTATCGTAATTGTAAGTACACTTTTTCACGAGAAATGTAAATATTCTCCTGGCGTGAAAATTCACCAATATATTTTCCCTGTACAATCGTATTGGGGAAGATAAAGAGATTCAAAAGTGGTGGCTCCATCTTAAATAGTAATTTGGCAGCCTGGGCCTGGAGTAATTTCTCTATGTGAAAACTCGTTCTTGTGTAAACCAGTTGCTAATAAATTGGAAAATATTCACTGGAGGAATTTCCCTGAAGAAGAGATGTGAATTTACACCAGTATAGAGAGAATTTTCACCATTGGCAAGTTAATTCTTTAAAACCTGTATTCTCCTGTTAGTAAATTGGTGATGTTGAGGGGAATCTTCATTTTTGGTGAAATTAATCAAATTTTCACTTTCACCCTTTAATAAATATTGTGAGAAGGAGAAGCCTATTTATTGCTAGCTTTTATTAAAGGAGAGTCTTCTTCCACTTGTGGGCACCCCCAAGTGATTGTATTGACTTACCTGAAACCCCGGGCCGGTGCTCCTATCAGCAGAAAACTGCACCGGCCCAGGGTTATTCCAGCGAACACCACGAAGCGATCCTCTTCCGGCTTCCTTATAGTTTTTGAGTGATTTTTTTGATTGAATGACTTCTTCTAACTCTTTACAGCTTTCAAATGTTTTGTTATTGTTACTTTTTATTATCCGTCTTTCTCTTCAGGCCTCTCCTATTCATATTCCAGTCTCTTAATCAAATCAATGCATGGTTGCTAGGGGAATTTGGACCCTAGCAACCAGATTGCTAAAATGGCAAACTAGAGCTGCTGAATAAAAAGCTAAAAAATCTCAAAAAACACAAATAATAAAAAATGAAAACCAACTGCAAATTGTCTCCAAATATCACTCTCTACATCATACTAAAAGTTAATTTAAAGGTGAACAACCCCTTTAAGGTTTGGTGCCTGCTACAATTATATTACCCTCAGGCAACTCACATGGTCACGGTCATGTCCCATTGACTAAGTCAATGAGGTTTGAGCGCCAGTGTTTTCGAATGAGACCAGTGAAATAATTCACTTTGATCACAAGGGGGTTATTTACTAGAACTTAAATGTATCTGGTCGGACTTTTTAGGAGATTTTTCGAGATTTATTAAAGCCAGAATCCGTAAATCTGGTATCTCAGACCTGCCGAGGTTGTGTATGTCAATGGCAGGGGTCCCTAGCCTAATTGGAAGTTATTGTGGTTTGGGCTGGGTTTTGCTGGAAAATTCGATAATTTAGGCAAAAACACGAAAAAAAGCTGGGGAAAAAGCCAGAAAAAAACTCATGATATGATTTTTCCCCGACCAATTAATTTGAGCTTGTTAAATAATAAATAAGATCAAATTGTGTATGGTAGTTTGGTCGTGTTTTTTTAAAATAAAATAAAGAGATAAAATCAGATTTTAGTAAATAACCCCCTTAATATCGAGTAGAAATTCACGTCATTGTCATTCTAGCCTGTAGTTTTCTGCTGTTGGAGATTTTATGGTTTGAGAAATACTGCTTGCAGTTGTCTGGGTCTACATTCACCAGCAATACATTTCACTTCTTTTTTTTTTCCCTGTTGCGGACATCGAATAGCAGAGTTTATCTTTGGTTGACTAAACATACACATTCCTCTGGCAACTCCATCATTTCCTGTGACTGGAACTGAGACAAAACCTTTCTGTTCTGCTGCTCCACTCACATTGTTCTCATTAACAAGTTGCTTTGATACTGAATAATTCTGAATAATTAAAAGCTCAGAAATGTTCAAAATGGTGTGTACGGCGGCAGGGCTTCCCCAAAAAACTGACTTATGGGTCATTGTGTGACGTTTTATTCTTCTTATTGTTAAAAACACTTTGGGCTGAAAAGAGGATGCTGAAGAGAAGGACGTATCTGGCACAGCAAGAGTTAAGAGCATAGTTCTGAGTGCACATATGGTATTGATCATGCGCTTTCTTGTCCCAGCGCAGCTAAAGCTCTTTCTGTTTCATAGGGAGACACACTTACCTTAGTCGTCATTAAAATGCATGCATCTATCTGATGTTATGTACAAGGAAGCAATACATCCCCTACTATTATTTGTGTATATAAGGAAGTCTTGGGTGGGTGATGTTGGTATAGACCCAAGTAGTTCTGCAGTGATGGGAGAACAGAAGAGTAGAGCAGAAAGGAGAGTAGCATTAGATATTGTGTAACATTTATTAGATATTTGTAGTGGTTGTTTAGTAGTACAGGTAATGGACCGGTTATCCAGAATGCTCAGGAGCTGGGGTTTTCTGGATAAAGGATCTTTCCATAATTCGGATCTTCATACCTTAAAGGAAAACTATACCCCCAAACAATGTAGGTCTCTATAAAAAGATATTGCATAAAACAGCTCATATATAAAATCCTGCTTCATGTAAATAAACCATTTTCGAAAAAATATACTTTTCTAGCAGTATGTGACATTGGGTAATCATAAATAGAAAATTGCCATTTTAAAAAATAAGGGCCGCCCCCTGGGATCGTAGGATTCACTGTACTCACAAACATACCAACAAACCATACATGTTAGGTCACATGAGCCAATTAACAGACAGAGTTGTGTCTTTTGCTTCCACACTTCTTCCTGTTACAGTTAGAGTTGAAGTATTTCTGGTCAGGTGATCTCTGAGGCAGCACAGATAGAGTCACGAAATGGTGGCTCAAGGCAAGAGATGTAAAAGGGCAATATTTACTTAAATATACATTCCAGTTTGGTAAGATTCTTTAATATGCCACTTAATATGATATGAACTATCTGTTGCTTAAGTGTTCATTTTGGGGGTATAGTTTTCCTTTAAGGGTCAGGGCACATGCTCAGATTCGGGGAGATTTGTCGCCGGGCGCCCTCTTCTTCAGGGCGACTGTGACAATGTACAATATGTCACCCTTAAGCTGTTGTTGATCTACATTATCCAGCATCCTGACAGCCTTTAGTTGATGGTGGGATGCTGAGAGTTTTAGTACAAGTATGGGTTCCGTTATACGGAAACCTGTTATCCAGAAAGCTCCAAACTACAGAGTCTCCCATAGACTCATTTTATCAACATAATCCAAATTTTTAAAAGTGATTTCCTTCTTTCTCTATAATAATTAAGCAGTTCATCCAAACTATGATGTAATTACTTCTTATTGGAAACAAAACCAGCCTATTGGGATTATTTAATGTAAACATGATTTTCTAGTAGGGTCAGGGCACACGCTCAGATTCAGGGGTGGATTCAGGGCAACCAATCTCCCTGAACTGCCTTAGTTTTCCGAAGTCATCTCACGAGGAACTTCAGACGACTTCAGAAAGCGAATTGCTCCGAGTGCCTTCCTGCCGACGATTTACATTCTAGCCGGCAGGAGGCAGTTCAGGGAGATTAGTGCCCTGAAGATGAGGAGATATAAACAACATTTTGCCGACATTTTCCTGAATAAGTCTTTAGCTCCTCTTACAGTTGTCAGTCTGCCATCAGGTGACTCTCAGATCTCCATTTGCCTCCTCATAATGATTATCTGCCTCAGATAATCCCTCCCCTCTCACTTGCACCAACTTCCCTTTAACCCACTGCACACCCAGAACTGCAGAGCCACACCGCCATCTTTGCCCATGTAACTTCCATTCATATAATTCATCTCAATTATGAACAAGTACAGCAACTGAAGATCCTAGTTTAGAAAAATGTTTGTGTCGTCTATTTTATGTTGGCATTATACTGCTTTTATATAGAAAAAATTTCAAATATCCTTTTTTTTCTTGTTTATAAACCTAATGCTATTCAGTTATGTCGGATGAAAAAACATTAGATGCATGATCATTCGGTGCCCACTAAACTCACGATAATTCGATGGATTTTTCTATGGCCACCTTAAAATGGAGACTGAAATAAGCTCTGCTGGGCTGACATGAGGGAAAAGTTACACTCCATCTTAAAAATGTCCGAAGAAAATGTTTTTCTACTGTTATAACAACATATTCACAAAACTGTCTTTTACTTCAAGTGGCAGTTGAGTCAGTATTTTGGCGGATTTCTGTTTGTGAATATGGAGATAACATTAACACCACTTTTACTTTAAAAAAGTTCTATCATTACTTGTGTGAATGCCCCATGTGTTTTTTTTTTTTTTACTGATGCATAATTATTTTCCCTTTAATAAGCTTTATTATTGACAGAGAGAGAGGAACTCGCACAGGGACTCATTGGCGCCTCACATTTATTTATAAGATGTTGAACATCTTTATCATTATTTTTATTGAGGCTAAAACCAACCTATGCCAGAAATGTTATTGTTGGTAAAATCCAGTCATTGAAACATTCTACTTCTGAAAATGCTATGCCTGAATTTTTCTGCATTGCATTTGACATTGCTTTTGATAATGCAAAAAAAAACCCAAAACCCTTTTATTTACTGGAACAAAATGTCCTCCTTACATGGTCAGAAATGTTATATTTTGATTGGCCCAGCTAAATTTCAAGCCTTGGACTAAATTCCAGCGTTAATGTATTTTTTCCCTTCCAGCAGCAGCTCTCTGTTATTTGACTGCATATGAATCATATTTGTTACACGTGTAAAATATGATCCCAAGGGTTCCTTCTACATCTACAGATAAACAAGACATGCTGCAAGACTTTGCTTGTCTGGGACAAATCTGGCCCATTGCTTGTGATTTGTTACACTTCATTCACCTAATGTACATCTTGCCAAGAGACTCTCTAGTTACAGTCTCGCTCATATGTATTTCATTTATTTAAATGTTAAGCCTGGAAATGTGCACTAGATGTTAATGACTATTAATAAGCTCACCTTGCTACCTTATACCTGCATTATAATGCCAATCACTGGCCTTGAGCTATAGCAAAAGGCTTGTGACCTGTTATCCGGAATGCTTGGGACTAGGGATGCACCGAATCCAGGATTCGGTTCGGGATTCGGCCTTTTTCAGCAGGATTCGGCCGAATCCTTCTGTCTAGCCGAAACGAATCATAATTTACATATGCATATGCATACTTTTTTGTCACAAAACAAGGAAGTAAAAACAGTTTTCCCCTTCCCAACCATAATTTGCATATGGATTTGGTTCGGTATTTGGCCGAATCTTTTGCAAAGGATTCGGGGGTTCGGCTGAATCCAAAATAGTGGATTCAGTGCATCCCTACTCAGGACCCAATAAGGATGAATTAAACATTCGTTTGTGTGGTCGTAAGGTTTCAGATGAGTGCAACCATGGGTGCAAAGGTTTATATAAAATGAAATGACACATGGTATAACCCAGAGTTAAATGAAAGGTCTCATAATCATGGGCCGTAGGAAAAGCTTTAAGGAATTCAGGATGAGTAATGTACTTCATCAAGCAATAATGTCTATTTCTACAGGCAAAGCTGGAGTATTATTTGTTGGCATAGTGCAGGAGATTAAGCTAGAAAAAAAAAAAGATTTGCGTTTAGAGGAGAACTAAACCCTAAAAATGACCATGGCTACAAATGCCATATTTTATATTATGAACTTATTGCACCAGCCTGAAGTTTCAGGTTCTCAATAGCAGCAATGATCCAGGACTTCAAACTTGTCACGTGGGGGGGTCATCATCTTGGAAAGTGTCTCTGAGCAGCTGTTGAGCAGCTAAGCTTAGGGGTCGTCCCAAATTATCAAACAGAAAATGAGGTTGGTCTGTAATATAAGCTGATGCTACAGGGCTGATTATTAAATTCTGATGCTAGTTGCACTGGTTTCTGTGCTGCCATGTAGTAATTATCAATATTAATTACTAATCAGCCTTATACTGTGACATTTCTATTCTATGTGTACTGTATATTGTGAGTGGCTCCCTAAGCTCGGTAAGTGACAGCAGCACAGAGCATGTGCAGTGAATCAGCAGAAACAAAGATGGGGAGCTACTGGGGCATCTTTGGAGACACAGATCTTTACTGCTAAAGGACTGTGGTTGCTTTCGGCTGGTATAGAAGTTCAGAATATAATGTATGACATTTGTAGCCTACTTCTTAAGTTAAGCTTTAATTCTCCTTTAAACCTTAAGAGGACGAAATTGGTTTCGGTGCAACCCATGGATACCATGATCCTTGTAAGGGTCTTAGGAAGCAGGATAAATTAGGAAAGGAAGGTTATTTAGTTTCATTGTTTCAGTATGTCACAGGTAACAATGTCTCTTGCTTTAAAGGACCAGTAACAAAAACATTTGTTTGTACATAGCGAAAAAAAAACACTAAGACACATTTAACTTTAAATTCGCTTAGTCTTAATAACTTACCGATACTCCGCTTGTGCTCCTCTTCAGAAAAAGGCGACAGGGCGATGATCCATCATGCGGCACTCGATTTCTCCTCCCTGCCTTCTATAGGAGACAGCCTATCACATAGACTCAATTTTAATTATAAAATCAATTATTTAAGAATGATTTCTAGTTTCTTAGTAATAAAAAAGTAGTACCGTGTACTTCATCCTAACTAAGATATAATTAATCCTTTAGGGGGGCAAAATAATCCTATTGGGTTTATTTAATGTTTTAATGGTTTTTTTTTAGTAGACTTCCAAATTACATAACTATCTCTTATTCAGAAAACCCCAGGTCCCACCCAAGCATTCTGGATAACAGGTCCCATACCTGAATAATAATTACTTTCTCCCATTGCCTACATCATTTTGGAATGACTGACCCAGCTGCTCTGACTTACCAAATTGACACGAGCAGGCATATTGATGCCATATAAGAAACTGTCACATTCAAACTAGCTGGTGGTCAAGAGACGAGATAATTGAAGGTATCAAGAGAAGCACCACTTTCTTTCCAAAATAAAATCCACAAGCTACAAATCTATCTATCTATCTTAATATTAGGGATGCACCGAATCCAGGATTCGGTTCGGGATTCGGCCAGGATTCTGCCTTTTTCAGCAGGATTCGGATACAGTCAAATCCTTCTCCCTGGCCGAACCGAATCCGGATTTCATTGCAAATTAGGGGCAGGGAGGGAAATCGCATAACTTTTTGTCAAAAAACATGGAAGTAAAAAATGTTTTTCCCTTCCCACCCCTAATTTGCATATGCAAATTAGGATTCAGCCGGATCTTTCACTAAGGATTCGGGGGTTTGGCCGAATCCAAAATAGTGGATTCAATGCATCCCTACTTAATATTTACTTTTCCTGGGTGTTCGAGCGAGCTGTTTCTTAAATGTGTGCACTGGCACTTAAAATGTTTCATTCATTTCTCAAATAAGTAAATTGATTACCTTTTAACAGAAATTTTGTTGGGGTAAAAATAAAGCAGTAGAGTGTGAGCTCTCAGCAACACTGCATTCAGAAATGAACTTGCATGCCATCAAACAAGTATGGCATGACAATTAAAGGAAACCTTAGGGGGGTTATTTATCAAAGGTCGATTGTTACAGTTTTTATAACTCGAATGAACTCACAACTCGAATGAGAAAAACTCAATTCTGCGAGTTCGAGTTGTGTGACCTTGACATGTTTTAATTTTAGATGGTGTATTTTTGGATTCAAGGGTCGGGGTATAATAAATCTTGAAAAAATTTTATTTTCTTGAAAAATTTTTATTTTTCAAAAAAGCTTGAAAAATTTCGAAAACTTGAATTGTCATGGGAAACTAACCCCCTTAATGTGCTATTGCTGCATACCACTATGAGACCTCTTTGGTGCACACAATCTATGGGGCAAATTCACTAAAGTGCGAAGCGACTAACGCTAGCGCGAATTCACCAGCGTGACGTCATTTCGTTACTTCGCCGAATTACTAATGGGTGTTGGCGTAAATGCGCTAGCGAAGTGGACCTACTCTAGCGCTACATCGCACCCTTACGCCAGACGAAGTTGCGCTATGGCGAAAGGACGTAACTACGCATTTTACTGAACGTTACCTCTTGCGCCAGACTTGCCTTCGCCACCTCAGACCAGGCAATGTGCAATAGAGTAGATAGGGATTGCTTCAAAAAAAGTCCCAAAAAACTGCGTCTTTTTCTATTTTAAGGGAGATAGGCTGAAAAAGATTGTCCATTTTTTTGGAGGCACCCTCCTTCCCCCCTACATTTCCTAACATTTGGCACATAAACTATACAGTGGGCACATGTATAGTGCAAAATAACAACTCTATTTTATTTAATGAAGGTTTCCCAGGCTTGTGTAGTGTAATGTATTTGCTGCTACATATACGTCCATTGTACTTTAACTTGGCGCTGTATGCAAATTAGGCATCGCTAGTGTAACTTCGCTTTCCTTGACGAATTAACGCTAGTGCAACTTCGCTACCGTTTGCCTCCCTGAGCATAACTTTGGATTTTAGTGAATTAGCGTGCCCTGGCGAAGTGCGGCGAAGCCTGCTCTAGCGCAACTCCGCAGGTTAGTGAATTTGCCCCTAAATGTCAATGCCTGAAATACAACCAGAAAATTTCCATATGCTGTATTAAAACTTACAGAAAGAAAAAGAGTCTTGTCCCTGCAATACCCCTGCCTAAACATGGCTCTGTTTTACCCAGTAAACTTTGTTGTTCAGCATCTCGGGAATTAATGTAATCCCCACAAAGAAATTGTAATCCTAACACAACAGCACAGGGTTTGAATGCAACAAACCTCCTTGTTGACATTAGGCATTTCTCTTTCGTACCACGCTCATCTGTTTCTCATTTTCAACGTGTAATTTTAGAGTTTAGTGTAAATGTTCTGTTTTTTAGAAGATTTACATTTCAGCAGTTGTATAGAATTCCATAAGTGCACTGCGCCATTGTTCTGTAAAATGAACTGGAGCTGGCTTCTGCCCACCATATGCTTGAAATTTAGACTTTCGCCAAAGCCAACACAAGAACAGAAACGTTTAACATTGCATCACTTTCAAAGAAACTATTTCAGCTACAGAATGACTGTTGCCAGAATCAGTATTTTTGGGAAGTGCCTCATTTCCTGATTTCTGCTGTTTTTTTACAGTCCTTTGGTTTTAAGGCAAAAGGCTTTAAACACTATGTTTAACAACAAATCCTGACTGCAGATTTCCAGGCTTTCCTCCTACAAAAAAAAAATCAATGGAACTCTCAATGTTTTACTACTGACCTCAATTTGCCTCCGATGACTGCATTTTATAAACACTAGGGTTTTTTTGCAAGGAGAAAAGAAACAAAATACTATGTATACAATGTGTAAATTGTTGAGACGAGGGTTTGGCGAGATTCTGGAGCTCCTACTTATGGTTCCAAAGGACCTCTAATGGGTTATTTAGTGGGGCAAGAACAGGAACCAACAATCCATAGTTTAGAGACAGTTTCTCAAATATTCAATATTTTATTTACTAGCTGAACTGTGTATGTATCTATAAAGCTAAGTATAATCTAATGTATTTCTGTGTTTTGTAATCATTTAGTACACTTAGGGGCAAATTTACTTACCTCCGAAATTGTGCCAGCGACGGCTTTGCATTGTCGCCAGGACAATGCTAATTCACGAAGATCCGAAGTTGCGTCCAGGGTTCCGAACACTTGCAAAGTTGCGCTAGCGATAATAGGATAACCAATTCGAAGTTATGCTAGTGTTGCCTAATTTCTATACGGCGTGAAGTTAAAGTACAATGGACATATATGTTGCAGTAACTACATTACACTACACAAGGCCAGGGAACTTTCATAAAATAAAATTGTTATATTGCCCTACACATGTGCCCACTGTATAGTTTAGGTGCCATATGTTAGGGAATGTAGGGGGGAAGGAGGGAACCCAAAAAAATATTTACGATCTTTTTCAGCCTATCACCCTGTAAAAAGTAAGACGCCAGCGTTTTTTTGAGGAAGCCCTATCTACTCTATTGCACTTCGCCTGGTCTGAGGTGGCGAAGGCAAGTCTGGCGCAAGAGGTAATGTTCATTAAAATCCGCATCTTAGTGAATTTGCGTAGTTACGTCCATTCGCCAGATCGTAAATTCGCTTGGTGTTATGGTGCGAAGTACCGCTAGAGTCTATCTCCTTCGCTAGCGTTACGCCAGCGCTCGTTAGTAAATCAGCGAAGTCACAAAATGAAGTCACGCTGGGGAATTTTTGCCAGCGTTAGTCACTTCGCCCTTTAGTAAATTTGCCCCATAGTGGGCAAACAGGTAAATAAGTAAGCTTTGGTTTGCATCAAAAAGAATAAGAAACATTTGCAGAATGTCCATAGTTGGAAGAGACTTTAATACTTGGTGGTTCTATTGACCAGGGTATACTTATGCATCAAACATGTCTGCTTTTTTGTTTAGCTTTTGTTGTGTGCCACAATAACAAATACTTTCCATCTTCATTAAATATATTCTGTAAATGAAATGGTAATAATCCCAATAAAATCCAGGTTTAATACAATAAAATAGTGGAAAGGTCCAAGGGTGTGAATAGTTATGCAAGGCAGTGTGTTATTTAACCCCCATAGCCTTTTATTATCTGGAGAGAATCACTGAAAGAGGCTATAGAAGGTGATATATAAGAAAATAAAACTAGAGGAAAACGTGGCAGCTCTGTTTTCCTGTAAAGTATGTTTAATGTTGTGTTTATCAAAGTGCGAAAACAGGTATGGGATCAGTTATCCAGAAAGTTCCGAATTACGAAAAAGGCTGACTCCCATAGACTCCATTTTATCCAAAAAATCCAAGTTAATTAAAAAATTATTTCCTTTTTCTTTGTAATGATAAGCCAGTAGCTTGTTGATCCCAACCAAGATATAATTACTCCTTATTGGAAGCAAAATCAGTCTGTGGGGTTTATTTAATATTCACATGATTTTCTAGTAGACTTATGGTAGGAAGATCCACATTACAAAAAGATCCATTATCCAGAAAACTCCAGGTCCCAAGCATTCTGGATAACAGGTTCCATACCTGTACAAGTTAAAAGAGAGCTATGAAATGTCCTTCTAGCGAGGTCTGTTTGATCCCTTCTTCTATACAACTACACCACATAGGTGCAATTTAGCACCCGTAATATTTTATTTTTAACTGCAATGCTACTTGGTGCTGTGTAGAAGAGAGAGTTGAGAGAGCGAGAGAGAGAGAGTGTGTGTGTGTGTGTGTGTGTGTGTTTGTGTTAGGGACCTTAGATTGTAAATTCCAATAAATACATAAAGGGGTTTATTACAACCAGGGTCTTAGTATCAGTCTCTAAGCAGAACGTAAAATTGCTCAGGGTGCTTTTCTAAGCACTTTTGCTATTTATATTCATTCCTTTTTTTCCCAATTTCAGAGCGATTAGGCTGTTTGTGAACTGCTAATATAATGGATTTTGTAACAAAAGTGCCGCCTGCTGGTCAGTTCCTCTAACTGTACCACAGAGAGATATATGTTCAGAAAAAAAAAACAGAGAACAGTTCTGATGAGAAAGAGATGGAAAAGGTCATCGGAGGTAACATCAGAACAGTTCACTGTTTTCCTTTTTAATGTATATCACTCTGACTGTACAGTTAAAGGAACTGACCAGCAGGTAGCGCTGTTGTTACAAAATGTATTATAGTACCAGTTAACAGTCTAATTCCTTTGAAACAGAAAAAAATTAATGTCAATTACAAAAGTGTTTCCAAAAGCACCCTGTTCAATTTAACATCCATTTTAATGTACACAAATCATTTGAAGGGGTTGTTCACATTCAAATTTACTTTCAGTATGATGTAGAGAGTGATATTTTGCACTTGCAGTTCGTCTTGATTTATTATTTGTGGTTTTTATTTTATTTTTTGTTCAGTAGCTCTTCAGTTTGGAATTTCAGAAGCTTCAGAATCTGGTTGCTAGGGCCTACATTACCCTAGAAACAAGGCAGTAGTTTAAATAAGACACTGGAATAGAAATAGGAGAGGGTCTGAGTTTATAGATAAGAATAAAATTGTAACCACACAAAGCAATAGTTTTCTTGGCTTCTGGGGTCGGTGACCCCCATTTGAAAGCTGGAAAGAGACAAATCGTTAATAAAAATGGGAAAAAATGAAAAGTTGCTAAGAATTGGTCATTCTATGACGTATTAAAACAGGGAACTACCCCTTTAACTTGCACTGTGTTAATTTTATGTGCCATCCATTAAGGCAAATTACTTAGGGGGGCAACTCACAGCTCTGAGAGTGTATTCCACACAAGGTAAGATGAACAGCACATCTGAGCAACTTTAACTTCCCAGAAATGTAAGCAAAGTCATGCTAAAAAATGTGTCATGTGTAACTACGATGAATGAGTTTTAAAGAAAATACAACAAAGACCTTCAAAAAAAAAAATGATTTTGCTAAAACACACTGAAGCGATAGTGCTAAATGTCCTTCATTTGGTTCTAGTGAGAGTTTTTTTTTTTTTAACTGAATGGTTGATAATGAACGAATGTAGGAGCAAATCTAACATTGCTACAGCAGGTCATATTTTAGAACATAGGCATTTTCATAGCAGCTTTGAGATAAGCAGAATTATTGTCATGTCTCCAAGTCCAAGGACTCACTTTATTCCACTGTTTAAACCATTATTTTATATTTATGATTTTCTTTAGAAAACATATTAAGAATCTGGTGCGTTACCACATAAGAAAGAAGGTAAATTCACTGGGGGGCTGGCAAGTTATTAGGTACCCCCTGTGATTCTATTTGCACACTTCAGATCCCAGGTCAGCGCTCGTCTTCTTCCAAATATGTATCAGCCCAGGGTACAGTTCTACCGAGTGCTGAATCCACATACTTTTCAAGTACCCAGGAATCCTCTTCGCTTGTGAATTAATTTATAGTTCTCTTTGGTGCTGTAATAGTTTTCTGCCATTAAAAGTTCAGGTTTTATAAACTATGTATGTTGCTTCATTTAAAGGGGTTGTTCAACTTTGATTCAACTTTTAACATGATATAGACATATTATCGGCAGCCGACAGAAATTTTCTAACCTGTCCGATCGACCAAACGACCGATCTCCGCCGGACGAAAAATGTCGGGACTCTCCACACACGTTCCGAAAATCGTACGAATCCTCGATTCGTACGATCAGATCTTTGCGTCTATGGCCAGCTTTAGAGAGTGATATTCTGAGACAATTTGCAATTGGTTTTCATAGGTTTGTGAAGATTCTCACTCATCTAGGTCATGGTAGATCTGTAGAAATAAGTCAAATCAACTGGACTTTTCATAAAGACGTTTCACCAGTCATCCATCTGGGCTTTCTCAATTCAGATTCCTCAATTTCTGAATTGAGAAAGTCAGTTGAATGACCGGTGAAACGTCTTCAAGAAAAATGCAGAAGGTCCAATTGATTTGACTTATTTCTACAGCAATTGGTCTTCCTTTTTTTTTTTTTTTTTATTTGTTGATATTGAGTTAACTTTTTTTATTCAGCAGCTCTCCAGTTTGCAATTTCAGCAATTTGGTTGCTAGCGTCCAAATTACCCTAGCAACCATGCATTGATTAGAGTAAGAGACTGGAACAGAGCATTGTTTTTACATGGGGCCAGTGACCCCCATTTGAAAGCTGGAAAGAGTCAGAAGGGAAATAATTCAAAAACTATAAAAAAAAAAAATGAATGTCAATTGAAATGTTGCTTAGAACATAACTTAAAGACAAACTTCCCCTTTTTAAAAAATATCTTATAGTAAAATGAGAATGAGCATCTCAAAAATCGCTACCGCAAAGCAAGACAGAATGCTGTTGTATACTAAACAGAAAGCCAAGTACCCACGAGTATCCCTCATTTCTCAACAAAGCATGTGGAGAAACTGAAAGTAAAATATTAAGTACCCTACAGAGTTGTAAACATTGCTTTCAGACACAAGTAATCACCTTTAATTGTGACAATAGTATTTCTTTTTGTTTATTGGACCCGCAATACATTCTAGCGCAATACATGATCTGCATATAGCTGTTATAAAGCATTGATATATGGATTTCGGTAAAATTCTGGAAATTTTTCAGATGTAGAGGTCTAGTGTAAGAAGGTTTTTTTTTTGTTGCTGAAATTGTGCATATATTTACTGGCCTTTCGTCATTCGGATACACAGCTGGAGAAAACTTCATTCCTTTTTTCCCCGGCCTTTGAAATGGTCCATAAAATGAAAAGCTCCAAAATAATCGCCAAGGACAACTCCCAGCTTTGTCGACATGATGCTAAAAGGAACGCATGAATTCACTTTTATTGCTGGAAAAACTACTGGTCATGATTCTCTCTCTAAACATTACCTTGTCCCAAACCTGTAGCTCAGTACAGTCATTAGACTCTGGGGACATCTAATCTAAATGAAACAAAACATGCAGGACGCTATAGACTGCAGAAAACACCAGTTCCATACCATACAAACCTACTTAAAACAGGCTTATTATATGGGAAAGCATAAAGATGTTGGACATATGAAATCAGTAGTAATGCAGATTGCTAAAGTTCAGGTTTTGAAGTCATAGATACTCTCTTTTTAATATTTTAATGTTGATAACGTTATTCCCACACTGATTCCAAAAGTAGAAAACACAAAGTGACAGCAAAAGAGAAAGGAATAAAAACACAATTATACAACAGAAGAAAAAAGCTGTTCACAATAAAGGCCAAAACGAACATAACTAGTAGAAAGTTGAAAGCAGAAACAGAAGAGAGGACACAGGGGTATAGCAAATTAAAAAAGGTAAAGGGCAAAGGCAAGAGATACACAAGTTTGGTATAAAGGTTACACTTCACAGACCTGTGTCTTGTGTTTCAACCTTATCTCTGTATAAAAAAGTAAAATAAGGGGAGAGAGAAAAAAAACAAAAAACATCTGGAGTGCGAGTATCTAAAACACGGATGTCTGTTGAGTGGGAAAGTGAAAAAATGGAGATAGCATCTCGGAGTATAAAAGAACTTACTTCTTTAGCCCGAACATGATATAGAGACTACGTGGCATCACCAGATATACTTGTTCCTTCAGGATGGCATCCACAATCTTTTTGCTGGCATATTCAGCTTCTAAGATGGGCAAGAGGCGTGGCCACCTGTATAGGAGATATATATTTGTGGAATGGTGTGGAATATGCAAAGGTTTACTACACAGCAGTCTTAAAAGGATACTGTCACAGGAAAAACATGTTTTTTCCAAAAGCATCAGTTAATAGTGCTGCTCCAGCAGAATTCTGCACTGAAATCCAAAAGAACAGATTTTTTTATATTCAATTTTGAAATCGGACATGGGGCTAGACATATTGTCAGTTTCTCAGCTGCCCCAGTCATGTGACTTGTGCCTGCACTTTAGGATGGAACTACTTTTTGGCAGGCTGTTATTTCTCCTACTTAGGGCTAGTCCACACGGGGAGATAGCGACGCGTTTGCGGTCGCGGCGACAAAGCGCCGCGACCGGCGCAGGCGACAGTTTTGTATGGGCGCCTATGTAAAAACGCCTGTGCTAACCACACGAGGCGATGCGCTTTTCAACAGTCGCCTGAAAAAGCCTGGCGAGGCATTTTCAGGCGACTGTTGAAAAGCGCATCGCCTCGTGTGGTTAGCACAGGCGTTTTTACATAGGCGCCCATACAAAACTGTCGCCGCGACCGCAAACGCGTCGCTATCTCCCCGTGTGGAATAGCCCTTAATGTAACTGAATCAGTCTCAATGGGACTTGGCTTTTACTATTGAGTGCTGTTCTTAGATCTTCCAGGGAGTGGTTATCTTGTGTTAGGGAGCTGCCATCTCGTTACCTTCCTATTGTTCTGTTGTTAGGCTGCTGGTACAGCAGTAAAGAGTGACTGAAGTTTATCAAAGCACAAGTGACATGACTGGGGGCAGCTGGGAAACTGACAATATGTCTAGCCCCATGTCAGATTTCAAAACTGAATATAACAAAACCTGTTTGCTCTTTTGAAAAATGGATTTCAGTGCAGAATTCTGCTGGAGCAGCACTATTAACTGATGCGTTTTGAACCTGACAACTTCCAGGCTCTGTGGATTTTACGCAAATGTCTTGCACTCTGATCTATCCAGTTCCCCCGGAAAACTGATGTGAAGGTCATCCTCATACCATGAGAAAACTTCTACTTTCTGCATTACAGGATATAAAACTGAATACTGTTAACTAGGGCTCATTTATCAACACTGGGCATATATGCACTAGGGCAGTAACCCATAGCAACCAATGCTTAGCTATTGTCAATCAGCTGAAAGTAGAACAATTAAAGCCAATACTTGATTGGTTGTCATGAGTTACTGCCCAGGTTAAACATTTCCCCAATGTTGGTAAATGAGCCGCACACGTTTATTCTCTTAGCACCCCTTGGGGCCAGTCCTTTGCACCTTGATTTGTCTAGGTGTAGTAACCCTCTCCAGCAAATTAAACTTCTAGCACCTTAACAGCCTTCAGCTGCTTTTTTCAAATTAAAGGACATTTTTGGCTCTTGTAGCCCCCCTCAACCTGACCCGATGGGTTCCCCTGTGTACATTTTTAGGTGTAATATTTCCTGTACTGTACAGTTCGGTTGCGGTTTTGTGTAATGTAGGTCCCTGAGACATACTCCTTGAGCTATTATGTTACCTTTTTCTAGAAATGAAAGAACTATTGCTTACTTGGTTGAGCATCCATCAAACATTCCAGTGTTTATAAAATATGGGCAGACAATAGTAGTCTTTACGCCAGTCTTCCCCAAGGCCAACATTTCAAGTCCAACAGACTCGGCAAAGCCAACCGCTGCAAACTTACTAGCACAGTAATCTGTAAGAGATGGACAAATGGCATGCTTTTATTTTCTTCACTGCCGGCTTTCTCTTCCTTTGAGAAACACTTGTACAACACTTTTATGTCAACTGCTCTGTTGCAGTTACAGGGGGGGGGTACAATTACCAGTGTAATTGCCAACTCTATCCAGTGGGTCATGTATAAGTAGTGCTGTTCTTATGAAACATATGGAGAATGCCTCTGTAAGCTGACTGGGAGATCAGCCATTTCTGTGTAATTTCACGCACAAACAGTTGTCGCAAACCAGCAAACTGCTCCAACTGCGCATGCGCAGAAATACCAATCTCTCAGTCATTTACAGAGTTCGCGGAAGATGGATTTGTGCAACTCTGCTGGAAGAATCCTCACCAAGGGGTAAGTATGGAGTATGGGGCATTTCCACGGGAGGGTAGTTAGCCTGGGGGAGGAGGAGGGTCTACCTGGGGTGAGGGGTATGTGTTTTTTTCCCCAAACAAGTTGAATTCTCCTTGAATTCTAACTATTGTTATAGAATGGCAACTTTCTAAGCAACTTTTCAAATGGCCTTCATTTTTTTTGTATGGTTTTTGAATAATTTGCCTTCTTCTGACTCTTTACAGCTTTCAAATGGGGGTCACTGACCCCATCTAAAAAAACAAATGCTCTCTAAGGCTCCAAATGTATTGTTACTATTATTTTTTATTACTTGTCTTTCTATTCAGGGCTCTCCTATTCATATTCCAGTCTCTTATTCAAATTGCTGCATGGTTGCTAGGGCAACTTGGACCCCTCAGAATATCACCCTCTGCAGTTTATTTAGGTTTAGTCCACATGAGGAGATTTTAGTCGTTTGGCGACCCATCGCCTCTTCTTCTGGGTGTCAATGTCCCCGAACTGCCTTTGCGTGTCTTCCCATCCACTATAGCACATGTGGCGCTTCATTTTCCGAAGTCGGCCGAAGTTTCCTTGTGACGCAACTTCGGGCAACTTAGAAAAACGAAGCAACGTGTGCTTTAGCGCAGGCAACTTTTCTAATTCTTCCAACCAGAGTCTAAGCTCTAGTAGCCCATACCTCTGGTGTGGTGAGGGAAAAAAATTCAGGTGACAGGTGCCCTTTAAGTGCTTATTCCTACAGCATTGGTTTTGGTTGCTTTTTAAGTTTTTTCATGTTTTAGTCATTGTCAGATCAGGTCTGACTATTCTTTCAGCTAATCATTTACCTGCACATTCTTCTGATTTAAGGTTGGGGTGCTAGCCTACCCTTTAATAAGGCTTCAGTGACAGCCGAGATACCTTTGTACTATGAAAGCTCTTATTATATCATGTCACAGACTTTTACTGCTTAGAATATTTGAAGCGTGAAACCCTTTTGATAAGACAAATAAACATTTTAAACATTAAACACCATGAACAGTTCACTGTGTGTATGAACATTAACCTTTGCCTTAAGCATTATGATAAGATATTTGTTGCCACAGTATCAAAGGTCGTGCTCTATGAAAAGAATAGGTGAGGAATGGTCTACGGCGTTGGACACAGATTTAAAATCCCTGCAATTTGTTTTGTAAAGTATAGTTTCAATAGATGAGATATAAATCTTTCTGGAATTCTTAAAGGGGAAATTAAGTCTAAAATAGAATAAGGCTAGAAATGCTGCAATTTGTATACTAAACATAAACTTACTGCACCAGTCTAATAATACAAATAATTTATGCTTTCAAAGTTGGCCATAAGGGGTCACCATCTTGTAACTTTGTTAAATATCTTTGCAAGACCAAGACTGTGCACTTGCTCAGTGTGGTCTGGGCTGCTTAGGGATCATCATAAATTATCAAAACAGCACAAGTCAAATAATATCTGCCAGAAGCAGATACAGCAAGACGGATTAATAATCAGAATATACAGACTGCACTGGGTCCTGTGTTGTCATGTAATCTAATAAGGGCTTTATAGTTTTATATTGTTTAGTACAAATTTTCTCCAACTCTGCAAAACCAGTGGCTGCAGCAAAATAATCCTCCAAATAGAATCCCAGTTTATCTGTTTAAATCTGGCTCCATGATCTTTGTCCCTGCAGCTGGAGTTGGAAACATTAAAGGGCATGTAAAGGCAAAAATAAAATCCAGTACAAATCTGTACACAGTCGCCGACTGCTCTACAGGGAAACAAACAAAGCTGCTTGAGTTCTGCATGGCTGGGAAGTAAGGTGTTTGTATAATTGTTTCACTGCAGAGCAGTTAGGGACCGTCTGACGATTCCTATCCACAGCAGTAAATGAAGGGAGAAGTTTTACTGCATACAGTCAGTTTTCTTATACCTGTTGGGTGAAAATAATTTCCTCAACCAAAGGTGCAGGCTAAGAAAGCCCAGCACTCCGGGTTGGGGATAACAGTCGTTTTTTTTTGTTTTTAAATTGCCCCTCCAGCACTGGGACAATCCCTCCCGGTGCAAGTGTCCTAGCTCTGGCGGGGGGAACAATTAAAAAAAAAAAAAACACTAGTTACCTCTAACTGGAGTGGTAACTCTATTAGCCTACACCTTTGGTTGGGGAAAATATTTTCGCCCCAACAGGTGCCCTTAAAAGAAATTTTATGTGAAACCAAGACATATCTCATACAGGTATGGGATCCATTATCTGGAAACCCGGTATCCAGAAAGCTCAGAATTATGGAAAGGCCTTCTCCCATAGACTCCATTTTATCCAAATTTTTTAAATGATTTCCTTTTTCTCTGTAATAATAAAACAGTACCTTGTATTTGATCCAAACTAAGATATAATTAATCCTTATTGGAGGCAAAACCAGTCTATTCAGTTTATTTAATGTTTTCATGATTTTCTAGCAGACTTAGGGTATGAAGATCCAAATTACAGAAAGATCCATTATATGGAAAACCCCAGGTCCCGAGCATTCTGGATAACAGGTCCCATACCTGTACAAACATATATTTTAGAGTAATATATTTAGCATTTAAGCTAATGAATCAAGCTATTTATATTTAACAATATTTCCCCTCAAAAAATACTGTATATTTCAGAATAAAAAAGGTCTTAATAGAAGTACAGTGTACTGCAGTTTATAAATATATGGAGATATTGCTAATGCTGGTGCCTCTTGTTCTCATCCATTTACGTAATGCTGTAATTATTTAACCTATGCACCGTCAATGATTATATATAATGTAATATGTTTCCACAAGTAATTTAGATATATCTCTGGACAGAAACCTGTCTTTTTACCAGATTTATAAAAACAACACTTAATAGCACTCCTAGACCACTAATGCAATGATAATGTGCATCATTTATGTAGAAGGAACAGGGGACAAAACTACTCAAGTTGAAAGAAAATGATTATTACCCTACACATTGTATAGTCATCATGCATAACGTTAGGGACGTTAGAATCCATAATAACGAATCCTCTGCAAAAGATGTGGCTGAATACTGAATTAACTATA
The DNA here is from genome assembly GCA_038501925.1 of Xenopus petersii. NCBI lineage: Eukaryota > Metazoa > Chordata > Amphibia > Anura > Pipidae > Xenopus > Xenopus petersii. The sequence goes on along the minus strand of CM076682.1, from coordinate 41,408,371 downwards.
ATTTGCATATTTGACTTTGCGCAGAATGCAAAAAAAATATATCTCCTGGAAAGAAAGCATCTCTCTAACTTGCCAGGGCTTTAAAGTCACATGACTCAGAAATGTTTGAATTAAGAACTAAGGCTTCATTGCATCACTCTCTGTAGGATTTAGAATCTGTTTAGCAGAAGCAAAAGTGAATTCTAATGAACTGTTAGGGGCATATTTATCAAGGGTCGAATTTGAAAAACTTCGAAATTCGAATTCAAAAAGACCAACCAAAATGAAGTTGAAGTTTTTTTTTTTTGACCGAATAGGTCCGTTTTCGATCAAATAGGTCCGTATTCAGCCGAATTCGAATCGTACGAATCATCGTAATAGTGAATTTGCATCAAAGTTTTTTCCCCAAAAAAACCAATTGACTCCAAATAGGTTCTAGGAGGTCCCCCATAGGCTAAAACAGCAATTTGGCAGGTTTTAGATGGCAAATAGTCTTAAAGAGACAATACATGATAACATTTCGATATTCAAATTCAAATCAAATTTGGACTATTCCCTAGTTGAAGTACACAAAAAAATAGCTCGAAATTCAAATTTTTTAAATTCTAAAATTTCCCTTGACCTTTGATAAATCCGCCCCTTAATATTTTGATGGTCTGTCATATTTTTTCCAGCATATATTTCATATATATTTTATTAACCAATTGTTAATATATGTACAGGTATGGGATCCTTGATCCTGAAACCTGTTATCCAGAAAACCCCGAATTACAGAAAGGCTGCCTCCCATAGACTCCATTTTATCCAAATAATACAAATTCATGAAATGATTTCCATTTTCTCCGTAATAATAATAAAACAGTACCTTGTACTTGATCCAAGCTAAGATATAAATTATCTTTATTGGAGGCAACACCAGCCTATTGGCTTTATAATGTTTACATGATTTGTTAGCAGACTTAAGGTATGAAGATCCAAATTACGGAAAGATCCATTATCCGGAACACCAGGTCCCAAGCATTCTGGATAACAGGTCCCATACCTGTAGTATGTATGTTAGTACGGCCACAGGGAATGTTTTCACAATGCATTTGTAATACAGACCAGGGAGCACAGATACATTTAAATAATCAGGTCCCAGTATATAGAAATGTAACCAACAGGTATAATAAACAAGAAATACGGAGGGGTTCCTGTCACACAAACCTATGATAAATTTGTAAAACACACATACTGTAAATTTCCAAATGAATTTTAATAGTAGACTTATATATGACATACATACATGACATACATCATATATTCTATTTATAATAAACAATTGGCAACTGGGGACATGTTTGATAAATGCTTTATTGCAGATCAACAGTTTGACCCTCAGTGCGGTCCTCTTCCTGAAAATTCTGAATTAATTTGGAAACCTCTCACCTGCTAGTCCATTGACTCCAATTAATCCAGCAGAGCTTGCAATGCTTACCAAGTGACCGTGATTGGAAGCCATCATTGCAGGAAGAAAAGCTTTATAAGTCTGTAGAATGGAGAATAACAGTTAAACTTTCATTACCAACATAATTTACAAAATAATAAAGGGGTTGTTTACCTTTAAATTAACTTTTAGTATGGTGTAGAGAGTGATATTCTGAGACAATTTGCAATTGGTTGTAATTTTTTATGGGTTTTGAGTTATTTAGCTTTTTGTTCAGCAATTCTCCAGCTGCGATTTCAGAAATCTGGTTGCTAGGGTCCAAATTACCCTAGCAACCATGCCTTGACTTGAATATAAATAGGCAAGGGTCTGAATAGAAAGCCGAGTAATAAAAAGTGTAGAAATCAATGGCTGAGGTCCCTGGCCCTGGCCTCAACAAAAAACATATTAAATAACCCCCACCAGGTCCTTTATTTTACATGGTCACTTATTTTCCAAGGTCAGTGGTTACTGTTGCCATCTAATGCACAAACTCTACCTGCAGTAGATGTTGATATTTGCAGTTCTAAAAATATAATTTCATTATAATCTTATTTCAGCAGGATACTACATGCAGGATACTACATTTCCTTTTTGGCAATAGCTCTCTTTTAAGTTACTGCTGCAGGAAGTGATTCCTGATGCTTTTCTGTCAGTTCTATCACACCTGTCACATTTTAGTGATGCTCATGCTGCTTCTCTCTCTTCTCCCAGACCGATGAAAGAATAAAATAAGGATTAAAAAAAAACAACAATTTAATGTCAGATTCTGCCTACAATAAGGAATTTTCTTTTTAAAGAGATGCCTGCTAAATAAGGAATTTATTTCACCAGTCCATATGCTATGCCTGCTAGAAGATTTGTTAAGTTCCTTTTTCTCTAAAACAAAGTTTATGGAAATAAAACTGGAAAAGGGGAACAAAAAGATGCAGTTAATGCAAATTATATTTATTGAAGAGGGTTTACTTCCCCTTTCCCACTAACAACCAGGCTACACTTTCATAACTATGTTTTATCTGTAGCAAAATGGGGTTGTAAATCCTGTTTCACAAAATGCTGCAAAGACACAGATTATTCTTATGGTCAGTACAGGTAATGAATCTCTTATCAAGAAACCCAATATCCAGAAAGTTGCAGCTTACAAGAAGGCCACCCCCATACAATCCATTTTAAGCAAACACACCTGTACTATATGTAACTTAAGTGCTTATGTATGGTGAGACATATGTCCCTACAGCTATAAAGATCAGTTGTGTCCGTGATTACAATTAAAAGAGAACTAGAATTAGCAGATGTATAACAGAACTATTAAAAGTGATCCTTACCCAGAAGTGTGCCATGCTGTTCACCTGCATTGTCTTCTCCACAAGAGCATCAGGTGAGTCTATAAATTTCTTTCCAGTCACTATTCCAGCATTATTAATTAGAATGGATACATCCCCAACTTCTTTTTTAACCTAAAAAAAAAAAATCAGAGAGGAGGGTTGGCAGGCAAACCAGTAGTCATACCATCACAATATAAATTAGTCAGTACGTTTGATTGAATAGCAATATCTCTATCATGTGAAGCAGCCTTTGAAGCTGAGACAATACTGGTAAATGTGTAACACAGCATCTACAGTGATGAACAAAGTACAGGTATGGGATCCGTTATCCGGAAACCCTTTATCCAGAAAGCTCTGAATTATGGAAAGGCCGTCGCCCGTAGACTCCATTTTATTCAAATAATCCAAATTTTTTAAAATGATTTGCTTTTTCTCTGTAATAATAAAACAGTAGCTTTTACTTGATCCCAACTAAGATATAATTAATCCTTATTAGAGGCAAAACCAGCCTATTGGGTTTATTTAATGTTTACATGATTTTCTAGTAGACTTAAGGTATGAAGATCCAAATTACGGAAAGATCCGGAAACCCCCAGGTCCCGAGCATTGGATGGATAACATGATACCTGTATCATGTTCTTGTAAGCTTTTCCTAAATGGATAACTTGATGTCATATATGTTTAAAGGATAGCGTTTTGTCTCTGGACAGTCACAGCATGTAAAATATATTAGAGGGGTCTATGAAGATTCATTTATCCAGGTCATGATATATATAGTATCTAGCAAAATTAAGTCAAAGGCAACCGGACATTTAGAAGCCCATTTATCAAAGTCCAAATGTTTCTCAATATTTTTTGAAAACAACTTCAACCAAATCCGTACGGGTTTTTTTCTCCTTATATAGCAATATACTTTCCCAAAAATTTTGTTTGCTGGAAAAAAAAAACAATGTACAATTTTTTCCGATTTTCCACCTGAAAACTCAGATTTTTGCCTAAAAACCACGAAATCTTTGAAATATTGTAGCGCAGATCAAATATCTTTGGGACTTCTCCCATTGACTTAGCAGGTCTGAGATGCAGGATTTTCCGATTCTGACTTTTTCCATCCTCGGGGTATAATAAATCCTGGAAAATTTGTGGGTTTTTTTCCACTAAAAATTCAGATTTTATACTTTAAAAACACAAATTTTTTCGGGTTTTTGGCATTCAGGGTGAATAACCCCCTTCGAGTTTTTTTTGGAAAAAAGTTTCATATTAAAGGGGATCTATCACAAAAATGTAAATATCATTGAACCTGTTGGGTAGAAAGAATGCACAAAGATACGCATCTAACCCTAGGTTTGTAGATATTCCCCTCCAAAAAAAAAAAAAGAGGAGGCCACAACTCTTAGATCACAGTTATTGATCTTGTCTCTTCTAATGATCTATTCCGGTAACTTTCAATTCACTGTGAATGGTCCGAATAGAAAATCTGGGTGTCTGTCTAGTGACCTCATTCATTATGTGAGTGGTCATCAACAGACTTGTCACACAGCATTTGTCCTCAGCATTTTGTCTCTGGTACCTTTAATTGAAAAAAGTTTTTGAGACAAAGCACCACAAAATGTCTCATTACCATAAACAATCACAACTAACGTATATTGTTACCTTGCTATAATAGGGTATCATTTTTAGAGAGGGCCTTACCTGGTCTGCCACTTTGTAGACTTCTTGCCTTTTGCTACAGTCACACAGATAGGCATGTACTCTGACTGTTCCATTTTTCTTTGCCAGTCTACAGGTCTCTTTGTTTCCTTCTTCATTTATGTCCCAAAGGACTAACGTAGCTCCAAGGCGGGCAAATTCCAGTGCCATCAGTCTCCCTATACCACTTCCTGCTCCAGTAATTAGCACTATTTCACCAGTAACATCTTTCCTCCGAGAGGGAAGGAACCACAAAAAAAGGGACTCCAGACTAAGATAGATTGTAAGGAGCAAAACTTTGAGCGTCTCTAAGAAAATGTTCATCTTTGAGATGTCTCTTGTATGGACGATCTGGAAAAGATAGAAAGGAAAAAAAAAAAAAGAGAGAGATTTAATTACACTTTATGAGCATTGACAGAAAGGTGGAACATAAGTCCTATTCTCATGTTTTTTAGATCAATAGATTGTGAAGGAAGCAGGTTTGAACAAAGCAATTACTACTAGCTAACATAGCTGTCTTTCACCTCTGAAGCTAGGTATTATAGGACTAACAAGCTCTAGGCTCGACTATGAAGACAGTCTGCTCCACCAGTGTCTGAGATGGGGACGTATATAATTCAAAGGGCTGAACAGTTCTGTTTGGCCAAAGAGCCTCTACCTCTATTCCAGTAGTCCCCAAACTTTTATACTTGAGACTCATATTCAAATCTACAGAGTTAAGGAGTTGAGAAACCCATTAAACAGTTCACCAAGAGTTGCCAAACAAATGATTATGATTGGCTGATTTTAAATGAATGCTAAGTGAATGTGAGAGTCAGGAAAAACTTAACCCGCACCCAACCCTAACCTGCAAAACTTTAATCCACACACAGCAATAGCATATTTATCGTTCCGATAAACAGTAGTGTGGTAATGGCGGAGCTCATCCAACACTATTTCCTCCGATCGCTGTTCTCGCGAGACCCCGGCTACTTCCCTCTGGCTTCAGCTACACTTCCTCTGAGGTGAAGTGCTGAGTGTATAGGCACAAAACGCGTTAGTTTGAACACCCACTGCTGAATTACAATTATTATATGTGCTTCAATAAAGCCAATTTGCTATTATATTGACTGCTCTCCAAGAATATTTCAACCAGAGCTTACAAGCGAGTGAGACCACACACAACATTAACCTGCAAAACCTTAATCCCCACACAACCATAACCTGCAAACCCTTATTCCACACACAATACTGACCTGCAAAACCTTAATCCACACACAACATTAACCTGCAAAATGTTGCCATTGTAGGACCCAAGCCAGAGATGAATCACCTCGATTTGTACACTACTTATGTGCGCACATCTGGTTCCAAGACAGAGAGTCTTCGGGAGCAGAGGAGACGTTTACTTCCCCAGTCTGACCCACACCCAACCTTAACCCACAATGGTTAGCCAAATTTCAACAAAAACCTGTCCAACCAGCGGTCAACCCACGGGTCACCTTGGGTTTCGGGTCAACCTGCACAACACTAGTATATAGTAATTTTTATCTAAAGTATTCATTCAACTGCTTAGTCCATTACTTTCTCCCCCTCCCCTGGAAACTAGTTACTAATCTGCTGCTATTTGAGTCCTTTCACTGGTCCCTGTCTCTACTGAACTAAATCAGAAAGAAGTTCCAGGTTTGCCACTCACATGAATAGAGGGTAGCAGGTATCTAGTCTGGCTACTGCTCAGCACTGTTTTGGGACAGGAAGGCCCTCCATCACTCCATCTGACTGTTCACCTGCTGCAAAATTTGAAGCATCACCCAGAAACAACAGATCCCCATTTCAGTCCACTGGATGGACTCTACAACACAACGATGTCTAGGCTTTATAGAAGACTGAAATTTTCAATTGATAATTTTGATTTCATTTTCTTGTTTTAAGAATATGGTTTATCCAGGACCAGGGTGTGGCTTCAGGACCAAACTTCTGTACTGGTACACACAGACCATTTATTTACTGCTGCCTTATTATATTAAAGGGATACTGTCATGGGAAAACGTGTTTTTTTCAAAACACATCAGTTTATAGTGCTGCTCCAGCAAAATTCTGCACTGAAATCAGTTTCTCAAAAGAGCAAACAGATTTTTTTATGGGGCTAGATGTATTGTAAATTTCCCCGCTGCCCTAGTCATGTGACTTGTGCTCTGATAAACTTCAGTCACTCTTTACTGCAAGTTGGAGTGATATCACCCCCTCCCCCCAGCAGCCTAACAACAGAACAATGGGAAGGTAACTAGGTAGCAGCTCCCTGGTAGATCTAAGAACAGCACTCAATAGTAAAATCCAGGTCACACCAAGACACATTCTGTTACATTGAGTAGGAGAAACAACAGCCTGCCAGAAAGCAGTTCCATCCTACCTGAGATGGCTGCCTACACACCAATATTAAAAAAAAATACACTTATTGGTTCAGGAATTAGATTTTATATTGTAGAGTGAATTATTTGCAGTGTAAACAGTATAATTTAGAAATGAAAACGACACCATAAAAATCACGACAGAATCCCTTTAAATTTCACCTGCATGAGGGTAGTAATAATGCAAATTTCTAGGGGTGACCCACTGATGAGATCTTTTCCCTGAGCCCACTGGATCCTGAAAAACAGATATTTCCTAGCCTGAATTTATAATTAGGGATATGGTTTGAGTAAAAGTATATTCTGTTCTTGTTCCATTTTATGGATTAAACAATAATGCTAATCAGTTATAAATCCATTTATTTATTAGTCATAATAATGTTAATTTGTTATAAATGTATTTATCAGTTACTAACTTATGTATTTATTGGTTTATATGCATTTTTAATATGTATATGGATATTTATATAAGGCTATTAAGTACTGTATAAACATTAATATTGTATTTTATATTGTTTAAAGTTGACGTAGCGGTAGGTATTCATAAAGTATCATGGATTTGTCTCAATATAGAGTTTTTGTACATTTTTACTAAAGAGCTTGGGCTGTAAATGGATTGTAACGCTCTAAGGGTTAATGCTGAACAACAGAAGTGGTAAGTGGTTGTGATTGCTCAGCCTTTTACCTTTAAAGACGGAAGTATTAGTGTAATGGTTTTCTGCTTATGACTAATTGCAAAACAACGAACTGCGTCAAACATGTTTTTATTCACGTCCCATTAAAATGAAGAGTTTATATGATACTTCAAGGAGATTGTTGCCTGGTGAATGCGCACCCACTGGAGTAAGACGATGGGCCCACTGGGACCCTGTTTACAAGTAATTATAGCTCCATTACCCTCAGTTAGTACAGTAACTTATGCACTAGATTTTGTAAGAACAGAACAATAACTGCTCAGGCAGGTTCTTTGCGTTGGTATTGTAAGGCTTAACAAATAACTGCATATTTGCAGAAACAGCGCAGCTAAATACACTGTAATATGGGTTCAGTTATACTGGGGCATGGTTTCAAATAAACTAGGGTATTGATCTGCCAAATTAGATATGTTGCTTATATATAATGCCTTCATATTAACACCAGTACAGCGTCTAAACACATGCTGACAACATCTATAAAACCTACAAACACTCTAGTTACTTGGCCTGTCAATGAACGGCTGTGAGCTGTCTCCTTAATGATATATGGGATTAGGAAGGACACCACAGGCAGGGTTGTATTTCTCATTCTATAGCTGTTACACAGGGAGAATAACGTTTGTATTGCCATAAGCACTTACCAGTCAGACAGGGAGTGCGATGCAGCAGGCGGTACCGTGCACAACAAGGAGATAAATAGAGACTTTGTATCATGTACAAGCAGTTCAGATCACACTAACAGGCTCACAAACTGCACATGCACTGGAGCCTATTACACTTCTCCAGCCAATCTGTTGAAAAGCACTTCCGGGAGGCTTAACCAATATTGAGAGTGGACTATTGATAAAGAATGTAACAACCTTTGTGTTTAGTTGTGTCACTGCAGATACATGTACCTGATTGCAGAGCCTCACTGATTGTGAAAAGGAGATTACAAAGGTTATATGATTGGTTATGATAAGATAAAAGGGATAAACCCCTTAAATGAAACTCTGGCTAATGGAACAAGCTGATTGTGTTTCTCTCCCTCAGGGGGGACAGACTAAGCATCCGATTTAAATACAGATAATAACTGAGCAAAGTCTTTGCAGCCCCCATGACTGATCTGACAGCCTGAGCCTGCTCCAAATGACAGGACTACCTTTAAATCGTTTGGAGGAGGAGGAAGTGATCAAATACCTTGTAGTTCAGTCAGTACCAAGTACGTAGGCAGCCTCTGCAAAGCACAAGCACAGCGTGGCGACTCCTCTCTTGCCCGCCCCTTGCTGATCTCAGAGAGGAAGCATTAGCCGAAAATACGACTCGTCTATTGGTCTGGCACTTAGTGACCCTATGGAATGCTGGGTAGTGTAGTTTCAGAACCCCTGTTTGTATAAGCAGAACAACGTGGGCCGTTTACTCTGAATACCAGAATGGGCTGTTCTCTGAAAAATTGGGACAGTCTCGCGAATAACGGGATAGTTGGGCGAATAACGGGATAGTTGGGGGGGTATTATGCAAGTAGTATCGGGTAATTACTAATGTTCAGTGGTTTTAAAGGAACATATTTAAATCTAATTTGAACGATAGCAGGATTTTTCTCTTATTTTCGCTTGTGTGCTGTTCTCATGTGTCTCTTCTGTTGTTTAGTTTTCTTATTTGCCAGTGTTTTCTTCCTCCCCTTTTTATCCCTCATTTTAGCCTTTTTTTCTGCTCGTGTTGTCATCTTCTTTACTTTATCCACGTTTTCTCTTCACTTTTTCCATACTGTATATTCTATTTTCATCTTTTCCCTCTTTTGTGTCCTTTTTACCTTCTGCTTCTATTATCCCTTCTCTATTTCATCCTCATGCCCATTTTCTCTCCCACTTATGTTTAGGGTTGCCACCTTTTCTGGAAAAAATGACCAGCTTTCCTATATATTTATGTTTTTTCCCTATAAATAACCATCATTTTTACCAGCCAGGCCGGTAAAATACCAGCCAGGTAGCAACCCTACTTATGGTGGCCATAGATGTTAAGATTTTTAAAAGATTTTTTTGTTATCGTAGGAGCTGAAAATATATGAATTGTCCATCAACAAAAACAAGCAACAACCTCCCAACATTTGGAAATAAAAAGAGGGACAAAAAAAGTCTTGACCACGCCCAATTTTGTGGCCACATCCCCTAATTACTATGTTTATTTTACAAAATATAGCAGGTTATGAAGTATTTCTGTGTTTTCTTCAGTTATCACAGTTTTGCTAATGAAGGTGAAGTGCCCTTTAAAGGAGAATTCAACCTTTGGGCAAAAAAACCCATACCCCCACCCCATGTAGACCCTCCTCCCCCCCAGGCCAACTCCCCCCCCCTCGGGAAATTCCCTATATTCCATACTTACCCCTCGTCGCAGATTCTTCCAACCACGTTTCAATCTTCCGCATCCTCAGTAAGCTGACTGGGAGATCAGCAATTTCCATGTAATTCTGCGCAGTTGCGCAGAAATACCAATCTCCCAGTCAGCTTACAGAGGTCACAGAAGATGGATGCGTGGAACTTCGCTGGAAGAATCTGCGATGAGAAGTATGAAGTATTATGAGGCATTTCCCAGGGGGGTAGTTAGCCTGAAGGGAGGGGGGTCTACGTGGGGTGGGGGTTTTTTTGCCCACCGGTTGAATTCTCCTTTAAACGGTGAGTCTAACTTCTACCAACCTGTTATCTTGTTACAATTACTTATTTCCTTATCTCAAAATTGTTACAAAAGAATCTTATCTGAACCTCCTGGCAGTTCTGGGCTCTCTGTCAAAAGCCAATTAAGTTAGAAACATTGTTTCTAACATAGCTGTTCAGTGCTGAGAAAAAGGGACTTTCCAGTACAAAGGCGGGTCTGCGGGTTGAGCTGTCAGACGCTGACAACGGGACAGTTGGGAGGTATGATATAGTCTAGTTAAAGCTAGGGAACTGTCGGTAGCTGCCTGCTTGGTCCTGCAAACAATTGGACAATTAATACATTTTCTAACCTGCCCAATTTCTGACCAATAAAGGATGAAAATCATTCGATGCACATCGTTTGGTGCCCCACTTACCTCACAATAATTTGAAGGATTTGTCAAATCGCATGAAAATTGGTAGAAGAATCTTAAAGTGTATGGCCACTTTATCTTATGGCCAGCCTGCACACCTTTACTCTCTACCCTTTTTTCTTTTTGTGGTCTCTGTTCCTCTTGTGTTTTTCTCTTTTCTTCAGCTTTCTGTTTCTTAAGAAATTATACTCCTTTTTCAGCATTGGTGCAATGAATAGGGATTGTGAACACCTGTGGAATTCACTTTCTTCATAGGTCTGTTAATCACAGAACATGCACTTGGCTCTAGTGATTGTCTAAATTGACATTTAGCAGTTTAAAAAAGGACAACCTAAAAGGAGGGAAAATGAATAGTGCTTGTGGCAATCATACCTTTTGTCAATCCTTTTAATTACAATATATCTATGGTTTTTGTTATTAATTGCTTAATCAAGGAAAAATGTAAAAAAATGGAACTAAAGCCACAGTCTACTTCCTGGTCCCAAAGAGCAAAGTGAAACAAATCAACAGCTGCAATTTGTCTAAAAAAAATAACAGACTGTAGCTGAGGAATGAAGGGGTTTATGTATACAGAGGTCTTCTTAGTGGGCTACATTGTGTTTGACTTTGCTCTTTGGAATCAGGAAGTAGAATGTGACTTTAGAAAAAAAAGGGGTTTTACTGTTGCTTTAAAGGGATACTGTCATGGGAAATTTTTTTTTCAAAATGAATCCTTTAATAGTGCTACTCCAGCAGATTTCTGCACTGAAATCCATTTCTCAAAAGAGCAAACAGATTTTTTTATATTCAATTTTGAAATCTGACATGGGGCTAGACATATTGTCAATTTCCCAGCTGCCCCAAGTCATGTGACTTGTGCTCTGATAAACTTCAATCACTCTTTACTGCTGTACCGCAAGTTGGAGTGATATCACCCCCTCCCTTTCCCCCCCCCCCCCAGCAGCCAAACAAAAAAACAATGGGAAGGTAAGCAGATAACAGCTCCCTAACACAAGTTAACAGCTGCCTGGTAGATCTAAGAACAACACTCAATAGTAAAAACCCATGTCCCACTGAGACTCCTTCAGTTACATTGAGAAGGAAAAACAGCAGCCTGCCAGAAAGCATTTCTCTCCTAAAGTGCAGGGACAAGTCACATGACCAAGGGCAGCTGTAGCACTTTACTGCTTTGGGGAAATCAAGCAAGCCAGAGGCACACAGAACTGATGCAAGTAAGGAACACCTTGCACGTTTATTGCGGTATAGCAGTGCAATGTTTCGGGGTCAGGCCCCTTTATCAAGCATGACCCCAAAACGTAGCACTGCTATAGCACAATAAACGTGTAAGGTGTTCCTTGCTTGCATCCGTTCTGTGTGCCTCTGGATTGCTTGACTCCTAGATTGGATTTGGGTTTGCCGGACCTCTACCATTGTGCACCAGACAGCACTATAATTATCTCACACAAGGGTGCGCGAGAGCCAGATTTCTCTTGGACACTGCTTTGAGGAAATGCCATAAACACAGACATAAATGCATGCTTTGTGCCTCCCATTGATGTATATTTGCTGACATTCAAATAAAGATTTGTTCGTTTTGGAAAGAATCACTCATGTTAGCCTGATTACAGAAATATTGTCCTACTTTATGTGCTATTTCACAGCAACAAGACCACAATCTCTTTCCAAATCTATTAGGCTCACTATTTGAGGTATGGGGCCTGTTATCCAAAATGATTGGGACCTGGGTTTTCCGGATAAGGGGTCTTTCTGTTATTTGGATCTCTATACCCTACCTTTACTACGTCTACATCTTACTCAACTGAAAAATTATTTAAACATGAATTAAACCCAATAGGATTGTTTTGCCTCCAGTGAAAATGAATTATATTGTAGTTTGGATCAGGTGCAAGGTACTGTTTTATTAATACAGATGGCCATCCCACAGTTCAGATCTGTTACAGATAACAGATCTCACACCTGTACTAAAATCACCTCCATTGCTATACATGCTATTCCCCAGCTATTATCCCTACTGCTCCAGGCACTACGTTACCCTGCTATCTCAACCACAACTCTATTCCTAAATAGTATCTCCTGATGGATCTCCCCAAATACAGCTCTAAACTATAGTTAATATTATGACATGTTAAAGGGGGTTTTCACCTGTGAGTTAACTTTTAGTATGATGTAGAGCAGGGCCGCCATTAGAAATCACGGGGCCCCGTTCAACAACATTTTGGGGCCCCGCCCACACTGGCACCCAAACCCCACCCTGGAACCCGTCCACTCCACATCACAGTTATAAGACCACACAGACATCAGCACTAAAAAAGTAACCCCCCCACAAACAAGTTATAAAAAGCTATTCATGATCAGGGCCCCCTTATATGTTAAAAAAATTGGTGCCCCAAAATTATTTTTTTAAAAAACATTGGTGGGATGGGACTATAGAAATTAGACTATGAAAATAATACATTGGTGGCCAGGGGATAAAAAAAAAAAAAAAACACAAATTGGTGTTCAGAAGAATTGAACTCATGGCTGCAGGACTTCAACTTCGCCTCCTTTTGTGACTTCGGGTCTTTTCGCTGCTTCAGGACTAAAATTTTATCTGTTGTCGTGACTTTGGGTCTTTTCGCCGCTTCGGGAGTTCGACTTCGGCTATTTTCGTGGCTTCAGGTCCTTCGGTTGTTTGGCACTTCCGCATTTCGGCTGTTCGGGACTTCGAAAATGGCCGCAGGCTTTGGCGCTCGCAAGGGGGGGCCGGCTCTTTCAAAACTGCAGCACTGCTGGGCCCCCCTTCATGACCAGGCCCGGGGTACTTGTACCCCCTGTCCCCCCTGATGGCGGCCCTGATGTAGAGAGTGATATTCTGAGACCATTTGCAGTTGGTTTTTATTATTTGTAGTTTGAATTATTTAGCAGCTTATTCAGCAGCTCTCTTGTTTGGAATGTAGACAATCTGGTTGCTAGGGTCCAAATTATCCTAGCAACCATGCATTGATTTAAATGAGAGACTGGGATATTAATAGGAGATGTGAATAGAAAGACGAGTAATAAAAAGTAGCAATAATAATACATTTGTAGCCTTACAGAGCATGTGTTTTAAGATGGGGTCAGTGACCCCCATTTGAAAGCTGGAAACAGAAGAAGGCAAATAATTCAAATACAGTAATATAAAAAAATATGCAATGAAGACCAATTGAAAAGTAGCTTAGAATTAGCCATTCTATAACATACTAAAAGTTAACTTAAAGGTGAACCAGCCCTTTAATTCAGCATACATCTGGTATGATCAGCAACTAGCACTCTACAGATGCCTAGACAGTGACAGCCTGGGTTTTTCTGTTTGTAGCAGCAAAATAACAACTTCTCTTTGTTTTCCGTTATGCTGTAATTGTCAGTGAGGCTTTCAGGGTATTCTGTCTGAGACCTATTGGATTTCAAACGGCCAACATTGGTTGTTATTAAAAATCACCTCTCTTTTATGTTTTATTTATATATATTTTTTTCTATAAAGGATGGGTCCTCATAGCGACTTCCATAATTACACTTCCTCCAGTCATATCTTGACCCTGTGTAATGTACACTTTTGAAGTAGACATAAATTGCTTGGATTGCTAATTGCAGATCATAGGGGCCTTCAGCGCTTTTTGTTCTCGCCTCTGTATCGGAGAGATTTCATAACCCGTGTCATTTTGTAATGAATGTAGCACAGTCATCCGCTTGCTTTCATCAGATAATTTTTTTCATTCAACTGCCGTTTCAGTTCAAGTAACAAAAGACATAGATTTAAAGGCATAGCAATGATAAAAGTGTAAGCTTATATACAAAACTCCCTAAAGTTAAAATTAATCTTATGAATATTTTAAGACCTTGGCATATGCATTATTCATAAAATACAGGTACGAGACCTGTTATGCAGAATGCTCGGGACCTGGAGTTTACTGGATAAGGAGTCCATAATCTGGATCACTATACTAAAAAATGATTTAAACATGAATTAAAGGACAAGGAAAGTTAAACTAAAGAAGTAGGCTAGAAATGTTGTACATTATGTTTTGTGCTTCTGTACCAGCCCAAGGCAACCACAGCCCTTTAGCAGTAAAGACCTGTGTCTCCAAAGATGCCCCAGTAGCTCCATATATTCTTTTCTACTGATTCACTGCACATGCTCTGTGCTGCTGTCACTTACTGAGCTTAGGGACCCACTCACAATATACAGTACACATAGAATAGAAATGCCAGGGCTGATTAGTAATTAATGCAGATAATTCGAAAAATTTATGTGGCTAAAAATTCCATAATTTATATACTGCACTTATTGCACCAGCCTAAAATTTCAGTTTCTCATAGCAGCAATGATCCAGAACATTTAAACTTGTAACAGGGGTCTCCAATTTGGAAAGTGTCTGTGACACATGCTCATTGGGCTCTGAGCAGCTGTTGAGAAGCTAAGCTTAGGGGTCGTCACAAATTATCAAGCAGAAAATGAGGTTGGGCTGTAATATAAGCTGATCCTACAAGGCGGATTATTAAAGTCTGGCACTAGTTGCACAGATTTCTGTGCTGCCATGTAATACTTATCTGTATTAATTACTAATCAGCCTTATAGTGTGACATTTATATTCTATGTGTACTGTATATTGTGAGTGGGTCCCTAAGCTCAGTAAATGACATGTGCAGTGAATCAGGAGAAATAAAGGTGGGGAGCTACTGGGGCATCTCTGGAGGCACAAATCTTCCCTGCTTAAGGGCTGTGGTAGCCTTGGGCTGGTACAGAAGCCCAAAACATAATGTACAACATTTCTAGACTACTTCTTTAGTTAAACTTTAGTTCTCCTTGAAATGGAGTCCTCCAAGCAGTATCGGACTGGGGGGGGTTGGGCCCACAGGGGCTGCTGCATCAGGGGCCCGCACACACCTCCCCATGGCCCCCACCTCAATGTGGTTCACAAACCCACTCCGCCCGTTTTTCCTCCCACCCTCGCCAGAGTGTACCTGCTTTTTTCTTATTGATCAGGGTTAGGGGAATCTAAGGAGCATCTAGAATGTAGGAGGGAATAAGTGCAGGCAGATGGAGGGAACAGGTTTGGGCTGGCAGCGCCACGAGAGTCTGGGCCCACCTTGTTTTCTTCAGGTGTCCCACTGGCCCAGTCAGAGTTTGCCTCCAAAGTAAAGGGTGATAAAAAAGGGTGATATCACCTGGCCAGGTTAAAATAATTACCTGAATTACGCACTAGCTAATGGGCAGGGGACGGATTACTGGACGGACTGTACAGGTTCATGGAGGTCAAGCAACAGTGACATTCAGCCCTTAGCTACCATATGCAACACCACATCAGCAGCTGAGAACAGACAGACTGAATTCCTGTCATCCTGACCCTTGTCCTGCTTTTTACTGCCAAAGTGTCTGCATGTCCAGCCAACAAAATTGGAATTCTTTAACATAAACATAAAAAAAAAATATCCATTACAGCAGGTCAAAGAGTGTATTTTATTCCAGAAATATTTTAGCATCTTCAGTAATAATCATGTAAGTGAAATGGAAATTTAAATGAAAGGATACTTTGATGAGTCAATGGCTTCTCAGGTATGGACTAAGGCATTATTTTGATTATTCTTGGCCCCAAGCTAGTCTTTTGGGCTAACAAGATAACATGAGATCATAAATTGTAACAGAAAACTGATTATGAGAAAAATATGAACATCTTAAAGAGTTGGTTCACCTTTAAGTTAACTTTTAGTATATTATAGAATGGTCAGCTTTTCAGTTGGTCTTCATTTTTTTTTTTAATATAGTTTTTGAATTATTTGCCTTCTTCTGATCTTTCCAGCTTTCAAATGGGGGTCACTGACCCCATCTAAAACAAATGCTCTGTAAGGCTACAAATGTATTGTTATTGCTACTTTTTATTACTTCTATTCATTCCCAGTTCTATTAATTTTACAGTCAATTATTCAAATCAGTGCATGGTATAGCAACCAGATTACTGAAACTGCAAATTGGAGAGCTGTTGAACAAAAAGCTAAATAACTCGAAAACCACATATAATAAAAAATGAAAACCAAATACATATTGTCCCAGAATATCATTCTCTGCATCATACTAAAAGTTAGTTTCAAGGTGAACACAGCAAATAGGTGCACAGAACAAATAGTTGGACCAGCTGGACAGTTCCTTTGCACTTTACCTCTTCTCAGTCATTCTTGAACTTAATGGCATTAAAGGAGGAACATTGTACATCATTTTATGGATCAGGGCCGCCATCAGGGGGGGACAGGGGGGACAAGCGTACCGGGCCCGGGCATGAAGGGGGGCCCGGCAGCGCTGCATTTTTTGAGGATCCGGGCCCCCCTTACGAGCGCCCGAGCCGTACGTCTTGCCTCTGTGCTGCCGAATGCGGAAGTGCCGAAAAGCCGAAGCCGATGCGCCGAAAAGACCCGAAGTCACGGAAAAAGCCGAAGTCACGAAGTGCCGAAAAGACCCGAAGTCACGAAAACAGCCGAAGCCGAAGTCCTGAAGCAGCGCAAAGACCCGAAGTCACGAAAACAGCCGAAGCCGAAGTCCTGAAGCAGTGAAAAGACCCGAAGTCACAAAAGGAGGTGAAGTTGAAGTACTGAAGCCGTGAGTTCAATTCTACTGAACACCAGTTTGTGTATTTTTTTTTTTTTAATCTCCTGGCCACCAATGTATTATTTTAATATTCTATAGGCCCCTGCAACCAATCTTTTTTTTTAAAACATGTTTTTTTGGGGCCCCAATTTTTTTTTTAACTCGTAAGGGGCCCCTGACGCCAATGGTTTTTTTTTTTTTCAAAAAAATTTTTTTTTTTTTTCAAATTTTTTTTTGGGGCCCCAATTTGTTTTTAACTTATAAGGGGGCCCCTGCCGCCAATTTTTTTTTTTTTTTTTTTCAAAAAAAAATTTTTTTTTTTTTCAAATTTTTTTTTGGGGCCCCAATTTGTTTTTAACTTGTAAGGGGGCCCCTGCCACCAGTTTTTTTTTTTTTCAAATTTTTTTTTGGGGCCCCAATTTGTTTTTAACTTATAAGGGGGCCCCTGCCACCAATGTTTGTTTATTTTTTAGTTTTTTTTACATTTTTTTTGTTGGGGCCCCAAGTTTTTTTTAACTTATAAGGGGGCCCCTGCCACCAATGTTTTTTAAAAAAAAAAAAAAAATTTAATTTTTTTTTTTTGGGGCCCCAATTTTTTATAAGGGGGCCCTGACCATCAATAGCTTTTTACAACTTGTGTGGGGGGGGTTACTTTTTTAGCGCTGATGTCTGTGTGGTCTTTTAACTGCGATGTGGAGTGGGCGGGAAATGGGGTGGAGCTTGGTCATCAGTGTGGGCGGGGCCCAGGGGGCCCCAAAAATTTTGTTGTACGGGGCCCCGTGATTTCTAATGGCGGCCCTGTTATGGATGCTGCACATTCAACTTGAGATAAAGAACATATACTTGGCTGAGGAAGAGCAAGCAAAACCATTCTACTTTTAAAAGCTGACATTAACAAATCTTGAAAACGACACTGAGGGGCACATTTACTATGGGTCAAATATTGAGGGATAATCAACCCTCGATATTCGACCCTCAAAGTTAAATCCTTCGACCTCGAATATCGAAGTCGAAGGATTTTCGAAGGAAAAATCGTTCAATCAAACAATTCAAAGGATTTTAATCCATCGATCTAACGATTTTCCTTCGATCAGAAATTGCTATGAAAGCCTATGGGGACCTTCCCCATAGGCTAAAATTGGTGCTCCGTAGGTTTTAGGTTGCGAAGTAGGTGGTTGAAGTTTTTTTTAAAGAGACAGTACTTCGACTATCGAATGGTCGAATAGTCGAACGATTTTTATTTCAAATTGGTCGAAGTAGCCAAAAAAAATACTTCGAAATTTGAAGTTTTTTTCCTTCTAATCCTTCACTCGAGCTAAGTAAATGTGCCCCTGAATATTATGTAAATGATGTCTAATATTAAAAAAACAAAACAAAAGATGTATGTTGTACTTTAACTCAAGTAATACTCTGGGGAAGGATCTATGCTCAACCGTAGGAGAGGAATACAGGTATGGGACTGGTTACACGAGATTGAGACTGTGTATTTATAAACTTTACATAAGCGCGAAAATGGCTCACTGTGTGGGCTATAAGAAAATGAAGATAGAAGAGACCTAGAAATTGAACTGCAAGAGAAAGTTAGTATTTGTTGGTGTATGTCTGCCACCTACTGAAAATCTTTCTTACTACACTTTAGTGTGTTTGGAAATCCTCCGCATTATGGGGCAGATTTACGAAAGGGCAAATTCGCCAGGGACCTCTTCACACCCATTGCACCACTTCACCAGGCGCAAATACGCTACAAATATGCTAATTCACTAAAATGCAAAGTTTGGTCCCGGGCGTCGACCGCCAGTGACTTTTCGCAAGCGTTACTTCAGCTGTGCACATTTCATAGCGAAGATCCATTCATTTGTGCCTAGCAAAACTTCCCTAGTGATCTTGCGCTTAGGTCAATTTGCATAGGGTGGGAAATTTAAAGTTGTATGGACATCTTTATTATAAATGTTGCTGCAAATGGTTTGCGTTCATGGGCGGATTTTAATGAAGGCTTGGGGAGGCTAAGCCTCCCCAAACCAGCAGGGTAAATGTCCTTTAAACTGGGGGATTTGAAAGACTGATTGAGACGTCCATACTGTGCAATAGAAACTTAGCAGTGACTTTGTTTCATTTGCAGCTCCGTAGTCTGTCACAGGCAGCAGGCTGAGAGATCAGCTGACTGAGGAACGGGAGGGGAGGGGGCGGGACCGGCAGAGCTCAGAGCTGATCTCCCAGGAAGAAGCACTGCATGCTAAACTAAGCTTCAGGTTTAGCCAACTTGTGCAGCATCTACAGGACTACAGTGAGTCAAAGGGAGTAGTTATAGATATTTATTTATTCCACAAACCAGGCTGCCAGTTTCTGATTTATATTTATTTATGATGTCACTGAAACATTTCTCATACATTCAGACACTTGAAGATGAAGATGGAATAATGATTTGCTGTGTGTATATCATGTATTTATGTATTTTGTACTCCTTTATCCCATGGTTACAATTTATTTAATCAAAGTCAGCTTGCTGCATTTTTACCCCTTCCATGCCAAGATGTGCTTGTTACATCTGGTGCCAATACTAGAGTACAGGGAGGAGGACAGTGAAGAGAAATAAAGCAAGGAAACACTGTTTGTTGGGGGGGGGGGGTTTAGAGACACTAGCCTTAGTCTGTATCTTTTTCATGTAATCACATGACTTTATATTTTGGGGAAAATATATATATATTTTTAGGTGAAGGCTTCCACTAGGTTCACAAAAGAAATTTCTGACATATACTATGCTATACTTGATGTTTACGCTGCATTTATTTTTCAGTGTTTGTCAGGGATATTATACACTATACATGAAAGTAGTTTATTTGATCACGGCTTTAACTGGATTTTATAGAAAAGCGAGAGAGAGAGAGAGAGAGAGAGAGAGAGAGAGAGAGAGAGAGAGAATGAGAGAGAGAATGAATTCATGAATGGTTACTATTAACCATAGCTTTTGTTTAGGATATCTATAGTAAACATCTAGATATCTATAATCTAAAAAATGTTTCACCAACCAGAGATACATTCCAAATGGGGCACGCAATAATATTTGTTTTAAATGAGAACTAAAGCCTAACTAAATAAATAGGCTAGAAGTGTTGTGTATTATGTTTTGGCTTCTGTACCAGCCCAAGGCAACCACAGCCATTTAGCAGTAAAGATCTGTGCCTCCAAAGATGCCCCAGTAGCTCCCCATCTCCAGCAACTCCCAATCATTTACTTCACTGCACATGCTCTGGGCTTAGGGACAGACACTTTATATATATTTTTATCTATGGCTGATCAGTACATAATTCAGATTATTGGTACAAACCAGCACAATTAGCAGCAGAATGTAATCATCAGGCCTGTAATACCAGCTTATATAATAGGCCAACCTTATTTTCTGATTTGCAACTACCCCTAAGCTTAGCTTCTAAACAGCTGCTCAAAGCTCACTGAGCATGTGAGTGTTAATGCCACTCTTAACAAATCCAAGATAGGGAGTTCCTGTGACAACATTGAAGTCCTAGATCATTACTATTTACTGTTAGGGTTCAGTTCTGTTTTAAGAAAAGACCCCTATGAAGCACTGTGGCCTTTGCACTGGGGGGGATTCTCCTGGTGTGGACGACCACATTGGGGCACACATATTTGCTTAATGAACGAGGTGGCTATAGCACTCTATAAGGGACTTATCTTAAAAAAATATTCTATTGTTTCACCTATCTGCACTGAAAGCACTGTTAGCCTGCACCTCTGATAAAAAAATTGTTTTTGGTGATAGGCGATCTTTAATTAGCCTTCCCAAACTCAAAAGTCACCCTCCGCCTATGTTTGCGTTACCGGTTTATATTACACATGTCCAGGGAACCTTAATAAAGCCAAGACAGTTAATATAATGCCTTACACACAAGCCTACTGTAAAATGAATGTTCCATATGTAATAAAATGTGTGGAGAAAACCGCTTACCCAAAAAGGTAAGTTCGGACATTTGCTGCAAATCTTGCTTACAAAAAAGAGGAAAATTTGCTACGTTTTTTGAACTTTAATGTATTTTCAGAACACACGATATGATGTAAGTGAAAGAAGATTGAGGAAGATGTAGCTGCTTTATAGCACTTCGCCTGATCTGAGGTGGCGAAGGCAACTCTGGCAAAAGAGCTAACGTTCAGTAAAATCCGCATTTTAGTGAATTTCCGGAATAACGTCCATTCGCCAGAGCGAAAAGTCGTCTGGCGGTAGAGTGCGAATGAACGCTAGCGACGGTCCTGTTAGCTATCGAATTGCTGCCTGCGCCTATAAGTGAATTGGCGATGTCCCTGCGGGTGGCAACACTGGCAGAAAGTCGCTAGCGTTAGCCACTTGGCTACCCTAGCAACCATGTTGCTAAAAAAAAAGAGGAGGGCTACTGAATAAACAGCTTAATAACTAAAAAAAATTATGATAAATGAAAACCAATTGCAAATTGTCTCATCACTCTCTATTCTCTCATCATACTAAAAGTTAATACAAAGGTGAACAACCTATTTATATTCTGTACTGTCATTCAAACTGCTGCCTTGTTGTTTGGGCCAGAAGAACCCTAGCAACCAGGCAATCATTTAAACTCCAGACCAGGGAGCTTTAGAACAAAACTACCAAAAGATCATAAAAAGTACAAATAAAAACCAATTCCAATTTGCTTTACATTAGCAATTG
Source organism: Xenopus petersii (assembly GCA_038501925.1). Lineage (NCBI taxonomy): Eukaryota > Metazoa > Chordata > Amphibia > Anura > Pipidae > Xenopus > Xenopus petersii. The sequence goes on along the minus strand of CM076682.1, from coordinate 41,386,503 downwards.
CTTATACAATAATAAAAGTTGATTTTCAAGCGTGCATTTCCCCTTTGAGCAATCCAGTTTATTTCAATAATAAGGTCACATTTTTTTAAAGATTATGCTATTTTGCACAGATGACAGTATTGGATTATATTTTCTATATGAGAATCCCATTTCTCTTTGTTTTACATACTGTATAACAGGGGTGTTTAATGGGTTTGCGTTTTCTCTATTTGCTTTCCCAGGGAGTTTTAGTACCTCATTAGGTTTTCTGACTGGAGCTTTGCAGTGTCACTATTTCATTCACAGCTCTGCAGGATGCTGATATATAGAATCAAGTCCTTAACCGTACAGAGCTTTAGTGCTGACAGCTTGGGCTTATGGTTAATATTAGTGATTTGTCATCTCATATGATTTTCTTTTTTCAAATAAAATCATACAAATCATGGCAGCCATTTATTTAGTAGGCAGCCTGCAGTATTTGTGCCAAGAGCTTTTTCTTGCAGGAATAAACAAGCCAGGAGCATGGAGCATGGGTTGATAGATACCAAGCCTGTGATAATAGAGCAATGTTTACTAATAACTGTTGCAGGTTATTGTAGAGACAAGGCGCAGTGACATATAGAACTGGTTGAGGCTTCATTGTTGCTTCTTTATAGCACTCTGAAGCCCCATATTGCTGTAAAACATCACTGACATTTGCTTGCATTTACCCTTTCTCTGCAGGGAACTACAAGGGCAAGACCTCTCTGTGCCTCGCTTCAGCTGGAGTCTGGTTTGACAATAAGGAAAGAACCGATAGTTTGAAAAACAAACCGAACTGCTGAGAATATTATGGAGCTTGATAAATAACCACTTTTTGCTTTGTGTTATATACTGCACATAAAGGCATAGAGGATATCCAGCAGCTACTACTGGAGGGGGCAATAGTTCCTGTACCAACAGAGGACAAAAGAGAAGGAGTATACTCAAAACTTTTCTTACTAAAGAAAAAAACAGGGGACTACCGTCCAGTATTAGATTTAAGGCCAATAAATTAATTTTTAAGAGTGCAGAAATTCAGAATGGAATCAATTCATTCAGTTATTGGACAAATGGAGCAAGGAGACTGGATGGTATCATTAGATCTGACCCATATATGCACATACCACTTGCAAAATCACATCAAAGATTTCTGAGATTTGCAATAGGGGAAGACATGCATTACCAATTCACCTGTTTACCGTTCAGCCTAGCAACTTCGCCATGGGTGTTCACGAAGATTTTTCAGATATTGATTGCAAAGATAAGAAGAACAGAAATCCAAATCTATCATTATTTGGACGACATACTACTAAAAGCCAGAGAACCAAGGGTTTTAGAGCAACACCAAGATTTTGTGATCGAGTTTCTATGCAAACATGGATGGAAGAGCAATCGACAGAAGAATCAATAAATTCCATAATCCAAGATTTGGTTTATCTGGGAGCCAGATTTTTGACAAGACAAGCTTTGGTGACACTCCCAGATCAAAAGAAAGACAAGGTGATAAATCAGCTACTAAACACAGTTACTTGGACTGCCAGAGAGATAAGCAGTGTTTTAGGACTTCTGAATTCAACAATACCCATGTTGAAAAGGGCAAGATAGCACATAAGGCCGTTGCAACAATGCTTCCTCCAACAATGGACAGAACCAGACTGGGAGCAGAAGATAAGTGTGACACATGATGTGAAGCAAGAGTTAATGTGATGGGTTACAGACAAGAATTTAAAAAGAGGAGTATCTCTCAAACAGATACAATGGACAATGTTGACATCAGATTCCAGTCCTCAGGGTTGGGGAGCTCATATGAATCCAATATTCATCCAAATCAGTTGGCAGAAGGAAGAGAGGTCACTACCGGCCAATGTTTTGGAACATTTGGAACATTAGAGCAGTAGGGAGAGCAATACAGCAGTTGGATCACAAATTGAGAGGAACAGCCTTGTTGATAAAGTCAGACAATATAGCAAGAGTGATGTATATAAAGAAACAAGGTGGAACCCAGACTATAAGCTTGTTAGCAGAATTACAGTACATCCCATAATGATTTGGGCAGAAGCACATCTTCAAGAGCTCACAGCCCTGCATATTCCGCAAAACACAAATAGCAGACTTTTTGAGTCAAATTTTACTAAACAAGCACGAATGGGAATTGAATCAGGAAGTGTTTCAACAAATATCCAAGATCTGGGGGCAGCCAGAGAAGGATCTAATGGTAGTATGGGGGAATCAGAAGGTGAGCAGATTTTACTCCCATTTTTCATCTCCTCAAGCAGAGCGATAGATGCTCTGGGTCGGGATTGGAGTTGAGGACTCCTGTACATTTTCCCACCATTCCCTCTGATACAGAGGGTTTTGAAGAAGATCAAGATGGAAAGAGCCAACGTGGTGGTGATAATTCCTGATTGGCCCAAGATAGTGTGGTATCCATTGTTGAAATCCATCGAGACAGAGAGGTCATTGTCTCTACCCAGGATGCCAGACCTGTTGATACAAGGGCCAATCAGACATCCATGCCCTCAGGCATTATCCCTGAAGGCCTTAGAATTGAAAGGAAGAGGCTGAGGGAAGAGGGGTTATCGGTGGCAGTAATAGATACTATTATAGCTGCAAGAAAACCCACTACAAATAAAAGTTATGAGAGGATTTGCAAAATATTTGTACCATGGTTACTTAAAAAAGGAGTTACTTCTGAACAAGTAACAATACTTCATGTACTTGATTTTGTCCAAACTGGACTGGAGAGTGGTTTAAGTGTCAGAACTTTGAAGTTGCAGACTTCAGCAATTTCTGCTATAACAGGGACTCAGTGGCCTAAGCACCCCAGAGTTGTAAAATTCTTTAACGGAGCACTTCATATTAAACCTCTATTTGAACCAATAGAAACCGTGTCAGAAAAGATATTGAAGTTAAAAACAGTCTTCTTAGTGGCGGTCACCTCAACAAAAAGGGTTAGCAAATTACAGGCTCTATCCTCGAAAGAGACTTATACAATTGTACAAGCAGATAAAGTCTGTCTCTGAATAGTGCTGGGGTTCTTACTGAAGGTGGTTTCAGAGCAGCATCTAAATAAAGAGATGGTTTTGCCTGCATTCTTTCCTGAGCCGGAATCACAACAAGAAAGGGAGTGGCACAACCTATACATAGTAAGATATCTAACGGTCCATTTGAATAGATCAAGTAAATGGAGAAAGTCGGAGAGATTAGCAATAGAAAGGGACAAGCAGCAGCAACTTCAACTATAAGCAGATGCATTGTAAGTTGTATAAAGTTGGCTTACGAAGAAAGTGGAAAGATTTTGTCCAAGGGGGGGGGGGTGAAGGCACAGTCCAGAAGGGCAATGAGTGCTTCTTGGGAATTTCAGGCTGAAGAACCAATGGTGGAAGTATTAGAGGCTATATATGTGTAACTGAATAGGGATGTAGCGAACTGTTCGCCGGCGAACTAGCCAATACGAGTTCGCGTTCGATTCGAACAAAAATCGTTCGACCATTCGACCATTCGATTCCTTCGACCGCTAAAATCGAAGGATTTTCGTTCGAATCGAACGATCGAAGCCATTCGATCAAATGAAATCATTCGATCGAATGGCTTCGATCGTTCGATTCGAACGAAAATCCTTCGATCGAACGATTAAAATCCTTCGATCGTTCGAATCGAACGATTTTGCGGATGTTCGAAGTTCGCGAACTGTTCGCGAACTGTTCGCATTTTTGCCGGTGTTCGCGAACGGCGTTCGCGAACACATAAACGGCAGTTCGCTACATCCCTATAACTGAATAAATCTCTGAATAAATCTTTGGATGCAAGTAAAAAAACTTGAGTGATTGTTGGACCCCCCCATTTAGATTTCTCAGGTATATCACCCGTAGTGTGGGGGCTGTCATAGTGACCAGGGAAAATTTTACTTCATACTTACTGAATTTTTATTTTCCTGGTTTCTATGGGCAGCCTTCACACTAAACCCTCCCAGACAGAAAGCTCGGACAAAAGAGGAGCAGGAGGGAGGAAGGAGTATATATATATATATATATATATATATATATATATAAAAATATGAAATCTCTAAGTAACGACAATACGATTATAATTAGACCTGCAGATAAAAGAGGTGGCATAGTCCTTATGAATTACACAGATTACCAGAAAGAGGTTATGAGACAGCTTAATGACACCACTGTTTATACGAAACTGAACACTAACCCTGTGAATAAATTTAGATTTGAAATAGGCTTGGTGTTGGAGCGTGCTGTTGAACAGAACTGGATTACATTAAACGAGAAACAATTTCTTCTTCCTGTGCACCCAATCTGCCCAATTTTGTACTGTTTACCCAAAATTCACAAAAATGTGTGTAATCCCCTGGGTAGACCAATTGTTTCATCAAGGGGCAGCCTGTTACATCCCATTGGTCTATACCTTGATCATCATTTACAGAGCACAGTCCAGTCCTTACCGTATTTTCTAAAAGATACACAACAGCTCCTGGAAATTCTATCAAATACGACACTCCCTGATGGACCGATTGTACTGGCAAGCTTGGACGTTTGCATCTTATATACAATAATCCCCCACCAGGAAGGCATAGAAGCGGTACATTGGACTCTTCTCAATTCCACTACATATATGGGTCCACCAATTGATTTTATCTGCCAACTCCTGGAATTTACATTGAAACTGAATTTTTTTCGTTTTGAGAAACAATATTATTTACAGAAGGAAGGCACGTCGATGGGTGCAGCAATGGCTCCTGCCTATGCCAATTGTTTTATGGCCCATTATGAACAACATAATATTGTACCCAAGTTTGGTGAATCACTATTGTTGTACCTATGCTATATCGATGATATACTGTTAATTTGGCGTGGTGATGTACTAGGTTTGTTGAATATGGTTGAATATCTGAATGCCCTGAACTCCCCAGTTAAATTTACGGTCACATATAACATGCAAAGTATCCAATTTTTGGATGTCGAAATTTTTAGACAGAACGATGGATTAGGGTATAAACTATACAGTAAGCCAACTGATAGAAACATCCTTCTGTATTCCACAAGTTTCCATTCTCCTAGTTCCAAAAAAGCATTTCCATTTTCGCAATTTTTGCGCACCATGCGCAATAACTCCAATCAGGACATCCGTGAAAGGCAGATAGAGGAAACAGCTGTTAGATTTAAACAAAGGGGTTACCGTCAACATGTAATCACCAGATCCATTGCAAAAGCCCGGGAACATCTAGCACAGACACAGGATACCCAGCAGAATACAAGCCCAAAGGAACAGAATCGTTTTATTCTCACATCTAGCTTTACAACGGGTTCCAAGGCGGTTAGAAGTATAGTTGAAAAAAGTTGGCCAATCTTAAAAAGTGACAAAAAATTATCCCAATCGCTTACCCTTACCCATAAACCGCTGTGGGGTTATAAACGGGGACCAAATTTGAGAGACCTATTAATGCAGACAGATCCAACTAAATGCTATGAGTCCAGTAGCAAAATTCTAAGTAAATTAAACAAAGGTTGTTACAAATGTGCTGGTTGCATTACGTGTCGATACATGCTACCAGGTAAATCTTTTAAACATCCACATACTGGAAAAGAGATTATGATTAGACATTGTATCTCTTGCACATCCACACATGTCATTTATATCATAACATGCCCGTGTGGTTTGTCTTATGTTGGGAAAATGCAAAATACCCTCCGTGAGAGGATGGGCAATCATAGGTCTTCTATTAAAAAAGCCTTTGAAACTGGAAAATCGGATTTACCGCTACCACAACATTTCCTAAAAATGGGTCATAATCTCCCAACATTTAGGTTCATGGGCATTGACATAGTTCCTGAACCCGCTAGGGGAGGTGATTGGGATCGTATGTTACTGCAAAAGGAGGTATACTGGATTAGAATGCTAAACACCATTGCTCCCAGGGGTCTTAATGAATATTGCTCGTTTTCTTGTTTCTTATAAGTAACTACATGGCTTAGTCTTTTTGGATTATTAATTCCTAACATATTTATATGCCGACAGCTTAGGTTTTATGGATTTATTTGACATTGTTTTTAGAAATTTTAACGACACTTTTAACACTATATTTATTATAATGTCACGTTATTAAGACAAGCATTCTCATTATTTTTATTACTGTTTTTAAGTGGATATATAATATGTGATTATGCATTTTTTTATAATATATCACAATGCTATATGCACTTTGTTTTTCAGACCAATGTATTTTCATTCATATTCGCTGGACTTGTGGGTCTTCTAGGGTTAAAACATTCACTTGATATGTGGGCGTGTTCTGGTGAAGGTTCACTGGTGGGTGAGTCTATATAATTATGTACACTTGCACTTTATATCTATCTTGATAAAGGTCCATGTGAGGACCGAAACGTTGATCCAATAAATTATGATTCATTTTGACAAATCCCAGTGTGCGTCAGCTTTCTACACGAATATATATATATATATATATATATATATATATATATATATATATAAATATGGAGGGAAAATTTCATTGGTGGCGTTTTAGGAATATGTCCTATCAGCATATGGGGTGGGGAATATACCCGTAGTGTGAAGTCTGCCCATAGTAACCAGGAAAAGAAAATCTCGGTAAGTATGAAGTAAAATTTTCCCTTGTTTGTCTCATGTGCAGTGACCGATGGATGCCATTCATGTCATTTGCTACATACACTATGGCTGCAGCATAACGTGTTTTATCAACAACCAGTCATTGGCTGGTTCTGATATTATAAGCTGTTTTCAGCAGGGACCTCTTTATCTACTGGTCAGTGTTTGTATGTAATCTGTATGTTTGATGTAGTCACACTTTTACTGTACAATGCTTTATACATTTGTTTTAATAACAATAATAATATTATATTTTCTTACACTTACAGCACACAGTGCAATCCATGACATTAAACTTTCTGAGAGAATTTTACATGGTCCAGCACCAGGAAAAATGGTGAGTCATTTTTAAAGAGATAAGACCATGTAGTAAGGTGGGTGTATAAGGCTGAGCAAGATGTTGAAACAGGAAAAAGCTAAGGGTGGTGACAAATCGCCTCTGCTTCTTCGAGCAACTAATTTTCGAAAAGCCTTCCTGCTGGCTACAATCCAAATCACAGATGAGATGGCACTCGGAGCGCTTCGTTTTCAAAAGTCCTCCCAGTGATGTTCAATTGGGAACTTTGGAAACTGATGTCAAAGTTTTTGATGATTTAGGCCATGACTATATAGGACGGGAAGCTGGAGATGTGGTTTTTGATCAGTGTAGTAACAATCCATTTGACTTTTCTGATTTGGTGGGTTTACAAAATTTGGAAGACCTATTTTTGGAAGGCAATACCCACAATACGATCAATACAACACAAGTTTCTTTGGGGTTAAAAACAAAAAGTAACTTTTATCCCATTAATTCCTGCTGTCCATCTATGGACATTTTCCAAGACCTAATTGAAAAAGATTTATGGAATTTAACAAAACATAAAACTAAAAACATTTCTCGGTCTTCCAATTTTTGGGAATCTGACAAGTTGGCACTTAAACAGCTTCATGAAAATCCTAACATTACTATACGTCAGGCCTATAAAGATGGATCGGTGGTAGTTCTTAATACATCCGACTATATTTTTGAGGCTATCCGCCAATTGTCAGACGGTAACATATATTCTAAATTGGTTAAAAATCCAACTGAAGGCTTTCAATCTGAACTTGCGGGTCTGATTAAATTCGTTATATCTCTAGGGGTTATTAATGTTAAGGATGAGGCCTTCATCATTTGCCAAAAATTCATAAATCCTCCACACATCCTCAGGGCAGGATTGTGTCTCGCATAGGTTCTATTAATGAGGGATTCTCGGTCTGGGTGGACCAGTGTTTTCAACCAATAAAAAAATTGGTAAAAAATTTAAAATTTTATATAAAAGACTCGGGTCACTTGTTATCAACCCTAAGGGATATTCCATGGTCCAGTGACTTTATATGGGTAACGATGGATGTACAATGTTTGTACTCCTCATATTCCTCAAGGGTTTGGAGGCAATAGAACATATGTTAATGGACTTGGGCCTTTATTCTCAGGACTGTATACTTTTTTTGATGTTGGCCTTGGAATTTCTTTTGACCCACAATTATTTTTATTGTATTATCTCCAGAAACGTGGAGCAGAAATGGGTGCTGCTTTTTCACCTTCCTACACCAACCTCTATATGGGTTGGTGGGAACGGATCCACGTCTTTGGAGATAGTAATCCCTGTAGCGACTGTATCGTTTGGTGCGGTCGCTACATTGATGATCTGATCTTTATTTGGGGTGGGTCACTGGCCAGTTTAGATATGTTTTTGCAATACATCAATGCCAATTCCTTCAATCTAACTTTTACTGTTAATTACAATTTTGACTGTATTGAATTTTTGGATGCCATGCTCATAGGCAATCCACATTTGGGCAAAATAGAGACCAACATTTACACTAAACCCTCAGCTGGCAATACTATCTTGAGGGCAGATAGTTGGCATCACCGTTACACAAAGTCCAGTATCCCCTTTGGTCAGTTTCTGCGATAAAGACGCAATTGCACTACATTGGAATCTTTTGATGAGCAATCAATTATTCTTAAGCAGAAGCTGATAAACAGAGGATACTCTGTAGATATTGTAGAATTGGCATACTTAAAAGCACGTATACGTGACAGAAATAGTTTACTTTCAGGAACTAAATCTAAGAATTATACTAAGAAAAATAATGACAGTGCAACCAGAGAAGATACTGAGAATATTACTAAAACTCCAATCTATTTTAGTACTGCATATAGAATTTGATGAAATTTGTAAAATTATTCATAAACACCTTCCTGTACTATACAATGACCCTACTTTAAAGGATATACTGACTCAGAGCCAACTAAAATTGGTCTCTATGAAGTCTCCATCTCTGGGTAATAAATTATCACCTAGTATGGTCTCTAGTCACATTCCATCCCCGGCTGTCTGGTTATCTACGAAGGGCACTTACAAATGTGGTAAACACCCTTGTAAAACATGCAAGGTTATTTCTATAAGTTCTGAATTTAAGTCTAATGTTACTGGCAAAGTGTTTAGGAACCTTATGTATAATAACTGTTGCAGCAATCGGGTGATATACTTACTTGAATGCAGATTTTGTTCAAAAACAATTATGTTTTAAAAGACAATCCTTTTGACAAAGGTGATGAAAAATCTCCTATTGGTAAACACTTTAAAACACTTTAAAATCTGTGGCAATCGAGGCTCCCTGGATTTAGGGGTTAAAACCATTGAACAAGTACATATTCATTTGAGGGGTGGTTACCCACTAGGCCTTCTGAATATCCGTGAGGCATTTTGGATTTTGACCTTGCATACACGCAATCCGCATGGTTTAAACACCAGGTTTGATATTTCACATTTCATATGAATTATTCTTTTCTCAATTTTGAGAAATTTTAATGATTTGTTATTTATATGTCCCACTTTTTTATTGTCAGTATGAGTACCGATACTGTATCCATTTATGTGTAAATGTATATAATTATATTTCCTCCTAGCAGACGATTGATACATTTAATAGGTAACACCTGACCTATGTAGTTATTTAATACCAAAACCTGCCATAGGAGGTCACTGTGGGCTTACACTATTTAAATTGTTGTTCTTACCGCAACCTATGTGCTTATGATTAAGGGCAGCTGTGCCCGAAACGCGTCAAGTGACCATGCAGTGTGCTTTTAAAATGGATTAATAAAGATTGTTGGCTTTTACCCTACTATGCGGTGTGCGGAGTTTCATCCTACCTTTTCCTTCACTCGTTTTCCAAAGTCTCCCGAAGTTTCCTCGTGAGGCAACTTCGGGCGAATTCGGAAAATGAAGCGATCCGAGTGCCATCCCGCCGGCGAGTTTGTATGCTCAAATATAGTGCTGTCTAACTGCCAGTTAAGAGGACTGTGATGATGAGCTGTGATTCAGTTAGTAGTCTTTCAGATATGTAACCCTTTTAATAAAGAGATACATGTTGTTGGCCAAATCAAAAAAAAAAAAAACTATTTCCAAATTCAATTCCCTGTTTCCCAACAGATTTCAATGGAGTTTTCATAAAGTAAATTTCTCATTGAATGAATTTGACCCTGTGTTTTATTACGATGACAATTTTGCCAGGAGTAATACATTCCATAAGTTTATACATAAATGTCTGCAGAAACATCCGTCCAAAAGACCTAGTGCAAAGAAACTTTTATCTCATCCCTTCATCACATGCAATAACGATGAAGAGAAGGCAAAACTTAAAATAACAGAGTAGATAGAGACAGGTAAGGCAACGTATTCATATTCTGTATAATACAGATGATTTATAAATTACAGGTATGAGATCAGTTATATGGAAACCTGTTATTTAGATCCAGGTCCTAGTTACAGGATGGCCACCTGCCATAGACTTTATATTAATCAAATATTTCAAATGTTTTTAAATGATTTTCTTTTTTCTCTGTAATAAAAAAAAAACAGTACCTTGTACATGATCCAAACTAAGATATAATTAATCCTTATTGGAGGCAAAACCAGCTTATTGTTATAAATATTTTTTTTAGTAAACTGTGGAGATACAAATTATGGAAAGATCCCTTATCTGGAAAAGCCCAGGTCCTAAGCATTCTGGATAACAGGTCCCATACCTTTAGTAAGTAAAATACCAACTGTGCCTATGCTCCTACATATACCCTTTCATTTTTGTGTTTACAATCAAAAATTGACAATTAGTGGGAAACCTTTTATGGCTATCTGGATATTCCAGGCTTTGATAATTTAAAGACTACTACTTTAAACATTGTTCCAAAAGATAGGAGAAATTGTATTATTAGAAACACTCAAGCACAGATAGAAATAGGGCTTTTAGGGAACTTCAATTTCCAGGTTTTATTGACTTTTTAATTACTAATGACTTAAACTACAGAAATGTGGTCAACATACCAAGTGTCCTTAAAGCTTCCATCAGTTACATAGCCAGCCATTTAAATGTGTTGTTCACCTCAAAATGTACTTTTATTATGATGTAGAGATTGATATTCTGACAATATTTTGCAGTTGGTTTTTATTTGTTATTATATGTAGTTTTTAAGTTATTTAGCTTTTTATTCAGCTGCTCTCCAATCTGAATTTTCAGAAATCTGGTTGCTAGGGCCCAAATTACCCTAGCAACCATGGATTAAGGGCCTGGATAGAAAGATGAGTAATAATATGTAGCAAAAACTATACAGGTGTAGCCTTACAAAGCACTGTTTTTATAGATGGGGTCAGTGACCCCCATTTGAAAGCTAAGTCAGAAATGAAGGCGAATATTTAAACTATATACACTATAAAAAATAAATAATGAAGACCAACTGAAAATTTACTTAGAACTGACTGTTCTATAGCATACTAAGGGGCAGATTTCTCAAAGGTCGAAGTGAAAATTCAAATTAAAGAAATTAGAATTTCAAGCTAATTTTTCGACTAGGGAATAGTCCAAATTCCAAATTTATCATGTACTGTCTCTTTAAAAATTCAACGTCGACCATTCTCCATCTAAAACCTGCCGAATTGCTGTTTTAGCCTATGGGGGATCTCCTAGAACCTATGTGGACTTTGAAAAAAGTTCAAATTTGATCGAAAATGGACCAAAAAACACTTCTATTTAATTACGGTTGGTCTTTTTGAATTCTAATTTTGAAGTTTTACAAATTCGAAATTCGACCCTTGATAAATCTGCCCCTTAATGTTAACATAAAGGTAACCATCCCTTTAAGGAAACTGATATTTTTTTTTCAGTGCCCTATCATTTTCTATATAAAAACACACAGATCTACTCTATGGCTAATGTTATAAAATTCTTCCCTCAGGAGCAGCAAATAAATAATGTGTTATGAAGTATGCAAGAACAATATAAAAAGCCACAACATGAAATCTAACCTTGCAGGCTCTGATGCCAAACTGAGACTTGGCTCCAACATTCCCAAGATTTGATTCCTATGTTCCCAAAAGAGAAGGGAAGGAAAGGAAACGGACAAAAATATATTTTTATGATTAATTTTTTTAGAATCTTTATTTTTTTACACGTTTTATTAAAACAATGAAATAATATTCATAGTATATATATTTACATATATATATATTTATATATAAAATATATTTATTACAAAAACAATGTGGGATTAGAAAATGGTCTTTTGATAGACTTTTGTCAATGCTACAAGAACAAGAATTGTTAAATAGAATATCAGTTGGGAAAATGTAAGTGTTGGCAAAACTGCCAGTCCCCTATTAGGATATCTGAGAATACATTCAACATCTTATGATGATTTAGGAGGGTGCAAGCATGGGGCAGTCGAGTATGAGGAGGGATATGAGCACAGGGTCGGTGGACTGCGAGTGGTGGGGGGCCTAGTGGAGCGGGTATTTTGAAATCCGACCCCAGAAAAGTGCATGTGGAATGCTACATTATTCAATGGATTTCAGATTAAAGGATGAAATACAATGGATTATTTTAGATGTGCGGCAAGTGACAGAAAATAGCGTAACTTTATCATGTAGCTAATGAAACAACTTGCAATTGGCCTTAATCTTATATTTTTAAGTTGCGGGTGGCAACGCTGGCAAAAAGTCGCTAGCATTAGCCACTTCGCTCTTTAGTAAATCTACCCCAAAGAAAGAGAGAGACAGAGATAGAGAGATACCAGATGTTTAATCGAACAACATTTCGATCAGTTTTTATTCAGTGAAAATATACAAAAGAGTGTAGTCATGCAATAATTCCAGGATAATTCAATGTGGCATATGCATTTTTAAATTTAAAGAGATACTATCATGGGGAAATGTTTTTTTAAATACAGAAAAAGTAAAGTTTGGTGATACCTTTTATTGGCTAACTAATTAAGTAACAACTGCAAGCTTTCGGAGCACACAGGCCCTTTCGTCAGGCCTGTGTGCTCCGAAAGCTTGCAATTGTTACTTATTCAGTTAGCCAATAAAAGGTATCCCAGTCCCCCCGCATAGATACATTACACTACACAAGCCCAGGAAACTTTAATAAAATAAAATAGAGTTGTTATATTGCCCTAGACATGAGCCCAGTGTATAGTTTATGTGCCATATGTTAGGAAATTTAGGAGGGAAGCCGGTTACCCCAAAAAAACTTTCACTCTTTTTCAGCCTATCACCATGAAAAAGGAAAAGACGCTAGTGTTTTTTGGGACTATTTTTTAGGAACTCCTATCTACTCTATTGCACTTCGCCTGGTCTAAGGTGGCGAAGGCAAGTCTGGCGCAAGAGGTAACGTTCAGTATAATCCACATCTTAGTGAATTTGCATAGTTACGTCCATTCGCCAGAGTGAAAATTCACCAGGCGTTAGGGAGTGAAGTACCGCTAGAGTCTATCTCCTTCACTGGTGAATTTTCGTCCGCGTTAGTCACTTCACCCTTTAGTAAATTTGCCCCATCAAACTCAAATGTGGTTTATTAAGATACTAGAATCTCGAAAATTCTAAAACGTGACAAAAAATGAAAAGCAGGGGAATCATGTTTTACTAATTGTATTCCTATAATTTCCAATGATTCTATCACCTTTCAAAAAGAATTGAAAAACTCGAATTGAATAAATGTTGCAACTCACCAGCTTTTAGATGCCAAATGTTTTAGTTTTATCGCTTGATCAATATCGAACATTTGTGTTTCGTAAATTCAAATTTGTGGTTTTATCAGAAAAAACGTAAATCATGTCAAAACTTGAATTTGAATGTAAATAAATCGACCCTGCAAGATGTAAACTTCCACTTCAATGCTGTTACAGTGAGTCCTACGCCTAATATTGGGAGTAATAATTTAGGGGTCCCTATATATAACCATATAACCATGCACCCAAACTATAGAAGCTGCTTGACAGTTATAGTTTATAAATAGGTGTGATTTTTCCCATAGTTTCTGTTTTTATATAGTATTTGTGTAATGTATTAGCCAACAATGCCAGCAAAATAAAAATAAAAAGTAAATAAATCTTGCGGTAAATCTTTTATATATTAAGAGAAAAATAACAAAGACTATTTGTGAAACTAGTTTAATAAATAACCATGAAAATGTAGGGAATTTTGCATAATAGCAATTAGGAGAAATATTTTTTACACTGTGGGCTTTCACCACAATAATTCAATGTAGTAAATCTCAATTTGGACTGCATTTGCATAGTGGGGGCACATTCTTTAGATTGATTGTAAGATCCCAACATAGGGGGAAATTTACTAAAGGGCGAAGTGGAAAATTCGCCAGCGTTAGCCACTTCGCCCTTTAGTGAAAGAAAAGACCAATTTTACCAGTTTTTTCACTTTAAAATCTGTCTTCCAGGACATAAATGATTCACAATGTGTAGTAAAAAGTAGTGTAAGTAGTTTAAAAGTTTAAATTCTGTTCATCTGTAGCTAATGCTGTTGTGCCATACATCTGCCTTCTTGAGCTGTTTTTCCCCTGTGAAGTATATTATAGTAATTTATTTTGCTTTTCAACCTTACACTACAGTGTATTAACTTGTGACTGCAGGTCAGGTTTTCTTTTCATAATATGCGCAGCAAAGCATACTATAAATGCACTAGAATCTCTGGAGTAAATTGCTACATGTGCACTTTAATGAAATACATTGCAATCCCTGATTAATGTGCCGACTCATAATTTATCACCAGAGCTGGTAAACTACACAATAGCTAACAAGCAATAAACAGCTACATTTAAGAGAGATGTGAAGGAATCTAAGGTATATAGAACAGCATATTTATTTATCCAGTGTAATGCTTTATCTGCAGCTTAGAGCTGTACATGCTATTATTTTATTCCAATAAATATATTGAAGGTGAATGTGAAACATTTACACTTAAGCCGCCAACCTAAATCTTCTCTGGGGCCCGTAATCTCGGTGCCATTCTGGAATGTGGATTGTTTTGCTCCCTTGCCAGATATGGCTGAATGGTATTAGCATGTAGAGCTGTTACATTTAGAGCCAAGTATAAAGGTCTGGTTAAAAAAAAGCATTTTGATATGTATGTATGTATGTTCACATCTGGCCATAAATGTAAACAAAACACAAATTCTCATCTGCTCTGCCCAGCTTTGTTATGTTAACAATAACATATTCATGATGCTCCAACCCCACCGCTGGGCAAAAACGTACAAACAGGATTTTAATTGCAAATTTGCTGTCATAAAAGTTATTAAACCAGTAAAATGATGCCCTGTTATATACCTAATACTGGCCAGTTTAACCCTTGTCATATTTTACAGGCTAGTACCTCTCTGCTTTGTTGTATATTGTCTCCTGACTAATGCATTTTCCTATAGACTAATGTCCCCATCACTCCAGTGGGGTTAGACTTAATTTCTCTTCATCAGACAATATCTATGTTCAACAATGTCTCAAACTTACAACATCAATTTCCATTGACTTGAAATGGATGGTGATTTCTGGTATTGTGTTCACCTTTTTGGGCGACAAAACACAAAAAAATGCCAAGTGGGCCATTACACTTAAAAACCGGGTTCAGGTTTAACTTATCTTTGTGCTTCAGATTCAGACATGGCAGCATTAGTGTTACAAAATGCCTAGAGCAGATTTTAAAAAATTCACAGAAGAGAACCACATAGGTGCAAATTAGGGGTCAATTTCTGATTCATAAGAACATAATTTAATTGTTATATTTTTATTTAAATGACATCCGATCATTTAAAAAGTTTTTAAAAGGCCTGGGAGCTGAGATTAGGAAATTTGAGCAGAATCTCTTGGAGTCATGGTCACTCATGTTTTGATAAACTTCTTATTTTCTTCCTGAGCTGCTTTGAAACAGGTTTTTTAAAGGGGACCCGTCACCCAAAAAAAATTATTCCAAATCCAATTGTATCATGTTAGTGAAGCAAAATGAACTTTAATTACACTGTATAAATTGTTTGAATCTTGTTTCCTTCAGTCTGGGAATTCATAATTATAGCAAGCAGGCAGGAGCCATTTTGTGGACACTGTTATTAAGGCAAGCCTTGTATCATCTCAGAATCTTGTTTGTGAACCAGAACTGGGACCTGATGTCCATCCCCATGCCCTGGTTACACAATTAAATGGTAAAGAGAGAGAGGGAATGTGGGGAGAGCAGTGACATCTAGGAAGTGCTGAATAGAAAGTGAAAGTAACTGCTTGCCCCGCCTCTATGCCTAAGGCTAAAAGAAGGGGCAAATAAAAGTTGATTGACAGCTGAGATTTTTAAATTTACAACAGCTATGAATGCTTTAATAAAAAAAAGAATTTGGATTTCATGTTTAATTTGAAAAGGACTTTTATTATACAGATTTTTATGTCTGGATGACAGGTCCATTTTAACTGATAGAGTTTACTAAAATAAATGTAAAAACCTCCTAAATTTGAATTCCACACAATTATTCATATGAAAAGTATGAGAGAAAATAAAGTCGCTGAGGGAGATTTATGGGTTTTTTTTTATATTTTCTTCAAGCGGTTCCACTATTTGTTGCACAATATACAAAATCTTGTAAATAAAGCAACACTTGTGAATGATATAGTCATTGACAAAGCTGATCATGAAAGTATTTTTATGAATGATCCAGATCTTTGCCGGGCTACTACGTAGAGTGCTGCAGATGACTCTATTCAAATGTAATTCCTGCATATTGATCCACTAAAAGCATCAGCAAAGTGCATTTGATGTAGGCTTACCATTCAGAATCTGTAAGTGTCACAATGACCCCCTTATGGTGCTATATAAAGAATAGGGTTAAATAAAAGGATATTAAACGTCACAAAGCAGTTGCATAGCCGTAAAGTTGCAGGAGGTTAAAGGCTTTGTGCTTTTATATAGGTCACAGAACGCTAAAATGACTTACTACCCCCATATTTGGAACAGTGGTGCACTCTCCTACAATACATACAGCATTTTGGAAAGACCACTAGACATATCAGGGGCCAGAGGTTTGTTTGTCAGCTGACACATTTCCATCAGTCAATATTAATAATTTGTATTGTAATAGATTATGCCGTAAAGGAATGTCATGCTGCTATTTTAGGACTTCTATTTAATAATGCATTTGTTTTACCAAGGAAAATGATTTATTAGTATTCATTCTAAGGTTACACTTATCACGTATCCAAAAACTCCTACAGTGAAATGAGTGATTACAAATCACAGTAGCTGCATGAATGTTAAAAATCTTGCTAAATTAATATATGGAAGATCATGTGTTTCTATGTACCACCTCAAAGGAACGTAAGGGTCCTTTGTTTGTCAATGGTTGTCCTTTTATATTTTATCCCGTTTGTAAGCTTTATTAAAACTCTCTTTTGTTCATCAAACACATAGGGGCAGATTCCATGGGCGAGGTGAATTTTCGAATTCCAAAAATTTAAATTTCGAGCTGTTTTTTGTGTACTTCGACTAGGGTATAGTCCAAATTCGATTTGAATTTGAAAAAATTTTGAAAATTCAAATATCGAAATCTATCATGTACGATTCGCCATCGAAAACCTGCCGAATTGCTATTTTAGCCTATGGGGACCTCCTAGAACCCATTTGGCGTCAATTGGTGGACTTTGGGAAAAACTTTGATTAGAATTTGATCAAATGCGTTATTACTTTGATTCGTATGATTAGAATTTGGCCAAATACGAACCTATTCGGCCAATACAACCTTTGACTTAATTTAGGTTGGTCTTTTTGAATTCGAATTTCAACGTTTTTCATAATCTAAATTGGACCCTTGATAAATATGCCCCTTATTATTGCAGCTTTATTGATTGCAAATTAAACAGATTTTACAGCTTGCATTCTGTTGCTGTAGACCTTAATATGCAAACACTGATATTTCCAAGATGACCACATTAGTATTCATTTTGTTTCGTCTTATAAGAAGCCACCATTATGTGTGTATTCAAACATTAATGGCTATTTCTGTTAAACCTCTGCCAACAGCACCCTACGACACAGCGAAATTCCCAAACACCACCACTGTTTTCTGGGAATGATAAATAATGATTATTTTCATGTGTATGCAGAACAAGGGGATAGCGATATCAGTCAAGGCAATGATGTGGTGGCTAGTGGAAATGAATGGTGTTGTATTTGCATTACAAATGAATTATATGTTGTGGATGATACATTACATTGCTCAGTGCATGCAAGATGCATCATTTTTGCATAGAATGAGAGGAATAATCCAGAACGTCTAGTTAATCTTTCTTTTCACATGTTGACAAAAGATGTAATCCTTCAATGGCCAGATTAATGTACTGTTTTCAAGCAACTATTTATGTATCATTAAGGGGGTTATTTATCAAAGACTATAGAAACAGGGTTTGTGCTACTGCCACATTGTAACCAATATCTATGGTACCACTCAATGAATAAATATTGGAAAATACAAAATTATAGTAAAGAATAAAGGAGAAAACACTCACAGTTCACCTCAGTCCCAAGGTGCAAGATCAAAAGTACTGTGTCCAAAAAGAATGTGAGGATCTCCAATAATGAAGAAACAAATATAAAAAGTAGAAAAATGTATTAGGACATAAAACCTAACGCGTTTCGTGCCTATTGGGGCACTTACTCATAGGCTCATATCAAAGGTCAAAAGTTACAGTTTTTTATACCTCGAATGAACTCAAATGAACTCAGAACTCAAATGGTATCTTTTTTAAGAAAAAAACTCAGATGGAAAAAACTGGATTCAGCAAGTTTGAGTTGCAAAATCCAAAAACTTGAATTGATCAAGTTTTCAGCAAAACCATCCAAAAAAACTCGAACATCATGAAGGCTATGAACATCTTCAAATGGTTCAAGGGTCCGCTGCCATTGATTCCTACATGACCTCGACTTTTAGATGGTGTATTTTGGAATTCAAGCTATTTCCAGGGTCAGAGTATTATAAATCTCAAGAAATTTGAAGTTTTTTTTACCCAAAAAGTTTTGACCAAAAAAAAATCTCCACGAAAACTTGAATTTTCTTGGAAAACACAACTCGAACCTAAATAAATAACCCCTTATATGTTATATCTATTAAACCATTTAGTTCTTGATATGACTCTGGTATTTCAGTTTCCATTTAGAGGGGGTGATGATAACCATAATTACTACCCTGCCAACTGGGTGCTTCCTCGGTCAATACTGATTGTCACTGATATAATGCTACTTGTTCACATAGCGCAGTACCGAACAGGTATGGGACCTGTTATCCAGAATGCTCGTGACCTGGGGTTTTCCGGATAACGGATCTTTCCGTAATTTGGGACTTCATGCCTTAAATCATTTTTAATAATTTTTAAAAATTTGGATTATTTGGATAAAATGGAGTCTATGGGAGACAGCCATTCCATACTTCGGAGCTTTCTGGATATCGGGTTTCCGGATAAGGGATCCTATACTTGTACCTCACTCAGTAGATCTTGTTGTTTTAAAAGGGAGTACCAGCACCAGTGGAGAGCTCTACAAGGGCTTCTAAATCAATGGGTTATTCTGTGTACTACAGGATCCAGAGCAGACTTTCCTAAAGGCACTACTTTATGGTTTTCTGGACTCATAGTAACCACTAACAAGGGTTAGTGGTTATAGATTTTTGGGACTAGTGATAACATTTTTTTCTGCTTGAAAATAATTATGATATTACTTGTGAGTAACAGTGTTTATAGATTGTTGTTAGTGATTGTGCTGGCCTCTAGGTGACCTTGCTAGGGCTGCGATATTTATCAAATTCATTGTGATATCCACATGTTCTTTAAAATGGTTTGTTTGCCATTGCCCTACACTTCTATATTTTCCTATACACACACACACACACACGCACATACAGTATACATACATTAAACAAACAAACTGCAACCCTGGCTACTTTGCCTGTAGTAGTAGTATTAGAAGTAATAGTAAGAAGTAGTCTTTACTTGTTTATCAGTTCCATTTCTTTTACCAGTTTAGTCTTGACTATTTTCAGCTTTCACCTAAAATTGTATGTTATACTTACCAGGGATGGATAGATAGGCAATTATTAAGCTTTAGTTCCACAAGTCAGTGTCCTTTGTGTGCAAAGTTTTTTTATACTTGCAAAGTCTGTTATTTACAATAATCCCCAAATTATTCTCAATTAAGAAGGCCCCCAGCACCATCCATTTAATGTATTCCCAGTAATCATTATGTATTTGCCCAAACCTTGCATTTATCATTTTTCAGTTTGCTATCCAGTCTTTAAATCACTCAATGTCCTTGTTTTGCACAATTTGGTATTGTTAGAAAAACACAGAAATAGTAGTTATAGTTCCATCAACAAGGTCATTAATGAACAAATAGAAATTAGTGAACTAAGGAAAAAATGGAACATTGGAGCAGCTTTAGATATTTGAGAGATAATTGCACATGTGCCAGGCAAATAGTCGGAATTCCAAGAACTGTTTATTCCACTCATTGGCACAACAGCCTGGCAATTAAACTGGGAGTTTATAGGAATCATAGTGGTGTGTCTAAATATGGTGGTACCTCTAGCTCCATCTCTTCAACAAAGGGGCCGAGACTGAATGAACCATCCAGCACCCTAAAAAGAGCAGGATTTATTTTGTGCCAAATGTAAAAAAAACACAGTTTAATATATTAACATTAGTTTTTTTTTTTATGTTGCAGAAGCACAATGCTTGCACAGATCCTACAGGAGCATGCATAGTTGAATCTGGCCCTGGATCTAGCTTCTACTGCACATGCTCCTGCAGGCTCCAAGTTGCCAAACTTCCAGAGGAGCATCCGAAAACAGGCAGAAGATGTCACATGTGCATGTTTATGACAGATTCACAAATTAATTCACAGATTCACAATTCACTTTTGAATAGAATATTATGTGCAGAGAGGTGGAAAGGAAGGGGTCAAGTGGAGGCCAGTTGAGGGGGGGCTTGGATTTAGGGGTATTTATTCTTCTTTAAGGTTTGCCTAAAATGGAACTTAATTAGAATCATGAGAAACAGCCAAAGACCATTATTCCTATTTTTCCAGATTTTATTGTCATTATTATGTTCAGGCAGGTAGCGTTCTGCTGGCATTTTCAAACTTTTTCATCACACTACTACTACATGATGATTGATGATTGATCTGTTTCCAAAGTTGGGGACTTATACACCACTCCAGCTAATGCTTGTTGTGATGATGGTGATGCTTGTTTTTTCCTTCTGTTCCCCATTAAAAACCTCAGAAAAGGTTTATGGGTATTGGTTCTGGAAATTCAGCAGTAGGTGTTCCAACTGAAAAAATGTCATGTTACACCGACGTCCAGATTGTTTTGGTTGTGTCCAGATACATTTGGCCATATAGTGAATGATGAGGCATGTGCATACCATCGAGTTATCTTCTTGCATAGTAGAGGAGTTTTCAGCCTCTTTTATCCCTTCTCACCATCACCAGGAGCTTTATCATTTATTTTTCTATAAAAACATACATTCCATAAAGCAAAGCACACAACAATCGCTCCAGAATTCTACCTAATAGTATTGATACGTTACATTGCAATTATTCAACTACAATTGTTAAACTCCAATTTATTACAATGCCAATATACAGGCAGTTGGAAATAGTTTATCAAATTGAAGTTGTCCATTGGTTAAGATGTTAAATGCTCCTATAAACTCCTGTTGAACTATCACAACCATATGATATATTTATATGATGAATTGCTACATTTGTCAAACTGGATATCTTCCCAATGGTCAGAAAGTGTTATATGTGACAAACGTTGAATTGCTTGGACATCTGGACCAAAGATTCCAAAAACTAAAATGTGTTTGTAACAGGTGGGTTGAAGTGGTGGCGAATTGAAAGTTTTACTGCAAAAAATTACAAAACATAAACTGTGCAGATAAAATGAATCATTTATTTATATACAATAAGCATTGGTAGATGTGCTCTGTTTAAAAGAAAGAATACAGTAACAAAAATAGTTTCAGCATAATTACTACAGTAGAAACTCAAGTGAGGCAAAGGAAGGGTTTTATTCCTTTTGGTTGACGTAGAAAGAACGCAAAGCCTGGTAAAACAGATTACAATTTGCATTGTGAACTAGAACAGTAAAAAACTGTACAGTGCAGGCAACACATTACAATAATATATGGTCAATGAGGCAGTCTTTTCAGTAAGGTATGGGGAAGAGAAAGATTTTAAAACCGCATAAATCCCCCATATCTTTTCTCCATGTCTGGGTTTTCTTTGGAATAACTTTCTCCATCCTCATCTGAAGGAAGAAAGGAATCAGTGAAACGCCTCATGAATCCACCATATCTCTTTTGGTAGTCCTGCCACCATTCTGGTCTACCTACTCTTCTCATGAAGCCACCATATCTTTTCTGAATTCCCCTTGTTTCATCTTCCAGATCTGTGCTTCTTCTGTAACCTCTCATGAAGCCTCCATATCTCTTGTTCATTTCACCTGGTGTTTCACTGTTGTTGTCATGGTAAATTGCACTTTCAGGATCCCCACTGGTAGCTAAGAGCTCCCTAAGAAGATCAGATGCATCGCGATTGCTATCATATTCTTTCTTCATAAAGCCACCATACTTCTTTGCCAGTTTCTCACCTCCTGCATCATCTTCTTCAGGTTCAGCATGGTACAGTTCATCCATTTTCTTCATGAAGCCACCATATCTTTTCATAAATCCTCCATACTTTTTGGCAATGTAGTGACTATCGTTATTGTCTTGATATTTTTCTCCATCTTGAACACCGTCCAATTTGGTCAGTTGTAAAAGCTCTTTGCAGGTTCCCCATGCTCTTGCAGATGGCAATTTCCCTTCACATTCTAATGTACATGCCTGAAACATAGCACAGAAATGCATTACAAATGTGACACACTGGTCCTTAAAACACTCCCCAATGCAAGAACAAAATACTATCGTACATTAAATATTAATAAAAATTAAGTACAATGAATAATTTTGTGCTAATGCTATAATACACTGGTTTCAGCCACAAACCAAGGCATCAAAATAATTTTTAGTTATTAAGATTTTCATGGAAAGGTATTAGCCTGTTCTATTCCAAGCAAATAGTACCCACAACATTTGGCAGGATATTTAATCTACTTGCAATTATTTCATTGTATAATATTTTATTTTACATCATCCAGATTTTTTAATGTGGTAATGTCATTGGCCGTTCCAAAACTGGGCTTGAATATCTACACAGTCATCCAACCAAATGGAAAAATTATTTTTTAGATGTGGGATGAGTGGACTAGTTATGGTGAATGTCAACTCATGTCTGGTCATCATCACAGGTCCTACATACCTTGTGCTTGAGTGGCATGATTGGAAGAAACACAATTCCTAAAAACTGAATAATGCAGCCACAATAATTTAATTTGGTGCTATTGTCCAGATAAGGGATGTGTGGTAGTTTGCAATATTTCATATTCCATTGCCAGATCAGCCAATATTAGTACTAGTTAGTATTAGTACAGGTTTGGGATCTATTACCTAAAATGCTTGGGACCTGGGGTGTTATAGATAACGGATCTTTCTAGAATTTGGATCATCATAAAACCTAAAAAAAATTTGAACCACAAAATAAACAAAATAATATTGTTTTGCCACCAATATGGATTTATGCATCTTAGTCACCATCAAGTACAAGTAATGTTTTCTTATTACAGAGAAAAATCGAAAGAAACAAAAAAATCCCTAATTCTGAGCTTTATGGTTAATGGGTTTCTGGATAAGGGATTGCATACATTTTAGCTATAAATTGGACAATCTCTCTTCTAAGGAATAACTAATGGAAAGTTAAACTAACAAAAAGTACTGTTTTCTGCTCAGATTTTACACTATTAAATACATCTTTTAATATTTACTTGTTTATCTGTAATTATAAAGCATGTTATCTGTGTTCATGTTAAATATTTAACTGATAATGCCACAGAAAACATCAACAAGTAATCTTACAAATTCTGGTTATTCAGCTTTTTAAATTATCTTCAAGGTATCCTCATCACACACACAGCAATGTGAAGCAAATTCTTTCACAAAGTCTATATATATATATATATATATTTGTACAAAGTGGAGTGGAGTGTGATCCCAGTCCATGACTTAGTCCAAAAAATTGACAAATTATATATCAAACAAAAAAGTCCAGACAACTTGCTAAATGTAACAAAAAGGTTTTTACCAAGCAAGAATATGCAACGTTTCGAAGCTCCCGCTTCTTTTTCATGCTTGAAACGGACTGGGATCACGCTATATATATATATATATATATATATATATATATATATATATATATATATATTGTAAGCTTGTGGGAGCCACACATACACTTTCTTTCTTTGAGGCAGGGGTGACCATTTCAGCATACAAAACATAAATCATAGAAATAACTCCTGCCCACTGGGCGCTACCTTCACACATTTGATGAGCTTCTTCACTAAAGTGGACCCATTGTGGAATACCAGTAAGAAAACAGTTGTATTGGGGTTACCCCTGTACTCATAATCTTCTTAGGGGGGATTGCTCAGACTCCTGGCTTTTCCTAAATGTCTCCTAAATGACTTAAGACTCTCTGTCACTTGGTCACAGGCTCTCTCTGCATGTTGCAGTGTCAGACGGCACCCCCAGCCCCTCTAGGTGATCCTCACACAAGCAGGTATCCTACCTACTCTGTGCCCTGCTCAGAGAGACCTTCCTAATAGTCTCACTAACATTAAATACTTTTCCACAGGACAGCCTTCCTGTGGAAAGTGAGCTTCAATCTGTGAGCTGGACTACTGGATTGGAATACCTGGCTTGCCTGCTCCTTCCGGAATATCCCAGCTATATATATATATATATATATATATATATATATATATATATATATATATATATATATAGCAAATGGACTTCAAGTAAAAGAATTTAAAGCTTCACATTAGAGCAGGTTAAGGGAACGGTTGCATTACAATGAAAAATTGCTCCTACAATTGCTCCTCGTAGTTGCGTAGAAAAAAATACATTTTTTATTGTGCCTTACTGTGAAATCATGGAGTATAAGTTCCCCTGCTTAAGCCTACCCACCTGGGAGCTCAGAATGCAGGATATGGAGGGTGTATATTAAAGGTCACTTAGGGTGAGGTGTGATGTGTGAGTATTTGCTGTCCTAGATTTTCTGACACCCTCTGCCTAAAGGTCAATCCGAATGAGATACAATAATGACTAAACACTTATGCACTTGCCTAAATGGATGGAACTAAAATGCTAATGTTTAAATACATCATTAAGCTTGTTATACTGAACTGTTAAATAATAAAGTGGGGCTTCAACCCAGCACCCTAGAAGATTTTCTGCTGGCCCACATTTTTGTGCAGAAATATAGATCACACCTTATCCTACAGCCACATTATAATCATCCCCTTAATAACTGGGCATACTTTTTCTTAACTAACTCTCCCATGCTCTAATAATTTGCCATATCTCTGTATTCAGCCATATTCCTTTATACCATCTAGAAAGGGACATTTTTGCTTTTATGTACTGATTTATGTACTGATTTTCTTCGGAGCAGGTATGTATATAAAAGCTAAATATTTTTTTTTTAAAGCAGAGGTTGTTTTCTGTAAGCTATACAGGATACAGAAATAATTTGGTAACTGAAATTCATCCACAAAACCCTCAATCCATAAAATGACTGGGCACGAACGTCCTCATATCAATTGATATTGGTCTACTGTACTTAAGAGAAAACATTGCACTCTGCTTACCAACTAGATCCACCTATATATCTGCTTATAATAACTGCATGAACCACTGAATAAGTTGTAAATTGTACTGTATGTCTGATATACATCTAAGATATAATTAATCCCTAGTGGAACCAAAACCAGCCTATTGGACTTGTTAGTGTCTACATAATTTTACAAAGACCTGTTATCTGGAAAACTCCGGGTTCCAAGCATTCTGGATGCTGTGTGTGTGTGTATTCTGATTGGACTGGAAATCTTCCAGTTGATACATCTCAAGTAAAGATTTTTCAAGATCAGATTTCTAAGATCATGGCATGAATAACAGAAATGTTCATATAGCAATAATGTTTTTTTGGGAGGAGGTAAAAGAAACAAGAAACCAAAAGCCATAGGGGGATTGTATAGTTACATATGGCTAGATAAAACTCAAGTACAGTATCTGCAATACAGTGCTATTTGCTAGATCAATGTGGCTACATTGCTGAATGCACATTAGGCACAATTTGCACTTTCACACCAAGGTACCATTTTTGTCTTAATGGACAGCAGATAAAATAACCCCCTGTACAAATATTTAACCTGTGTAGTTGTGGGAGACTCCTATCTATAAATATACCACCCTAGAGAGCATATATGCGATGTCTAATGACTTACTTTTCAAAGCAGTTACCAAAATAGAAGCTACCTTTCCAGACACTAATTGGAGATGAAGAGACTCTTTGATACAAATATCAATCAGGATGTAATCACATTGATTTGAGTTTCAATAATTGCTATATGCATTTTCCCAAGGTAGTGCAATGGGTCTGCAGCTTGCTTGTTCTCCTGCATTTATGCAACTGGGGTGAAAAAAGTCTCATAGCAATGAAGTCTATTCATTCTCATCCTAAGTAGCTCCTATATGTAACTACATACAAATGGCCAATATCAACTACAGGGGTATTCACTTGACTACATTAATCACTGAAATGAACTATAATTAAACAATGTATACCTTTTAATTAATCAGAGTATATCAAGTTTTTTAAATATATTGCCCACTTGGTTGTGTGCTCTTTCACTGAGGTTTTACAGCATGTTTCCTAAGGTTTTATTGTAGTTGTAATTATATTGGCAGTGCATTTGTTTGATTTACGTGCATATTACTTAAGAGAGGCTTGTACAATTACTTGAAGAAGCATATAGTGATCTAAAGATCTACAGGTAGTTTAGTATAGGTATCAGTTTATATATTTTTTCTATGTGAGTGCTATGGTAGGTCTGTTTGGGTATACAGTACATATTCACTGTGGTTTATTTAGAAGGGTAGAACTTGGTGGATGTTTGTGTTTTTTCAACCCAAACTATGTAACCATTACTGTAAGAGCGTGTGTAGTATAAAGTGCAAGAAAAAAATATTAACCAAAGTTAACTGGTTGAAAAATAAGCAATTACCAAGCTCACAGAAATTTCAGACCCAGAGATAATTATATGACACAGCTTTTATTAGGCTTGGTTTCTTTCCTGGCAATTACTCCTCAAACCCTATCTGTTATATCACTGCTCTCACAATCTCTAAGGGCTGTGGTGGATAACTTTATTGCTGATGTTAATGCCTTTCATCTCACCAGCCTGTAAAATCTACAGTATCTACAATCTCAATAGAGGACCTTCCTCAGATGTTCTCAAAACAATAACCAAAGCAATATTTTGTTTAGCCCCTGGGACCTCCACTGACTCTGGACAACATTTTATTAATCACCTGTGCACCCAACTAATAGCAAGGCACTGTAAGCAGCACAGGCATAACTGTTACATGTTATTATTGATACAGATTTCAACCGCAGATCACGAATTACCTACACCTTCATGTAGCCAAAAACACATACAAGCATAGTACAGATCAATCAGTTGTTGTAAATGTTAGACTATTGTAGCCTAAGTAAAGTGAGTACCATACCATAAAAGCGCAAGTTTCTAACCCTCTGTTCCACAGCTTTAACCTCACAGAATTATAATTCCTATCCTGTACTTTTGCATGCAAACTGTCTTTTAATTCCATGTTTTATTCAGTACCTGCCTATGTTCACTTTTTTCTATTTTAATTGAGAGCAAGGGCGCTATGAGAGGTGAGAAAGGCTCACTTTGTAAAAGCCGGATGGTTTGTGCGCATTAGCGCATTGCTGCGCGGGTCGTGCCAATTGGATGAGCACAAGCGCTGTCCATGGTGCTGAACGCGAGCGCTTTACAACGAGCAGCTTTATCTGCCAAGAAGCCGTCCGCTATGTTCCCGTCCCTGTACCATAATACTGTCTTTATTGCAGAACCCTATCCACTTACCAGGGAATTTATTTCAGTCTGTTGTCCCAAACGAAGCGCGCAAGAAGCACAGTCCTTAGAGCAGTCAGCCCGGATTGCCACCGACAGAGAAGCGAACACCAGTAGGAACAAACAGCAGTGCCTGGCTTCCAACCCCATGAACTGTGAACAAAACACAACCATTTTCATATTACAGCGACACACCAGTACATTCAGTGGGAGACTTATTGCGATGCACTAATACAGAACTAACTTTGGGTGACTTTAAATATCCAGGAGCACCCAGTAATATTTACTAGCCAGTAACCTCCTAGTATTGCAGCTGCTATTTCTTTATACCCTCCCCGAGTAAGGGGAAGTATAGGCAGAATTAGCCAGCATTAAATGATTTCCCTACTATAGGGAGACCCAGCTCTAGGCAACTACTTACTTCCATGGTTCCTCGTTGGCTCCGCACAGTGTTTAGATGGCTCTCTTTAAGAAGTGTCTGAACATGGAAAGAGCTTTGCAATGGGGCAAAATATTATCCCTCCCTAAAGAGACCTTGCTTAGGAATCAGCACAAGGGAACTGGGAACATGCAGGTCCTACTTCTGAGCAAAACTGAGAGCTGCCCTTGCTGTGCAGTTGGTGCAATGCCTTGAAGCCTATGGGAGGAAGAGGGAGTGTATCAGCAGCTCTGTCCTTAAATGGGTGTTTGTGTCCCTGCAAGCTTCTTACTAAAAGCACTGAGCTGCTCTACTTATAATTACTAAAAAATAGAGAAACCCTCTCTTCCCCCAATAGCCTGTAGGCTCCATCTGACGTCACACCTACGACACCCCACTTGAGATTTCACACTCATTGTCCCCTGTGCCATTATGATTGAGCCTAGTCATGAGCACCATAAAGGCTGCTGGGGGAGGATTTGCTTCTTATTACGTGGGACTGAAGCATCTGGTCGCTCAAACACTTGGGAAAAATTGAACAATTGCTGTTTTTTTTTTACATCCAAAATGCATTATCCAGTTGATAACTATCTGCAAACTGTTAGCTAGAAATCATATACTTTTCATTCACTATTGCTGTAATATGATTTCCTGTAAGAGAGCTTGCAGATTGATGGAAAATAAATGTTGGAAATTTCCATCAGTCTCCAGTGTCACATTTTTCTGCCTTATAGTTTCATGTGCAAGTATATAAAGTATTGGGTATGGATGCGTCTCCTCATTTCATCCTCTAGAGGGAGCCCACAAACTTCATTAGGTATCTTTCCAGTTAAAAGTTCTAAGAAAGATCTTTATGGCAGCCATTCCTTTTACAGACATTTACAATGTAGAATAACATACCTGTATACAACGTGGGCATCAGTGTTAAAAACTAATATATGTATGTATATATATATAATTCTTCAAGAGGGACCAGTACACCGATTTTTTTAAAGTCAGCAAACATTTATTGCAACATCACTGTGCTTCCAACGTTTCAGCCCACATTGGGGACCTTCCATATTACTATATATATATATATATATATATATATATATATATATATATATATATATATATATATATATATATATATATTATAGGTTTGCTCCCTGCAAACTCTTTCCTAGTATACACATTTCCTTTGATATGCTGTTTTGCACCACATTTTTGAAACTGGTCTTATCTCCAGATAAAATGGTATAAGACATAGTACAACGTATACTTGGAATTTCTATACTATAATGACAATAATATATAAAACAGAGATTATACACCATTCACATCACTTCCTGCCCCAGGGGAGTTTATATTCTAAGGTCCCTATTAGACAATATAGTCATTATCATCTTATGTCATCATCTTATTCCAGGTACCTCTATATGTAACTTTTACTGATATATTTAATATGTATTCCTACCAATCTAAACAGTGTTTTCATCTTTCTTTATATATGTGTCCGACTTCTTTTCATCAAGGGCTCACTTAATGAAATATCACTACCAAAATTAAATGTAATTTTATAGGTTACATTTAGGGATACATTATATAAATATTAGATTGCAGCCCTGATGTCCTAGGTTCAGTTCCAGTTTGGACACTATCTGCAAGCCATTTGTAGGTTTTCCCCATAAATATATATATATACACTATATATCCTGAATATACACATACACACAACATCCCATGCAATTACAGGTATGGTATCTGTTAACCCGGAAACCAGTTATCCAGAAAGCTCTAATTACCGGAAAGCCATAGACTCCATTTTAATGAAATAATTAAAATTTTTAAAGCAAATTTCCTTTTTTCCTCTGTAACAATAAGACAGTACATTGTACTTGATTCCAGCTAAGATATAATTAATCCTTATTCTAAGCAAAACAATGCTAATGGGGTTATTTCATGTTTAGATGATTTCCTAGTAGACTTTAAGGGGGACGATTCACAAAGGGTCGAATATCGAGGGTTAATTAACCCTCGATATTCGACTGGGAATTAAATCCTTCGACTTCGAATATCGAAGTCGAAGGATTTTAGCGCAAATAGTGCGATCGAACGATCAAAGGATTATTCCTTCGATCGAACGATAAAATCCTTCGAATCGAACGATTCGAAGGATTTTAATCCAACGAACGAAGAAATATCCTTCGATCAAAAAAAGTTAGCCAAGCCTATGGGGACCTTCCCCATAGGCTAACATTGAGTTCGGTAGCTTTTAGATGGCGAACTAGGGGGTCGAAGTTTTTTCTTAAAGAGACAGTACTTCGACTATCGAATGGTCGAACAATTTTTAGTTTGAATAGTTTCATTCGAAGTCGTAGTCGAAGGTCTTAGTAGCCCATTCGATGGTCG
Organism: Xenopus petersii; assembly: GCA_038501925.1. Classification (NCBI taxonomy): domain Eukaryota; kingdom Metazoa; phylum Chordata; class Amphibia; order Anura; family Pipidae; genus Xenopus; species Xenopus petersii. Next base: position 41,355,611 of record CM076682.1, on the reverse strand, counting down.
AAGTAGCCCAAAAAACACTTCGAAATTCAAAGTTTTTTTACTTCGAATCCTTCACTCGAAGTTAGTGAATCGGCCCCTAAGTATGGAGATCCAAATTACAGAAAGACCCCTTATCCAGAAACCCCCAAGTGTCAAACATTCCGGATAACCGGTTCCATAACATGTACATGTAAAATGACTGCTTAAGTTCATATGAGATGCAGCAGCAGAATATAGTATCATTGTATTTACACTAAACTCCATTATTATTATACTTAACTCCAAACAGAAATACTCTGGACACTGACACATTCAGATTTAGATGTATAATAACTTACACTGAGATGGAGCAAAGCAGCTGAACATGGCAGGGCAGTCATCTGCATAGAGGGTAATTCTTTCTTTCTGCACTAATGATTTTGTTGGCTTAAACCATCCAGGCTTTATGCTGCAGAGGTATTTTGAGCATATAGAAGCCTTTTGTTTGCCATAATTGGAACACAATAATCTAAAGTAGCACCAAATCCATACATGTCATTACAGTATTTTGTTATGTTTTAAATTGAGTCTTTTTAAAATCAAGAAGCATGTTTCTAAAGGTTTATAAAACATGGTGTTGAGAAACCCCTTAGAGTGAAGTGTAAATGGGTTTAGTATTCCATTGAACTGAGGCACAGCAAGATACTGAAGCTACTCATTAGCTAGGCCAGAAAGATGCTAAAATTGAATAAGGTGAAGTGTTCCATTATTTTCTCTTCACTTAGCCCCCTGGCTAGTTAAACGAAGCCACACATATCCTATAGATTATGTTGTACTAAGTAGCTGTTGTTTTCTATAGGACAAACTAATACTTCTCAATGAGGATACTCACATAAGATACCAATCAGTAGCCAGCTACAAGGAGATCCAAATTACAGAAAGACCCCTTATCCAGAAACCGCCAAGTGTCAAACATTCTGGATAACCAGTTCCATAACATGTACATGTAAAATGACTGCTTAAGTTCATATGAGATGCAGCAGAGAATATAGTATCATTGTATTTACACTAAACTCCATTATCATTATACTTAACTCCAAACAGAAATACTCTGGACACTGACACATTCAGATTTAGATGTACAATAACTTACACTGAGATGGAGCAAAGCAGCTGAACATGGCAGGGCAGTCATCTGCATAGAGGGTAATTCTTTCTTTCTGCACTAATGATTTTGTTGGCTTAAACCATCCAGGCTTTATGCTGCAGAGGTATTTTGAGCATATAGAAGCCTTTTGTTTGCCATAATTGGAACACAATAATCTAAAGTAGCACCAAATCCATACATGTCATTACAGTATTTTGTTATGTTTTAAATTGAGTCTTTTTAAAATCAAGAAGCATGTTTCTAAAGGTTTATAACAAACAAGGGAAAGTTGTGCTCACCACTATTTTTTAAAACCATTAGGCGGGGGTGCAATGAGGCTGTGACCACAAAATACATATAGTCAAACACAAGAGTCCTCTGCACTCAACCCATTATCAATATACAGTATTTAAGACAGCGACATTTTGTGCATACTGCTACTAAAAAATGCCTTACCCTTTAAACAAAACAGGGATTGTTTGTCCATATATTGCAATATATTCAAGCTGGCCAACTACGTCAAAGTCATCCCATATCTGGCCAGTCCTACGCTCAATTTTATCTGATTCATTAAGAATTCTATTGCTTCATTATACATTTTACAAAGGGACTAAGTTTTACCTGCAACTTACTTGCTGCTTTCAAAGTAAAGTTATAGTTATACAGGAGAAGTGACCAGCTCCATGTTGTAGCTCCCACTCTTCCCAGCTATAGTCAGGTGATCCCACTGGTGTCTAATAAAAGGGCAGCCAAGTATGGGGGTTTACTTTGAAAGCAGCAAGTAAGTTGCAGGTAAAACCTAGTCCCTTTGTAAAATGTATAATGAAGCAATAGAATTCTTAATGAATCAGATAAAATTGAGCGTAGGACTGGCCAGATATGGGATGACTTTGACGTAGTTGGCCAGCTTCAATATATTGCAATATATGGACAAACAATCCCTGTTTTGTTTAAAGGGTAAGGCATTTTTCAGTAGCAGTATGCACAAAATGTCGCTGTCTTAAATATATTGATAATGGGTTGAGTGCAGAGGACTCTTGTGTTTGTCTAAAGGTTTATAAAACATGGTGTTGAGAAACCCCTTAGAGTGAAGTGTAAATGGGTTTAGTATTCCATTGAACTGAGGCACAGCAAGATACTGAAGCTACTCATTAGCTAGGCCAGAAAGATGCTAAAATTGAATAAGGTGAAGTGTTCCATTATTTTCTCTTCACTTAGCCCCCTGCTAGTTAAACGAAGCCACACATATCCTATAGATTATGTTGTACTAAGTAGCTGTTGTTTTCTATAGGACAAACTAATACTTCTCAATGAGGATACTCACATAAGATACCAATCAGTAGCCAGCTACAAGGAGTAGTGATGGGCGAATTTATTCGGCAGGCGCAAATTTGTGGTTAATTTCCGCGATTCACGGCCAGCGAAAATTCGCTGGCGTCAAAACAAAAATTGTTGCCAAAACAGACGCCGGCGTCAAAAAACGAGCGCAAATTTGCCCATCCCTAACAAGGAGTGTATATCTGCATTTTGACCTATCATAACATCAGTTACATCCAGGGCTGGACTGGGCTGGCAGGACACTGAGAAAAAGCCAGGTGGCCCTCCGGCCCTCATGGACCCCTGCCAGCCCAGACCTGCTCCCCCAGCTGCCCCAGAAAAGAAAGTTAATCCTGCAGCGCGTCTTCTGCTCATGCGTGTTGCGTCTTTTGCTTGTGTTCCTGAAGGCGGGCAGGGGGCTGGAGTTCAGGAGAGGGCCCCAGGGACTGCCGGGAGGGGGCCCTGTGATAACAGCCCCGGTGGGCCCGGGCCCCCCAGTCCGACCCTGGTTACATCTGTAGTCCCACAAATCATGCTGTCACATTGAACATTACTATAAATATCTTGATTTTTGAATTAGGTGTGATGTTCTTTTAACCTTTTGCCATATCTTGCTAAAGTAATTAATTCATTAACACTTTTTTTCCATTAAAAGAATGCCAAGCAAATGTTATCAAACCAGCAGACATTCACATCATTCTATTTTAGCAGATTAGGATCAGAAGTTAAATTAGCAGTCCAACATGCCAATGCAGGACCAATTCAACACACATTCCAGAGTTTGAGCACAGGAAAGTCCTGACACCTGGAACCAATAAGAGGTCAGAAATAAGTCATGTGGTATTTGTGTGTTGACCACTTGATTGTTTTCCGGCACTGAGGTCATTGATTTGTGTGCATCAACCAGGGTGTTTGTCATTAAATTACATTAGAAGCAGTGACAGATGTACAGGGGTGTATTGTCCATACACAACTATTTACGAACACCCCCAGCCATGTGTATTACTGTTATGCAATATATTTATATATATATTATGATATATATTATGAGTGACATCACTAATTGTGTTTATAATGTAAGTATGCACATACTTTATACTTTACAGTGTTGATAATTAAGGTTTCCTGTATTTTGTTGTTTTACATAGTCGAGTTGGGGGTTTGATTGGAAAATAATATATGTACACATCACAGTTATACCAGACTTGCTGAATATAGTACCTAAAAGAAAGAATTGAAATATGTACTTATTGTACTGTACAGAGCACAGTGTAGGACAGTCTGATACAGTCTTTATGGTGCTTCTTAGAAAGGCTTAGTAACAGTTAATCATGTCTTTGAAACCATCTCCTGTGATTCATTCGTTTGCTATAAATGAAACAGTTTAATTAGCTTTCAGAGGCTCTAAATTCATCAGTATATTTCTTTACTATTTTCTACTTGAAAGCAATTATCGTCCTCTGATCATTTCAAACAAGTGGTTTACGGCTTTTATTTACGGCGCTGTCAAAGAATAAAGGGCCTTATTTAATGGTAAACTACAATACTATAATGACCCTGAAAACATATATTTTTTTCTGTTACAAAGTCAATTTAATTTTAAAGTTCTGAAACCCAGGAGAATATATGATATGGAGGATGTCATAAAAGGCTCTAAAGTGAACTAACCCTTTGTGCATGAAAAATGGATGGGAAATTGAAGTAAAATTAGGCTCATGGTATATTTCTGGAAGCAAAAAGCAACACACCCACAATGATACATTAGTGTGAACGCCATCATATATAAAAATACACAAATACATCAAATAAGTAAAGAAGGCAAGGACATTGTTCACAGGAAAGCCCTTAGCTTTTCCTTAAATATGAGAAGTTCCTGTTGAGCCCAGGTATCTATTTGCACCACATAGGCAATTGGGAATCAATAGCATTTGGAAAGTTAAGCTAAGGGGTTGGGTTGCACTGATGGGTGCACTGGAGACCTAAAAAGAGATGAGTTTAGAGTGTTTTACTTTGAAGGTCTGCCAGACTGAGAGGTTTGAACTGAAAATATAGACCAAGACTATACAAGAGAGATGGACTGTAAGGTGGTTTGAGGACCAACAAGATCAGCATTTTCGTTTATCGGAGTTGCTCAGCTTTAATTTCACTTTTAGCATCTTATACAATGTCCTGCTCTTAGTGACTTATCAGTTGGTCTTCATTTTTTATGCAGTTTTTCAATTATTTGTATTCAACTTTTACCTCCACCTGCCCGATGGGGGTCCCCGACACCAGCAATCAGAAACGATTGCTCTGTGAAGCTACAAGGTTGTGTTATTGTTACTTTTTATTACTTATCTGTCAGAACCACTTCTATTCATCCAGGCTCTTATTTAAACCTCTTCCTGGTGGCTGTAATAAACTGGACTGTAGAAACTTGATAACTGCTGAAATTCCACAACGGCTAAATGAAAAGCTAAATAATTGAAACCCACAAAAACAAAAAAATTAAAACCAATTGCATGAAGTCTTATATTATGAATGTCTACATCATACTAAAGGTTAAGTAAAAGATGAACCACTCCTATATGTTCAGGTTTTCTAAAATATGAAAAAATGTCCCACTATCATGCTCAAGGGGCCAATTTAAAATTGTTCTTTATTTTCTTTGAAGCGATATGTACTGGCCATAAGAAGGATTCCTGACAGTTGATATTTTCTTCATTGATGTACCTGATTGTCAGGAAAGTTTTGACACATTTATCATACCTGATGTCTAAGCCAGTTTGTCAGAATGTGTTTAACTGCTTTGAGAAATGGAATGCTATTCTGATCTATGGGGAGATAATAGACCGGAATCCCGAATCCTGACTCCCCAATATGTATAACAAGTGGGGAGGAAGGGTTTGGACTGTAATGATTTGAAAATAAATTCAAAACCCTTGGCAATGCTCTTCCAAGTGGTAACTGGTAAAAATGATCAAGGGTTGTTAAAACAAATTCAAGGTCCCTGTTATTTTGGGTGGAGTCTCTCCTGATTATGTTCATTAATACTTCCCATTTATTCTCAATAAGACTAATTATAATCAGCCTTTACATTCTTTTTCTTGACATTTTTTGTCTTGACATCCTATATGAATAGGGGAAAAAAGACTGGCAAATCAGTCTCAGCCTTAGCCAAATCCTTCTTTGTTGATCCAAAGGGTGGAAACTAAGACCTAACCAGAATGCATCTTGCTAGAAGGCTCTCCTGCCCATTGTTTAACATGATCATTATTTAATTTGCCAGCATAAGTGACACAAATGACATCACTAAGCAGCAATAAAACTGGTGACATCACTACACATCATTTATAAAGATATCATTTACAGGATATTCATGGCTTTTGTGTTTTATGAATGCTTTGATCCATACAAAATCTACCAGCACCTCACAACCGTATCCTTCTGTTCTGCATTCAATATCAAATTCCTATTATAAAGCTCTTCATTCTCTTGGACTTAGTTTCATTACAATATTAATTTCCCACTATGTTATTATACATACTCTACCCTCTGTTAAAAGTAATCTTTGAAACACAAGCCTCATTTATGACCTCAAGTGCAAGTGAGGCATGCTACCATGGGTTCAATTTAGTGTGCAAATGGAAGCATTTTATTAAAGGTACTAGTGCCTAAACACACTCCGTGCACATCCACTTTGTTGTGCTGAGTAGAAAATGTGTTTGCTCAGCATGAATAGTGAGAAAATGCAACTGTTGATGCTTGAACCCTTGGCTTCACCATGATACTGAAATGTGGTTGTAATTTTGGGGTTTCCGCAGCAGGTTGCCTCAACAGAATTGCTCCAAAACAATCACACATTAATGGTGTTGTTAATACCAGGTGCTTTGTCGATCTAGGAGGTGATGCAGTCTCCTATGCTGAAAAGGATAGGTGCATATTACACCCACAAACGCATTAATTTTGATGCATGGGGCACAATTCAGCATGCACCTACTGGTAAAATAAGGGTAAAAACCAATCACCCTGTGCTGCAGTAGACATATGTACTGAAACTGAAAATTTATGGGGCAGATTCATTAAGGGTCGAATTGAATATTCAAATTCGAATTTTAAATTTTTTTTTTCTTGGTCAACACTGTCAAATTCAAAAAGGGCATTATCCAAACTTGATTCGAGTTTTTTAAAAAATTCTAATTTGATTTTTGAGATTTATCATACTCTGGCCTTTAATAATTTAAATTCGACTATTCGCCACCTTAAACCTGCCGAATTACTGTATAAGTCAATGGTAGAGGTGCAGTGACCAAGTTGTTTGTAGCCTTCCTGACATTCGAGTTTTTTCAGAGAAAAAACTCAAATTGAGTTTGGTCTAATTTGATTCGAGTTTCCGAGTCGGTAAAAAAGTTTTACACATTTGATTTTATTACTAAATAGTTGAATATTTGAATTTCGAGTAAAATTTATATTGAGTTAAAAAACATGAATTCAAAATCCGACTCTTGATAAATGTGCCTCTATGTTTCTGATCCCCAATTTTATTCCCTATTAGACTGCAAAGTCTCATCGTATTATTGTAAAGCTGTAATAGCTGCATACTTTTGTTACAAAGTAAAACTAATTTTTAATTTCCATTACAGAACACATCAGTCCCAACAACTAAACCATAGATAGGCAGTCAATCTCCCTGTGGCTTGTGTAGCTTTTCCCTCCACTAATGAGAATATATAGAGAGCACATATTATAAAAGCATTTAGTGCAAGAAACATATTTGAGGATTGTTCAATGATAAGAGGAGATTAGAACATTGAGCAGAACAGACACGATAGAGGAAATGAATATAATACATGGGAGACACCATGAAGATTAACGTGTAAGCCACAATTAGTGAGATTAAAGGAAATTAAGTGAAAGATGAGTTAACCGAGAAAACAATCATGCTGAATCAAATGCAGACTGATTTACCCAGCGCTTATCTGAACTGACTTTCAATTTTGGCAAAATAAGCAGTACGGAAAATGGTGAGAGTAGGAAACAAACAGCTTGTTCTCTGTGCTTTATCCTTCCCCTCCTTTCCTGATTCATCCTTGCAGTTAGTAGAAGTATTGTGCTATGTCTCAAAGGTGACTAATTGTGTGTGTGTTTTTTTTAAACAAAACAAAAATGTATTTGTTTCCACCTACAGGTATATACAGTACTCTTTTCATATAAAAATAAAATCTGTACCATAACGTACCTATCCTGGCTCACGATCAAATAATACACCATGAAGAGCAATTATTGTACTTTATTGTAACTGCTAAAAATGCATTTTAACACAAAGGGGCAAATAAATGTGAGATTAGAGCTTCCTGCAGAAGAACATATGGGATATAAATGAAACGAAAGTGATTTTTCTGTGCTGAGCTTTGATCTAACACTAAACTGTTAAGGGGAATGTAAATACAGATATAGGATTCATTTTCAAGAAACCCATTATTCAGAAAGCTCCGAATTACGGAAAGGCCATAGACTCCATTATAATGAAATAATTCACATCTTTACAAATGATTTCTGTTTTCTCTATAATAATAAAACAATAGCTTGTACTTGATCTTAACTAAGAAATAATTAATTCTTACTGGAAGCAAAGCAATCCTACTCGGTTTATATAAGATTTAAATTATTTTTAAGTAGACTTAAGGTATGGAGATCCATATTATGGAAAGATCACTTGTCCAGAATACCCCAGGCCCCCAGCATTCTGGATAACAGGTCCCATACACATGCACATTTGTAGCTGTCAGCAGAAATTGCTGCCATGGCCTTTTCATCCCTGGCACAATGTACCAGCCATCACAAAAATGTGAGCCCATATTGTCTGACACAATTAATATGGAATAATAGGTGTAACAGATACACCTATGACTAAGCGCCGGAGGGTGCGAAACGCATAAGGTGGGCCTGGTGGGGTCTGTTTGTAATTGAATTTTAAATGCTAATATAAATAAAGTCAAATTTTTATGGAAAGAAAGCCTTGGGACAGTTATCTTTGGATAAAAGGAATTTTTTAATGTGAAGTCTCCCCAAGCTGGGGATTCGGGACGCTGCACCGGTACCAGAGACACGGATCTGTGAGTGACCCACTAACATCCAGTGCATATTGAACGTTAAAATTTAAGGTCAGGTCAGGTCTGGGGCAGATACACCCAGGCCCACTCATTCACAGGGTGAGCACTGTATGTTTTAAGCCTGCATATTGTAAAGGGCATTTGAAGGCAGCAGGGTTGGAGCGCTCCCTAATTGGTACATTGGCAACTTAAAGTTATATTATTTTATATTCTTAGAATCATGATCAGAGCGAAACTGGAATGATTATTATAAAATGATTATTATAAAAAATTATTTGGAAGCCAAGTACTTCTAACTTTTAAACCTCATTTATAATCAGAGCCAGGCCAATGGACATGGGCACCTAAGGCAAAACCCCCACATCAGGCACCCTTGCCCGTTCGGCAACCTCGACCCCCCACTAAGCAGCCGCTACCCTCCCCCCAGCCCCATTCAGCAACTCTCCTCTGCTCACACCTCTGCTGACTTGCCTCCTGTTTTTTTTGCGGCATTTGTTCATCAAGGCGTAGGGACAGATATAGATTCAGAGGGGGCACCTGCCTTAGGGTCTTGGCCCCCCCTAACACTGAGCCCTAGGCAGGTGCCTCTTCTGCCTACCCCTAGTTCTGGCCTTGTTTATAATGCACCACATAGTGTGCTAAGTGCAAAAAAAAAGGCCACACACTCGAAATGCATAATTTTCAGGGTACAAAGACCTGCAGCATGCCCAGTGGATAACTGACTGTATTGTTCATAGGCTAACCCCCTCCTACCCCCTACATTGAGCATGGTGCATTGTAAACGAGGCCTCTTCCCTCCTGCTTTAAGACAGGGCTGAGCTGGATTTTAGATCTAGTGCTCTGTGCAGAAAGTAGCAACCACAGGGGCGCAGGTGCTCTCTAAGTGAGTGCTCTGTAATGCTTTTGCATTCTCTTAGTACTCTTGCACCTAAACCCAGGGTAGCAGATGACCCCTACAATTTATTGCAGCATATACCATTTTCTCTGCCGGTGCTTACTAGACATCTACATTTATCTACATACTGTTATTGTGTCTTAAAAGAGTGTATATAAAAGGGACATGCACAGTATGAGACCTGGTACCATGAGGTTCCCCTTGTGACTGCGCATTTCAAGCACCTCATTAATTAACGAACATCATGTTCACTAACCAACCATGCAGGAGTCAGAATGCTAAACTGAAACAACTTTAAAAAAGAAAATAAAGCCAAATATATTTGTTTATCTCAGAGATGTTCCTATGTTTGCTGGTACAATAAAGACATTATATTCTAAATGTGATTCAGCACCACTTTGCAACATTGGGACTATGAATAATTTAAATCCATTTAGACCTATGAAAGTGAAATAGTGCAGATTTCTTTCTTTTGCTATTTTAAAAAGCAAACCAGGAAAAAAAAAAAACAAAAGAAAGTGCTAGAAATAAACAAAGATTAGAAAGAATCAAAAAAGCATCATAAAACAAGAGTTGGTACACTGTTCATTTTAAACTCTGGCACATCTGCTTGCTTTTTGTATTGTATCCCTCTGAGATCCATTTATGTGACTGCACCATGGAACTGAGCAATAGGTTTTGGAAAGGAGATCTGCAGCTCAGAGTGTATGTCCATAAACAACTGGGGGTTTAAAGGCAATATAATGGCAGTGCAACATCCTTGGTTCTCATTAGAATAGACGGGTACCATCGACTAATATTTATGGCCTTTATTTAATAAAACTTTAACATAATACATGCATATTGGTGCATTTTCCATCTTTCATTTAAAGATCATAAGGGGGGATGTAATTGATATTGCATGCTTTGTTTAAAATTGTGTTTTTGTGATTACTTAGTGCTGCTCGCAATGTAAAATCATTTGTTGGATATTACATCGCTCACTATTGCTACACAAGGTTTACTCACCTGCTCTGGAGTTGTGTTATAAAATGTGTTGCAATAAAATGATTTGCAATTTTTCTTTCATACACGGCACATGTTTGCAAAATCAGTTTTATCGCAAACTTTATGAGGGAGCTGTTACGGTCTGGAATCAGTCAAAAAGGACCCAAAAAATGAAAATCTTGGTTGATAACGTTTTCAATGGTCTTTGCGAATGTTATTTGAATGAATTTGCGATAGAATGATACATTCCCCCCAATAGATTAATACGGAATTCATAGTTAATAGCAAAAACTGACTATGATTTCCAAATTACACACAGACCAGTGGGACACTATTCATTATAATTGGTGTTTGAATACCTTGAATAAATGAAAAATCTACAGCTATAATCTTGTAAGTAGAATCAGATGGCGATCAAATGATTAGATAGGATCAGATAGCAGATCAGATGGTTAGAAATATGAAGCAGACCTTTTAGAACAAATATCAACATGTTTTGGCACTACTTAAGCAGCAAATGTTTCCTTTTTTCCCAAAATGTTGGCTTCTACAAGGCTTCCACGGACCATGGACCACTATGTCAATCCCACAAGATTGATCAGATTCATATACGTGTTTTCAAACTTCGCAAAACCAGCAGTGTGCATTTTCCGAAGAAAGAGTTTGTTACTCCATCTGCCAAGTATATACTAGACTGAAGTGGAATGGGATTATATGTCACACCCTTTTATTCTACAATACTTCAGCCTCCATGTAGCAAGCACAAATTACCAGTGCATAATATAAATATAATATAATATATATATTATAATATAATATAATATATAATATAGTGTAATATAGAGTAATACATAGGACATTTGGCACCCTTATACTAACTGCCTATGCATAGCTTTTCAGCATTAGTATTTTAATACATTTATTAATATGGGAAAGCCCATAGTGGTTTTCAAACCACAATTAAACTCTTTTTCTCTAAAACCACCAATGTCATATAATTTAATAAATGATCTAAATATAAAGAGCACAAACAAAAAAAAAAGCCCAACACTGAATGATTCACTAAAAAATACAGAAACCATGAACACCTCTAAAAATTATAATTTTTCTAAATATTTCTAACAAGCAAAATATTAGAAAACCTCTAAAAGTTGAAATGGCTAAAAAGAAAAGTCCAGAAGGATCACCGCAGGGCTGGGCCAAGCCGACCAGGCGCCCTAGGCAACCCGGTCTGCTAGCCTCGCCCCCCATGCATGTGTGGGCACTCCATAACATCAGGGAGGGCAAGAAAGAGGAAACATAAGGGCAGGGGAGGGACAGAGGAGAAGGGAGGGGAGGAGTGTGGAGGGACAGAAGGGAGAGCAACAGCGGTAGTCGAGAGCAACAGGGGTAGTCGAGAGCTGCAGACGGGAGTGAATCAGAACTAGGGGTAGGCAGAAGAATCTTGAATAGGCACCTGCCGGTGCCCCCACATCGTTGCACCCTAGGCAGTTGCCTCTTCTGCCTACCCCTAGTTCCGGCCCTGGATCAGTGAGACTTCTATAGGACCTTGACTGTTTTACTTGCCAAAGTTTTTAATTCAAGTTTTTTTGTGGTTTTTACACTTTATAGATCTTTTTAGAGTTTTAGAGAAATACAAAAAACCCCAATCATTTTTAGAGAGAAAAATTAGTTTTGTAAAAAAAATAGAAATTATAGGGGCTGATTCACTAACTTCGAGTGAAGGATTCGAAGTAAAAAAACATCGAATTTCGAAGTGTTTTTTGGGCTACTTTGACCATCGAATGGGCTACTTCGACCTTCAACTACGACTTCGAATCGAAGGATTCAAACTAAAAATCGTTCGACTATTTGACCATTCGATAATCAAAGTACTGTCTCTTTAAAAAAACCTTGACCCCCTAGTTCGCCATCTAAAACCTACCGAACCTCAATGTTAACCTATGGGGAAGGTCCCCATAGGCTTTCCTAAGTTTTTTTGATCGAAGGATATTCCTTCGATCGTTGGATTAAAATCCTTCGAAACGAACGATTCGAAGGATTTAATCGTTCGATCGAAGGAATAATCCTTTGATCGTTCGATCGTACTATCTGCGCTAAATCCTTCGACTTCGATATTCGAAGTCGAAGGATTTTAATTCCCAGTCGAAAATCCAAGGTTAATTAACCCTCGATATTCAACCCTTAGTGAATTGGCCCCCTAAATGTCTGTAAATAGGCCGTTAGTTATAGAAAATTCAAAACTGCCCTTTGTGATAGGAACAATGTCAGTTACCAAGATGGAAGTTATCAATGAAGAAAAAAATCTGTAGTAGTAAAAAGGTGGTCATAAGCTAAAGCTCACCAGCAGGAGTTGAGGGAACTGGAAAGCTGCTTAAGGAAGGACTAAAATTATCTGCAGGGTAATGCTCCCATTTTCCATTAATAGACCACAGAATTTAGAGGATTAGCTCATGTTGGCCTATGTAGAGCCAGCAAATGCACTTGTACATGTGTTTACTAACACCCTCTTTGTGGGCCTGAGCTTTCTGAGGCTTCACTGATGCTGACCAAATCCACCAGTGTTCTTAATAGACACAAGGTGGCAGATTCACATATGGTCGAATATTGAGGGTTAATGTAAGTCCTTCGACTTCGCATATCGAAGTCAAAGGATTTACTGCAAATAGTTCGATCGAATGAAAAATCGAACGATTTTTCTTCTACCAAAAAATTGATAGAAAGCCTATGGGGACCTTCCCCATAGGCTAACATTGCACCTCGGGTGGTTTTAGGTGGGGGGTCGAAGTTTTTTTAAAGAGACAGTACTTCGATTATCGAATGGTTGAATATTCGAACGTTATATTTGTTCGAATCGTTCGATTCGAAGTTGTAGTTGAAGGTCGAAGTAGCCAATTCGATGGTCGAAGTAACCAAAAAAAAAAAACATTCAAAATTCGAAGTTTTTTTTGTTCTATTCCTTCACTCGAACTAAGTAAATGGGCCCCAAGAAGTCTTTCGTGAATGCAGCCACCAGTGCGGTTGTGCTACAATGGATGCAATGTTATTGGTGTTGTCTGCTAGAGGTACTTCCATCTAAACATGCAGCGCCGGATTTCCGTGTGCGGCGCCCCTAGGCCGCGCGGTCCGACCAGGCGGCCGCGCGGTCCTAGCGCCCACCTCACCTCCCCTTCCCAGCGCGCCGGCGTTTTTTCGCTGGCGCAGCTGCTGTAATTGAATGGGGACGCACGCGTCCCCATAGTGCGGCTGGGCGGCATGCCGCCCCTATTTTTTTGCCACCCTAGGCCCGGGCCTATGCGGCCTTGCCGCAAATCCGGGCCTGTAAACATGCTCCTTGTGCAATAATTGTGGTGGTTATTCCAACGTTCCCATTTTGCATTGTATCGTTAGGCAGAGCAGAATTCTGCCAAAAGAACCACAAGATAATGTCATTTTAACAGTGCCAAAGTGACTCAATTCCGACTCTGAAAATGTCAGCTGCTACTGGCATCCAATTTTCTTCCACATGCACTCATTTGTTGTGAGACATGGGATGCAACTGCAGAGAGCACAACTCACTGTCAATCATTTAAAAAAGTTGCATGGTACATGGTAATTTGCCTCCAAAATTGCACTTGTAAATAATCCTTACAGTCTTAACATGAGTGCATTGCAAATATCCAAGATATCAGGCACGAAGGTAGGGCAAGTATTTGGCAAAGATGACATCAGGAATAGGCTGGACAAGGAGCACACAAAAATAGTGTTCAATATCCAGACAGAGCTTTGCAACAGAAAACAGCATTCAGTTATTTTCCATAGAACAATTTTACATTTGACAAGCATTATGGTTTAAAGGAGAACTAAACCCTAGAAATGAATAAGGCTAAAAATGCCATGTTTTATATACTAAACGTATTGCACCATCCTAAAGATTCAGCTTGTCAATAATAGCAATGATCTTGTCACAGGGGGGGTCACCATCTTGCAAAGTGTCTGCGACACTCACATGCTCAGTGGGCTCTGAGCAGCTGTTGAGAAGCTAAGCTTAGGGGTCGTCACTAATTATCAAGCACAAAATGAGGTTGGCCTCTAATATAAGATGATGCTACAAGACTGATTATTAGATTCTGATGCTAATTACACTGGTTTCTGTGCTCCCATGTTGTAATCATCAATATTAATTACTAATCAGCCTTATATTGTGAAATTCCTATTCTATGTGTACTGTATATTTTGAGTTGGTCCCTAAGCTCAGTAACTGACATCAGAACAGAGCATGTGCAGTGAATCAGCAAATTGGGAGCTACTGGGGCATCTTTGGAGACACAGATCTTCCCTGCCAAAGGGTTGTGGTTGCCTTGGGCTGGTACAGAAGCACAAAACATAATGTACAACATTTCTAGCCTAGTTCATTAGTTTAACTTTCCTTGTCCTTTAAATAGTTCTTGAGCGAAATTTTCAAAGACGGTCACTGCACAGAGCACAATTCTCTTGTCTTCAAAGGGTGAATACTACACCATTAACGACTGATACTAGAACTGGTCACTATCTTGTTTAATAGCAGATGCCCTAACAATAAAAAAAAGCTGCAAGGGTTATAAGTGAAACAAGGCCAAATTGCAACTGGGGATAAATTATATGTGAATAAATACACATTGAAGCACACAAACAATGGTTCTTTGACACACAAATACTGGTTTCTTAAAGGGAATCTGTCGTCATTTTAAAAAATTTTTTTTTTACATTTTTATAAAAAACACACATCCATAAACACTGTCTGGCAAATAAAATGTTAATCCACAAATCCATGCATAAGTTATTTTAGTTTGTATTTTGTCATGGGGGCTTCCATTTCTGCTCATTACACATTCATCCTGTGCTGCTCTAACAGCAGGCACAGCATTACCTGTGTGCTTGGAGGCAGCCACTCTGTAATGAAAAGCCAGGTCGCACTATGACATGAGAATCTAGCTGTACCCTCCCCCTCCCCTCTCTGCCCATGCGTGTGATGTTTGGAGGAGAGAGGTCACATGGTTTGCAGGGAAGCAATTACTTTCACTTTCCTACGTTCTGCTCTACAGCTGCACTAGCAGCCCCTCCTCCCACAGACACTATCAAAGCTCCTGCTGTTCTGTAAGTTTGTTCTCTGCATTCCTTTGGTGAGGGGAGCTTTCTCTCCTTGCTGCCTTCCTAGTTTGTTTTACTGGTTACTAGATGAGGTAAAGGAGCTGTGAGTTCCCTCTGCTATCCACCTCACACACACTGCGCTCCTTTCCTGCCTGCAATACTTCTTTTTACATTAACTACTTACTGCCTCCTTTTCATGAGCTATTTTAACCCTTCCTAGACTTCCTCTTACATTTTCAAGTATGTCCTCCTTATTTTATCCTTTTTTTCTATTCCCTGTCATCAGTCCTGGGAGTGTACTCCTGTGTTTCTGCCATTCATTTTTGTGTAAACAAATATAATAAACTATCTATATAAAATATTTTTTCCAGTGTCCAAAATGAATTGTGTGTGTGTGTGTGTGTGTGTGTGTGTGTGTGTGTGTGTGTATATATATATATATATATATATATATATATATATATATATATATATATTTATTTATTTATTTTTTTAAATGTAAGTGGGGGCAGTGATCACAGGACTATCTTATTTCAGTCCTTCTGAAGTGGTGTCAGTGAGAGCTTATCTTGATACCTGCCTATTGTTCAATTGACAGGCTCAGCAGACAAGGCTCTATTTACATTACAGCAGCTTGTAGGAGGGAGGGGTAATGACATCACTCCAACTTGCAGTGCAGCAGTAAAGTGTGACTCAAGTTTATCAGAGCACAAGTCACATGACCAGAGGGCAGCTGGGAAATGTCAAAATATCTAGCCTCATAGCAAATTTTAAAATTAGATCAGTTTTGAAAAACGGATTTCAATGCAGGATTCTGCTGTAGTAGCACTATTAACTGATACATTTTGTAAAAAAACATGTTTTTCCACGACAGTATCCCTTTAACATAGATCATAATCTACTTTTACAGGAAACATTTATTATCTCACTTTTGTAGACAATGTATTTGCCATTGGAAAACTGCTTGTAACCAAGGCAGATAAAGAAAAAAACATCTGGTGTTATGGACGCAAGGAATGGCAAAGATAACCCTAATCCCACACCACATGCGCTAGTGCAGTAGCTGAGCTTTTAATATGAAGGAAAGTTAAGGTCTGATTATGAGTAATGCATGAAAAATACCTGCTAAGACCCTCAAAACCCTTTTAAAGGCAAGAAGGAGCACTATATGGATTAGAGACTGTTTTAATGGTTACAGATTTGTTCATGATTATAGCCTCTAAATTGGTTAATCATATCAAATAGGCCATTGGAACATTTTGGGACTATCTGCTTTCTTGTTAAATATAATAACCACTTCTATGTGCACTAACACTAGGTTATGTGCTGTGTTTTCTGTTTTGCTTAAACACTGCTTCCCAATATGTGCCTGCAGCCCAGCCTCAATCTGCTGGACTCTGGCTCTTTTATGGCTATGGCTTTACTATGAATGCTGTGTCGCTCCCTTGCTTGCTTCTCATTGACTTAAGAGATCAGTAAAACCTAAAAATGAAAGTTTTTTAAAGGAATGACAATATAATGTACTGTTGCCCTGTACTGGTAAAACTTAACACAATGTAGCTTTGAAAGCTTCTGGAAATAAACAGCTTGCTTCATTATTTATGTTGGTCCATTAAAAGGTATCATAATCTTCAGTACTTTCATTTCTGTAAAATACAGGGCTAGACACTACACTGCACACAGATATATTCAGTAATAGCATAAGTATACTGAACTGTAGTGCCTCATTAAAAGGGTATTACTAGTTGAGTAGAGATTTTACCAGTTCCTGTATCAGTATGTTATTACAATATTAATCTGGATTAGCAGTCCAACTGTGCACTATTGCAGGCAAATCAAACCAGTGTCTTGTATGGTGCAAGCAGCTGACTCTCTTCCTCTTATATATTACATATGTAAAGTTAAGCCACTGCTCAGGTTTTACAAATAAAGCCCCAAATGCCATATAATTTCCTGTCTGTAAGGTTTTCTCAAGTTAAAGTATATATTGACCCTTTGGCATTTTATTTCATTTGAAGCTGTCTTCACTATATAGTGTTATAGTAAATTATAGTGGCACCGCCTCTACTATGAGCTTACTTTCAAATATATTTGTGCCACGATGAAACCTTTACTCTCAGGTGTAAGCCCTCGCAACGGTGTGGAGGCAGGGTATAGCGCAACTGTAACAAAGTGCTTATGCACAAGAACTGGGCGCAAGGGGTTCTTTTATGCTTAACCAGGAACAAGAATATCCACATTGGAGTACAGAGAACATATAGCATAAAGGATAGCATATACTCACAGAACCAGAGCACAGCTGGATCCCTGCAGGCGAGGGAACATTTCAGAAGTAGTTAAACAGAAATAGAGAAGGTACCCCAGATTTCAGCCTGTGCCCTAAGTGGAACCCAGAGGAAATTCTACCATCCCTAAGTCCATGCACTTAGTCCCTACTTCTGGGTTATTAGTACCCGGGATTTTATTCCTCTGACTCTCCTCATCAGAGCCTTGAGGAAATAACATATCTATCACTCCTAGAGTGATCTGTGACAGAGTATAGCTATCCACTTTACTAGGGCCTAAGCATCTAGGTTCCACTACCCATTCCCTTCCTGCCTGCTTGGTAAGGGCTAAAGCAATGGACCCAGAATGCATGGTTACCCAGACCTTTATATTATAGCACAGTGTCATCTACAGTACACTGTGAGAACTAAAGGGGCTTACATAAGCAGAGCAATGACACAAGTCCCCATTAGGACCCATTTAACCCTCTAGAACCTTGAGGATTTGCCTGCAAATATTATGTGCGGGTGTCTAAATGATCACATCCCTACAACTACAATACTTAAATCCAATATTTATCTGATATATATAACATTTATACCATTATAGACAAATATTCAAACATGTTCAGTAAACCAGAAACCAATAAACCAGTCTTCTCCAGCCTAATGTAGATATCAAAAGTAAA
This sequence comes from Xenopus petersii, assembly GCA_038501925.1. Classification (NCBI taxonomy): domain Eukaryota; kingdom Metazoa; phylum Chordata; class Amphibia; order Anura; family Pipidae; genus Xenopus; species Xenopus petersii. Next base: position 41,337,153 of record CM076682.1, on the reverse strand, counting down.
TGTTTGCTTGTCAAATACAGATATGGGATCCATTATCTAAAACCTGTTACCTAGAAAGCTACGACTTATGGGAAGGCTGTCTCCCATAAACTCCATTTTATCCAAATCCAAATGTTTAAAAATGGTCTCCTTTATCTCTGTAATAGTAAAACAGTACCTTGTACATGGTCCAAACTAAGGTACAATTAATCTGTATTACTAGAAAAACCAGCTTATTGGGTTTATTTTATTTTTAAATGATTTTCTAGTAGACCTAAGGTATTAATTATCCAAATTACAGAAAGATCCATGATCCAGAAAACCTCAGGTCCCGAGTATTCTGGATAACAGGTCCCATACCTGTGCTCCTATATTTAAATAAATGGTTCCCTGGCTAGGTGGGACCATACTGAAGGCTTGTTAGGGTGAAGTTTGGGCCTATTGGCTTTCCTACTTATTCCTAGAAGCTTACCTTTAAGGTTAATTATAATAAGATCGGGGATGAAGACTTATTTTCTGCCTAGCTATTTATGTAACTATGACTAAAATAGCAAAGTTTTCATATGCTGCCATTGTGACGTGACGGGTGTTAAAACACAATAAGCATTTAATGCCATAGCGAGGAAGCGTCACAGAGTAGCAGGACCCAATGAGACTTCATTACTTGTGAACTGGGTAAAATCACTACCTGAGGAAATCTGTTGCAATGGGCGTCAAAGTGGAGGAAGACAAGAAATACTGCAAAGCTAAAATGTAAAATACACTTGTGAAATTAGTCTGAAATTGTAATTGTTGCTTCTTGAAAAGTCCAGCAGAGACCTAATATTATTGAGGGATACTGAATGCAGCTCAGTGCAAGAGAGATAGGATTTTTCCCCTGTATTACTTGCGGCAAATAGTATGCACACATAAACTGAGATGTACAGTATTCACCTGCAAGTGTAAAGTATTATCATTTCCAATGTACTTTAATTGCTGTATGTTTTCAGTCTCTCATTTAAACCAAGCAAATAAAACAATGTTATTTCTCATAATTGTTCTGTTTCTCCTCCAAAGTACTTACTCATATGTTACATTACAAGTCATAAAGCACAGTTTTTCACACCGTGCAGATTTGTGGGCGTATATTCCTTCGATTGTTCTTTTTATGAAAAAGTTTCATTAAACAAAATGCTTTATTATGGTAATGAACTTTTACTCACTGTTCAGTAGGAATAATATTTTAGATTTCGCCTTAAAGGGGAATCCATCATAAGTGAATGAATTCCCTAACAGACGGTAACAGGGAAAGCAAGATTTCATTGCAATGTTTCTTACAGGGTTCCTAACACATTTTAAAAAGCAAATAATACATACATTTTTGACCATGTTATCATGTTGACACATGAGGAATTATGGTACTGTATGTTGCTGATATTAGAAAGATAAAAACAAAGAAGAATGTTTTAGATTCCCCATTAGGGCTCATTGTGCAATTTCAAACCCAAGTCTCCATGTTTTTTCACGCACAATTCTAGTGTAATAGTGGTTGCAAGGTGACAAGGTGCCTAATGCAATTGCAGCCGATGCATCAAGACATGTACATTGGTGCATGTGCCTATCAAATGGCAGTGCAATAAAAATCTTCACTCTTGGGATGTATTTTTGGTTGTAGACACAAGTACACTGCATCTATTGACACAGACCACTGTGGGAACCCTGAAGCTATCCTGGAACTGCCAACAGCTTCGCGGTGGTGGTAGCTCCAGGGTTCCAAATCAGCTTAAACAGCGATTCATTCCAACAGACAGGTGGGATGCATTGGCACCTTGCCCCAAAATGCACAGGTGCTAGTACCTTGAATGCTGCTGTTTTGCACAAGGATTGTGGCCATCTTTACTTGACTGCAAGTGCGCTTGCGCATCATAAATGAGCCCTATTGTGTTCTTTGATTTAAGCAAACCAGAACTCACATAGATGTACTGTATGCATTAAACTTCTGCAGCTAAAATTAAGAAGCATGTAGACAGAAATGTAATTGAAAACTCTCTTTCATCTCCCACTACAAATAACAATTTTACACCTGAGCTGAAAGCACTACAAGAAAACATCTACACTATAATTAACAATAAAAGATATATTAAAAAGCCAAGGCATCTCAAAGGAATTATTGATTTTGTGTCATTGATGAGCTCCCAATAATGCAAAGAATCCTTTAAACAGTAGACAGTAGTCAGAGAGTTTCCTGAGGGTGTGAGGAGATAATATCCATTCCTATTATTGCTACCAGTTTCATTGTCTTCTTATGTTTGATGTGTTTGCATCCGTTTATAGGTAAAGGTAAACTTCATTGCAGCCTAATTTCACTTATTTCAAAAGACCTGGAATGGGATAAAAATGCAAGAGAGAACCCTTACAATATTGTGGTCACTCATGAAATGAACGGTACTACTTTTATGGTCACAAGTTCTAGGCAAACTTCAGTGTAGACTACTCCCAATGGTTGAGAAGATCAGAAGAGCAATGTGAAATATGATGAGTTGCTGGGCAGAGTACTTTGCCTTTCTCTATGTTCCATTTGGTAGATGGCTTATTGTTGTATTGGCAAGGTAATCAAACTGGGAAACAGCAGAAAAGTAGATAAATTTTAATATGCCTGATATGTTTTGACTTAACTGATGTTTACAATTTTTCTGAACAATATTAGTGGAATCACTAATCATTGTGTAGAATGATTTGATTCTGGCAAAGCCATAGCGGTTTTGAACACTGAACACTGGCTTCTGCCATTACCAATACTCAGAAAGGAGGCACTAGGTCTTAATCAGTATAAACTGGAAAGAAAAAAGTATAAAGCTCCTCTGAACCCCTGGAGCCATATAGAATTGTCCATGACTTCTCTGCAAAAGAATATCCGTGATACACATGCTATGAGACTTGAGGACGAAGACTTCTGGCACACTGACAATCATAGGGAGACATCTCATGAGTTATTATGGGAAGGGAACAGTCATAATTAAATGAAATCATAATTTCAACAGTTTTCATTACAAATATACTGTATATGTATTTGTTATTACTTTCTGTTCTTCTATCATTGTCTCAGAACCTCAACCTGTCACATAAGAGAACATGTTTTAGCTGTAGGTTCCCTTTAAGGTTTTTAAGCAGAAAACAAATTTGACAGCACAGAGATTACTATTTGGTTTCATTAAAAATTAAAAAGTAAAACAGCTGTTTTTTTATGCCTTATTGTTATTTAATGTCACAGATAAGCAGGTAATGTGTAAGTATGATAAATAAAGTGCCCAGGCACAGTTTGGCAAACAGACATTGGCATTTATTATTCACAGTGTATCAGGAGCACGGACCATAGAAAAATGTCTCCAGTGAAAAATAGTCATTTAAATTACTGAAAACCTATCCAACGTGCTCCGGGTAGGAAAGTAATTAAGTTTGTATTCACTGTCTTTATTGAGTAAAGAAGGATTTCCGAGAGCTGCTGAGTAGATAGGTGAGCTGCAAGTGATTGGATGGTGCCTTTGTGTAATAGTTCTGTTGCGCTTCAAAAGACTATAAATGGAATTTTCCAGCACACAAAAGTGATTGTCCATAGAACAACAAACACTATCTATTAAAACACTCCAATCAGTGGCTTAACTTAACAGAGCCAGACCCCCAACAAAGAAATCTTTGGGAGGCCCCAGCTTGCTCCCTTATATATGCACACTCTCTCCTTCGACCACCTATCCCCTGGCCCCCACGTGATGTTTGGTAGTTACTTTGCTGTTACAATGAATGGTGTGAAATTTATCTTAAACCCCTACTATTGAAAGGAACTGACTGACAGTTACCTGGCTTTAGGAGTGCTCATAGAGACCACTCACACCCAAGATTGGCTTCTAGTAGGGAACTTGTCACAGTTAAGCCTCATGTTCAACCTTGATTATCTGCAACATTTGCCCATAGCAATCCCTTATACACAAGTTAAATTGGGTTGGAACCCTTACACTTCATGAGTGGCAGACAGTGGGAGTCGCATTATTCAGATGTTTACATTAGGGAGTATGGCTACAATGGGCCCTGTCCTTACCACCTTCCCTATGGATTTTTTAGCCAGTGCAAGGTTCAGAGTGCAGCCATTCCCTCAGGCAGAAGTGCTCGATGAATGCACCTCTTATTGCGCTTGCTCTACTGCCTGGGGCAGAATTGGCCATTTTTTGGGTGGGTGGGTGGGTGGATGAAATGAGATTCACAGGCTTTGCTTGACTCTACTGTAGAGATAAAGAAGATGTTTAAAAAAAAAACAAATCAGCCATGACAGCCCCTTATCTCTTGGCTTCTAGCTTTGAGTTTAACAACACTCAAAGCTAGAAGGCTTCAGGTTGGATATACTTTTAGGGAAAGGATTGCTCAGTGCATTGACTTATACTGCTGGTAACCAATGCTACATCTATCAATATGATTATTTCTTGCCATAAAACGGCCTGTGTTCTCTCTTACTTGACACTCTCTGAGCATTCTGTATACTCCAGCTACACGTTTGCTTCCTGCTCCTTATTTCTTGTGTACCCTTAGGCTCTTCCAAGTGGTAAATTATGATTTTTTGACTTATTTACAGAAAATTGCCCCTAACTGAAAAATATACAACATTACTTGAAATACAAGCAGTGGTCTTTTTAAAATTGCTACATTTATAATGCGAATAATTAAAGTTGGAATGAAATATAATATTTAAAGTGACTCACAAGGAAGCCGGGTATTATTCCTTTGCAAGAACCGTGATGTTAAAATGTGGAGCCCATTTCTGTGATATATTGTTGCTACAGTATCTTGTCGGTACAATAAAAGTTATGAATGGCGCGCACTACCTAGAGCCTCAGTGCAACAAGCCTGCACAATATTATCATCATTAATCTACATTGCTGGGTCATACCATTTTAACTGTTGAGTTCTGAAGCTATGCAATATTATTTATTCAACTCAAGTTTCAACTCGTTGGTAACCAAAGCAGTGCTGCCATTAGATTGGTCTGCTGTAGCCATATGTTCATTGTCATCTTTTTGTACAAATGCAGCAGCCACAGCAGTATGCAGCAGTATCTTTGTGCATCACAACAAAAGAAGTTCCCCTTCTTTAGCAGGGCATTGATGTAACTATAATGAAGGCTTGTGGAGGCCAGTATTTCACATGGTAAATAATAGAAGGTAAAAACCTTCCCTTAGACAGCAGTTACCAGTGGTGGCAAAAGCTGCTTCTAATGCTGAGCAAATGTGTTGATATTCATAAAATCCTGGCGATTTCACAAATCTCAGGGCGAATAGATGACATTTTTCATGAAAAAAATACAGATTTCACTGCAAATTCACCCATGCCGTTTTATTTAGCTCATACCTGGCCGCTCTCAGGAAATTTTAAGAGCCAAAATTTTTGAACAGAAATTTGGCACTTCTAGTGCTGAAAGAGCCATTTTGTTTCTGGACCAACTAAAAGGCAGGTTTCACAACATATGACAACATAAGGTGCCTGGGTATAGGGGTAGCTAATCAGTCAGAATAGCAGTGGGCTATTTCAAAACTGGCTTTTTCAATTCAGAATAACTTGTAAATAGGATCTTTCTTCAGAAATATAATACAGGTATGGGATCCGTTATCCGGAAACCCATTATCCAGAAAGCTCAGAATTACGGAAAGGCTATCTCCCATAGACTCCATTATAGACTCCATTATCAGATAATCCAAATTTTTAAAAATAATTTCCTTTTTCTGTGTAATAATAAAACAGTAGCTTGTACTTGATCCCAACTAAGATATAATTAATCCTTATTTGAGGCAAAACCAGCCTATTGGGTTTATTTAATGTTTAAATGATTTTCTAGTAGACTTAAGGTATGAAGATCCAAATTACGGAAAGATCCATTATCCGGAATACCCCAGGTCCCGAGCATTCTGGATAACAGGTCCCATACTTGTATATGAATTTCGCCATTTAAAAGGCACTCAATGGGGTCCTGAAATGTCAGCACTATTTTCAGGGCCGCCATTAGAAATCACGGGGCCCCGTACAACAAAATTTTTGGGGCCCCCTGGGCCCCGCCCACACTGACGACCAAGCTCCACCCCATTTCCCGCCCACTCCACATCGCAGTTAAAAGACCACACAGACATCAGCGCTAAAAAAGTAACCCCCCCCCACACAAGTTGTAAAAAGCTATTGATGGTCAGGGCCCCCTTATAAAAAATTGGGGCCCCAAAAAAAAAAAAATTAAAATTTTTTTTTTAAAAAAAAACATTGGTGGCAGGGGCCCCCTTATAAGTTAAAAAAAACTTGGGGCCCCAACAAAAAAAATGTAAAAAAAACTAAAAAATAAACAAACATTGGTGGCAGGGGCCCCCTTATAAGTTAAAAACAAATTGGGGCCCCAAAAAAAAATTTGAAAAAAAAAAAAAAATTTTTTTGAAAAAAAAAAAAACATTGGCGTCAGGGGCCCCCTTATAAGTTAAAAACAAATTGGGGCCCCAAAAAAAAATTTTAAAAAAAAAAAAAATTTTTAAAAAAAAAAAAAAAACATTGGCGGCAGGGGCCCCCTTATAAGTTAAAAACAAATTGGGGCCCCAAAAAAAAATTTAAAAAAAAAAAAAAAATTTTTTGAAAAAAAAAAAACATTGGCGGCAGGGGCCCCCTTATAAGTTAAAAACAAATTGGGGCCCCAAAAAAAAATTTAAAAAAAAAAAAAAATTTTTTTGAAAAAAAAAAAACATTGGCGGCAGGGGCCCCCTTATAAGTTAAAAACAAATTGGGGCCCCAAAAAAAAATTTGAAAAAAAAAAAAAATTTTTTTGAAAAAAAAAAAAACATTGGCGTCAGGGGCCCCCTTATAAGTTAAAAACAAATTGGGGCCCCAAAAAAAAATTTAAAAAAAATTTTTGAAAAAAAAAAAAAACATTGGCGGCAGGGGCCCCCTTATAAGTTAAAAACAAATTGGGGCCCCAAAAAAAAATTTGAAAAAAAAAAAATTTTTTTTGAAAAAAAAAAAAAACATTGGCGTCAGGGGCCCCTTACGAGTTAAAAAAAAAATTGGGGCCCCAAAAAAACATGTTTTAAAAAAAAAGATTGGTGGCAGGGGCCTATAGAATATTAAAATAATACATTGGTGGCCAGGAGATTAAAAAAAAAAAAAAATACACAAACTGGTGTTCAGTAGAATTGAACTCACGGCTTCAGTACTTCAACTTCACCTCCTTTCGTGACTTTGGGTCTTTTCACTGCTTCAGGACTTCGGCTTCGGCTGTTTTCGTGACTTCGGGTCTTTGCGCTGCTTCAGGACTTCGGCTTCGGCTGTTTTCGTGACTTCGGGTCTTTTCGGCGCTTCGTGACTTCGGCTTTTTCCGTGACTTCGGGTCTTTTCGGCGCATCGGCTTCGGCTTTTCGGCACTTCCGCATTCGGCAGCACAGAGGCAAGACGTACGGCTCGGGCGCTCGTAAGGGGGGCCCGGATCTTCAAAAATGCAGCGCTGCCGGGCCCCCCTTCATGCCCGGGCCCGGTACGCTTGACCCCCCTGTCCCCCCCTGATGGCGGCCCTGACTATTTTGCTTCTGAAAACCAGTGGATGCCCTGGATTGCTGCAGTTTTTGATTCTTTTTCATTTATTTATTTTATATAAATAGGATCTGTTATCTAGAAACCCGTTATCCAGAAATCCCTGAATTACAGAAAAGTCATCTCCCATAGACTCCATTTTAAGCAAATAATTCATCATTTTAAAAAAGTGATTTCCTTTTTCTCCTTAAAAATGAAACCGTAGCTTATACTCGATTCAAACTAAGCTGCATGAATCAATATTTGATGCAAAACAATTCTTTCAGGGTCATTTAATATTCAATTGATTTTTGGCAGTCTTAAGGTATAAAGAGGCAAATTACAGAAGGATCCCCTATCCGAAATACCCCAGGTCCTGAGCATTCTGGATTACAGATCATTTATCTGTATAAATGAGCAATGTGATAATTTCTCCTGTATCAATAAGGCAGGCATTTATGAACTGTGATGAGTGAAGCCATATTGCAATTTTATTCAGTAACAAGAATATTGCTATTTAGTTTAGAGAACTATACTTTACATATGAGCATTGCATACCATCTGAGAACCTCTGACAATGATGCATCTTTCTCCAGGGTCAGACTAAACTACAGGACAAAAAACCTGGTGGCCCACGGCCCTCGTGGAGTGGGTGTGTTCAGGTCCCCTGATGTGGCAGCCTTGGTGGTCCCAGACCCCCCCCCCCCAGTCTGACACTGTGCTCAGTTGCATAGTGTTATGTGAGTAGAGTGCAAAGAGCCATAGCTTGTCACAGAGATAATGAGGAGTACATTTGTATCAGGGATTAGCAGGGGCAAAACAGCTTCCCTTCAATACAGTTACACTGTATGACATAACTTTTTCATCTCACAGTTACTTTGTCATCAACAAACTTTTTTAGTTTGAATAGTGAATGAATCAAGAGTAATTGAGTGCAGAAAGTTGCCAGATCAGGCATGTGTGTGTGTGACGGCTTGTCATGTATTGTAGAATACTCAACCAACAATTTCTGCTTTTTTTTAAGTTGCTCATAGAAGATAACACAGAGGGATTGATTTATTAAGGCTTGGTAGATTTTAAGTGCTAATGATAATGATTGCTGTAGCACAGAAAATAATTGTATGAATCCTTTCAACCGACATGTGACACAACTCAGATAAAAAGATGTGTATATATTTATATAACAACCAAAGTCATTAAAGTAGAAGGAAAGCTGTGAGGCAGTCTATTGCCAATAGATTAGCCATGATAGTGCAAACTATAACACTATATTTATTCTGCAGAATGCTTTACCATACCTGAATAAACAGCTCTAGAAACTCTGTCTGTTTGTTTGGGATAGCAACTGCCATATTAGCTTCTTCTGACATAACTTCCTGCCTTCCATGCACGCTTATATCCCTGGACTCATATTACAGCAAGAGGAGGGAGAAGGGAGGGGAGAGGGAGAAAGGAGCAAACTGAGCATGCTCAAGCCCGTGCCCTAGAGATTTAAGCTGAAAGAAGGAAGTCTTATACAGCCCATGTGTAAACAATTGAAGGAAATAAATGCAGTGATTCTTTCGACAGAAGACTCAGAGCAACATTACTTTAAGGTTTTACTGGTGTATTTATATAGACCTATCTGATACATTTTATTTAGGTTTAACCTTTTCTTTTAACAAAGACATTTGTGTTGGGATATAAAAATTAACCCCCAAGGGTGTTATCAGTGGTAGAAACAGAGGAATTGGTGTCTAGCCAAAAACATGCAGCCAAAGAGAGCTATTTAAACCAATTGTGAAAAAGTGTTTTTTGGAGTGCCCTCACATTAGCTGCAAATGCCATTTTGAATATGTTCTCCGGAACCTCCACTAGATGCACATTTCTACCAAAAAGCATAACCAAGACCAACAGTAAATGCAGCACTGTCAAAAAGCTTCTGCAATTTCCGTGATGGTCACATTTACTGAAAACCCACTGCCCTAGCTCCTAATTTACTCATCATAAAAAGCAAAAATAGTTTCATAAGATATTTTTAAATTCATTTATCTTTATAAAGCCATTCTGATTATTGCTAATAATGCCATTGTATGGAATAAAATCTTGCATGTGATCTCTTAAAGGAACAGTAACATCGCAAAATGACAGTGTTTTACAGTAATAAAAATATAATGCAGTGTTGCCCTGCACTGGTAAAACTGCTGTGTTAGCTTCAGAAACACTACTATTGTTTATATAAATAAGCTGCTGTGTAGCAATGGGGGCAGCCATTCAAAGGAGAAAAGGCTCAGGTTACACAGCAGATAAGCTCTGTACAACATAATGGTGTTTCTGTTATCCACTATTTAACCTGTGCCATATAGATTTTTAAAATGTCTACCATTGCTACACAGCAGCTTGTTTATATGAACTATAGTAGTGTTTCTGAAGCAAACACATCAGTTTTACCAATGCAGGGTAACAGTACATGATATTTTCGTTTCTTTAAAACACTTTCATTTTTCAATGTTACTGTTCATTTTGGGGGTTTAGTTTTCCTTTAATTGACTGCAACAGAGCAGTCACTATTACTTTAAGATAATTTACCTATATGAAAGCAGTGACTTTTAGTTTACTATATGGTAGTATTTGTTAAGATGACCAAATTAATATCTAATATGGTCAGTCCTGTACCCTTTACATTTCCTTTATTTATTGGGCTTATACAGGAACTACATTCAGACTTCTCAGTACATATTGCACATAGACATCTCTGAGGATTTGCAGTGATTCAATTGCAGTTCCCTCTTCTCGTCCCTTTCTAACAGCAGATTGCTCTACTGATATCATTTGGTCTGGATGACGGGAAAAAGTTCAAGAACACCACGTACTATTCACAAATGGACTCTTATTTGGCTGAAGAAGTTACAAAATAGCTTGTTATATGATGGAGGAATTCAGAACATACTGTACTGGTAAAATTAGAAAAACGTAACTTTTGCAAGCCTATTGTTACTTATAAAACCCTGAACAAAAAAATGAAAAGATGTAACAGAGCAGAAGCAGATAAATCGTAATGTCCATTCTTTTTTTCAATATCCACTATACTGTTCAAGTCTAAGTGTCAGCTCCTTGTGACCTTAATGAGTTTACCACTGAACAGACCAATCATTAAACTGCAGGACTTGCTGGTATGGGAACATTTCCACTTTTTTAGGATAAAGTAGATATTATAAACACTTCTACGATGTCCAAGATAATTACTTTTGCCTTTTTCAGTCGTGCGTAAAAGATTTCCAAAGTGATGTCATTGCCAGAGATAACGATTACAAAAAATGAAAGAAAGAGAGAAAAGCTAATTTTTCTTTTCATTCCAGTGTTGCGTCAAAGTGAAGAATATGAAAAGTGGTATAGTTATTGTGCGGACTAAGCAGCAGAAACTAGAAATTACTGCCATTCCCATTTTTACTTCTATTAAAGGAAAACTATACCCCCCAAACAATGTAGGTCTCTATAAAAATATATTGTATAAAACAGGTCATATGTAAAACCCTGCTTCATGTAAATAAACCATTTTCATAATAATATACTTTTCTAGCAGTATGTGCCATTGGGTAATCATAAATAGAAAATTGCCATTTTAAAAAATAAGGGCCGCCCCCTGGGATCATAGGATTCATTGTACTCACAAACAAACCAAACAAAACATACATGTTAGGTCACATGAGCCAATTAACAGACAGAGTTGTGTCTTTTGCTTCAACACTTCTTCCTGTTACAGTTAGAGTTGAAGTATTTCTGGTCAGGTGATCTCTGAGGCAGCACAGAGACCATCACGAAATGGTGGCTCAAGGCAAGAGATGTAAAAGGACAATATTTACTTAAATATATATTCCAGTTTGATAAGATTCTTTAATATGTCACTTAATATGATATGAACTATCTGTTGCTTAAATGTTCATTTTGGGGGTATAGTTTTCCTTTAAGGAAAATAATATCCTACCACCATAGATATTTGGGAAGACTGGCTAATAGCATCTAAAGGTATCCTAAATAACTCCTGCAGGGTCCAGTATGTGTCCAAGTTCATCCTCTTATTTAGCTTATTTAGAAATGAATACAAAAAAAGTCTTCTTAACTCCATTCAGTGCATTACTGAAACGTACAGTATCTATTGAATTTTGTTGATACTGTATCAGGAACCATTCAATAATTTTCCATAAACATTTTCATAAAATGAGGTCAGTTGACTGGGACTAGAATGACATATGGGGGCAAATTCACTTATGGTCGAATATCGAAATGGAAATGGATATGGAAAACCTTTGACTTCGAATATCGAAGTCGAAGGATTTACCGCAATTCGTTGGATCGAATGATCAATCGAACGAATAAATCCTTCGAATCGTTCAATTCGAAGGATTTTAATCCATCGATCGAACGATTTTTCTTCAACCCAAAAAAGCTTAGAAAGCCTATGGGGACCTTCCCCATATGCTAACATTGACTTCGGTAGGTTTTAGGTGGCGAACTAGGGGGTCGAAGATTTTTTTTAAAGAGACAGTACTTCCACTATCGAATGGTTGAATAGTCAAACGTTTTTTAGTTCGAATCGTTCGATACCAAATCGTAGTCATAGTCGAAGGTCAAAGTAGCCCATTCGATGGTCGAAGTAGCCAAAAAAAACATTCGAAATTCGAAGTTTTTTTTATTCTTTTCCTTCACTCGAACTAAGTAAATGGGCCTCATGGTTTACACTATTTCTATGTTCATTCAGTGCCCTGGGGATGTCATCACAGTGGAATATTCTACATATGGTACAATATAGGGGGTTCTATGTGCACAGCTGACAAAGACTGAATGATACATACTTTAGATTTTAGTTTTTTGCCAAGTTTAGTGGAAGAAATTATAAAAAACCATATACATTATGTGCACTCATTTTTGCATTCATATTAGCACTTTGCACCTATTGTATCTTTCAGGGTCCAAGCAAAGGAAGTCCAAGTCATGGTTGTGCCGCATCGAGGGCCCTCTAGAACATAAAGGATGTTGTTGTCTCACCCGGGCAGACATTCTTTAAGAAATGACCATTGATGCTTTATTAATACCTTCCAGTCTTAAAAAGGTAACATTATCTTTACACAGCTACACATGGCCCATCTATCCTACACATGGGGGCAAACTCACTTAAGGACGACGCGCCTAACGCTAGCGTTAATTCGCCAACATAGCACATTTTCATTAATTTGCCGATTCACTAATGCACGCTGGCATAAATTTGCTAGTGTTACTTTGCACCCTTACGCCTGGCGAATTTGCGCAATGGACATAACTACGCAAATTCGCTGACGCGTGAGTGTGGCTCACGGGTTTAAAAGGTTGGGGGATCCTGATCTAGGACATTCACTTGCAAGCAGATCCCTCTGAGACTTGAGGCTCAGGAAAAATTACATATGGGTTCTGAACTAGAACTTACAAGGTTGCACAGAACCGGAGGTATTATGTAGCAATATTATCATGTGTGTGCTTGGTGGTAGCGCCAGTAACATTAGGGAAAAAATGATTTATGATGGTTTATTTGGCCATTTATCCCAAATGTGACAGCTGCAATGGGCCCACATGCCTGAGGTACATTTAATCTATTATCACCCCCTGTTATGCTTCTCATTTTTTAAATATTTTGGAGACCTCAACATTTTCATTTGAATGATTGATCATCTGCATTTATTCCCAGTGAAACACAAAATGTCTTTTCTTGGTGATTTCTGTTTAGTTAATATTGTTGGTGTGGGCTGGTTGAATACTAAGGGATATTCCTGTCAAATGCCTACAAATAAAATGCACACTTACCATCACTGTTGATGCCTGAGGAAATCTAGGCTTTTTGATGAATGAATCATTTTTGGCAGCTGACAGTTATAATTGACATATCGTAATATATATATATGTTAAATAGTATTCTTTTGTAATTAACTCTACAGTGAAATTAATTTAAATCTTTTTCATAAATAAATTAGTTTTAATAATCTTCGAATTAATAAAAAAAAAGCAATGCATTCTGCATTATGGCATACACAGTTGTAGCTGCTATTGAGTAGTAATAAATAAAATGTTGTGGAACCCTGCTGGTCATTTTCCATTGACTGCAACTGTCACCTGGCATAATTTTATGTGATAATCAGGGCTACTGACTGTGCTTTCCACTGCAGTCAGTGTGGGATAAAGGCATCCATACACGGACAGATATAATCTGCTGTGTATGGGGGCCCTCCGACTGGCTTCTCCAATTGATATCTGGCCAAAAGTCAGCCAGATGTTGATCAGGTGAGGACTGCATTGATTCAACCAAAAAAGCATAAACAAGCAAAAAAGAAGACCAAATGCAAAAAATGAGCCACCTATGTTAGCCACTTGGACCACCACAATGCACTAAGTACAGTTCCACAAGTTCTGTGACTTCACCATAGGGTCGCTATACCCACTAAATTTATTGTTGGGAGCTGGGAGCCCACAGGACACCCTAGGCGCAGCGAAGGGGAAGGGCTGGGGAGGGAGGGAGGGCTGGAGTGACAGAGGCAGGGGAGAGTGATAGAAGGGAGGGGAGGAGAGCAGAGGGAGGCAAGAGCAGCAGGGTGAACTCAGACTAGGTGTAGGCAGAAGACTTTTGATCGGGTACCTGCCCAGCGCCCCAGCATAATTCTACCTTAGGCAAGTGCCTCTTCTGCCTACTCCTACTTCTGGCCCTGCCTGGACTGCCCAGCTTACTAGCCTGACTAACTCTTACTCCTATGGTGAGCTCCACTTCCCTCTATACTACCACTGGCTTGCTCAGCATAGGTTATGGTGGTAGACATGTCAAAGATGCTCTTCTGCTGTGCCATGCACTTTTCATGCTGTACTTTACTTCTGATTCACCTCTTTACATATTCTCTCAAAATATCATTGTCTATGCAGTGCTAAAAGTTCATCCAGGGGCGGACTGCTGTCCAGGACCCCCCTTCCCGGTCCCCTACTGTGACGTACCAAGCATGGAGGATCCTCTCAGCACGCATGCCCAAACCGTGCCACACAAATGTGCAAATGGTGCCTCAGGTGTGCACGTGCAGATGCACGGCGTCGAAAAAGATAACAAAAATTTTAACCCGAATGTCGGGAGAGGGGGTCTGGCCCAGTGGGGGCCCATGAGGGTCGGGGCCCACCGGGTTTTTTCCTGGTGTCCTGCCAGGCCTGTCCGATCCTGGCTGTATCACTATTTTATTATAAAGATTCAATACAGGGGGTTTTCAGACCATGCTCCTAGCACTTTTTGGCCAAATCTTTTGTTGTATATAATATCACAATTTGTGCTGATGCCATTACATTAAGTTTGTCAAATGTGGGTTTGGATTTAGTTATTATTCAGCCTAATCTTTTGTGGAGAGTTTGGTATTTAGTGGACTCTGTAAAATTATGGATTTGGTGCTACCCTATCAGAACACCCCAACCCCAAGACCACTGTTTTGGTGTAATCCCCATTCAACTGGTGATTACACCAAAAGGGTGGCAGTAGTTGGTAGGTGTGCCCATAAAAATAGATACACTTATTTTGCAGAACAAGGTAGCTGCAGGGCTGTATTTATATTAAGGGCCTGTGCCTAGGGTGGCAGGTTTTGGGGGGTGGCCCTTGGATGCCTATAAATTATTTTTTTGAAATTAAAAAAAAAAAAATCGGCCAGCCTCTTCCACGGATTTCCATTGGAAATCTGGTGAAGGAGATTGGGGGGTGTTGAGGGGTAGGGGGCCAGGCTGGTTTGCGTAAGTGACATCATGCACACAACGTGCTGATGTCACACGCACGACATAGGTGGCGTATTTAGGTCCAATGCCTAGGGCAGCATAGGACCTAAATACAGTTCTGGGTAGTTCCCAAAATGAGTATAAAATGACTTTTGTTTAATTTAATTTTTTTATCAGGGTTGGTATCAGGGTTCTATATTCATATCCCGCATATAATTTTAATTTCTGTGTGTTCTTTGTTACTATAAGCAGATAAGATCATATGCAAAGTATGAGCAAATAGGATCGTGTGCAAAGGCTCCAGCTGAAGCAAGCTGTATGTAAGGGAGATGGGAAACTGAGAAATAGAGAAGGATTTTCACTAATATCTATGCTGTGCAATACTGTCTGCGCTTGTTAACTGATTCTTGAGTCCATATGCTTTGTTGTTCAATAAGAGTGATTTCTTATCCCATCCTTCTCACTTGTTAATTTACTTCAAATGATAAAGTGAAAATGACCTGGAAAATGCCTACTTTTTTATTTCAGCATTCCGAAAAAGATTGTGCCATCTGTTCTAAACACGAAAATGCTGCAAATGCTCAATTTCCTGCTATTAAGTAATAAAAATATAGCTACTGGGGAAACATTTTGGGTGATGTTCTAATATTTTACAACAAAAGCGTTTCAATAAACTTGAATATACTTTGTCATTGGAATACTTAACACTGCCATAATAATCCATAACATTACACAGTAGAACAGAAACATTTGTTAGTGGCCTGTAAAAAGAAATTGAAGCTTGAAAATACTGTACCCTTTCCTGTAGGGAATTATAAATGTGCTATAAATTACCACATACAGTAGCCACTTACAGTAGCCTTGTGCAGTGTTACTTCTACCCTTACAACTGGCACTTGCACATGTGTACTGGTGCACTTCCAGGTTTTCTGTGCTCCTTGCGAGTTCCTGGTGCTTCTGTGCTATTTGAGCTTCAGATATTCTGTGATTTGACTACCTGTTGTGACCCCTGCCTGCTTCTGACGATCCTGACCTCTGTATCCTGACCCTTGCCTGGTAATCGACTTCGCTTATTCCGTATCCTTGCTGATTGATCTCCTGGTTTGACCTTTGCCTGCCTGACTCCGTTTGTACTCTGCCTGCCCGACCCGGCCTTATCTGACTACGCTTTCTGTCTAAGCCTTGTATCGTGATCTTCTGCCCAAAAGACTTTGCATTACCATCGTGCCCCTTTGTTCGTTCAGAACCCTTCGCTTTGCACCTCTCTTAATAAGACCTGGCGGCATCCGATTAGCCAAGGGCTCCTCCCGAGGTAAAAGGCGGCTGTTAAAGGCGGAAGTATGAGCCGATAAGAGGGTGCTTGGCATTGGTTCTGAATTTCGGGTGCTGACCGTGACACCTTCTTACTAGTAAACAGTTTACATTAACTTGTATTGTTTTTTCTAATTTTTCCACATAAAACCTGTTCTAACCACTAACTGCATACGGTTTTCTAAAGATGTAGCATACAAAAAGAAAAGGAGAAAAGGAGAACCTGCAGGCATCACATAGACAGAGAAATGGAAGAAGAAGAAAAGACCCAGGGAAAAGACAAGTCAGATAAGAAATAATTAAACATGCTGCAGTGAGGATAAAGTGTCACTGAGATATAGATTCAGTTAACCCCAGGTTTCCTGATCCACCCAATAGCTTGATATTAGGAATCTAAAAATGCAAATATCTCAGAAACCACTAAAAATAGAAAATAAATATTATCTGCTCCAAGTTTTCCTCGGTTCATCTTCTTGGTTTAAAGCCACTGAACATCATAATAACTTCGATGCAAAGAAAGAATATATAGGGGATGGTATTCTATAATTCAAATGCTAATTATATTTATGAATAAAATGATGATGAGCGTATCAACCCTGCTTGGGAAATAACTGATTCATTACCAGTCCCACTACTTCCGATTATCCAGTAGGCAGATCTCCAGCGTCTACAAAGATGTCTGATCTACAGTCATTATCATGGTTTGTACATGTAAGGGATTGGGAAAAATTGATGGATGCCAAACAATTGATTAAAGTTAATTGCAAGTGCTACATTTTGTTAACACATTAAGTATAATATGCATCATAGACCAAACTCATGATATACTTGTATATGTAATGAAGAGGCTTTGCATTTAAACTACCTTATTGTATTCGGTGTTTCTATTGATTTATAATTAATTAATTGTTTTTATTTTATAGGGAGATGAATGATGCAACAGTAATGGGTTAAGTTTAGCTCCTAGTTATGCCAATATCTTCATTGGCCACCTGATACAACAACCTGTTCTACATGGTCTAGCATTCAACCCACATATTAATGTATATTAAAGGCGTGTGCGTAATATTTCTCCCATTTGGAATTCCACTGAGGAGTTGTTGGCATTCTGAATGATCCGCACCCTATGGTACAATGCACTGCTGAAATGGATGAAAGATGCATTTATTATCTTGATGTTAATGTAATTTATATTAATGGTAAGCCGAAAACAGTGATTTATATAAACCCAGCTAAACGCTACATCATACTGATGGCCAGCAGCTCTCATATGCAAAGCTACATGAGGGGGATAGCTTAGAGCCAGATGCTGAGGAGAGATACATTGCTTTTTCTATAAGAGATTCATGAAATCAGCAACTAAACATTACACTTCAATAAAGACAATAAAGAAAAACAAAGCTTGCAACACACCTTGAACATGAATGTATGGACATAAGATGAACCTACATATTAAACAGATAATTAAGATTATAAACTGAATGGTAATCAGATGTAATGTGTTACTCTAATGCAGGGGTCCCCAACATTTTTTTACCTGTGAGCCACATTCAAATGTAAAATAATTTGGAGAGCAACTTAAGCATGAAACATATTCCAGGAGTGCCAAATAAGGGCTGTGATTGGCTATTTGGTAGCCCCTATGTTGACTGGCAGCCTACAGGAGACTCTGTTTGTCAGTACACCTGGTTTTTATGCAACAAAAACTTGCCTCCAAGCCTGGAATTCAAAAATAAGCACCTGCTTTGAGGCCACTGGGAGCAACATCCAAGGAGTTGATGAGCAACATGTTGCTCGCAAGCCACTGGTTGGGGATCACTGCTCTAATGTAAATATCTGAACCAATGACATATAAAAGTTAAAAGCTTAAGGTGGAGGGTGACATTTCTCTCCAATTTGCAGCTAACAAAGAAATAAAATACAACAATCCCTATGTGATGCTATTTATTCACCATTTTATCCTCAAAGGGCAGAAACCTCATTCCTTCTTCTGTTCTTCCTCCAGTCATGTTAATGCATAGGACATGTCCAGCACTATAGTACAGTATATACACATGGACCTGTTTTTATACAGATCATGGAACTCCAAGGTGACTTCTAATATCCTCATATTTTGCAACTGGGGGTACTTTATTTATTATAATACACAAGTTTCAGTGAGTCGTGTGACAGAAATTACATCAGAACTCACCGTTTATAAGGATATAATGAAGATATTCATGGCTTTTGTGTATTATATGTATTTAATACACAAAAGCCATGAATATCCTGTAAATTATATCCTTATAAACGGTGAGTTCTGATGTCATCAGTTATAAACGATGAGTTCTGATGTCATTTCTGTCACATGACTCACTAAAACTTGTGTATTATAATAAATAAAGTACCCCCAGTTGTAAAGTATGAGGATATTAGAAGTTACCTCGGCCTTCGGCCTCGTTTTTTTATATGGTCATGAAACTCCTCAGTAACTTATAATATCTTAATATTTTACAAGAGGGGGTACTTTATTCACTATATATATATATATATATATATATATATATATATATATATATATATATATATATATATATATATATATATATATATATATATATATATATATATATATATATATATACTGTCCAGTATGTCTTGCTTGGTAATTTCACATTTGAACTTTCAGTTAAATGATACCTGTATACAGGCATGGGACCTATTATCTGGAAACCCGTTATCCAGAAAGCTTCGAATTACAAGAAGGCAGTCTCCCATAGACTCCATTTTATCAAAATAATCCACATTTTTTAAAATGATTTCCATTTTCTCTGGAATAAAGAACAGCACCTTGTACTTGATCCAACTTAATCATCAATCCTTATAAATTCTTATAAAGTAACTTATAAAGTAAAACCAGCCTATTGGGTTTATTTAATGTTTACATAATTTTCTAATAGGCTTAACATATGAAAATCGGAATTATGGAAAGATCCATTATCTGGAAAACCCCAGGTGGCGAGCATTCTGGATAACAGGTCCCCATACCTGTATACTTGAAATAATACTGAAAGAAATATCACCTCTACACCATGCAAGCAGCCCAGACATATTTGTAGCCATTCCTGCTGAAGATAGCTGATATGAAACTGACTGAAAAAGAACTCATTTGTTTTTTTGATTTATTTCTTTCCCTTTAGCAAATATTTCAAGGTACAGACAACCCAGCCTAATTGTTGCTGGGGTATCTGTATCATTATAATATAATTCATCCTATTAATCCTAGTTTTCAGCCTGTGGACATACAAACCACCTTTAAAGCAGTGTATCACTGCTAATTGCAAGTCACTAAACTGAAGTCAGTAGCCCCTGTGGGATCCGTTATACAAGCAAGTAAAGATGCATCTTAGACACTGGTTTCTGAATATGAGCTTGATTTTATTCCAGAAGTAGTCGCTTGTCACTGGGGAGAATCTTAAATATAAATATAATTACAGGGATGTTTATGATCTTTTGGAAGGCTGAAGTGCATAGCGTAGAGAGTGTATCCACATGGGGTGAAGTTTGGCATGAAAACAGGAGAAACCAAACCAATAAATGGGAACTGGCATACTGCTAGGAAAGCAGAACAATTAAATGAATACCTGCATGTTTAAAGGAGAAGGAAATGTTAAAACTAAGTAAGCTTTATCAAAAAAGTCTATATGAATACACTAGTAAACCCTCAAAGTAATGCTGCTCTGAGTCCTCTGTCAAAAGAAACAACACATTTCAATTGTGTATACATGGGCTTCTGTATCAGACTTCCTGTTTTCAGCTTAAACCTCCAGGTCTTGGGCTTGAGCATGCTCAGTTTGCTCCTCTCCCCCTCTCTTCTCCCCCTCCCTGCTGTAATCTGAGCTCAGTGCAATGAGTGAGCAAGGAAAGACTCATGTCACAACAAGCTAATATGGCAGCTGCTATCCTAAACAAACAGAGACAGTGTCTAGAGCTGTTTACTCAGGTATGGAAAAGCATTCTAAAGAATAAAAATGATGTTTTCTGCCAAGTACTGTACATAGAAATAACGTGGCTATAACTAAATACATATATCATTTCTTTTCTGTGATTCTGAACTGTGCATATATGTTGAAGCTTCTCCTTACAGCTGCATGTAGGTGATAACCTTATTTACCTCTCTTATTTACCTGGAGGAACCCGTGGAACAGCCTGGGTATACAATCTACTAGGTAAGTAGAAACATAAATGACAGCCAATGAGATTCAACCCCAACAAAATACTGTAGAACAGTGTTGGCTAACAATGACCAGTGTGTCTACAGTTGATTCTATGTTCCTCTTGATTTATACCCCACAGAAAAGTACAAATATTATATGCGTTTATGCTGTTTGGTGTTTTTTTTGCCAGGAGGAACCAGTGGAACCTGCTAAAAATATCTGCCAGGAAAGCAGAAAAGTATATTTACATTCTGTACTTTGAAATATAGCAAAAATATGTTATTAGTGCCCATGTTGAGCTGAACACTGGATATAATAAATAGCACTCTGTGGCTATGCCAGGATGATTTTAGGAACATCTGATCATCATTTGGCCATACACACTGCAGCATAAAATAACACTAATCCAACCATTTATCCAACCCAGTCATGCTCCAGAAAATGCACTGCAATGGCCAACACTTTCACTTTGTACAATACAGTACAGGGGGGTTAATTATCAAAGTCCGAATGCCAAAAACTTGAAAAATTCTATTTTTTTCATTTTAAATTCGAATTTTTAGTGGAAAAAAAATGATACCTTGGAAGAGGAGGACAACATCAAGACGAGAATCCTGGACTAGTCTTACATTAATGTTTGGATAAAACATCATATTTGCAGTTAAATACATTCTAGGATACACAGCTAAGGAATGCACCATCACCCTGGTTCTGTAACCCCTATCTTTATCTGGCTTGTTCTTGTGTATAACAGCAATTCTTTTATCCCAAGTTTATGCAATGAATACCTGTAGAGAAATCTGATGGAAAATGGTGGCACACAGGCCCTGGGCTAAATTTTAGTATTTTTGCTGATTACAAACAAAAAAATAGTTCACTTATAATTAATGTTCACTCACTTGTATTACCCAATTTCAGGCTGTCTAGAGGTATATAAACCAGAATAGGGATACTAAAACAAGAAAAAGCAGTAAAACCCCACACTACATTACTAAAATTAATTGAGATCTAATTATATAAGTGCTTAGTGCTATGATAATCATATGATTAGTTCTCAATCAATTTAGCACCCACATACAATTAATGGTATTTCAATCGATTGTGTTATATACAAATAATTAAAGTGATTAAGTGCTTAAGTGCTATAAATTAGGTGCTGTGACTTTCAATAAAATTTATCTACACACAATTGATGAATAATCTAAAAGTTCATGGTATCAAACAATTAAAAATAAAGCGTCAGCAATTCATCAATAAAAGTTAGAAATTAGAAAATAGTATAGAGGTGGAGTTGTCCAGGAGAAACTAGTTGTGTTGTTCTAAGCCCTGGGACACCACAAGTGGGAGAAAGGCTGAGGACTGTGGTCTCGTTACAACATTTCACTGTCTTGTAAGGAGAGTTAACTTTGCTATACAACCAACAAATCCTCGGTGCCTTAAAGATAAAAGAGAATAAAAGGAATGAATGCTGCACTAGTAGCACTACAATTCCATTAAATTTCTCTGGATCTGAGATTCAATTTAAGTTTAAAAAAGGTAAGTTTTCAATAATAAGTTAAAAAAAAAAAAAAAAAAAGGTTTGAAGGCTTGCCGACGCACGTTTCGCATACGCTTTATTAAGGCAAAAAAAAAAAAAATCCTCTAAGGCACTGAGGATTTGTTGGTTTTATAGCAAAGTTAACTCTCCTTACAAGACGTTAAACGTAGTACCGAGACCGCAGTCCTCAGTGTTCTGCCTTTCTCCCACGTATAATTAGATCTCAATTAATTTTAGTAAGGTGGTGTGGGGTTTTACTGCTTTTTCTTGTTTTCGGTATTTTTGCTGATTGGGAATAGCCTATTATATTTACAAAATCACTTGGCAACACCCCATGATTTTAGGCTTTGTTGTCATTTACATTTAAGAGATTTTTTCCTTCCTTTCTCTTAAAGGGATGCTGTGAAAATTTTTTTTCAAAATGCATCAGTTAATAGTGCTGCTCCAGCAGAATTATGCACTGAAATCCATTTCTCAAAAGAGCAAACAGATTTTTTTATATTCAATTTTGAAATCTGACATGGGGCTAGACATTTTGTCAATTTCCCAGCTGCCCCAAGTCATGCGACTTGGGGCCAGGTAATGAGGTAAGCAGAAAAGTAAATCAACTGTAGCTGTAACCTTATAGACCCCATTGAGATTAGGATATAGTTTTATTTATTTGTTTATTTATTTATGAAATGTATTATATACAGTACATCTGTTTGGACAACTAGATAACTGCTTATTTCATTTCAGAATCCTTTACTTAAAACATAACAGAATATACATGACATACAGTATACTATATATTTGTAATCACCAAGCATAACCCATAAATAAATACTAACAATGCATTACAATATACCCAGCCATGTAAATATTATCAATTGGCTGCCAAGCTAATTTGTTTAAAATGTATAAGTTTCTTTCTTTACTAGGATGGAGAAGAGTATACTGAGGATGACATATATGAAGTAAGCAGAAAAGTAAATCAATTCCCTCTATTGTCTTCAAAGTAAATTTATCCAATGTTCATTTATGTTTCTTTACCAGGAAGAATCTGAACAATGTAGTGAGGATGAAGATGATTCTTCTGAGAACAACTGTCAGCTTGAGTTAAGCAGAAAACAAGTAAGTGAGCAAATAATAAAATGAAATAAAATGAAAAATAACAAATTCTGAAATTGAATGACTTGCATTATGCAAGATGTATATTGTCATCTTCCCCACTGAACTGAGATGATCTGAACATTGTGTTCCAGTTTATAGCTTAATACCTGTTAAGCAAAACGGGTATAATGTGCAACACTGTAAGATGGTAAAGCACAGCTTCCGTAGTTTTTAGTTGTTCATGTTTTTTGTATTTATTCTTTAACAGTTTTTCCTCTGGCATGAATAAGTGATTTGGGAAGAAAGTTTTGAATTAGTTTATAAGGTTAGATATTTTACTTAACAAGGAAACAGATCTTGGACAATGACCCTCCATAAGAAAAAAATAGACAAAATAGATTATGGCATTCAGTGATTACAAGTGTTTTAGGGCAGCGACACACACTCAGATTCGGGGAGCTCAGAGTTGCATCCTGCTGGCAATTTACATTCTTGCCAGTGAGAGGCAGTTCGGGGAGATTAGTCACCCCAAAGAAGAGGAGATTTGACGCCGGTTGACTAATCTCCCTGAATCTAAGCATGGGTCTCTGCCCTAATATGTTTTTAGTTTAACATTCCTCCGTGTTTTTTGTGCTTCTGATGGAGATAACTGACCTCCAAATATGATAATTGTGTTATAATACACAAGAGCCATGAATATCTTGTAAATTATATCCTTATAAACGGTGAGTTCTGATGTCATCAGTTATAAACGGTGAGTTCTGATGTCATTTCTATCACATGACTCACTAAAACGTGTGTATTATAATAAATAAAGTACCCCCAGTTGTAAAATATGAGAATATTAGAAGTTACCTTGGAGTTCCATGACCTGTATAAAAACACTCGGCCTTTGGCCTTGTGTTTTTATATGGTCATGAAACTCCTCGGTAACTTATAATATCCTTATATTTTACAAGAGGAGGTATTTTATTCACTATATATTAAGTTTAAATCATCATATTCTGTCTGTAAGGGCCCGAAGGCTCAAATTGGAGTAGCGGACCAAAGAGGAAGCTGAAGTTCAGCACAGTTCGCGGTACAATAGGATTAGGCAAAAGAATGGTCAAAGTCCAGGCAAATAGGTCAGTTCAGGCGGCAAGGGTTCAATAACGATAAACAGGCAAAGAGTCAAGATCAGGAACAAGAATCAATATATACTAGCACACCCAGGAACACACGAAGTAGAACCTATAATTGGGCAATGTTTGTAGACCTTTAGGCTCTTTAAATAGGCCTCCATTGGCGCCAAAGGATAAACGTGATGACGTCACTGCGCTGGCGTAATTGCGCCGGCGTTCCGACACTGGCGTCCATCCAAGCATCAGCGTCCATTCGGACGCTGGCGAAAACGCGCTGGCGTCACAGTGCCGCGCCTGGGAAGAACCACGTGGAAGGACTGGGCGCCGCCATCTTGGACAGCAGGGCAGCGTCGGCGTGGAGGCAGGAGGTAATTCTCCCTTACACTGTCTTTGTTACAACGATAGCTTCACACTCAGAAGAAAGAAGTGCCGATTAATCATCATATTTATGCTTTTTATTTTAGCTTATACAGTATATTATGTCTAATTCTTAAATAAGCATAAATAAGTATGATAATTATATAAAAAAACACTAGATAGGTCCTAAATGCAGAAATGCCATTTCCCAGGGTCCTTTTTAACGTAACCAGCAGTTTCTCTGTTTAATAAGTGTCTCCAGGTGGTTTATATATTTTGATGCTCCTGCTGAATTGTGGAAAAGGCCTGTTGTAAGTTTGTTTCCTAGTGTATTAGGATCACATTCCAGAAAGCTAGCTGCACAAGTTTGCTAATGATTTTCTATAACGTCTTCTGAGTACAACTGCATTGTGCCTGTGCTCCAGCCCTGACTGCAAACACAGTTTGAACTTAAGCTGACGTTTGTAGGATTATGTGTGCAGACCTAAGTAACTCATAAAACTGAAACCTACAGTTGCCAAGACGTCCGTAGGCCCATCAACAATTCAGTATTTCTACATATCCTCACAACAGTACAGGCATTGGCCTAAAGTTGTTGTTGGCAACTGCATTGGTGCACCTTATTATCGATATTTTTAAAAGAACTCTGTGATCTCTGGTTAAAATTTGTATTTGTATTGCATCCCAGCAATAAATAACTATCTAGGGCTGTATAATTTGAGGAACAGCATTAGCATATCTGTAAAGTAAATTTATGGAAGCTATGCAATACTAAAGCCATTCAATTTTTCCTCTGAATAATTCACAGGATGTTACATCTGTGAAAGTCTCAGCATCTTGCTCTCCTTTGCTCTTCTGTCACTCACTGTTACCAGATGCAAATGAAGCACCATGTGCTAGAAACTCTTTTCTTAATTTAAAGTCATCGCTGAAAGTTGGTTTCAGGTCAAAGGTCTCTTCCGCCTGTAATAGGGTTTTGGACTATCCAGGCCAACGGAGTTAACATCCAGCTAGTATACTAGAGCATGGGTTACACAGGACTCTAACGCTTAAAACAGGGCCTTCGCAAAGAGGAAGAAATTGAAGGTGCGGTGTATGCAACTACAACTCCCACAGGCTACTGTGCATTAACCAATAAAGAAATGGGTGCCAGGAGGTTCTTGCAAATCAAACAGAACAAAATAACTTCATTTGTCAGAGACAAAGGATCCGCAGGTTTTGTACTTACAAGCCACAGAGGCCCCAGCAGATAATCATGACATGGCTACAAGATGTCCCTCAGAGACAGCACAGTGGAACTCCCTGAGGTGATAGCGTAACACCTGGATAGATTCACCCTCGGGATCTCAGCACCGTGACCTGGATCCTTACATGTTGGATCAGGGAACTCACTAGCCCTAATTCTCTATTTTAGGCTGTGTCTCTCTATAATACAGGCCAGTTTTGCTTGAGGGGAGAGCTACCTCCTTGCTATCCCTCCTAGTTGGAGCCAAGCTGCTCTTGCTACTTAACCTACCTTTCTTACTCTCCTAGAGAGTCCTATTACAGGTAGTATCCTATCTCTAACTGGCCTTAGTCACGGGTCCCTGTTTCCAGACTTATCTCTCTCTAGAGGTACTGGTCCCTCTAGGGCAAACTGGCTTTACTGGGCCTTGGTGTACACAGGCTCACTGGAAATACCCAGCTGAGTCAGTAACCAGAAGCCAAAGAGGAAGATCCACCCCTTCTCACTCACTATACCAAAGTGTGACAATCCCAATAACTGGGATATGTAAATTACAACTAGCTACATGGGCATCTGCCCAGCAACTAGGGAGATTGTCAGGCTTGGCCACAGGTGAGTGGCTGGTGGTTAGGAGCCTTGGTGCTGTATAACACGAGTACATCGGGTATTTGAGGTTTTGATAGGCCGGAAACATGTTATGCAGAATAGTCTTTTAATAATGAAAAGTATGGCAATATAACTTATAACAAAAGATAAATAATATAAGTTCTTACGCCAGGTTGGTGGTCAAGGGCAGGCAACAATAAAGCAAGTCCGAGAAACAGGCTGAGGTCGGGGGCAGGCTGATAGCAAACAAGTCCGTATGGCAGGCCGAGGTCGGAGGCAGGCTGATGGCAGAGGGTAGTCCAGAAAACAAGCCGATGTCAATAACCAGGAGATCAAACAGAGAGCAGGTAAGGGGAACTGAAGCAGAGAACAAAGGCAAAGGGAACAAGGCAGGAATCTCAGGAACAAGCAGGAATCTCAGGAACGAAAGCAGGAATCAGAAGTCACAGGAACAAGGAGAACGCAGGATCTAGCTTGGGAGCTTCAATGATCAAGCACCAGAGTAACATTGGTAACAGGCTTATAAAGGCCCTTAATTAACATATTACCAACACCTGGTAGAACAAGAAGGAGGAGGAGGAGGAGGAGGAGGAGGTGAGCAAACGTAAAAGGTAGAACGTCTTTAATCATACCAATAGAAGCAGGTTCAAAAGGTCTCCAGTGGCTCAACGAAATAATGCAGGAGCTTGTGAGAGTATAGTTCAGGGTTCGATCCCAGTTAGCTCCTGACATTACCCCCCACCTCAAGGATCGACCACCGGGCGATCCCAGGATCTGGTGGAACCTTCCTTTTAGTAGAGTTCTTGATGATTATAGTCCACATATTGTCCAACAGAAAATTATAGTTAAGATTAGCAGAGTACATAGTGAATAAGGCAAGGAAACATGAACATTGTGGCATGTGGATAAATTGAAATAAAGAAAAAGCACATATGAAAAAACTCAATCTTAGAACAAAACAGACAAAAAGAAAGAGTTGCTCCAAAAATAACCCAAGTGGAGGAAATGGCAAAACGTGTGGAACATCAAAATCAGGGGCCGGTAGAATGGCAAAAACATGAGCCACTGCAGGACAGTTGCCAGGAACTTGAACCGCTACCAAGAAAAGGAACCAAAACAGATGGGCTGACAGGAACATGAGCCAGAGTGGCAGAGTTGCCAGGAACTGGTACCACAGCAACGGATGGACAGAGCCAGGAGACAGGATAAATAAATTATCAGAAATGGGAGCCAGAGCAGAAACATCAGCCAGGTTGGAAGCTGTAACAGAAGAGTCGCCAGGGTCGGAAGCCAGATCAGGAGAGTCGCCAGGGTCGGAAGCCAAATCAGGAGAGTCGCCAGGGTCGGAAGCCAGATCAGGAGAGTCGCCAGGGTCGGAAGCCAGATCAGGAGAGTCGCCAGGGTCGGAAGCCAGATCAGGAGAGTCGCCAGGGTCGGAAGCCAGATCAGGAGAGTCGCCAGGGTCGGAAGCCAAATCAGGAGAGTCGCCAGGGTCGGAAGCCAAATCAGAAGAGTCGCCAGGGTCGGAAGCCAGATCAGGAGAGTCGCCAGGGTCGGAAGCCAGATCAGGAGAGTCGCCAGGGTCGGAAGCCAAATCAGAAGAGTCGCCAGGGTCGGCCAGCAGAGCAGAAGAATCAGCCAAGGCACCCATTACAGGTGGCGGACCAGCAGAGACACCCATTACAGATGGCGGACCAGCAGAGGCACCCATTACAGGTGGCGGACCAGCAGAGGCACCCATTACAGGTGGCGGACCAGCAGAGACACCCATTACAGGTGGCGGACCAGCAGAGACACCCATTACAGGTGGCGGACCAGCAGAGACACCCATTACAGGTGGCGGACCAGCAGAGACACCCATTACAGGTGGCGGACCAGCAGAGGCACCTATTACAGGTGGTGGCTTGCCCAGGACAACAGGAAGACCATCATGAACAGCAACAAGACTGGTAGACTCTGGAACACCAGAACTATCAGATCCCGTAGCAGGTACGGCAGGTCTAGAAGTGGATTTGTCCTTGGGCCCAGAGGCCACAGTACACAGGTCCTCACAGACTGAAGCCAGCAAGGCTGCTGGCTCGGAGGCTGGAAGCGGCAAGGCTGCTGGCTCGGAGGCTGGAAGCGGCAAGGCTGCTGGCTCGGAGGCTGGAAGCTGAAGTACTGGCACAGGAGCTGGAAGCTGAAGTACTGGCACAGGGGCTGGAAGCTGAAGTACTGGCACAGGGGCTGGAAGCTGAAGTACTGGCACAGGAGCTGGAAGCTGAAGTACTGGCACAGGAGCTGCAGACGGGACCACTGGCACAGGAGCTGCAGACGGGACCACTGGCACAGGAGCTGCAGACGGGACCACTGGCACAGGAGCTGCAGACGGGACCACTGGCACAGGAGCTGCAGACGGGACCACTGGCACAGGAGCTGCAGACGGGACCACTGACACAGGAGCTGCAGACGGGACCACTGACACAGGAGCTGCAGACGGGACCACTGACACAGGAACTGCAGACGGGACCACTGACAAAGGAACTGCAGACGGGACCACTGGCACAGGAACTGCAGGCTGGAGGGATGCTGGCACGGGAGGCAGCTTTCGGAGAACCGGCACGGGAGGCAGCTTTCGGGGAACCGGCACGGGAGGCAGCTTTCGGGGAACCGGCACGGGAGGCAGCTTTCGGGGAACCGGCTGGGAAGCCATCACTGGGACCGGCTGGGAAGCCATCACTGGGACCGGCTGGGCTGCTGGAACCGAGCCTGGGATGGGAGAGAAGTTTGGCTGGGAAGCCGGCCGTGGTATATTAGAAAAAGAAATAAACTGTGGTTCAGGCCTGAGACTCAGAGAGGCTGATACAGGATCGGTAACGGACATGGTAGCAGACTGAGGAGTAGGTAGAGAGTGGAAGACAGGCTGACACTGGGAGACTAATCGGCCCTTGAACCTAGTGGTAAATGCGGTAGGTATTTCATCCTCATCCGATTCCACATCTTCCCAATCTTCCACATCAGAAAAATCAGTACAGTCCTCTTCAATAGAGAAATTCTCCAAATCTTCCTCATCCGATATATTCCCCCAATCAACTTGGAAAGAATCATCTACCTCTGAATCTTTATAGGAAAAGGTAGTAACAGGTTGATAGATATTTTTGAGGCCAACAAGTTCGGAATATCTTGGCACTGGAGGGGTAAGCTGGAAAGGCTTAGTTTGTTTAACAGAAGATTCCTTGGAAGAAAATAAATTGGAAGCAACTGGCCACAAATCTCCAGTGAATGTTGCCTTTAGAAAAGATAGAAAGGAACAGGGGTCCTCTAAAAAATGAGCTTCTTCATCGATACATGCCTCAGCCCACTCCAAGGCCTTGCCTCCCAAAAGAAACAGAATAATTAACTTGCTTTTCATATTATCAGGGGCTTCTTTGACAAATGGAACCATAGAAAACTTCTTGCACAAATCAAGTAGATCATGAAAGGAATCATCTTCACCCTCATACCTTTTAATGGAGGAAAGCCATTCTGCAGATTGTTGTAGTTCAGACTGCACAGCAGAGGTGTCACCAGCAGGCTCCTGATTAAATGGCTTGATCATTCTGTCAGGCTTGGCCACAGGTGAGTGGCTGGTGGTTAGGAGCCTTGGTG
This sequence comes from Xenopus petersii, assembly GCA_038501925.1. Lineage (NCBI taxonomy): Eukaryota > Metazoa > Chordata > Amphibia > Anura > Pipidae > Xenopus > Xenopus petersii. Next base: position 41,306,805 of record CM076682.1, on the reverse strand, counting down.
CTGTATAACACGAGTACATCGGGTATTTGAGGTTTTGATAGGCCGGAAACATGTTATGCAGAATAGTCTTTTAATAATGAAAAGTATGGCAATATAACTTATAACAAAAGATAAATAATATAAGTTCTTACGCCAGGTTGGTGGTCAAGGGCAGGCAACAATAAAGCAAGTCCGAGAAACAGGCTGAGGTCGGGGGCAGGCTGATAGCAAACAAGTCCGTATGGCAGGCCGAGGTCGGAGGCAGGCTGATGGCAGAGGGTAGTCCAGAAAACAAGCCGATGTCAATAACCAGGAGATCAAACAGAGAGCAGGTAAGGGGAACTGAAGCAGAGAACAAAGGCAAAGGGAACAAGGCAGGAATCAGCAGGAATCTCAGGAACGAAAGCAGGAATCAGAAGTCACAGGAACAAGGAGAACGCAGGATCTAGCTTGGGAGCTTCAATGATCAAGCACCAGAGTAACATTGGTAACAGGCTTATAAAGGCCCTTAATTAACATATTACCAACACCTGGTAGAACAAGAAGGAGGAGGAGGAGGTGAGCAAACGTAAAAGGTAGAACGTCTTTAATCATACCAATAGAAGCAGGTTCAAAAGGTCTCCAGTGGCTCAACGAAATAATGCAGGAGCTTGTGAGAGTATAGTTCAGGGTTCGATCCCAGTTAGCTCCTGACAGAGATCAGGAAATGTTGGGATTTAAAGCCATGGGTGCACATTTACCCTATGGGTCCCTACACACAAGTCCACAAGATGGTCTTGGTGTAAAATCTCCTCACATAGCCAAATCCTCTGGCTCAGAAAAAATAGCTGAAAGAGGATGGTATTATCCATATACAGGCAAACATATAGTAAGCCTTCATTGATTTAAAATCTCCGACCAGTTTATGTCCCACAGAGCAAGGTATGATTAGATATTGGTGAGGCATAGCCCATGCCATATGCAGCCTACTTGTTAAGTGTAATAAAAGGCACTACATTTTCCCAGGAGCAGTTAACGCTTTCTGCTGTTTGGTTGCTATGGGTGAACAGGCCTAATACCTAATAACTTTATACCAGATTGTAAATAAAATACCTTGGCAGGGTTGGAATGGACCAGTGGGACACCAGCTTCACACGACCTCCTGACTCCCACTGACACAATGTGCTACTCCCATATTTTCTAGATCACTAGCATTTGAATGAAAATACTAGAATAGGAAAAATTCACATTAAGCTGTAGACAAAAAAATTGATTACAACAAAAATCAGATTCATTTTTACAAATTCGACAAAAAACTTTTTTTAAAAAAAAACTAAAATTAAATTCACTTGGCTCGGTCCCCAAACAAATGGATGTTTTCCTGGTTCAGACCCTGTATTTGTTGGCCTAATCAGACTGATCAAATCTTTGGCCTAATCAGTTCTAACAGGATTCCATCTTGCCAGATCAAATTTTAAATGAGCCCCAATGAGAAGCTAGTCATGGAAGTAAGTTATAGGGCCAATAAGGTGCCCCCTTGGTCAAGATTGACCGTGTTACCAGCCTGTTTTACCCATCTTAAGTGGGCACACATACAATAAATGCAGAGGTCAAGTATTGAGAGTATTCATGTACACTTCGATTGCTCTAAGTTTACAGGTAGAGAAAACATAAAGCATTTTAATTAAATCAATGAAATGTAATCATGTTTTGATACAGTATATTCCAGTACTAGACATTTTTTTCTTATTGATCAGCAGAGCTAATTATTGAACTCTAGAAACAGCAAAAAAGAATAAAAAGTATATCCGGGACATGTGGAGATAAATGTTATGCTCTGGAATACGATTTACAATGCTATAATCAGGTGGCAGCTGACATTGCTCAAAACTTTGTTCTGTTCCAAGTAACGCTGCTTACTGAGCCAAAAGGAAAGTTCAGCTTGGAGTTTTTCAAATAACCCAGTATATCTTGTTTTTAGTTTCTTGTAAAGAGAATTCTTTTGTAAAAGCTTTCCTTGCTCTTTGTTCATTCGTCCTTTCTGACAGTTATGCAATAATGAAAGATAATTAATGATAGAGTAGGCAAATACTTTGATATGTTCTTTCTAAAAAGAACTTTGTGCAGTGCATTAAAGTTACATATTGTAGATGTTAATGAGTCTCTTAACACCACAGGGCCATATTTATATATAGGCACACAAGGAAGCAAGCTTTTGAGGGCAGTCCTCAGATACTATATAAAAGAATTTATAGTGTTAGTGGCAGAGCTGGGGGGTGAGAAGTATAGGACCCATTTTTGGCGAATCTGGAAGTGAAGTTTATATGGAAGTGACGCCTTCTGCACTATGTTTGTGACATCATGCCACACATTACTAGAGGCATGGGGGGAGATCAAGAAGTATTTTTTTCACGTGGGGCCCAGGTAGTGTCACAGAGATCAACCAGACCCACATTTAGACCTGAAATTAGTATATTAAGGGGGTTATTTATTAAAGGACAATCAAACTGTTCACGTTTTCAGGCAAAATTCTCAGAAAAAAACATCACGCAGGCTGTTAAATCTTCAAATGGTTCAAGGGATCTCTGCCATTGACTTCTACATGACCTCAACAGGTGTATTTTCGGAATCAAGCTATTTCCAGGTTAAGGGTATAATAAATCTTTTTTTAACCTGAAATTGTGAGTTTTTTCCCAAAAATAACACTCGATAATTCGAATTTTAATGGAAACACAACTCAAACCTTGATAAATTTGCCCCTTATTGAAATAGAGTAAGACAGGAAAATACTATGTCTGAGAAAGGCATATCCTCAGCACTCTCAATTTCATAACAAACAATAAATGCTAAGGGATGCTGCTACATTTAGACTTAGGTCTCTTTCAGTGTCTCGCTAGTGATCTTGCAATTTTAAAACTCTTTCAAAATCAAAGCCAAATTGTGTGTGTTTTATAGACCTAATGTGTCATATATGTATGGCCATGACAAAAAATAGCCCAAAACTGCTGTAACTTTGGCACTGTGCTGTACTACAGGCCCTGTTTTTGTTTGGTGCTTGTCCATGCCCCCATGCAAAGAATGAAATCAGCAAGAGGCCTTCCAAACAGTATTTGCCAACTTTCATTTGCTAATAAATTTCTGGTAAGGCTTTACTAAAGACACCAAGAACAGTGAATGTGGCACACCTGCTAGAGAAAAAACTAAGCTAAACTCAGTTTAGATGTGATGAACCCATGAAACAACAAATTTAAAGGGATTCGGTCATGATTTTTATGGTGTAGTTTTTATTTCTAAATTACACTGTTGACATTGCAAATAATTCACTCTACAATATAAAATTTCATTCCTCAACCAGCAAGTGTATTTTTTTAAATGTATAATATTGATGTGTAGGCAGCCATCTCAGGCCATTTTTGCCTGGTCATGTGCTTCCAGAAAGAGCCAGCACTTTAGTATGGAACTTTTTTCTGACAGGCTGCTGTTTCTCCTACTCAATGTAACTGAATGTGTCACAGTGGGACCTGAATTTTACTATTGAGTGCTGTTCTTAGATCTACCAGGCAGCTGTTATCTTGTGTTTGGGAGCTGCTATCTGGTTACCTTCCCATTGTTCTGTTGTTAGGCTTTTGGGGGAAAGTAGAGGGGGTGATATCACTCCAACTTGCAGTACAGCAGTAAAGAGTGACTGAAGTTTATTAGAGCACAAGTCACATGGCTGGGGGAAGCTGGGAAACTGACAATATGTCTAGCTCCATGTCTGATTTCCAAATTATATATAAATAAAACTGTTTGCTCGTTTGAGAAGTGGATTTTAGTGCAGAATTCTGCTGAAGCAGCACTATTAACTGATGCGTTTTAAAAAAAACATGTTTTTCATGACAGTATCCATTTAAGCTCTTAAATAGGTCATATTTGCAAAAGCCTAGTAGCAACCAATTAGTGATCTGTTTTTTTTAAGGCAGTTGCAGAAGGAAACATGAATGTATTTGCGTCCAAAGCTGCTTTTTATACTTTGCATAGTTGTGTGTGGAGCAACAGCATCTTCTTTGTTTTTTAAATGTAACTAGGGATAGGCTCCTCCACCCTTCTGACCCCACCCAACTAGCAACATCAAAGGCTACAACCAACATTATCTTTCTCAGATGAGGACATGAGTTACAACTGACCTAACCTGCAACGTGTTCCGTCTAAGTATGACTGCTTCCCTGACTTTGCGTCAGATTTTAACAGTTGTGTACCTTCTTTGTCTGACTTGCTGGGACTGATTGAGCCAGGTCATGTAGTCAACTGCCAGCCAATTAAAATGTGGCTAATACAGAAGTGCAAACTACTTGCAGTATAGGAATATATTAATACATACGTTAAACTGGTAACAAGCTAGATTTTTTTTAATTCTAAATTTGCAAAAAATATATTTAATTATGAAATGTAGTCTGTCCAGAAGATGTGCAGCTGTATTGTAACAAAATAATAAAGAGTCTGGAAATAAAATTTCTTTATCTTTTATTTAACGTGTATTATCAAACAACACAAATATACAGTGTGACTATAATGTGTCTACTGGGCACTAGCAATTAAATTGCTACATTTATCATGCAAGAACAGCTGCTGTATCATTCTGTTCCTCAAAGTGACAATGTAAAATATGTAAAAGGAGGAAAACAATTGCACGTATTGCGTCTCATCTGGGAACATATAACGTAGATATTGTGGATAGATTAATTAGAATGTGCAAAGTCATTCATCTTTATAAATGTAGCTATGTTACAGTATAACTAAACATTAACCACTTCCCAGTCCGATGTTTATTTTGACATTTATATTAATAATTAACATTGTTTTTCATATCCATAATAAACACAATAGCGTGAGTGACTAGCGTGAGAAGGAAAAGCTATAAATATTGCAGATCAATAAACAATTAGCGTAAAATGCACACATTCAACAAACACAAAGATAAAACAGTGTACTCCAAAGATTAGGGCAAATCACATGTAAAATAATTAATTCTTTAGATAAACTCAGTTTGATGGTTCAGTAAATAATTGACCCAAAATAACTCATTGAGACAATATGTGCTACAAACAGAAAAATTACATTTCATGGTTTTAAAAAAAAGATACATATAATAACATAATGGATAAATAAATTTGGAAATGTGGCCACTGCTCAAGATATTGTTGAACACTTCAAAAGCAAAATTGATGTAAAAAATTATATAGCTCAATAAAATCCTCTTATCCATCCAACTCATTCTTTCCTCTCTCCTCAGTGACTTTGGTGCTCTTCCTCTCCTCTGACTGAAGAGGAAGTCTCAAAACTTCTGCTTTCTTCATATCTTACTACCTGCCCTCTTGCTTCCATTACGTCTAATCTTCTCCACAATCCCAACTCCTGTGTAATCAAAGCCTTGCCCCATATATTTAATCTTTCCCTTCCAACTAAAGCATGCACTTCACACTTCTTCACATCATTTCAACCTTGGTAACCTTCATGCCATCTCTCTTCTTCCCTTCATCTCTAAACTACTTGAACACTTACGGGGGAATGTAACAAAAGTCGGTAACGGAAAAACTATTCCAATGCGAAAAGTTATGCCTTTGCGTGAACAAATTTTGCTATGCGCGAATTTAATATAGCTTTTGCGAACCTGGAAACTGATTAGCAACCACTTATGATAGTGGAAGATGTTTGCGAATTTTATAGTTTGCGCCAATGTGCAGTCAATGTAATAAAACTTCTTACTGAAAAAGTCGTTATGTTTATGCTCCAAAAGATTACGACACCTTCAAGCACTTCTTAAGAGTGCGCAATTAAAATTCGCAATGTAATAACAGTTTAAGGAACAATATTACATTGCAAAATGTGGATTTTTATTCTTATTGGTGTAAATTATTTTGCTCTTTGCGACTTTTATTAAATTCCCCCATTAGTATACTACTGACTAAAGCTATTCTTCTCTAATAAAGACCTACTTGACCGCCTACTATCTGGCTTTAGGCCACAACATTCCACTGAAACAAGACTAACTAATGAGACTAATTATCAGCAAAAGCCAAAATCCACTTCTCCTAACTAATATAGCTAGATCTTTAAATTGCTTTAGATCGCCCTCTCCTTCTCCAGTTCATCCATTCTTTTTGACAAATTGCTTTTTAAGTGTCTTCTACAATAGAATATTATCTTCTCCCTTGTCTCTCTCACTGTTGGGTTTCCTCACTTATTTTTCTCTCCGTATACTTCCTCCTTTGGCAAACTAATCAGTTCATTAGGTTTCAATAGCACCTCTATGCTGTTAATACTCAGCTCTGTTTCTTCTTTAACCTAGAGCTCTTAACTTTCATCTCTTGCTTGTCAGCTATCTCTACTTGGATTTCCTAGTGCTACCTTAATTTAAACATTAGTAGGATAGAAATGGTCCTCCAAACCCCACCCAACACCCATTATATCCAAGAACTGCCCATTACAGTCAATGACTCCATTAATGACCCACTTCCCCAACTGCTTTACAGATGTTGTCTGTGAACTTATGAAGTCCATGGTCTCCTATTTCAAAGTTTACGCCTGTTCAAATTATTTTATAAATTTGGATTTTCTTTTTTTCTATTATGCTTTTTTATATATAGATATGCACAAAGAAGGTAAAACAGAGACATGTCATACGCACAAATTCAATGAGTGACAGAGTAAATACATATCTTGCCTCTTATCATACTGTAGCAATCTGTACTCATTTAGATGTCAATCATATTCAAAAGCAGGTGGTTATAAGGTGGTGGGGAATGAGCATGGTTACTGGGATGGGATGCAGTAGGGGGAGATAAAGGGGTTAAAGGGAAGAGAAACCAAGATATACCATTGTTTATTTCTCTTCAGAGATTGGTAGGTGTCAGAGTCCTTGAATAGGATTCATCTTAGCCATTTATTTGAGAACTTAGTAAACTGGTCCAGGACATTGGTGTCCTTGAAATATATATATATTTTTTATCAGTTCTATTGTAGAGGGGAAACAGCATAAAGGCTTATTTAGGTGAAAACGTAGTATTATGCTGGGAATTGGTGTCCCTAAAATCTCTTCTGAAGTTTGTTCCTCTCCCAATAAGGGTGGACTTATGGGCATTGCCAAAATATGTGGAGCAGAGAGCCTGTGTCTCTTAGGCATCAACAGCAGTAATCAGAGCTGATCTTCTTAAGTCTAACAGGGGTGTAGTACCAACAGGTCAGGATTTTGTAATTTAATTCTTGTATTCTACTATATCTATTACTGCAAAGTAAATCATAGTTAACTATATTTAAGTGGTCAGTGGCAGAGAAGCGCCTAACAACCATACATTTTGCTTTATCTATGAGTTGACCATTATTTTAAAAGTGGATCAGTTGAAGATTATCATGTATGAGCCTGTTATTAAAGTGTGTCCAGTCCATCCAGGGTGGGAAGGCTGGGTTGTATATTAAAGGTATGAGAGGCGGCAATGGTATTCCTCCCATTGGATACAGCAATGCAATATATCTACCCTGGGTATGTGGATAAGGTATGTCTAAGTGCCTTGCTGTTCTATTCAGTCCAACTATCTGTGTCTGTGTGGTGGAGCCAATCCAGGATCCTATTCAGTACGGCTGCCTGGTAGTATCGTTCCTATGGTTTTGTTGTGCCATTATATGTGTTGCATAGTGTGTGGCTTGTAGGAGAAAATATGGCTGAATGATTAAGACCTCAATGACTTCCTCGCAATAATTGCAACCAAACTGCTTTTGCGAACATTTGCAGTGTATGCAGCGTTGCCATTGCAAACCATTTTTTGTGACAAACAAACAAACAAAACAAAACAAAATTACACACCAGGTGTTAAAGGTTCGCAATGTGCAATTAAGATTCAGAATGCAATAAAAGCCTAACGAAGGCTAACATAACAGGTGACTTTATTTGCAAAGTTTTACTGTTTGCGAATTTTAGACATTTCCCCCCAAATGGGCTATTTTATATGTATTATTGCTCTTATACTAATCAGGATGCAAAGCTTGAACACTTATTATATATATATATATCTACTTTGAGTTGCTTTAGATCAGCTGTTATATAGTACTGATCTAGTCATTGGTCGCTATACATTACTGTTTCAAGGCAAATATTTGGCATGTTTTCATGTATGTCTGTTGACTTCAATGTGATGTCAATGATGTTTTTTTGTAGCAAGTCTCACAGGCGCACACAGCAAATACAAGTAAAATATATAAGGAGCAATTCTAGCATATCAGGAATAGTCCTTTTTGCCCAATGATTGGTTTGCTTCAGGACATGACTTTTGCGCTGCATGGCTGGACTTAATTCCCCTTTGAAATGACTCTTTTGTCTGGGAAATACTAGAGAATTACATTTCTACTAATTACAATCACAAAACCACAAAGTAAATACTGTATTGATGCATGGGGTATTTTTAGAGACTGGAAACAAAATGAAAACTAGTTGACATTTACACCAAATATTGTAATACACCATTAGCTGTAGCAATGTGCTCCATGTCATCCTTGATGACCTTATGTAACTCAATAGGATTAACTCTAATTAGGTGTTACTGATCAATAAGTTGTGTCGCTAGAATGACGTGCAGTGTTCCATGTTGTTGTTTAAAAATTGGAATTTTATTCCTTTCTCCCTTGTTCACCTAATTCAGTAGTTTGTTTCCCCAGGCCCCAGTTTTCCTCTGTTGCCGGAACAGAAAGGTGAGCGCAGAACCGATGGCTATAGACACCTTATAATGAGTGTACATAAGCTGAATCTTGACTAGGTCACAGTGGGGCTCATTTATCAACACTGGGCAAAATTGTTTTAAAAAAACTAATCACTGATTGGTTGCTATAGGTAACTGCCCATGGGCAAATTCACCCAGTGTTCATAAAGGAGCCTCAGTGTATTAGTATTTGTTGTGTACATTGAAGCTCACATCTCCAGGCTTAGCAGTAGCAGACCAGATCTCAATATTGAATAACAGTTATGAGTTACACAAATAAAATATTGTTTGGAAGATCCCCTCTCTTCCTCACATACCATACCCTCTCTTCTCTTAAGCCTCCAATACTCCTGTCATTTTAATAACTCTAGCAGATTGCCAGGGGTTCTGTGTTCCTTCACGACATGCAGTTTATGAGCTTTTCCCCAGGTGTCTCACTTCAGCTCCACTAGGTTCCCTCTAACTCTAAACACTCCCCGACTCCCTCTAACTCTAAACAGTTCCCTGACTGGCATACGATTCTCCTATAGGACAACCTTAATTTAAAGGTTCCCTACTGGCTGCATTGAATATTGCTAATTATTTACATTTATAAGTATAATATATTTTACCTCCTTACATGCCAATCGCCACTGAACAGCAATATTTTGAGAGGCCAGGGTGTGCTGGTTGTGCTTTACTAGTTAATAAGAAAACTGGCCTAGCTACTCTGACGTACTTTCATTTTGCGTGTTTTATGAATAAACCTTTGATCTAAAAAAAAAATGCGGTTGATTAAACTATTGGATGATTAGGCATGATAATATTGTTTTAAGGATTATTATATCATTTGAAAAGAGCTGGTCACAATGAACAATGAATGAGAATTTGACTATTAACTATGTTAGTACAAATTTTATAATGAGATGCAGAAATTAGCTTCTTGTTAACGAGACTGGCTGGCTGCAGATGAGACATCCCTTTGTACAAGTGCTTACCTATCTATTTATTCCTATATATTTAGCTATCTCTCTACTTTTTTGCTATTTCTTTCTCCCCCTCTTCCTCAGACCCCTTCCCAATGCATCCCATCCAGTCAGTCACCAATCACTGTTGCCACTGTAGATATATTTTGATTTAGCTGATACAATGTTCCAGTTTCTATGCTGTATATGTTTACATTTTGTTCAATAAAATATTCTTATTTGCTTTGAGAACACATTTCAGCGGAGAGTAAATGTCAAATAGTTTTTGGTTCCTGTTATTTGGCAAGTTTCTCAAGTCACAAAATGCTTTTTAAAAAAAGAATATGTCCTAAGTGTGTTGAAGTAAGATACTAAGGGGTCCGTATACTAAAGTGCGTTAAAAATATTCGCACAATATATAGACAGAATTTTCGCCAAATATGTTATCGCCAGTTTACTAACCTGCGGTAAATATAAATTTGCTAATTTTCTTGCGCAAGAATAATTGTTCGCCAGTTATCGCATTTGCTGAAAATAACGCTACGTACACATTAACGCATGGTTTACTAAACAGCGAAATGTGCTAAAGACAAAATTAACGGCAGAATATTCGCAAACTTTTACCGCCACCTATGTAGTGGCGTAAAAGTATTTTTTTCGCCAGAAAACTCTCAAGGGGCAGGAAATATCCCATAATACTGTTTTTTTTACCCATCATTCTTTGCTGACAGGAGAGAGAGATCTGTAGCTATTGCTGACAAGATGTTTTGGCTTCTGTTTCTATCTGTTGCAACAACAGCAGTTTCAGCTCAGAGTCGTATTATTGGCAGCGGGTATCACAGTCCAAGGATTCGTCAGCCTCTACACTTTTTTGGTTTCATTGTGATTGGCTACATTAAACTGTGCATTTCTATGAAGCAAAGAGATTGACTGGTATCATTTCTTGTTCATATGATTCTATCGGCAGAAGGGTTTATATGATGCAGACATGTTTGATTGGTGTTACTCTGGTGATGTTGTTGGATGGTATAATCATCAGTCAATAAAGTTTATGAGTTTTGAAGATGCATTTCTGGCCATAAATGTCACAGTAAAAATTGCCATAATAACCACCATAAAACAAGACTATTTTATAGCATAAATATTCGCAAAAACTTAATTTTTCGCCAGAAAATTCGCAACTCGCTAAAATTACCGCTAACGTAAGCTGGTTCCTTAACGTAGTTACCGCAAGTGATCGCAATGACTTCTGAGCGCATCGCTGTTTAGTAAACTTAGTCGCTGCGAATATTCTGGCGTAAAAATATTCTCAGCAATAACATGCAGAAATTTAAAGTCAGATTTACCGCACTTTAGTAAACGGACCCCTAAGCAAGGTAGACCAGCAACCATTAGCTTGGGAAGGGGATAAAGTATAAGGAATGGGTTTTATTATTATGGATAAAAAGGAAATCATTTTAAAAATGTTTAATTATTTGATTAAAGTAGAGTCTATGGGAAAATTTCTTCCCTTAATTCAGAGATTTCTGAATAATGTTTTTTTTAGAAAACGGATCCCATATCTGTACCTTGTAACGTAAGAAAAGATAAAAACTTGTGGCAAAACAGTTGTGTTGTTTTTTTCATTCTTTAAATGTGTTTAGTAGTTTTAAGCTCTGTTTTTTAGCAGTCTCCTAATGCTTAGGGAAAAGTGCAGCCTACTAATACAGTATGCCTCACCAAGAAATGAGAAACCTTCTTTATCTGACTTACATGGGAAAAGAAACTTAACTGTAAATATGTGTTACTTTTTATTGGCAACACACCAACCATTTGATTGCTTTGGAAAGTATTTAATATAAATAAAGCACAGCAATATCACTTTTGGTTAAATATTGATAGGTCTCTGGCCAATGCTGTGTTATTTTCTCTGATTCTTACATTACATAATAAGTTCATTTAAAAGTCAGCCTGTCTAAAGCATCCACATATTTAACATTGTCAATAATTAAATTTTATTCATCATTAAGGAGCTAGGGAGTCTGCAATTAACTAGCTGAAATCATAAAATTCTAACCAGGAAAAATAACCATTTATCCCTGTGGTACATTACTAATACATGTAATCACGCCTGTAGCCTAGCAACAATGTCTATTGTGCATCTGCTATAACTCCAGTATCTTAACAAAGGCATATACTCTAGGTCTAAAATAAAAATATTTTAATATTTAATGTTTGTATTTTACAGAAAAATCATAAAAATACAGAAAATAAATACTAAAGCTATAAGGTAAAACCACAACTTAATAATAAATAATGTCTGTGATCCCAAATAAGAGCCCAAACTTATATCAATGGCAGCAAGCTGACGTTTTTTATTATCTTTTTATTTATGCATTTTCAATTATATAAGAAGAGAAGAAGAGCAAATGTAAACCAAAGGAAACATATTTAAATTAACAAATAATAAAAAGGAAAAAGCAAAGACAAAAATGACAAAGGAAAATAAAAAGCAAATTAACAGTCAATGTCTGTCTTTTGTTATTTCAAACAGTTATGTCAGGCATGTCCTAGAGCTAAATGAGTATATAATGTACCCAGTGTAATTTGACAGAGCATCTGTAAACATTTTATGGAAAGTCAAAAACAAGACACCAGGGGGCAGATTTATCAAGGGTTGGATTTTGAGGGTTAAAAAACCCTTGAATCGACCCTCCAAGTAAAATCCTTCGATTATCGAATTCAAAGGATTTCAGCGCAAAAGGTTCAATAGAATAAAAATCGTTCAAACAAATTTTTAGTGATCGATCGAATGATTTTTTTTAATAAAAGATTCAAAAAAAACGTAGAAAAGTGCTCTGGAAGGTCCCCATAGGCTAACATTGCACTTCGGTAGCTTTAATTTGGCGAAGTATGAAGTCAAAGTTTTTTTTTAAGAGACAGTACTTTGATTATCGAATGGTCGAATAGTCAAAGGATTTTTACTTTGAATCGTTCGAATCATTCCATTCGATAGTTGAAGTACCCAAAAAATTACTTCGAAATTTGAATATTTTTCCATTCAAACTATTCACTCGAGCTTAGTAAATCTGCCCCTTAAACTATCAAGACAGAGAGACAATTGTTACTTTTTGGAATGACTTCCAGTGTTCCCAAATTTGTTTACACTGGTACAGGTATGGGACCTGTTATCCAGAATATTCGGGACCTGGAGGTTTCCGGATAATGGATCTTTCCATAATTTTGATCTTAATATCTTAAATCCTTTAAGTCTACTAGAAAATCATGTAAATATTAACTAAACCCAATAGGCTGGTTTTGCTGGGAATGTAGCTGAGACTGTTTACATCGTGATTCCAATAAGGACCCTTCCAGCGTAGGTCAAAGTGATCCCTGCCCATGATAAAAATGTTATATTTCACTATAACGCAGAAACTCAGAGGGTGGGATATAATACATTTCTAGCAGATGTGCATATGACATTGTACCCCTGGGGGGCAGTAAATCTCTTAATTTATGAAAGTGATGCTCTGACCACCAAGCAAAAGCCTAGGGGGATAATCCAGGGATAAAGTCTGGGTTGCCTAGTATGTGATGTGATTTAATAAATCATTTTTAGTGAAAGCCAAAGTTTAGGATGGAATGTAACGATTGGATTATGTATGTTATAAGATTTCAAATCCTGCTTAGTAAGCCATAGTAGGAAGGCCGTTCTAATTGGTGCAATTGTAGAATTTTACAAAATCAACCCAAGGGACTTTCTCAGGTAGAGTGTGCCATTGTGTCAATTGGCTCAATCCTGATGCTTTGTAATACCATGCAAAGTTAGGGACCTTAAGACCAGCTGATAGTAGGATCAATAGAAAATAGATTTGTTAATTCTGTGCCGTTTCTTATCCCATACGAATTGCAATGTTGCAAAGTTGCTGTATATTTACTTTTTACTGCAACAGGCAGTGTTCGAAATAAATATAAGATTTTTGGATAAAATGACCATACATACAGAGGATATTCGTCCTAACCATGAAATTGATAATTTAGCCTGATTAGTCAATTTATTTTGTAAGTGTTTGAGCATTGGGGGGAAAATTAGCCTAAAATAGGGTGGTATAGGATTTCACTATTTGTATTCCTAAATAGGCTATAGTATGATGCTTCCACTGAAAGGGAAATTAAGTTGTAACAATTTAATTTGATGTAACATTGTATCATAGTATGTTAGGTTGCAAAAAAGACCATTGAGTCCATCAAGTTCAACCTTTTAAGTTTATATATAACCTGTCAGTTGAGCCAGAGAAAGGCAAAAAAAAACCCATTTGAAGCCTCTCCAATTTGCCTCAGAGGGGGAAAGATTCCTTCCTGTTTCCAAGATTGCAATGAGACCAACCCCTGGATCAACTTAAACAATGAGCTATGTTTCATAATCCTGTATTACCTCACTTGTTAAAAAGCTATCCAACCCCTTCTGAAATCTATCTATTGTATCAGCCAGTATGACTGATTCAGGGAGCGAATTCCAGCTCTCACTGTAAAAAAACCCTTCTTGACACAACCTCCTTTCTTCTAACTGGAATGGGTGCCCTTTTGTCAGCTAGAAGGACGTACTGGTAAATAAAGCATTAGAGATTATTGTACAATCCCCTTATGTATTTATACATAGTTATTATATCTCCCCTTAAGCCCCTGTTCTCCGGCATGAAGAACACCAACTTTCCTAATAGCTGAGATTTTCCATTCCTTTTACCAGCTTAGTTGCCCATTTCTGGACCCTCTCTAAATGAATAATATTCTACATGGGGCCTTACCAGCACTCTGTACAGTAGAATAATTAACCCCTTCTTCCGCAAATCTATGTCCCTTTTAATACAGCTTGTTTGGCCTTGAAGCTGCTGACTGGGATTGCTTGCTACAGACAAGCTTATTATCTACAAGGACTCCAAGGACTTCCATTTTTGTTTTGCCCAGTGCAGTCCCATTAAGGGTATAAGTGGCTTACATATTTTTATATCCCAAGTACATGACTTTACATTTATCAACATTGAATCTCATTTGCCACTTAGCTCCCCATATTGCCAGTTTGTTAAGATCGTGTTGCAAGGATGCCACATACTGGATGGAATTAATTGGGCTGCATAGTTTTATGTCATCTACAAACACTGATACATTACTTACGATACCTTCCCTTAAGCCATTACTGAACAAATTAAATAAAAGATCTTAATCCCTTTTTAAATATAGGAACAACATCAGCTTTTCTCCAATCCATAGGTACCATACCAGATGAAAGCAAGTCTGAAAAAATCAGAGATAGAGGCCAGTCTAAAACTGAACTCTTAAAACCTGTGGGTGTATTCCATCTGGTTCTGGTGCCTTGTTCATATTAATTTTTAGTAAAGTTTTATGAACCATATCCTGAGTCAGCCACTCACTAGATTGAGCTGAGCCAACAGTGCAGCTATGAGGTGGGTCTGGAAACTCTGACTCCTCTATTGTATACACTGAAGAAAATAACTGATTTAGCACATTTGCCTTTTCTGTATCTGTTACAACCATACTGGTATCATTATTTAAATGAGCAACACACTCAACCCGCATCTTTTTACTATTAATATACTTAAAAAACTTCTTGAGGTTAATCTTAGCTTCTGCCACAATGTGCTCCTAATGTCCAATCTTTTCGTTCTGGATTGCTGTTTTACAACATTTATTATAGTGTTTCTAGACATTAAACGCAGCTTCTGTCCCCACAAACTTGTAGTTTTAAAATGCTTTTCTGTTCATTCATAAAATTGCTATGCAACAAGTTTATTAACTTGTTCCCATTAATTGTTCTGGCAGTACAGTTGATTATAATTAAAATCCCCCATTATTATTACTTTCACCAAATTACTTTTTATAATTGGATCAGGAGCTTAGCCTCCTCCTCTTCACTTACATAGCTGGTCTTTGGCTTACTCCTACAATTCATTTGCTGGACTCTTTACAATCAGTGAATAGCTCCACCCATAAGCCACTGATATTAACTGCCCAGTCATGCGACTCAGTTAGCCATGTTTCGGCAACACCATTCACACTGTATTTCCTCTCCAGTGCCAGCACCTCCAACTCTCCCATTTTACTAGTCAGACTCCTTGCATACATACATTTAATACTGGTACCATATTGCATATATGACATGTGGTCCTCCTTGTCCTTAACAGTTCCCCCAACCAAATCTTCTCCTCCATTTTCCCTATGCCCACTACTTCATCTAACCTTCTAATCTTCCACGGGAATCCTTACTGCACCATCCCCCCCCCCACACCTAGTTTAAAAATCTCCTCCAACCTTCTAGCCATTTTCTCACCCAAAGCAGTTGCACCATCATCATTGAGATACAGTCCATCCCTGTCAAAGAGCCTGCAGCCAACTGAGAAATAAGCCCATTTCTCCAAAAACCCAAAGCCCCCCTCCCTACACCAATCTCTCAACCACACATTTATCTCCCTAAGCTCCCGCTGTTGTCTTAACATTGCTTGTGGCACATGTAATATCTCTAAAAAAAATTACCTTGGAAATCCTTGTCCTCAAATTTTCACCAAGCTTTTTAAAATCATTCTTGAGGACTTCCCCCTCCTCCTCAAACTTTGTGTACTGCTTCCCCAGCCCCACCCAATAATCTTTCCACTTATTCTACCATATGCTGAACCCTAGCACCAGGTAATCAGCAGACCATTTGGCATGATGGGTCCTTAAGGCAGATGACCCTATCCACCTTTCTAATAATTCAATCCCCTATTACTAAAACCTGCCTTTCATTCCTTGCACTCTCCTCGCCACCCATATTAGGGACAATGCCTCCCAGGGTGCTCAGAGAATCAGCCTGCTCCATACACACCAGTTCAGAGCTGTCCTCCCCAGCATCTTCACCAAAAAATGGTGAATCTGTTGCTTTGGACCAGCTGTGGACCAGCTCCCCTACCCTACTGTCCCCTACTTCCCTTCTTGACTGTCACAAGCATGTCTCCCTCATTAGCCTCCACTGCTCCTTCTCCACCCACACTACACTGGCCCCTGCCAGTAGTTGCTCTATGAGCCTCCTTTTCTCCCCCACGTTTACTGACACGCCCTCAGGCCCCCCTTAGATTGTGCAGTTTATATTCTAAGATGAAACTCACCTGTATCTCTCACATGTATATACTGCATGGAACTGCTGCTCCAACACCACATACATGTGACAAGACACACACTGATGCCGGCAAACCCATTTGCAACACATTTTAATTCACATGCAACACTTAAATCACATACAACACTCACTTAGCAGGTCCCACACTCACTGTGCAGTCACCAACTTGTTGAGGTATCAAACCTCAATGTGAGGGCATATTGATTCGTAATGCTTCCATTTTGGAAATATCGACCTTTAGGCCAGACATTTGTGAAATTTACCTAATATCTGGAAAAAATATAATAGTCATAATAGTCATACAGAGAGCATCTGTGTATAAATTCAGTTTATATGAATTTGGCCCCTTTTCATAGCCTGAGATGTTAATATAATTCCTTAGCATGAATGCTACAGGTTCAATGACTAGAGTGAATAAAAACAAAGATAGAGGGCATTCTTGTCATGTTCCTATGCTGATTTTAAAAATTGGAGAAGGTATATTAAACATATTGATGGAAGCCATAGTATTATTGTATAGTACACGCAAGCCTTCCACAAATGAACCTGAATTGTTATATTGTGGGAATATGTCAAATAAATACGACCAAGACATGGAATCAAATGCCTGATAAATAAGAAGCATTAGTATTAGCAGAGGGAACTTTGATGAGTTAGCAGCTTGTATGATGTCAATTAGTCTGTGGACAGCATCGGTGATCTGTCTGCCTAGTATAAAACCAGACTGATCTGGGTTTATCAGTCAAAACATGTATTTACTAAGCCTGACAATGAAGATTTTGGAAAATAATTTGACATTAACATTCAATACTGAAATCGGTCTATAATTCTGAACCTTAGTAAGGTCTTTGTTCAGGTTTAGGGAGAAGAGAGGGGTTGGCTTGAATCATTTCTGTTAGGAGAGAGTGACCTGCTAGCATATCATTAATAAGAACCGTTAGATGGAGAATCAAAAATTATTTAAATTTCTTATAATAGGCAGCTAGGGGGAAAGCCATCAGGTTTGGGACTAGACATATTTTTCAAGGACTGAATGGCCTGTTTGACTTCCTCTTCTTTTTCCGTTTAATGTTTTCTATTCAGAGTGTAATCGGATCTTAAATACTGGTCCCTGAAATGTCTAGGTACTGACAGTGCAGGGAAATACAAAGTCTCATAAAATTTTTGAAACTCTGAGATAATCTCCAAGGGTTTATTAAGCATTCACTATGGATGTAATCAGACAAAACCCTGATTACAAATTATTGTATAATGGAGTTAAAAATTGTGATGCATAATGTTAAAGTTTCAACTCCACAGTCAAGCATATGGGAGGGCAATAGTATAAATAGATCTTAGCAGATATAGTTGCACATAAGAGCAACATTAAGTCCAGTCCAGTTAAGACGTATTACTATATATATTCCATGACCTGGATGAATAAAAGCATTCACGTACATATGCCTCCTATCATCCTCTTCCAATTAAAGGATATCAGGGAATGCTGCAAACAGCAAATGCAGTACTGTATTAGGTAACATACATTGGTGGCAGAGGCACATAAATAGTTAATGTTTTTCAGCAGTCATAAAACAGTTACTTAGAACAATTGATTACTGGTCGGTGGAATGCCACAGTCAGGCCACACCACATTCTCCAATTAGTTGATTATTATTGATTATTGTTGGAAATCATCTTAAATTGTTAACAAGTGAAACCAGTAACCAGTAATTGTATTATATTCCATTCATTGTGGTTAGTGGAATTTACCACTATATATTTAATCTCCAGACTCAGGCCAGGCCATACTATACTGTAACTTTACACATCACTCACTTATAAAATAAATGGTCTCTCTTTTTTTTTTTATTCAGGGTACCAGCTCTTTCTTCAACCTGTTCTTTACATCTTCGTAAAGTAGGGATTGTTACTTCAATAGAGTTTTCATGTGATAAACAGTGAGATAAGTTTTTCTTATCAAACTTAATCTGGCCCCATGGGCATAAAATGTTGCATGTATACCTACATTTATTTAAAGATTTACATACATATATTGCCCTTTATGGTGAAATACCTCAGGACATATATATTTATTGTACCTCCGTGTATAAATGTATTAAAAAATATTTACACAGCCCAGAGTCATTTTTTCAGAGCATTCCCAGGGCACTACAATAGGATTATTGTATAGTACACGCAAGCCTTCCACAAATGAACCTGAATTGTTATATTGTGGGAGTATGTCAAACAAATACGGCCAAGACATGGAATCAAATGCCTGATAAATAAGAAGCATTAGTATTAGCAGAGGGAACTTTGATGCGTTAGCAGCTTGTATGATGTCAATTAGTCTGTGGACAGCATCGGTGATCTGTCTGCCTAGTGTAAAACCGGACTGATCCGGGTTTATCAGTCTAAACATGTATTTACTAAGCCTGACAATGAAGATTTTGGAAAATAATTTGACATTAACATTCAATACTGAAATCGGTCTATAATTCTGAACCTTACTTGTTCAGGTTAAGGGAGAAGAGAGGGGGTTGGCTTGAAGCATTTCTGTTAGGAGAGAGTGACCTGCTAGCATATCATTAATAAGAACCGTTAGATGGAGAATCAAAAATTATTTAAATTTCTTATAATAGGCAGCTAGGGGGAAAGCCATCAGGTTTGGGACTAGACCTTTTTTTCAAGGACTGAATGGCCTGTTTGACTTCCTCTTCTTTTTCCGTTTAATGTTTCCTATTCAGAGTGTAATCGGATCTTAAATACTGGTCCCTGAAATGTCTAGGTACTGACAGTGCAGGGAAATACAAAGTCTCATAAAATTTTTGAAACTCTGAGATAATCTCCAAGGGTTTATTAAGCATTCACTATGGATGTAATCAGACAAAACCCTGATTACAAATTATTGTATAATGGAGTTAAAAATTGTGATGCATAATGTTAAAGGTTTCAACTCCGCAGTCAAGCATATGGGAGGGCAATATTATAAATAGATGTTAGCAGATATAGTTGCACATAAGAGCAACATTAAGTCCAGTCCAGTCCAGTTAAGACGTATTACTATATACATTCCATGACCTGGATGACCTGGATGAATATTCACATACATGTGCCACCTATCATCCTCTTCCAATTAAAGGATATCAGGGAATGCTGCAAACAGCAAATGCAGTACCGTATTAGGTAACATACATTGGTGGCAGAGGCACATAAATAGTTAATGTTTTTCAGCAGTCATAAAACAGTTACTTAGAACAATTGATTAGTGGTCGGTGGAATGCCACAGTCAGGCCACACCACATTCTCCAATTAGTTGATTATTATTGATTATTGTTGGAAATTATCTTAAATTGTTAACAAGTGAAACCAGTAACCAGTAATTATATTATATTCCATTCATTGTGGTTAGTGGAACTTTCCACTATATATTTAATCTCCAGACTCAGGCCAGGCCATAGTATACTGTAACTTTACACATCACTCACTTATAAAATAAATGGTCTCTCTTTTTTTTTATTCAGGGTACCAGCTCTTTCTTCAACCTGTACTTTACATCTTCGTAAAGTAGGAATTGTTACTTCAATAGAGTTTTCATGTGATAAACAATGAGATAAGTTTTTCTTATCAAACTTAATCTGGCCCCATTGGCATAACATGTTGCATGTATACCTACATTTATTTAAAGATTTACATACATATATTGCCCTTTATGGGGAAATACCTCAGGACATATATATTTATTGTACCTCGATGTATAAATGTATTAAAAAATATTTACACAGCCCAGAGTCATTTTTTCAGACCATTCCCAGGGCACTACTTTTATATCAAAATCATAATAACACCAGCACTTGGGAGTTTTGCATCTGTCTGAAGCAGGTGAGGCTGCAGTATTAGTCTGATTTTGGGTACTTTCATCATTTTTTTGGCCTTAAAAACACTGACTGTCTCAGTGCTACCCTATGTTTCATTATGCAAATATTTGTCTGGACACAACTCTAACTTCATAAAGACAGTTCTGTGTATAGCTGTGGTATATTAGGGTATACGGATTTTCCTTATTGGTGGTTGGCTTGTCTGTGCCATGCTATCAAACATATTTCTCTTACTCTACAGATATCTAGACTCTGTTAGAAACTTTTTAGTGCTGTGCAGCTCTGGGAGCAGCATGGAGATGCTGTCAATACGGAAGGGGCAAACTCCAACCACAGAGCTCATTAATATGCTACAGTAATTCCACTTGTTAGTTTCCACCAGTTTGTGTTCGATCTTCAGACTTCCATCCTGGCACCTAGGGGTTATTTATTAAAGGTTGAGTTGTGCAATCTTGAAAAGATCAATTTTTTTCCACTAGGAAACTCAAATTTTAGAGGAAAAAACAACTAGATTTTTTTTCTAGATTTAATATACCCCAATGCTGCAAAAAGCCTGAATCCCAAAATCTGCCATCTCAGACCTGTCGAGGTCCTGTATAAGTCAATGGGAGAGGCACTTACTGTATCTCAATTTAAAGTTTTCATGGTTTGCGCTGGGTTTAACCCAGAAAACTGACTTTTTCATGGTTTTCAGACAAAAGCTCAAAAAAATGGAGTGATTCGGGAAATAAGTCAGAAAAATTAGAGCACTTCCGTAAAAAGCTAGAAAAATTCAAGCATTTCGGGGTTTTGCTAGATTTTATTGCGTTTTCTTAATAATAAATCAGCTACAATCAGGCATGGGAGTTTGATCGTGTTTTTTTTTAATAAAATATGAGATTAATTCGGATTTTAGTAAATAACCCCCCAATGACACCTGAATGATTGTTTGTATCATGTTCAGGGAATTTATAAAATCATTATACCTATGCTTCAAATTCCTTATAAATAAAAGAGACTGGTAACATCCTGAAATTTTATTTGTGTTGTATTTCCAGTAGCTTTTCAAAGCTAAATACATCTGAGATAAAGCTTTGATCATATATGAATCCATTTCTGCTAAGCAGACAATACTTTGTGCCACTAAGTCTATTGGGAGAACTGCATTAAGATGTCTCTGGGTGCAATGGCAATAGAGGACAGTACCCTGCAGTTCAAGGGATGATTATATGCAATGTCAGACAATTTAAAGGGGGAAGTGTGTATATATATATATATATATATATATATATATATATATATATTAAGTGATGTGCTTGGAATAACCATGATTATATGTGTTTTTTAAGAGTGTTGTCAAATCTTTAACTCCAGGGAAATATATATATAGTGTTGCAGCAAGAGTGCCTGTATTTGTGAACTAGCTCAGGAAAAGCCAGATGAATGGGTCCGTGGAGTGAATGGAGTAGAGCAGGGTGGGCATTCTATTCCATAATCCATTTAGGGTGTTGCAGCTGACCAGCTAGCGGTAACTGTCTAATTAGGCTGCAGGTGAGCTGTAGTAAAAATAGAGGTGTGGGACTACACCTCAGTGCTCCCCCTGAAGACTTCTGCTGGAGGAGGGTGAGTTCTGTGAATTTTTCCATGGTTTTGCCAATTTCTTGGCAAAATGAAACAGGGCATTTTCGCTCATTGCTAGTGAATAATAAGTTGGATTCAATGGGTGCTTTTTCTCACCGTCTTTTTCATGTGCCAAATGCATTGGAGTCAATAAAGAGTTTTTTCTTGTGTTAACAGGTGTTTTTTCCCCATGATTTCCCAGGGCAAAAAAAGCCAATTGTAATGATGCTGTGGTGCAAAAAGCTACATTTTTATCTACAAATCACATGGCAAAATTATTGCAAAGATCTGTCAATTTTCACCATTGTGAAAAATATGAACTTCGCTATGAAATTGTACCAGGCAAAAACATTTGCTTATGCCTAATATTCACCACCTTAAATAGTAGTAGCTTGACCCCATCCACTTTTTAAAAGTATAAGCAGGAGATGCTAGCTCTGAGAATTGGGCAGTTTGGCAATCCAGACCAAGAAGAGCCTTTCCTGGTGACTATAAACCTATTAGATATATGGGGTGTTTACTTCGGCACGTCTGTCCTTGAAAATAAAGTTTTAACTTGGAAGTTAACGGTTTTAATAAAGTAATATGTGGATTTAAGGTTTGCGTTATGCTATTTTCTTTTGAATTTGCAGTATTTCTTCCATTTTGGATAGCCCATTCCATCTACTAATACCAGGATCTTGCACAACCAGTTAGAAGACATTATTAGGCTGATTCAGTTGTTTGGGTCCCAGGTCAGTGATAGAGTCACATGAGGGGGGGGGCACTGTGCAGAGCCACTGGCAGAAAACTGGGATTTTCAAACCAGTCTTATTGATGTCTGGCCAAGCCCCCCAAAAACGGTTGTCCTGAACCGTTACACTGATAATTGGGGAGCAACATTTTCATGAACTGTATAATCTCATAACAGGGTTATCTAAAAATAAATGAGTTTTCAAAATTATCAGATCTGGAGTTTGCTTTTAAATGACTTAAATATTATTCATCTGTTACTGAGTAAATATAGCATCTCATGTTGCAGATGAAACCTCCCTCTGGCTCTTTTGGCATAAGATACAGAGTGGGAGGAGGAGGTGTAAAAATTAAAAATCCAGCCAAAAGATGTCTAACCTTTGTAATTATCTGGCTCTAACAATCTGAGGCAATATATTCTACTATGATGAAATATGGTTCTCAGTCATGATACATGGGACCATCTGGGAATCTATAATCTAGGGTTTTCCTCACTGGACTTACAATTGTAAGATTAATATATATTTATATTTGCCTCAATATTATATGTAGGCAAACATTACAGCACTGTTAAAATCTTCCTTCATTATAGCAGTTAGCATTTTTGCGGGAGCTTAATTACATTTTTCTGCTCATTGGCTCATTGTTGTGAATCAGAAATTTACTTATGTTAGCAAAATAGTATGAGTTTAACAGAACCTATGCAAATACAACTGTTCATCAATCATAAAAATCATATTTTCAAAAGCTGAGCGACTTTGTGTTACTGAAATAATGATTATGTCGTGTAATCAACTGTTTAACAATTAACATGGTTTCCATTCAGTATGCAATTGCATTGTAGCAAGAGTATTTGATAAAAATACATATGTAGCTTCTAGATTCAGAGAAAGACTTTCAACTGGCTTTAAATGTGTCAGATGTGGGGACATGAACTATCTTTGGTCATTGATGTAGATTTTTTGATTAGCTGAAAAAGATGACAATTTTATCAACCCAAGAAATTCTTAACGTATTGGACTACTATGTTATACTATGGTCATCAAATGTTTATCACAATATCTTAAATTGTGGGTTGATAATCATTTTTCATGTCAGCTTTGAGTCAAAAAGTGGGAAGTGGGAAAATTCAATATATTTGGAAGAAACAACTTTACAAGGTATAAAACATTTACTTGACTTTCAATCAACGTGAGAACAACCCACATTTAGGGGTTATTTAAAAAATACAATTTATTATGCCCCGAAGCAGTAAATAGCTCAAATCTGAAAATACTCCAGCTAAAACCTGTCGAGGTCATGTAGAAGTCAATGGCAGAGGTCCCTTGAACCATATGAAGATGTTTTCTTGAAAACTCGATCAATTCAATCGACTCAAGGACCAAAACTAGATCAATTTCAGTATTCGAGTAATGGTATTACTCGAATAATGGTATTGGAGATTATGGTATTACGTAACACCTTATTAGATGGAATAATGCTCCAATCATAAGTAATCTATTACTTTTCTACCATTCTACTTTGCTATCAATTTAGTTGACATGAACCGTAGAAGCTGATTTATCAAAAATCTACTATTTAGATTTTTTTCCTGTGTGCTTATTTATGAAACTGAAATTTCAAAAAAAAATGAAAAAACAACTCAAACACAGTAAAATCACATTCTACCCATAATTTTCAATGAGACTGTCAAATTTTGAATTTATCTCAAAAGCTCAAATTAGAATTGCTTGAATTTTTCTAATACAACTCCCAATTCTTCTACATGAAACCAGCCAGTTTTAGAGGGTGAATTTTTATATTTAATATATTATATTTTTTAAATTGTATTCTTTTATATAGTTTTTCAGTTTTCTGATCTTTATAAATCTTGAAAATTTAAGTTTCGAAAACTCAATTGCAATTCATGATTTTTGACACCAAAAAATTTAATTGCAGCAAAAATGTAATGTTGATTAATCTGTTGCATTTTACTCTTTATATAAATAACATTGCTTGCTATATTGCTTAAAAATAATTCTAAAACCAGTCTGGCAATTTGTTTACAGCCATATAATTATCATTCTCCACAACATTCCTTTACATACAAGATGTTTCAAAATAATAGTGATGAATTTTAAATATAATTTAAAAAAATCATATTCATATGCAGATGTCTGCATTAATTAAGCACAGCAAGCAAAAGACATGTGGAAGCATCCAAAACTGATACTATAATTTACAGTAATTGCAGTTAAAGTGACGGAGAGATGGGTCATGGCTCTTATTCTGACCATGGTAATCTGACCTTGTAATTAATTTTGCGGTAATTACTATCTTTTATAACTTCAGATGTGAAAATGGAAAATGTATTCCACTTGAGAATGTTTATAAATATGCAGTTCTAAATATATTTAATACTTCTTGGAAGTATAATTTTCATAACTTAATTGCCATTTTCTGACTACACTGGGCACTTTTATTATAAATTCACTCATCCATATTTATTAATTGAGTTCTATTGTAAAATGCAATCATGGAACAGTCTGCAATTATATCTTCTAAATAAATAACATTAAGAAAATCATTTTAGCACATTTATTTCCAAAGATTGTATATAAATATAATATAATTAACATATTAAAACTAGTTGCAAATGGAATATAAAACATTCAGTAAATTCAATATTCCAGTTCACTGCATTGTTTCACATTGCAAAGTAGGTATTGAGTTACTCCTGAGCTGAGGTTGACGTTTGGCTCTTGCCCTGTAGTGAGACCCAAACCTAAGAACAGACTGCAGGATCTGTACTGCCTTACCATAAAAACAAATTCACCTACACATACAATAAAAGTACCTGCCCGTCTATCCTTTATCAAAACAGAAAAATGATATTTGGCTATGTCTTTGTAAATGTGTAACTGAACTAGTGCAATTTAGCAACTACATTCTTAAACAGCAGCACCATCTCTCAGTGTACTGTACGTGTTAACATTTTGAATTCCAATATAACAATTTATGGGAAAATGAAATAAAAATCATAGCTGGAAAAAAAATCGCAAATCAAGGAATAGAAAGAAAATAGTAAAGAAAAGGTTGCATTTTACAAAATTACATTGTTTACTAGCCAGTTATTACATTGAACATTTTAAATGTGCTTTTTAAGACCATCTTTATTCCAGTTTTTTCCCACTGGCAGGTGCGTCTCTTTATGCAGCGTTAGAACAAACAGTGACTCCAACTTTACAGGACTTGCTCTGAAAAGTCAAAGAAATTTGTAAATTTGAGGAACTAACACTTGCTGAACCTGAGCAGTTTTCTAACTATAGCAGGGTTTGGCTCTAATGGTTTCTCAAAGAGACTGAGGATTATTGACACGCGTTGGAATTGTTTAGTGAAGTAGTGTTCTGGCTATTATGTTAGACATCCAGTCACTCCAGCCTTTATACATTACATTTTTGGCTAACTAACTATATTAGAAACATTTTTTATTTTGCACAGCCTATCTATTTTCAGTTTTTATTTTCACGCTGAACTGTTCCTTTAAATGTGGTACCCCTCCCTATCAATTCCTTTCTTTCTTCTTTCCTCTACATTTTCTTATGTTAGTTAATACTGGCTTAATTGTCAACATGTCAACATTTTTTAAAAACTATAGAAAAAATTAAAAAGACATTTGCAAAATGTAAACCCTAATCTTTAAAGGAAGAATTGTGTGACATCACAAAGGCATGATCCATCTCTACGATGGCAAGCAGCTGGAGCAATATCACTCCCAACTACCACTTTTTTGTCTGATTCACTTGTCCTTTGGGGTCCTTTGTTATAGCTATCATATCTTGGGCAGCAGAATACTTGTAAAGGGGGGCATATGGGCCTGGTGGTGAGATGGTGATACGTCAGTGACCATTGTTACTGGGGTGTATCTTGGAGATTGGTGGATTTAAATTAGCTACTCTGGCGTGCCCATCTAATCTAGGTTGCTGATGGTGCTTGGCACTGCACGTAGCTCCAAATGTGTATGTTTAAGTTGGTAAACATTCCTAAAAGGTTACAATACCTTTATGTTTAAAGTTATCTATACATCCACCTAACAATTATGCAAGTGGATGCAAGTGTAAATATGCTAGTTCACTTTATAATGGAACTGTGGCATTTTCTATCTATTGTATGGCAATGTTTGTGGTTGGATGTAATATTCAAGAAAAAAGAGGTGTTCAAAAGGGCAGTATTCCTCATGCTGTGTATATGTATATGAACTATGTATAAGTTAGTAGTTGATGTGTAATATACAAAAACAACAAAGCAGCACATCATCCTTCTACATTATTAATATAGTCCACTTTTGTAAAAAGGACATTCCTCCATCATGCATTTTTCCTTTTCTAGAACTGAGAGCCAGAGAGAACTAATCAACACATTTTACAAACTATAGAATCAATACCCTACAGGTTCAACAAAGGGTCGTTTCTGCTGGAAAATCCCATGACTACATCCTTTGGTTTCTATGCTGGCTATCGCTGGGTCCAATATTTCCCTGAATTAAACATATAGGATCTATGGGAATAACAGATAAAAATAATTAAAATTTTAATAGCCATCTGCCACATTTTGTTCATGACCTGAAATACTAACTGGAAACTTCCTTTATATCATAATGTACCAAGTAGCTGGAGGTAAACATATGGCGTGCCCCTCTAGTTGGAGAGAAGCAAAACCACATCAGTTATGAGTTGTAAATTAGGCCAAGTTAATTATATTCCAAGTCTAGGAGTATCATTCGTGTTCAGCATATGATCATACCACAACTCTTGGGGCCATATTTATTGGAGAAGAGGACATTATCCAAACAAATCTCCAACAGATATTTCACTGGCAATAGACTTTTTTTTAGAATTTTGAGAAGATTCTCCCTTTGATAAATTTGACCTTAAGAAGTCTGGAGCTGCATTTTACCCTCGGATGAACTGCATTGAGATTTCTCTTCCAGTGCAGCCACTGTGGACTATTGCCTCTAAGTATAATTAATATCTATTTTGTATTTGTTTTTGCTGTGTAGAGTATAGTAAAAATCAATTACTTCATTGTTACTTCATTGTCCATTCATCAGCAATTCAAATTTTATTTCTTATAATGATTTCAAGTTAGTGTTTAGGGATCCCTTCCATAAGAAATTCCCAATCTATGAATTCTCTTTATTTAGGCTTGCTTCTGTTTCATTTGTTATAAATATTTTTATTTTTTTTCCTGCTGTTTCCTTCTTTTAAAGCATTACTTTTTCTAGATAAGTAAAAGGGTGTAAAAAAAACTCTTGAATTATAAATTGTCCCTGCCCATGCTATTGACAAATCATCACCTTTATGCATTATAATGTGGATTCTTGTTGGGTTATCAGCATTGCCAATGCCCAAGACTTTATGTAGGCTGTATAGATAACTACTCTGAAGAGCAGCACTTTAACTGGTGCATTCACTCCTTTCTCTTTAGATTTATGGTTAGCTTTTTAAATTCCCCTTCAGCATCTGAGGCCAAATTTCACTATAACTTATTGCATCTCTGTCAGAGAAGCTGCAATACTATACTTATGAACAAATCTGTGCAGGAAGCCTATTACTAGTTGAATTTTTTTAAGGGTGTGTAGGGACCCATAGGGTTAATGTGCCCCTATGGCTTTAAATCCCTACACTTCCTGATCTCCCTAGTTGCTGGGCAGAAGCCAATGTAGCTAGTTGTAATTTGCATATCCCAGTTATTGGCCAGGAGACACTGTGGCCACATTCTGTCATGCTTTGGTATAGTGAGTGAGAAGAGATGGATCTTCCTCTTTGGCTCCTGGTGTCTGACCCATCCAGATGTTTTCTGGGAGCCTGGATACGCCAAGGCCCAGTAAACCCAGTTTGCCCTAAAGGGACCTGAACCTCTAGTGTGAAAGTCGGGAGCAGGGACACCGTGAATGAGGCTAGTGAGTGTCTTGCTACAAGTTCCCTTGGCAGACTTATCACAAACTAAATGTCTGACTGAGCACTTCCCCCAGTAGACTTATCAAATATAGGGGTGGAAATAAAACACACACACATTGATTGTGATTAAACCAGAATAATATATTGTAAGAAAAGTAATACAATACCGATTGAAGACACCGCAACGTCTAGCCGAGCTTCCCTTGGCAGACTTCTGAGAGGAACATCAGCTGGGGGACCCCGGGCCCAAATCAAATACAGCGACTCCCAGAGCACATCAATCGGCCAATGGTCCTTACAAGACCAATTATTCTACACAACACGTCTGCTTGTAGATGAAGTCCCGAAGCCCCCCCAGCTGAGCTCCTTTTTATATTGGTACAATAACAAAGTAATAGATCATTACACATAGACATATAAAATAATAATAATGGCTACATGCCCAGGACATGGCCATGAGAATGACCATGAAAATGGAAATAACCATGTGAATGAAAATAATTGCTATGTATAATTGCTGTGTATTTTGATTATAACTATGTGAATAAGATATGAGCTTCCTCATTAATAAACATACTTATACGTTTATGAGTCTATTACCTTAACTCCTACTATTCCCTGTTCTCCTGCTAATAACTGAATAACTCAACTCCAGTTGTTCCCTGGTCTCCTATTAATATCAGTACATCCATTTTACAACTAAGGAGCCATATTGAATGCACTTGATCACACTCACATTCATACATGGCCTGCCATGTCACATTTGTATCACAGTGAGTGGCAGGAATATCATTGTTATAAACTCTCTAGGAGAGTAAGACAGTGAGGGAAGATATAAAGAGCAGCTTTGTGCTCCATCAAGGAGGTGTAGCAGGGAATAGCTTCCCATGCTGTAAGATTTGCCTACAGTGAAGGGACACAGTGTATAGGGTGTAAGGCTTTAGTTCTCCTCCTGACCACTCCACTGGGTAAGATCCAGACCACATATGAGGTATTTCTGCCTAGAGGAAAGTTGTACTGTCTTGACTACATCCTCAGGGAATTAACCTGCATCTACCTCTGATATACTGTTTGAGCTGTGTGCCTATATATTCTGCAAATGCCTCTTTACTGATGTAAGTAACCCTGTGGATCATTTATCTCTGACATATAAAAGTTTGTTTTGTTTGATTGCAAGAAGGCCCTGCCTTAAGTGTTAGAGTCCAGTATAACCCATGCTCTACTAGCTGGATGTTAACCCTGTTGGCCTGTATAGTCCTAAAAACGTGTTACAGGTGGATACATTGTTCTTGTAGGGGTGGGTGGCTCAAGTATCCTTCCTACCCAAAGAAGAAGATAAACATTGAACTGTGGTGCATCAATTTCTGTTCCTAAACCAATAGGAACATAGGTTTCCATTGCATTTGCGTCTCTGACTCATATGTCTGGAAGATGTTTTTTGAAGCGCAAGCAGGTTTTTGACTTCTTGGGAAAGGTATGTGCTTACATTTTCTTGATAATGAGTTATGATATTATGCTTTATGACAGTAGATGCTTCTGGCAGGCCAGAAAAGTGACATTGCCTCATTAAGAAAAGGATGTGGTTAGTATTGTTTGTAAGAATATACTATAGCCTTGGTTGCATAAAAACAGTTAATACAGAAGTGTCATTGGGTTCTTCCAGTGATTTAGGATAGCAACCTTATCAGCCCTTTCGTATGGTTCATAAGTTCCTTGCCACATAGAGCAAAAGGTTGAGGTCCACACAACAATTCTGCAGATTCTTAGATTTGAAAGCAGCAATGGAGTTTGCATCAGCATAAACTGGTTATTAGGTCATTAAATTACTGCTCTCAAAATAATTTCTCAGTATTCAAAGATTTCTATGAAAACAGCCTCAAGCATCCATTTGCTTTCACTTCTAAAATTTGAAATCAAAGGTTTTTGAACAGAAACAAACATACATTTCTTAGCACGGCCAACGATTTTGGCAAACAAATTTCAGATAAGCTAAATCAATATGCAACTTAAATTATGTTTTGAAAACATTTAAAGAAACGTAAAATATTATATCAGATATTTGCTTACAGTAACATCTATTCAGTGGTTTACAAACACTGCTGTAGACAATTCTGAGTTTTATCTATATCAAAACAGCTTTAATGCTCCTGTCACATCTTCTCAGCTGAATATCCTGGGATCTGTGTTTGCAATCAATAGCATCTGCAGGGAAGTTACTGACTTCAGCAAGTCCTGATGCACCCGCTGATAGCGCCATGACTCATAAGCTAGAACAGTCATGGACATGTAACAATTTGAGCAAAGGGAATTATCACAAGATAGCATCATTTAACATGACCTACAAAGCTAATACTATGTATTGTACAACCTATTATTTTCATATTTATTTAGCTCAAGGGAGACAGCTATTTATTTAAATGTATTATATGCCATCTTGTTGCTTCCATATCATTAGGCAATCTGCTGCAGCATCCTTTTTGAAAAAAACTTAATATTTTGGATTTCCTATTAAGTTTCTAAAGGCAATTAGAATGCAGATTTAGTCCGGTTCCTTCTGAATTACTATTTTATCCTTTGTATAGCACTGACCTGTCATCATGCACACCAGTCCCTGCCACAGTTCAGCTTACAACATAAGGTCCCTATCATATGCAAACAAACAACATATAGATACCTTTAACAAACAAGGGAAAGTTGTGCTCACCACTAATTTTTAAAACCATTAGGCGGGGTTCAATGAGGGTGTGACCACAAGATACATATAGACAAATACAAAAGTTCTCAGCTCTCAACCCATTATCAATATATTTAAGACAGAGACATTTTTCAGTAGCAGTATGCACAAAATGTCTCTGTCTTTAAAATATTGATAATGGGTTGAGTGCAGAGGTGTATTTGTATTTGTATTTCAGAGTGTATTTGTCTATATATAGACACCTTTATCAGGAGCCAATTAACCTTCATGCAGGACAACTGTATCATACTGCAACAATAACATTTCCTGTTGGCTCATAAGGCCCTCATTAGCCCTCTCATTTCTCATCCCAATTACTTGCTTTATATTTTAAATCATGCTTGATATATAGACATGCCCCCTCTTTCTTTTCTATTTCCATATCCCCCCAAATCAAGGTATAGCCTTCTACACTCATATTATTCATGCACTGTATGTTTGCATTAGTCAACATACTGGTACTACAGTAGTTTGTTCATTGTGTAGATACAAACATGATATTCTCATCCAGCTCTCCATGCTTTTCTATTCATCTTCTTGAATCTTTCTTCAAAAGTACATCAGCTGCAAATTGTTTTTGCATATTATTGCCCACAGCATTCTAAAAGCTCAAAAACATACAGGGAGATTCATTAGTTCCTGAAAAAAGCTGATCCTAGTGTTTGATCGTGATAAGCTCTTAAAGTGTAACTTCACTGGGACAGGGACTGATGAACAATTTCCTTAAATCATTATGTATATGTATCATCGCTATACAAATAAAGGAAAATAAAGAAAAAATGTAATATGTTTACAGCCCACATTAGTCAGACAGAACAGACAATTTATTTGTTAATATTTACATAAATGCCTTGTTGCTTCAAAAAGTTAAGTTTTCGGTGCTGCTTTTATTTGGTTTCATTACACAGCTACTTTAATATAGCTGGAACTGTTTCCTGCTGCTGTGTCTGTTTACTATGCACAGAACATCCTCCAATCAGTAACAAAAAGTTCTGAAATCTTGACACGCCAGTGACATGCTGCTCTTCAGTAGTGCAACTGAAGTTTTAGGTCAATGATTTATAATTGGGGAAAACATCTCACAAATGAAATATGTCTTCTGGCAATCACATTGGATTTGGCTTCAGGGTAGCCTGAATTTACCTTATTAGCATAGTAATTTACTGTTAGGTAATATGACAGTCTGTATTTATTAAATAACCACAACCACATAAGGTGCAGGCACAAGCCTTAATTGTGTGGACCTAGTGACCTCAGCCAGAGCTGATCATTAAACATTCATTGAAAATAGTTTTAAAGGTGATGAGGAAACAAAGTTAAAAAAAAATGTATTGAAAAAATAAATAAATAAAAAGTTTAGGTTCCTTTCTTGAAAGTGACAATAGATATACAGGAACTCAAGTTTTAATATTTTTCCACATTCTTTGTCAGAACTAGCTTAAAAATATAGCTTATTATGGGTTTTGTGTTTCTCCTTCCTCTGCAAACTTCCACTCTCAAAGCTGGGTCCTCCACTGCTGCCTCTGCTGCCAGAAACAACACCCACCCCCTCCCCTTCGGGTGATTTGCTGCTGCTGTTGTTTGTGATAGTCACCCCTATCCCCATTGCTTTGTGTAGAAGCCTGTAGTAGAAGAAACAGTGCCATTTTTTTCCTTTCTAATAGCGCCCCACTTAACTTACGCCTAAGGCAGTTGCCTCCCCTGCCTATCCCCTAGTTCCAGCCCTGTTGTTACATGCACCAGGAGACCATAGCAATCTCTTACCTCTCACCATGCTGGCTATGTTTTGGCCCATGTCCTTTTGATGTGCGAATGTAACCACTTGCACTATGTCATTACTCAGTAGTATGGACCATGCATAGTGCTGTGGGAGGGTGCGTTTTGCCGGCAGCGCATCCTATCATGATACCCTTTTTAAGGTCTGTTTCTGTATAGTAACTTTGCCCAAGCTGACTTCTGTTTTAATAAGGCTCAAACCTTAATTTTTCTATAGTTTTCTCTGGTTTAACTCTTTGCCTGTTTTTTGACTACATAGTTTTGCCGCGTTCCCTAAACTGCTGCCTGTCTTGAAATTGGGCTGTTTAATCCTTTTCTGTACTTCTGCTGTTGGTCAAGACCAGTACAAGAAGGGTTATTTCCATTTCACTGATGTACTTTACACTTATCATGAAGTATTCACAAGTGATGAGCGAATCTGTCCCATTTTGCTTTGCCTAACAATGTGTGAAATGGCAAACAATTTGTGAAACACATTGAAGTCAATGGGAGTCAAAATTTTCTTATGCACAGCAATTTTTCTTGCTCTAATCAATACCGGTACAAAAGATGAGGAAGGCCCTATGCAAAAGAGCATACACTCTAAAGCGAAGGGAGAAATACACAAGGTGTGGGAGTGGGCAAGATTGAATTAAGTGGGTGAGAAATGTGGTACTGTATGTGGTGTTGCATTTGGTAATGAAGCAGAGTGAGGGTAGGCTTCTCGAAAGAAGTGTGTTTTAACAGATTTCTTGAAAGCAGAAAGGTTGGGAGAAAGTCGGACAGACCATGGGAGAGAGTTCCAGAGGAGAGGTGCAGTCCTTGCAAAGTCTTGAATGCGAGCATGTGAGGAGGTAATGAGAGAAGAGTTGAGTAGTAGGTCAGTAGAGAAGCGTAGTAAGCGGTTGGGTGAGTATATAGAGATGAGTTCAGAGATGTAGGGTGGGGCAGAGTTATGAAGTGCTTTGAATGTCAGGGTCATTAATTTGAATTTGATTCTGAAAGGTAGCAGAAGCCAGTGCAGGGAGTGACAGAATGGCGAGGCAGAGGAGGAGCGGTTACTGAGGTTTATGAGCCTCGCAGCAGTGTTCACTATGGTCTGGAGAGATGACAGTCTCTGGAGGGGAAGGCCAATTAAAAGAGAGTTACAGTACTCTAGACGTGATATGACGAGAGAGTGAATAAGAAATTTGGCAGCATCTTGGGTGATAAAATATCGTATTTTGCATATGTTCCTTAGGTGGAAGTGAAATGATTTAATAAGTGACTGGATATGAGGAGTGAATGACAGAGCAGAATCTAGGATAACCACAAGGCCTGGGGAGAGGGGGTGATAGTGGAATTGTTAGCTATGACAATGGAGGAAAGAGAACCATTTCAGTTTTAGAGAGGTTTAATTTAAGGTAGTGTTGCGACATCCAGGTATAGATAGCAGACAGGCAGGAGGAGTTCTGGGATGAGATCAGGAGATGAGAGATGGATCTGAGTATCGTCAGCAGAGAGGTAGTAGTGGAAACCATACGAGTTGATTAATTTGCTGAGGGAGGGAGTATAGAGGGAGAATAGTAATGGTCCCAGGACAGAGCCTTGAGGAACCCCAACAGAAAGAGGTAGGGGAGAAGATGCTACTCCGTTGTAGGAGACACTGAAGGAACGATTAGAGATGTAAGAAGAGAACCAGGCCAAGCGAATGGAGGGACTGGAGGAGGAGAGGGTGATCTACAGTGTCAAATGCAGCTGAGAGATCAAGCAGTATTAGTAGTGAGAAATGATTGTTGGCTTTAGGTCAAAAGGTCATTAGTTGGTCGAGTCAGGGCAGTTTCAGTGGAGTGGCTTAAAACCCGATTGTAGGGGGTCCAGCAGGTTATTGTCAGAGAGAAATGAGGTTAGTCGGTTGTAGACTCGGTGCTCAAGTAATTTAGAGATGAAAGGTAGCAGAGAGATAGGTCGGAGGTTGTCAAGATTGGAGGGATCAAAAGAGGGTTTTTTCAGAATGGGGGTGACAACAGCATGTTTTAGTTGAGAAGGAAACAGTCCAGTTGAGAGCGAAAGATTAAATAGGTGAGTTAAGGCTTTGATTAGACAAGGATTGGTATTGCGGAGAAGTTTTGATTAAAACAAAAGCTTCAGCACAAGTCCTATTGTGGTAGAGTGACCAAAACAATGTGGGAAAATGTATGTTTTCCCTTTAATTTCTCCTTAGTGGGAGAGGTAGGCACCAGGAAGGGAGTTCATAAAGAGAGAATAGGTTCTCTGTTTAAAGGCTTTGGCGGCAAGGTCCTGGAAGCTGGAGTATTATGGAAAGAACAGGCAAGCCAGGTACTCCGATCCAGAAGTCCAGCTCATGCATTAGCGCTCACCTTCCACAGGAAGGCTGTCCTGTGGAAAGGTATTTAGTTCTAGTGAGCCTGTTAGGAGTCTCTCAGAGCAGGACACAGAGCAAGAAGGATACCTGCCTGTGTGAGGAACTCCCAGAGGGGCTGGAGTCTGTCTGAGAAAAGCCAGGAGGCTTAGCAATCCCCCAGGAGAACAGTGAGTACAGGGGTGACCCCCAACTCATGTGTTTACTTACTGGTAGTCCACAAGGGGCCCAGTTTAGTAAGGGAACGCTTCATGTGTGAAGGTAGAGCCCAGTGGGCAGGAGTTATTTTTATGATTTGTTTTGTATCCTGAAATGGTTACCTCTGTATGTAAATAAAATGTCTTAAAGAGAAGAAAAGTGTCTGTTATGGATCCCGCAGCTTACACTATTCAATGAACTAATTTTGAACAATAGGGTATATTGCCCTTTAATGCATTGTGCTCTAGATTGCAGGAAGTCTACATCTCTGGAAAATGCCAGGTCCCAAGTATTCCAGATAATACTGTAGATCCCAAAAATGC
Source organism: Xenopus petersii (assembly GCA_038501925.1). Taxonomy (NCBI): domain Eukaryota; kingdom Metazoa; phylum Chordata; class Amphibia; order Anura; family Pipidae; genus Xenopus; species Xenopus petersii. The sequence goes on along the minus strand of CM076682.1, from coordinate 41,270,528 downwards.
ATGAAATATCTCTCTGTTTTAATTTATCTTTCTTAATTAAACACAATATTTATTTAATTTCTATTTAATATGTTTTATAGAATTTTATGGCCGCAGAGATAATTTATGTGCTGCATATTTTCAATTACATGTATAATTATTTTTAAAGCTAAGCTGTTATTCATAATTTTTCACCTGCAAATCTGCTAATTATTTGAGTTTGAGTGACATGACACAATGTTCTCTCTGTGTCAAAGAGTAATATACGCTGGAACAGTGTCCCTAAAGATTATTTCTGTGATGAGAAAAAGTTCTGGTAAATATATATTGCATTACTATGTTCTGTGCTAATTATCATTTTGTGTTTGTGCTTCCTGCCAAAAGAACACGAACAAAAGCAGTTCAATGTTTAAAGGAAACGAGCGCTTCCTCAAAACAATAAAACCATTAAATACTGCAAAACCATACAAAGTTTGGTATTTTAACTTTTTAAATGTAAGAGGAATGGAACCCCTTTAAGGGATTTTAACCATGCACCACCAACTGTTTCATCCAGGCCCTTACTTGTGTGCAAAATGGAGAGCTGCTTAGCGAGGTTGGTTGCTGCCATGTTTGGATGCAAAACTCACATCCTATCCAAGGCTCCATGGTGTTTAAAAAAGATAGCACACTAAACTCTGCACGGTCTTGCAGTGACCACAGCTACTGTGATTTCCTTGTCTAGTTGTTGAAACATAACTGATCCCACAATTATTTTTTTAAAAAATATTGAAAATGGAATAAAGTTGCAGGTCTATTAACCCATAGCGTCCGATCAGTGATTGGTTGTTATATGTTACTAGATCTGGTGCTACCTTTGCAACTTTTATTACTGTGCACAGTTTCGTTTCAGTCAATGATTTGCTGTCAGTGGTCGTATTAATCAACCTGTGCAATAAATCACCATGAAATCCATTTTCATAAAAGAAACAAAAGGTAAACCTTGTTTTCTGATGTGTTCTGCTATCCACACTATAGAAGGGCTGTAGATAGTTTCTGAGTTATCAGTAGTATAGCAATTTAGATCTGGATTTTCCAAAAATTGTCCTTCTGCATTTGAGTATAACAAGGATCTACCTAGCTCTGTTACTGAGTTGTTGTTTTTGCAGTTGCACAGGGCTACACAATATACTTTGTGCTTTATAAATAATTGATGAGATAAGTAATAAAGATACGGTGTACACTTTAAGTGCTGCAGCTGCACATGATGATATGGCAAGCAGTTATAATTTAAACAACACAACCCAACATTTCCTTATGAGACAGGGGACATCATGACACCACTAGGGAAGCTTGATAATGAGATATCTGCTACTGGGAGAGCCATAATGTAGCTCACTGGAACTTTTAAAAGGACTGCTGAGAAATGATTCCAGTAAAAAGATAGAGCTTTGAGAATGTTTGAATTTGTACAAAATATTCTGTATGGGTGGGGAAATACCTACTTATAGCAATAAATAAAACATGTTTATGCTTTTGATCATGTGAATAAATTCTAGCATATTCATGGAAGAAAAAGCAGTGCTTGGTTGCTCAATTCTCGATTTAAATACAGGATTTTTATCTGGTACCTTGATAAAGGGTTGCCAAAAATTGCTTTGTTTTTCCTGAAACCCCCATTTCTGACAAAATCTTCGAACATTCCTATGCCACCTTCTACTTTTTCTGTCAAGCATTTCAAAACGATAGCACATTATAAAATATAAATATTGTTACAATTAGGAAAAGGTATAACAAAAAAAATAAAAACCATTTGGAAACCATTTGGAAAAAAGGACTTGAATTTCTGATTTCTGAAAACTTTAAAGGAACAGTTCAGTGTGAAAATAAAAACTGTGTAAATAGATAGGCTGTGCAAAATAAAAAATGCTTCTAATATAGTTAATTAGCCAAATATGGAATGTATAAAGGCTGGAGTGAACAGATGTCTAATAAAACAGCCAGAATCCAACTTCCTGCTTTTCAGCTCTATAACTCTGAGTTAGTCAGCGACTTGAAGGGGGGCCACATGGTACATTTCTGTTCAGTGAGTTTGCAATTGATCCTCAGCATTCAGCTCAGATTCAAAAGCAACAGATATGACCCATGTGCCCCCCTCAAGTCTCTGATTGGTTACTGCCTGGTAACCAGGGTAACCAGTCAGTGTAAACCAAGAGAGTTGAAAAGCAGGAAGTAGTGTCTCATAAGACTGACATGTTATACATCAAATCACTCCAGCCTTTATACATTACATTTTTGCCTAACTATATTAGAAACATTTTTTATTTTGCGCAGCCTCTCTATTTACCCAGTTTTTATTTTTACACTGAACAATTCCTTTAAGAACTTCCCATTGTAAAAAGACTTTAGTGACCAACTTTCAACCCAACAATGGTCAAATTGTAACTTAACGGCAAATAAGGGAAGTAACTGTAGAACTGTCATGGAGACATCGGTAAAATTGCTACATAGAGCGTATTTGGTTCCAGCCAGATTGCATAGAATTTATCCCTCATGCGACCCGAGATATTTTCGGGGATGTACTGAAAGGGGAACCATGGCCCACACATGGTGGGAATGTAAGGTTGTATCTAAATATTGGGATAAGTTAGCCCACCTGATATCAAAAGTGATAGATTTATTAAGGATCCCTTTACTATGCTGTTAGGAATGAGACCAAAAAAGATGCCTAAAATAACATATAGATCGTGTCAACATATTCTTTTGGTGGCTAGGATTAATGTCTCTAGCAATTGGAAAAATATAGATATACCTATAGCATCTCTCAAAACCAGAATAACTTAGATAGCAGCTAACGAGAAACTGGGTCATATATTACTAAATGATATGTAAACTTATGAAAAAAACTTGGCTTCCATGGTTAATATATGAAAAAGATATAACACTCAACTTAGCATTACGTATTTAAAGAAGTACACTGGAACTATGAGAACTGAATAATTAGGACCATTGCTAAAAAGATAAAGGTTGTAAAACATAAAACAAAAACCCTGGTTGCCAAAGGTAATATTTTTTTTTGTGTGTTTATTATCATTTAGATGTGGTTTGTTTTGTATAGGAAATATTGCGAATGCCACTCTTTTCCTGTAATTTCCTTTTTTCTTGTTTTTTTTTTTTATTATGCTTTGTTTGTGAAAAAATGTAATAAAATATTTTAAGAAAAAAAAAAAGAACTTCCCATTGTCAGCGTAGGAAAAACATGCAGCCAATAGGTATGGGTAGTGATAGGCAAGATGCAACATACGTAAAGAATTGGAATGTCTTGAAAGTGGTGGCATTCACAGTTGTGGTTGAACCTGGGGAGGAACCTTAGAGGGAATGTAAGGGCTGGTTCACTCCAACACCCATGCTACTTACTTGTACCAAGCACACTTTAAAATTAAAGGGTATAACTCCTGTAATACATCAACATATTTACATAACTGATTGAACGGTATAGTGGTTATGCAGCATTCCCTAGACCCCTGGCATGGCACAGCAGCATGCAATATTCAGAGAGTAGGAACTTGCACTGAGCAACTCAAACAAAAGACTATGAGGGTTATTTACTAAAATTTGATTTTATATCATTGTTGCAATATAATTAATCGGATCTGTAAAAACAAATAAAATAGAGCAAAAACCCGATTTGTACGATTTTTTTGGGCTTTTCTCCTGAATCACTAGATTTTTTCAGGTTATGCCCGAAAACCCTGACTTTTTTGGATTATCTGGCTAAACCCAGCACAAACCTTGATATCTTCAAATTGGGATAGGGATGTCTCCCATTGACTTATACATAACATAATTATTGGGGTATAATAAATCTTGAAAAAGTTGATTTTTTTTCCCACAAAAAATGTGAGTTTTTGTCCCAAAAAGCCCGACCAGAAATGTAGTAAATGGTCATTTTCCACCCTATTTTGCCCAATTCCATTTGAACTTATTGGAATGTAATCTTTAAACATTATTTTATCAATGTGCACAAATACATCTGTTGCTTTAAGGCTTACTCATAGGTTTGAACTTATGGAGTCTCCAAACCTCTAACAGACAAGTGCATTAACATCAGGACAGTTACTGTGTATATATAAACGTTACATGCTCATCTCTTTGGAAAATGTAGATGCTTTGTTATTTTGTACTGCATCATTATCTGTATTGAAAAACTGTAACTTACTCTGGAGACTCCATCTGGCTTCAACAGAAGCATATGTTTTGCACAAATTCCCCAAAGTGTTGTTTCTGGCCTATTAATGTTTATTTACTTAACCATATGCTTGTTGTCTTTTTAAATTCATAATTTTGTTACTTGTTTAATTCTCTTTTAGACAGTAGGACAGAGAATAAATAGAAGGCAAGCACATTGTTAGAATTATTCACTTTTGGGAACAGATCAGAGCAATTTGTTTAATGTGACCAAACAGCTAACAAAGTTTCATATAAAAGAATAATGGTGAGAGTAATGTAACTGCTCATGGTATAAGCACTTTAATCATTCCAAGGACTTCAGTCACCAATGCTTTAAAGTGGTGAAAAACATAATACCCTATGGCCAAAATTTTTGCAGGTTTTCTATAAATTCATCTAATTAAAATATTGACAAATCATTTTTAGCACCAAGGGAAAATTGTTATATTCAGAATCTAAGGGTAGGACTTCACGATGCAAGAGGAGCCAACACGTCACTATGCGACAAAACGCATGCGACGTGTTGGATGTTCTAAAGAAACAGAAAGTGAAGGAGAAATCTCAGGTAAGAACTAAATTTATCCGACTGTCGGATGAAAACGCAGCTGCGATTTCTCCTTACTGTTTCTTTAGAACATCGGACACGTCGCATGCGTTTTGTCGCATATCGACTTGTCGGCTCCTCTTCCCATTGTGAAGTCCTACCCTTAAAGAGACTTTCAATTGCTTGTGAATGCTTTTCAAGGTTTCTATTTGACAATACATTTGGTCAATAATAGCAAATACCTGCAAATTCAAAAAGTCCCCGCAAAAACTGAAAAGTTGCATGCATTTGTTCCCTTATTTTTCACATGTTGATAAATCTTCCCAGTGAAGCAATAGTTGCTAACTACTAAAAGTTGTTTCAGAGCTATAATATTTTCATTCAAAACACTGACGTTTGGCTTTTAAGCTTTTACTAAATGTAAATATTTTCTTTTGTAATGTGTATTTAACCTTAAAACGGTAATATAAATTCTAAACTCTGGAATTAGTGTGCTTCTGTCTCAAGAGTGTGATTGTTTTGATGGTATAAATTCACTGTTGTGCCATTAGAGTTAACAAATCATCTGATGCCTGGATGACAGCTGTAAAAATCTAATTCCCCTGGGATGCATTGATTCCCATTTTGTTGCATCCAAAGTGCAATATTATGAAACTTGCATGTGTTTTTATTATGTGTCCTCTTGTTTATTAGAAATCAAGCAACATCCTGTTAGTGAAAGGAAATACTGACCGTAAAAACATTGTGCTAGATTTAATTTGATGAGAAAAACATATCTCCTAAATTAATTTTGAATTTCCCCATAGACTACTGTTGAGTTTTCATGAGATAAATAATGAGATGAAGCTGGAATGATTGATGAAATGAATCTGGCTCATTGTATTAGACTGACAATCCAGAAAGAGATATTTAATAGCCTTTTTATCTTACATTGCCCAGGTCTTATTTGTTATCAGATTTTTGGGATTTACAAATAAAAAGGAGTGAAAATTTTCTGAATAATATCAGCTCTATGAATTTTCAGGGTTAATCACTGCAAAAACAATTCCCAAGCATGCAGCTCAAAGAGTTTTGCGGCATTTTGCAAAAAGGTTTGCAAAATACAGTACTTGTTTTGATATTATATTTTGTGCTAACAGTGTGATCTTAGGTGTCAATAGATACACTTTTATTCATAAGTCAATTTTGCCATTACACATCAAAGTGAGGTTTGAAGAAAGAAACAAAGGAAATGTAATGAATAAGATACTTGTTCTTCTCATATTACACTTCACAGGCAGAAATAGAGACTATCAGCATTAGATAGGTGTTTAAAATGACTATTCCATTTCTGTTTTTACCTCTGAGATTTATTTCATGTATTTAATATCTTAGATCGAGTAGACAATCAGTTACACATTTCCTTTTTAAAATAGGAAATGAGGAATTGTAGTAATTGAGGAAATGTATTTTAAGGCAGAACTGAATATTTTAGAAAAAGAAAATACAGATTGTTTCACTCACTTCTAACTCATATACAGTAGTCAATATGTTTACAATAAAACAGATTTTTGGTATCAATAGCATCTTATTGGAGGGAAGAAAGTTATATATTTGTACATTTCCTCCAAACATATATAAACTGGGGTTGGCAATCGTTTAAGGGGTAGTCACATTTCTGCATTGTCTTTAAACATACAATAAGTGACAATCTAAAGAAATCTCAAAAACTCAAATGAAAAACTTCTCAAGTCTCCACCTGAAACTTGAGATTTCAGAAGAAATGAATGGGGGTTGTAGCTGAAGCATTAAAGCAAATTGATGTTTGAGGGTTTTTTACATTTTCTATTTCAGTTACAGTCATTGAAATGCATAGAGCATTTTGATTGCATTTTTACCATACAGTACATTAACATTATTGTGTTTAACCAATTCTTCTTACATGGGCTACTTATTGAGAAAAAAGTTGCATGAATTTTGTTGTAAGTTAATTTTTTGACAATTAGATTTTTTAAACCCAAACTCAAAAACTGACAGCATCAAAGTACTGATGACCCGGAAGAAATATTAGGAAGTTGCAACTCAAGTCTTATTTGACACAGATAACCCTCTGCTAGAAGGTTTAAGCTTTCATCATGTGTCAGTGACTAGTGCTATTGATATCTAATGCCCTAGCTCACTGTTCTTCCCCCTATTAAAAAAGGTCCATGTGGCATCTACTGACTATTAATGCCTGCATTTCTGCTAATTTTAAATATATGGTACTCCTTTATGGGGTTATGTCAATTAAAGTCATTAACCTGTTCTCCAAGAAAGCATGACAGCTGGTCCTCATTTTAAGTCCATGTATTTTGCCTGTCCATTTAGGCAGTACAATTTAACATTTTCTCTCTTTCACAAATCTCAGGAGTTGAGTCTGAGAACGCCACAGTCCACTAGAGTAAAATTCCGCCACTCTCCATTCATTTCTATGGCATTTTTAAAGGCTTATTTGTTAAAGGGTGAACTTTCACTTTCATCCATTGATAAATACTCTTTTGAAATTGCCACAGAAATCAACGGAGAGTGATGGAATTTCACTCTAACAGGCTGTTGCGTTCTCAGACTTCACTCTTTGATAAATATACCCCTACGTTTCTGCCTTCTAATGACCAATGAATATTCTATCTGACAATTCTTATTGAACTTTTCTCAGCATGCTCCACATTCAGGAAATTTAGAGGACACAGTCATAAATATTTACACCTTTACTATAATATTTGCCCGTGGCTGATAAGTGTCTTGTATTGCCTACTTAGCTGTTTGCATCTTAATTTGTTTGCATCTTAATTTGGTAGCACAGTTAGATATGTTATAGAGATTTTCTGCAGATCAAAACAGAAAAAAAAATAAATCGATGATGGTGCTTTGTTTGTAACAAGAAAATATCATTTAAATCAGGTAACTAATTCTAATGGGTACAGCTAGTAATAATTAAATGCAGCACATTGCAATGGAAAGAGTGACATGAATGTAAATAATATATCACTGAACAAACTAAATATTGTAAATAAGGAAATGGTAGCAATAATGAGTACTGACTTTAGAGACCATAAATAAAGCAAAAATAAAAATGTGTATGAAGAGGTTTTGTTTTCATTCTGCTTACATGTTGAAGTAGCTAATGAGGCATTTTTAGGCTCTTTTGTCATAAGCACATTCTGTAATATGCCACAAACAAAGGATAATGGTCCTGAGAGATAATTTAAACTATATTCTACTTGAATGTATTATAGTATAATTCATCTATCATTAAGACATAATGATGAGCACAGACTTTACAGAGCAGACGTATCATCTAATTCATTTCTGTACACGTTCTTTACCCCATTGTGATATTTCCAATGATTATAGAAGTAAGATAACTTTGATGTATTACATAAAACATTATGCAAAACATCATAGGCAGAAAAATGTAGGAATATCCATTGAGTCTTGAAGAGAAAATATATTAAGGTTATTTACATGATTATGGGTGGTCAGGATACATGCTGGAGATCATATAATATCTCGCTATAGCGTCATATTTGAGAAGGAAGTGAAAAAAGCTTTAAAAGAACTTGCCTTGTACTGTAAGTTGGAGGATGTAATTCTACAATATGTCCATCATAAACGATACTGAGTCACATACAAAAGTGTGATATCTCAGTTTATGTTTCCATTTGGTTTGCTATCTCAACTTAAAATTTACATACAAAGTGGAGAATATGTGGGTGCAGGAAAGTATTATTCATTGGCAAAGTGTGGAAATGTGCCTGAAACTGTTTGCATCAAGGACCTGAGTTAAAAAAAAAATAGTTAATTTCTTGTTGAAAACATGGCAAATTTTGTTATTCCTGCACTTCTCTTGGAAACAAATTACCATTAGGATAACATTCTGTTACCTTTTGTGAAGTACAGGTATGGAATCTGTTATCCGGAAACTCGTTATCCAGAAAGCTCCGAATTACTGAAAGGACGTCTGCCATAGACTCCATTTGATCCAAATAATCCATTTTTTTTTAGATTACAGTAGAACCCCCATTTTACATCCCCTGATTTTAATTTTTCCCTCAGTTTACATTGTTGTTTTGTGGTCCCACCTATATGTTATGCATAATACATTTCCCTGATTTTATATTTTCTTGGATATTACATAAAGTTTTTCTGGTCCCCTGAAAAAACGTAAAATGTGGATTGTACTGTATTTCCTTTTTCTCTGTAATAATAAAACAGTACCTTGTACTTGATCCAAACTAAGATATCCAGCCTATTGGGTTTATTTAATGTTTACATGGTTTTCTATTAGACTTAAGGTATGAAGATCCAAATTATGGAAAGATCTATTATCCAGAAAACCCCAGGTCCCGAGCATTCTGGATAACAGGTCCCATTCCTATACATATATATACTGTATGTTAGGTCAGTTTTCAGGAACTGTGATCATAAATGGTGGGTGCTCAAAGGGCATCTAAAAAAAATCAATGTTCTATCTTAGTGGTTCCAGGAAATATTTTAGTATATTATTAATCCTCTTCTGTAGTCTTTCATAAAATAATTGAACATGGATACGGTTATGCAATTTGTAGGGGCAGTCATCAGTTGATCAAAACAGATACCCTGTTTTTTTGGTGATGCCTATCTGTGTGTGGACACAGAATGGATATGAACGTGGCCCAGCTTGTACTTCCGCCAATCCAGGAAACGTCATGTTGCAATGTCACGCACAGAGAGCGTATGTACATGGTCACTAATTGTGTGTATGTGTGCTTTAAATTTTACATGAGGTGTGCAGTGTATGGCTTCCTAGAGCAGGAAAAGCAGTTAACAAGTGAGCGTTTGGTTACTTACAAAGGCTGGTAAGCATTCTTCAGCGGTAATGCCCGCTATGATAAGGATATATACAGAGCTTACATTTATGAGCAACTTTTTTCAAGAATGAACACACTAAGGGGGTTATTTACTAAGCTCTGAATACCCGAAATTCCCTGAAATCCATAAAATGTGTGATTTAATAAAATCAGACTTTTAAAAAAAATCTAATTTATTAAACCCCGAGGGCTAAAAAGCCAGAATATAAAAACAAAACAAAAAAAGCATCTCAAACTTGTCGAGGTTGCATAAAAGTCAATGGGAACATTCCCATTGATTTTTGGTTGTGTCGGGGGTTTCGGGCAATTTCACAATGTTTTCAGAGCTTTCGGGTGAAAATTCATGAAATAATTGTGAAAATTGGAGCTTTTCCCGCAAAGCAAATTTTCAGGAAAATGTAATAATAAGAATTAGTTTCTCAAACTCAATGTCAAAAATCCCACTAGGTTTATGATACCCTTTTTTCTATTTCCTTTTACAATAATATAAATCAAAAGTTAGCGTTAGTGATTGTGTGTATTTCGAGTGTGGCCCCGGAACATTTTTCTTCTTCCAATGTGACCCAGGGAAGCCAAAAGGTTGGACACCCCTGATTTAGTTCATATAAATGTTTTGACCCCGATATCACCTACTTTAAGGGAGTTAGGGTCCTAACTGGTTAATTGGTAAAACATACTGGCAGTAGCAGTAAAATAGGTTAGCAGTATGTCCTTCCTTATAACTAGGGGTTGTGGAGTAACATGCTAATACTATTACTATTGTTATTAAACAGGAGCACAAATTGACTGGTTTTATAAAAAAAGACAAAGATCTTTGGCATAGTTTTAAACCAATTACAAAATTACTAGAGCTCTTCTTGATTGTTATCAATAGTTAAAAGCCCTTTGTTCAGGGACTCAATAAATGCTATGAAAAATGTCTAACTTATACTAATGACCAAGGTGCTACACCCATAGCATTTATGAAACACAGGAAAGAAGAAGGCTATGCTTTATCTTCAGTCAGTTACTGTGTAAATCCATTGTATTTACCCCTCTTATTCACAAAACTTTACTATTTCGTACAGATGGTAAACGGTACTATGACAGCATGCTATTGCCATTCCAAATTCCAACCAAAATTGGTATTGATCAGTCGTGTTTAAATAATAATACGTCATTAAACGGACACCTATAAAATGGGTCATATAAAACCTGAGAACAAACATAAAGATGCTGAGCATGACGTTCAAGTTTACAGTAATTGCTGAGTACAACATTTAATTTCCTGGACAGATAAGATAGTGGGGATGTTATTTATAAAGGGTTGATTACTATGAGAGGCATTAAACAGCAAGCTGATTACATTTTACACTGGGATAATAAAAAGATATTTCACTACTATCTGACATTTTGCTGCAGCAAATAAAGAAAATGGTTTGCAGCTAAACTACTATATTCATAGATGGGAATAATGCACCATACATATTCCACACACCTTCTGTACAATTCTATTACATTAGCTGATATCTGCATCCTCCGCTCCTTTTGTTACTCTGAGGGACTTTTTATCAAAATCCGAATGTTTCTGACTATTTTGATAAAAAAAAGTCTGAGCAAACTAGAACCCACAATTGGACTTTATTTATTAATAAAAAAACAAGATTTAATAGGATTGGGGACAAAGTCGATGAGCAAAAATCTGAATTGTACGATTTTTCGGGCTTTTTCCTGAAAATCCCAAATTTTTCGGATTTTTACCTGAAAAGGTCAGATTTACATACTAATTTCTGCGCAGACCACAGAAACTTCCAAATTGTATAGGGACCTTTCCAACATTGGCAGGTCTAAGATGCCGAGTTTTCAGATTCTGACTTTTTTCATCCTCAGAGTATAATAAATCACAAAAGAATTTGAATTGTATTGTAAAAAAAAAACTCAAATTTTTCGAGTTTTTAGCATTCGGCTTTAATAAATAACCCTAAGTGATCTTTATTGTCACCCACACCTTGATTTTACATCTCGCCATTTTATATTTTCCTGGATTTTGTTTTTTTTTTTTTGCTCCCCTGAAAGAAGCAAAACCAGTTTTTACTGTATATATCTATAACAGTAAACAAATAATGTATTACCTGTTGCAAAATATTTTCCTATGATAAGTCACCTAAGTGTTTCGTTACCTGTAGAAAAATACTGCTGCCTATGGCTTTGTGTTTTCATACGGTCATGGAACTTCTTGGTGGTTTCTAATATTTTTCTGTTGTGCAACAGGCAGAACATTGCCCTTGAATTCTGTTGCAAAGTAGAAGTTTTGGGTATTAGTTAGTAAAAAGATATGTTCCACTGGAAATGGCAAAAGAAGAGCAGATTGATTTATCTGAATACAAATACCAATATATTTTTGTTCGTTAAAACAACATGGATCAGCAGATAATGGTGACATGTTGCTATGAATTTCCAGTCAATTTGCAGTTTATTACATGGCATTAAGAAATGCAATTGCAAATTGATTTGGCCCACTGATTTGTGACTAAATCCATAATTGGTAGTCTAAATGGTGATTTATATATATGATTGACATCCAAGCAAAAAAATATCTAATGTAAATTTTATAGAATTATTTTAATTCTATTTAACTTAAAAAGTAATGGTCTAACATACAGCAAAACAAGATGATATCACTCACTTGAGCATGTTTACAGACCTGCAGGCACATTATCTGGAATATACAGATTAAAAGGCCTATTTATTAAAATTTTAATTTGCGTATTGTATGAATAAAGCCATGAAAAAAAATAGAATACCTTGAATTTGTACTCTATGGTTTTTAATGGTGGAAAAAAATTTAATTTGACAGTTGATATATCACCCTTTAGATACCATCATCTCCGATGTGCCTCAGTCTTCCATCCACCTGGATTGACCATAGCCTGCTGCTGCCTATAGTTCATGCTTACCACTTGATTCTGTAACCATATTACTGCTTACACTACGCTTTTGGTTCGAAACCTACCATAATCTTCTGACACTTCTCAGCCTGGTGCCAGCAAACATTTCTTTTTATCTAGATATCATACAGGATTTGATCCACACAGAAGTATTATTATTTTAAATATGAAGGGTAGTAAATAAAGAAGAATTTAGGGCACACACCTTATTATAAATGCAAAACATTCAGTACAGGTATGGAACCTGTTGTACAGAATACTCTTTCCCGGATAACACAACCATTCAGTGATTTAGATCTCCATACCTTAAGTCTACTAGAAAATCATGTAAACATTAAATAAACCCAATAGGCTGGTTTTGCTTTCAAAAAGGATTAATTATCTCTTAGATGGGATCAAGAACAAGGTACTGTCATTTTTAAAAATATGGATTATTTGGATAAAGTTAAGTCTGTGGAAGACCTGTAATTCAGAACTTTTCTGGATAACGAATACCGTACTTGTAATACAAGGTTCTTGAAGTGCTATGACTCACACGTGGAGTTATGTAATAAGAGGTGCAAAGTTTGCTATTGTTCAAGTCAACTTTAGCAACCAATCAGCAAGTTGCACTAAAAGGTCAAATGTTTAAAAGCAAACATCTTCTCGGCTTACTATGGGATACCGTACCCACTCAACCTTTGTATTTCTTGTTTTATACGGGTTGAAGGTATTTTGATCTCCATTTCTCAGAATAACTGCCTGGTGTTTTATCCATAGAATAAAAGAAAATCTGCTGTAATATTGCTAGCTGCTAATAAATATTTTCAAATATATTAATTTGATTTAAGCATTAGTTCTCAGCTGCAGTAATTGGAAGTCAAGTCCACAAGATAAATTAATCATTAAAGATATGTCAAGTAATATATTGATCCAGTTTCATATAAATCCAAAGAAAGAGGTATATTTAAAAATGTGTACCGTAATAGCTTCATTACAAATATCAATCCGCATTCAGCTGAATAGGCTGAACTTTATGCATAAATAACAGCACATCGATTTTATCGGCACAGATCATGAGAAAAATCATCCAGATTTACTCTCATGCTGTAAGAACAAGAACTGCTCACTTATTTCATAAGTCTTTTGTTATTTATTATTACTTTGCTTAGAATTGTTTATATATTAATTCTAGCACTTGAATTAGGAGGCTTTTAAAATAATTTCCTACTTGAGTAGCCTGCTGATTCAGAGCAAAATAACGATTTCTAGTTTATTAGGTTTAACACTGCCAATACTGATTGGGTAAAAGCATTTAATGTAAAATCCCTGCACTTATGTGGGCACCCCCGAGACCCATTACTGATGAGATTGTTTAGCCAGAAAATACAGTTCAACATTTCATGGTGTTATACAGTTTATTCTTTGTTTATGATGATGCACTGATAAAAGCAAAGTTTGAATTCTTCTTATTAAACACACATATTATCATTATGCTTTAGTACATACTATTATGTAATGCTTGTACCCCAGTCTTATAGATCACATGGATTGAATCAGCAGCAGTGCATCTAGTGAAAAAGTTCATTTTACACATGAATATAGAGAATTTGCTTTTAGAAGCTCATTGAATCAGTCTGCAATATTGACATTTTATTGACAACATGTCACAACCAAATTTAGAATGATAAAGTAAAGTGTTTATATTTTTCTGGTATACTGGCAATGAGAGGCACATTTATGAAAGGTCGAATTTCGTATTCATGTGAGTTTTAAATAAACTCCCCTAATCTCCCATAAATTTGAAATTCCACCAATCAAAATTTATTTAAAAAAATCAAATTTTTTAAACACGGATGAATGGAATTGACCCAAAAACACGAATCAAATTCAAACTTGATTAAAGTTTTTTCTCTGAAAAAAACTCAAATGTTACGAAGGCTGCAAATAACTCAGAATTGATCCCTGGACTTCTCCCAATGACTTAAACAGCAATTCGGCAGGTTTTAGGTGGCGAATAGTCTAATTTGAGTTCATAAAAGGGTCAGAGTATTATAAATATCAAAAATCAAATTCAAATTTGTTACAAAACTCAAATCAAATTTGAATAACTCCCTAGTTGAATTTGACAGTTTTGACCATAAAAATTAGAAAATTCGAATTTCGAGTTCAAATTTTCAATTCAACCCTTGATAAATCTGCCCCTAAGCAACAATTTCTATCTATCTATCTAATCTATCTAATATATCTAATCTATCTATCTATCTATCATCTATCACTAGGAAAACTTATTCAGTCATTTGGACTTCAGTATCACCTTTATGCTGATGACACCCAACTCTACTTGTCTACTCCTGATCTTTCTAATTCTGTCCTTTCCCAAGTCACAGACTGTCTCTCTGCTGTCTCCTCCTGGATGTCACAGCGCCATCTGAAACTGAACCTTTCAAAAACAGAACTCATATTTCCTCCAAGATCTTCCCCTGTCCCTCAGATATCACTCACCGTAAACAACACCACCTTTCATTCCACCACACAGGCACGCTGCCTAGGAGTTATCTTAGACTCACATCTGTCTTTTTCACCACACATTCAAACAATTGCAAAATCTTGCCGTATTCAACTGCGCAACATTGCTTGAATACGACCATATCTCAGTTCAGAATCAACTAAAACACTGATTCAGTCTCTCATCATCTCCCGCCTTGATTACTGCAATTTACTCCTCACAGGTATTCCAACAAGTCACCTTTCACAACGCCAATCTATGCTAAATGCGGCCGCTAGACTCATTCATCTAGCTCGCCGCTCAACATCAGCTGCTCCCATATGTATGTCCCTTCACTGGCTCCCAATCTCTTCTAGAATCAAATTCAAATTACTTACACTCACATTCAAGGCCCTTAATAATGAAACCCCTCCCTATATTTCATCTCTAATCTCCAAATACACTCCTTCACGAAACCTTCGCTCTGCTTCTGATCTTCGCCTCACTTCTCCTTTGATCACTTCTGCCCATTCTCGTCTACAAGACTTCTCTCGGGCTTCTGCTTTTCTCTGGAACTCTCTGCCACAAGCTGTCAGACCTTCTCCTTCTTTACAAACTTTCAAGCGCTCCTTAAAGACCCATCTGTTTAAAGAGGCTTATTCGATGTACCTTAATTAGTCATTGCTGTATCAAAATGACAAAGTGTTTATATAATCCTAATGTCTCAATTGTACCCTAACCTTTAGTTTGTAAACTCTAATCTCTAGGTCCTTCTAACCCTATTGTACTCTGTAATCCTTTTTGTTATCCACCATTTATTCCCTGTTTGCTATAACTGCAGTAAAGCACTGTGTATCTTGACAGCGCTATATAAATAAATGTTGATGATGATAATCGATCTATCTAGATTATCTATCTATCTTGTATCAAATAAAATATAGTTGGTTGGCTGGTTGTTGTTTTTTTCATTCATATATTGCTCTACAAAGACAGAAAGTTCTTTCCTCTCAGGCACACAAAATTACTATTAAATCAATAACCCGAAAGGATTCTTAACAAGCAGCTGTGTTTCTCACTTGGTTAGATGAAGTAGTCTGGTCTTAAAGGAATTGTTCAGTGTAAAAATAAAAACTGGGTAAATAGATAGGCTGTGCAAAATAAGAAATGTTTCTAATATAGTTAGTTAGCCAAAAATGTAATGTATAAAGGCTGGAGTGACTGTGTGTGTAACATAATAGCCATGAAAACTCAATCAATTAATTTTTTTTGGGTTGCGGGATTCAAACTCGCATATTCAGGGTTTTGCCATTCGAGTTTTGATTGCATTTGAGTTAATTTGAGGTAAAAATAAACTCGACCTTTGGTAAATAACCCCCTAAGTATACAGTATGGGAGTTATTTATCTCAGTATTTCTAATATCCAACTATGAATTCCTGAGTGGACCTTATTTATGAAGAAGAAAGCCAGAAAAAATAGGGTCTGGCAAAACTCCTACTAATATACTAATATATATTAGTTAATATGCTGTTTCTTATCCATATTGATTTGATGTATTCCTCATTCACAATAAATAATAAAACAACTGAAAGTAATATACTATCGCACAGTCTAATTTAAAAACTCTTGAAATACAAGGTAAAGTGAAATATAAGGCTTATTTTTTTCACTCTAAAGCTGAGGGCTTCAGGCATTGCACATGGTCGTGTCTTCATTAGCTGATAGAGAGCACTTGATTCAAAGGAATGTTTCAGATGAAATTGTTGGAGTGATATCAGAGTTCATTGTTTTGAAAAGCATTCCAAACACCTAACACTATTGAGTACTGGTAAATGATACACTCAACCCTACTCATAGTGCAATAGCATGGCAATATTCTTGTCTCAAAATTTTGGTGCATGACTATAACTGATAAGGTTTCAGCCTTCTGGAAGCCCTGGAAACCAGGTCAAAATGTCAAGATATAGATTACATGTAAATTACATGGTTTTCCATTCATTTTTTTAATCACAACATAACAGTAGGGATATTTTATTTACTTACAGAACTTGTCTTTTGATAATGTAATCATTCTTTGATTGCTTAAAAGAACTACAGTAAATAAAAGAAAAGTCTGCTACTGTTCAAGTCAACTACTGTATAGCAACCATTCAGCAAGTAGCATTACAAGGTCAACTGTTTAAAAGCAAACATCTTATCAGGATACTAAGGGATACAGCACCAACTCAAACTTTGTATTTAAAAAAACGAAATCTAATTTTCTAAAATTTGGTTGAAAAGGATCGACCGATTGAATTAGATTCAAGTTTTTTCTCCAAAAAAAAAAGCGAGTTTCAAAAGTCCAACGACTCCAAATTGATTGTAGGAGGTCCCCCATAGGCTAAAACAACAATTTGAGGTTTTAGATGGCGAATAGTCGAATTGAGTTTTTAAAGGGACAGTACATAATAAATTTCAAAATTCAAATCGAATTTGGACTATTCCCTAGTCGAATTACATTAAAATAAACTCGACAATTTGAATTTTTAGATTCAAAATTTGAACTGCTAAAATATTACTAGCTTCTAATAAATATTTCCAAATATATTCATTTGATTTATGCATTAGTTCTCAGCTGTAGTAACTGGAAGACAAAACCACAAGATAAAGTCTTGGATATATCTGTTCTGTATGTGCTGTTTTATGTTTTATTATGACAGGATACAGGTACATTACACAGTATATCTAGGCTTCCCTGCAATCTAGTTCTAATCCTTGAAGGTTCTTTGAATACGTAGGGGTTTTTTATTATGCTCCTAATATCCGAAATTCAAATAATTCGGACTAAAAAAAACGACTAATTTTTCGGAATTTATTAAAGCCTGATGGTCTTAAAAGTCCAACTCTGAAAATCCAACATCTCAAAGCTCTTGAGGTCCTGTATAAGTAAATGGGGAAGGTCCCAGTGTCTGCGCTGCTGTCCATACTGATATCCAATAATTTCAGGGATTTTGGACCAAAACGTCTGAAAATTTCGAAAAAATCTTAGTATTTGTGGAAAAGTATGAAGTTATCGGATTTTTGCCCAACCCAAATTTTCTCTGACTTTTTTAATGATAAATAAGGTCCATTCGGGCAGTTGGAGTTGATCGGATTTTTATGTTAAAAATACTTAGAAAAATGCAGCATAAATAACCTCCTTATTATAGTGAGTTGGTTATTTTAACATTGATTCATTTGACACAGTAAACACACAAAAGATGTTTATTTTAGCTACCTGAACTCAGTTTATTCTAATATGCCTTCACAATGTCCCTTCCAGTTAACCTTTATGATTAATTCAAGTGTTTTAGGGGGGTTGACGTTGATGGTTTGGGTAACATTGCACCAAAGCAAGATTACAGGTCTGACAATTCTAATTTTCATGGCTCCATAACAATTTCATATAAAGTAGAACAACCTTTTACCTCACAGCAAATATCAAGAACTTATATACCAGCTGAACCTATAACATGGATAGAAATCTCACTGAATGCCAAATATTACTGAATACAACTCAATGATACGTACAGTTGCAGCATTGCTTATACACATCACAATTAGTGATCTGTGCCGTTTACTGTGAAATTCATGAAACGGTTGAACAATTTGCAAAAAGCATTGAACTCAATGGGTGTCAAAATAATTTTGGCGCATGTACATTTTTAGCCGTGAATTGTTGGCACAGTTTCGCGGATTAATTTGCTTGACGAAATTCACTTTGTCTAATCACATTTAATTGTGTCAAATGAGTGTGTTACAGTAAACCTGCTAGCTGCTCTAATGAAAGGTGGTAGGATATCTATGCCCCTTGCACTTGCTTTTAGGGTCAAAGTAAATGACCCCTTTTTATTATAAATAGGCATAAATTACTGTAGTGCTGGTGCATGTTTATGACATTGGTAAATGTCAATGTATATTAAATATAAAGCAGAATTACATTTTCTTTCATAGTGTATGATAATAGACATTTCAGACTCCTGAAAGGATCCTAAAAATGTAAACCAATAGAGACAGAGAGGCATTAAGAATTATTTTTATAACTCTTAGGGGGTCATGTAATATAAGTCACTAAGTTTGCCCAGGAGCAGTAACCCATAGCAACCAATCAGCAGGTTGGATGTACTGGTCATCTGGATGTACTGGTCGACTACGACTTCGACTTCGAATCAAACGATTCGAACTAAAAATCGTTTGACTATTCGACCATTCGATAGTCGAAGTACTGTCTCTTTAAAAATACTTCGACCACCTAAGCACCAATGTTAGCCTATGGGGAAGGTCCCCATAGGCTTTCCTAGCAATTTCTGATCGAAGGAAATTTGTTCAATCGATTGATTAAAATCCTTCGAATCATTTGATCGAACAATTTTTCCTTTAATCATTCGATCGAACGAATTTCGGTAAATCCTTCGACTTCGATATTCGAAATCGAAGGATTTAACTTCGATGGTGGAATATCGAGGGTTAATTAACCCTCGATATTTGACCCATAGTAAATGTGCCCCATCATATTGGTTGCTGAGGGTTAATGCTACTGGGCAAACTTAGCACCGTTAATTACATGTGGGGTTAGTGAAGAATATTAAGAGACCAATAATTTTGTTACTGACAAACATAATGAAAATAAACATTTAAAGGGGTTGTTCACCTTTAAATTAACTTTTACTATGATGCAGATAGTGATATCTGGAAACAATTTTCATTTTGTATTATTTGTGGTTTTTGAGTTATTTAGCTTTTTATTCAGCAACTTACCAGTTTGCAACTCCAGTAATCAGGCTGCTAGGGTACAAACTAGCCTAGCAACCATGCACTGATTTGAATAAGAGACTGGAATATGAATAGGAAATTTATCTCCTCATTCAGTTCCAGTTTTTCCTTTAAGCTATAGAGTTTTCATATGAGAAACCATGAGATTTTTTTCTGATCGAACTGCATCTCATATTGAATCTTGTCCATGAGTTTTCATGGGATAAATCTTTTTCTCTTGGAAAAACAGTCAGCACATCGATTATCTCTCCTGTAGAGAATTGGTGCACGCTCCTCAGTGGCCACTGATATCACGACAACCTTTGTTTGCAGAACAGCACCAGATTGTGAATCTTTTTATTTAAAGAGCCTTTATTTCAGCTTAGGGCATCACCCCAACGTTTCAGGCCATGCGGCCTTTTACCAAGCTTGATAAAAGACTGCATGGCCTGAAACGTTGCAGTGATGCCCTGGGCTGAAATAAAGGCTTTTTAAATAAAAAGTTTCACAGTCTGGTGCTGTTCTGCAAACAAAGGTTGTCATAAATCTTTTTCTCAGCAAATTGAATCTGGCCCATTGTTTGGAGTCGCAGTACAAAATCTCAAGGAGAAGAAAAGAGGTTCGGCCTAAATATTCGGAAGGGGTTTTTTTACAGTGAGAGCTGTATCAGTTGTACTGGCTGATACATTAGATATATTTAAGAAGGGGTTGGGTGGCTTTTTACTAAATCTCATAGTACAAGTTGATCCAGGGACTAGTCCGATTGCCATTTTGGAGTCAGGAAGGAATTTTTTCCCCTCTGAGGCAAATTGGAGAGGCTTCAGATGGGGTTTTTTTGCCTTCCTCTGGATCAACTGGCAGTAAAGCAGGTTAAAAAAGTTAAAAGGTTGAACTTGATGGACGTGTGTCTTTTTTCAGCCTAACATTATTTTATGTGTAATTTCTACTGCTTGATACAAACGGCATTGAGAGAGGGAGTAAGATCCTACTTTGGATAGACGACCATGATCTTGACATGAGTTGGATTTTTCTTACCTTTGCCCATGTCAGATAATGTAGATGTTTTTCCGCTTTGCTTTACTTCCCATACAAGGTAAGCTATAGGGTTACACAACCATCTTAGCCACACAGTAGTCAACTTTTTAATGTTGGAGATTCAAGATATTCAAAAAGTTTCAATAACTGACTAATAATGAATGAATCTTTTTCATATTAATTTATAATATATGTGAACAGAACATTTTCTCATTGTACACTTGCAAAGTATAATTTTCCTGCAGTTTACCAAAGCCATCACTTTATTAATGATTCATTAATGAATATTTTGTTCCCTATCCTTACGCTAAATTAGAGATTAAGCTCTGAGCACACAGTTCTGAAGGAATAATACCATAGAATGAACAGTAAATTAATTCACTTGGATTTTAGCGATCATTGTTGCAATTTTATCATTGTCTTATGTTGTGTAGGAAGTGTAATGAATTATATAAATGGATTACTTTGATCCCTTTATAGTGAGCAAAAAGGGCTCATAATAAAACTTTTTCTTCTCAGCTTTACAGAGACTAACAAAGACTTTGAAATGCATTTGCTGTCCTGGATTATTTTTTTCCAATTGCTATAATTCAAGGAAAACAGGGCAGGTGGAGGTAGGTCACATTGTAAGTACTCTTGAATATTTCTCTGTCATGTAACCATATAGTACTGCACACTTGTATTATTAGCTTTACTTTTCTTTGATATCTGTTGGAACATGCTTTGTACAATTTTAGCAGTGGTGAAAATGAATCAGATAATGTTACAGTATTGGTTCCTTCAATGCTCCTACAATAGACACGTAAATAATTATGCACATATATAAATAAAAGTCAGATCTCATCTACCTTAGAATATGCTTTAACTCAAATGAAAGGAAAATGTTGATATGGATATATAAAAAGTGAGGTGACAAAAGACATGACTATGAGGCACAGATTTTGCTCAACTTTATGGAAAATCTATCAGACTGAGCTTTGAATTGATGTTTTGAATGTTAGATGCTGATCAGGTCATATCTACTTGTTGAAACGACCATATAATGGTTCCTATGGACTGTGAACATCCCTGTTTTGTATAACTGTCCTCTCTGTCACCTGACCATTTTACAGACTCCGATCAAATCCGTTCAGGTTTTTTACACTTATTTATTATTTAATCTTCCTGAAAATTTGTTTTGTGGGAAAAAAAACAATTTTCACGATTTTTTCCAGATTTTAGCATCCGATTTTCCGAAACCCGGCGCACATCAAAAAATCATTGGGACTTCTCCCATTGACTTATATGCAACCATGACAGGTCTGAGATGCCAGATTTTCAGATTCTGACTTTTCCATCCTCGGGGTTTAATAAATTCAGAAAAAATTGTGATTTTTTAAAAGTCCGATTTTATAAAAAAAATCACTGATTTTTCATGATTTTTGCATTTGGAGTTTAGTAAATAACCCCCTTATCCTAAAAAGTTGGTTGCAAGGGTAAATTGTACCCAAGTAAGGTGTAGGAGTAAGTAGGTGTAGTGTCAGTCAAGAAAATGTCGAAATAAATTATTTCAAACTAAAGAAAATGTTTATGCACTATTTATTTTTCAGGTCTCTACATGGCACATACTTTGTAGATATTATGCAAACTGGGCATCAAACCTTTAGGACATTTCATTAAAAAACTTTAACATTTAGAAAAGTAGTAGTTTGGAGTAGAACAACATATTTATTAATTTTGGATTTGGAAGAATGTATAGTAAAGCAGAATTACATTAGAATTCTACCAGGTTTAGAACGTGTAGCTTATCCTAAAAAAGCACAGTATATTGGTTCCTAATTCCTAGTCCTCCTCATAGGAAATGGCTCTGAAGAGCGAAAATACAAAATGTAAGAAAATTGACTGGCAGTAAGCACAAATGAACTGTAACATTCCGCTGCAGGGAAAATGTTAAACTACACTTATTAGCAAGTAGCCAATATTCCAGATTTACTGGGGGTGCGATATCTATTGTCTGCCGCATACAATACTGTTTTGGCACCTCTCCCTGAAAGGTTTAATAACACCTCAAAGCTCCAATCATGCTAATACAATCAGCACTTAACTTCATGAGATCCTTGCTGATAATAATAATTATAATTCTGCTGATTGGAGCAACATTCCAGGCTATTTATTCCAGAAAGATCTTTTTTACAAGTCATTTTGAATTGAGAAAGCAACACAGCAAGTCCAGTTGATTTGACTTATAGTATTTCTACAGATATACCATGACCTGGATGAATGAGAATCTTCACAATCCCTGTATGATATGTCATCACTACTCAAAACATAAAATATCTCTATTGTTTTCATTAGCAGGAACAGTGCCCTTTTATTTAATAATACAATATAGAAGGAGAATGAGTTTTATATGTTATTATTTTATAAAGAATTTGCCATTACTAGTTTGTGTTTTACACTGTGACTCTGTGATATTTTTGAGCATTCTTCTGCTCAGTACCAATCTTTATCTGAAAATGGTGTTACTGAGCTTTTCTTCAATCATCCCCTTACCTTGGCTCTTTCATCTTGCCTTTCCTATCTTTTTTGATCTGTTTTATGTATATTACTATCATTTTCACAGCCAGTACATAATGGATGTCCCCACTCACAAAAGGAAAATACATGTTGAATATTTTCATTAAATAGCCAGATGCAATAGCCACTGTACTAGGATATTTTTTTGTAAATAAATCACATTTTCTGTAGGGTAGGTCAACAATACATTCATCTGTGTATTAGTAAACCGAATACACGTCTGTGCTTGGGAGTATGACTTTAAATTATTAAAAAAGAATAATTGTATTATTCCTTTATTAAGACAGATATGTGTGGCAAAACTGGCTTAATAAACCAATAACTGCACAGCAAGAAGTGGTGAAGTGCTATGACTTTCCTTCGAGTATTCTGCATTATGATGACGTGGCCATAGGTCTAGGAATAGCACCACCATGTATATCAGCACCTGAGGAGTGTGAGTAATGCTCCCTACATATCTGTATTTGGGAACATGTGCTTTTTAAAATGACCACCTCTTAATGCTCTTGAACTTGTGCCCCAGGGGTCATAAATGACCCATATAATGTTGATCACTTACAATATTTGTGTATACCCTTTGTCTCAAAAAGTTCACTCCTTGGATTTACTTGGCAGCGTGTGTTTCCAAAACATCATTGCCTGACCTAACATTAAGTTAGAGATAAATCCTTGGTGCAGGAAGTGCTTCCTCAGGGCCATATTTATCCCTCTCATAGGAATATGCTCTTATTCTGAGGGAATAAAAGGAAGTCATGCAAATCCCAAAAGTAAGTCAAGAAGAATAATATACATATGAATAGCAGATACATTTAGGAAACCCAAGGGTGGACTACTAGCCACTGCAGGAAAAACTGTTAATTTTTATTTGCAAAAAACATACTTCTATTTAAAGGTGACCCGTCACCCAGACATAAAAAGCTTTGTAACTAACTAACAGTT
The DNA here is from genome assembly GCA_038501925.1 of Xenopus petersii. Taxonomy (NCBI): domain Eukaryota; kingdom Metazoa; phylum Chordata; class Amphibia; order Anura; family Pipidae; genus Xenopus; species Xenopus petersii. The sequence continues at coordinate 41,246,236 of CM076682.1, read as the reverse complement.
CGCTGGAGAAGTAGATAGAGTCTAGTGCTTATTCACACTCTAATGCCAGACGAAGTTTCGCTCTGGCGAAAGAGCGTTACTTTGCAAATTCACTAAGATGCGCATTTTACTGAATGTTACCTGTTCTGTCAGACTTGCCTTCGCCAGCTCAGTCCAGGCAAAGTGCAATGGAATGTATAGGGCTTAAATTTTTAGTTGAAAAATTAAAAAGCTAGTGTCTTTTAGTTTTTTCAGGGTGATAGGCTGCAAAGGTCCGTAATTTTTTTACATTTCCTACCATATGGCACATAAACTATACACTGGGTTAATGTGTAGGGCATTATAACAACTCTGTTTCATTTTATTAAGGTTTGCCTGGGTTTGTGTAGTGTTATGTACAGTATTTGCTGCAACATATACGTCCATTCAACTTTAACTTCCCGCCGTATGCAAATTAGCCAACGCAACTTCGCTTTGCTTGATGCAGTAACGCTAGCGCAACTTCGCCAAAGTTCAGAGCCCTGGACGCAACTTTGGATTTTAGTGAATTAACTTTGTCCTGGTGAATCTACGCCTGGCAAAGTGTTGCGATATGAGCGAAGCTGTCAATGGTGAATTTTCGGAGGTTAGTGAATTTGTCTTTTTTCAATTCTCGCCATTGCTACACAGTAGCTTATTTATATGAACTTTTTTACTTTTTTTAACCAGTGCAAGGCAACAGTACATGATATTTTCATTACTTTAGTACACTTTAATTTTTTGGTGTTACTGTTCATTTTATCCTTGATGCAGGGCAGGTAATAATGTTCACTTTCCATACTTAACTTCCTAGGTGTCACTGCACTTGCCACTTTGCATTTTCTTTCTCACCATCTAGTGCCACAGTGCATGGGCATGGGCATCAGATGCCCCATTCTGCCGAATAAACACGATTTTGGCATAAAAAAACCTAAATTTACATAATTATTAGTGTTCGTGACGTTTATTTTGCTTGACTAACATCATAAAATAGGATTTGGATGAATATAGGTTATACTAAATACATCTTTTGCATTGTTTTAAAAAAATGTGTTTTAGTTCCAGAAGCCCAAATAGCGAGCCTGGGACAGGTGGAGCGGAAGGGGCACATGACTAAGGGGAGAGTAGAGGAAATGAAGGGGTAGAGATGACAGGTATTGTGGGATTTGTAGTGTGGAAAGGCAAGAATAAAAAGGGGGCAGGGCTTAACCTTTAAATAAGGGCTAAAGCGCGGGAGACCACATTACCTGTAGATGGCACAGTAGTTACAACGTCCCTCCCTCCCGCCCTTTGGAAATGGGGGGGGTGGATGGTTATGTCGCAGCAAGGCATAGTGGAGCTGCCCTACTGGGTAGCCAAAAAGGGGGCTGGAAGGTTAAAGGAGAAGGAAACCCCCAGGGCACAAAACCCCTTCCCCTCCCTGTTCCTACTGCGCATGCGCCAGAAGACGCCGGTCAGAGCAGGAAGAAGACGCGCGTGGGCGAAGATGGCGACTGTGAACTCCGTGGACAGGACCTGCGCACAGGGGTGAGTAACAAGTTAGGGGCATTTGCCCAGGGGGGAGGAGGGAGGGGGGGCAACACAGGGGAGGGGGGAGGGGTTTTGCGCCCTGGGGGTTTCCTTCTCCTTTAAGTGAGGTTGGTTGGATAGGCCTGGGGCGAGGCTAAGGGGGCAAGGAGGCACCGTAAGTGAGGAAACAGGTGACGGAGTCTTAGCCTTAGGCTAGTTAATGGGTTTTGACTAAGAGGGGTTTGGGAAGTTATTGTAAACATTGTTAAATGTTATGTGCAGCCTTCAGTGGCTATTATTTTATACAAAATGTCAAAGTGTTATGCGGTATTATTTTATGCTGGTATGTTTGTTGGAAGTTAAATAAGAATAAGTGAATGAAAATGTTACTCAATAAAACAAGCTGCGGCCTTTTTCACCAAATGATCTGTTTGGAATGTATTTATGGGATGTTGGGGTATTGTATCGGAATCGAAGCATACTATAGTCATGCAATAAACTAATATAAAACTGAAGCTAAAGCCACATGCTACTTGCTGTTTGAATGAGTACAATCAAAACAAATCAGCAGTCCACCAAGAAGCAGCTGTATAATGTGCTGAGCCTTATCAAAAAGCCTAATGGGCTGCCACTGGAAGAACGCTTGGGACTGTTTATGCAGAAAGTTTCAGTGGACCTGTAATTTGCTGTGCTTGTGCTCGGACAAACAGGAAGTAGAAAGTGATTTTACTTTCAGTTCCAGAGGCTGCTGTTTTTAGTGCACGAAATAAAACAATACCCATACTGTATATATTTCCTAATAAAAACTATAGGCAAAAACTATACCCAGCACAAGTCCTATTCATTAAAATCATTTTTAAAAAGGGGTATACCTTCCCTTTAATCTATGTAGTCTTATTACTGTACCTATTGTGTGTATTCTGAAGTGAAAGATGATCCCATATTTATCTCTGAATATGTAATTTAAAAAGCAAAGATAATTATTTCTACTTTCCATACATCAATTCAGGACTCAAAGTCCAGTTAGTGTATTACTATGTTAAATTGTCAGAAGGAAAGATGTTGCTTGAGCCCTGGAAACCTAAATAGCGTCATGAAATGGATAATGTGGCTGTGTCTTATAATACCATTTAGAGAAATAGTATGAGTAAGATGGAAGCTCTCACAATAATAACTGTAAATTTACAGAAAAGGACCAGGCCTTTTCCCCTTTATTTACAGGAAATAAATAAACAATAGAGGAAGACATGGGCATAAAAGTAACCCTATATTTTGTTAAAGTAATTCCACTTCAAAAGTCTGTGATGTACAGTAGCAGGAAATGTTGATCACAATAAAAAAGATTTATTTTTACTTTTTATTATTTTTACTTTTTTCATTGCTGTTTTTATTTTTTGATTATATGTGTGTATATATATAAATATATATATATATATATATATATATATATATATATGCAACAGAATAAATATGACAGTGGACATATTAATAAATGTGGGGCATGGCGCACAGTGCAAATATGGTATCAAACCCCCTATGTTCTTTACTTACAAAGCATTTTTTTGCACCCATTGTGAATAGTTTCAAATCTTTGGGTCAACACTGTAACTTCAGGGGGCCCCAAGCAAAAAATACAATTTCAGGACCACAAAATCATGTGTGGCCACAAACCTTTTCTTGTGGGGCTTCCCGCAGTGGTGGGGTGTGTGTCCACTATATTTAAACCACTGCTTTGCATTTCAGGTACAGGAGCACCAAACTTTGTGCATTACTATGGATGATGTGCTGGGAGACCATGTAACAGACAAAATGTTGGCAACCCCAACTGTGTAGTTTTAGTGTTTTTTTTTTCAACCGTGACTAAACTCACATTTTAGAGAAGCACAAATGTCTACTTATTTATTAAAAAAGCCAAATATCCCAATTTTGGTTCGTTTTAAGCAGGCCCTCACAACACGGTCTAAGCTACCTATCACACTCTGGGGACGGGTGAATATTTATAAGATGATATACCTACCGAAATTTTTATATGTATTGTTAAACTCACCAGTGAAGATTTCACCCCTTTTTTTCCAGAAAGTCACCTCTTTGCTTATTCCCTTTTTGTGGGACAATACACCACCCAGACTTTCCTGGAAGGTCTTAGTAGCTCCTATCGACAGAGGCGGTTTGGGTCTTCCTCATTTATACTTATATTATATTGCTGGGCAACTCTACCATATCCACTCTTGGTTTCACCCTGCTGAAGATAACCCTAATAGTATTTTGTTGGGCACGTTATTAGGCTCCCTTGAGGCACTTCGAAACATTCCTTATAGGAAGTTAGGGGACTATGATAGGCTACCCATGACTGTTACTACTCAACACCATGCATTGGGCCTTGCCTGCAAATTATTTAAGGTGTCACCCCCTCTTAGATCTCCACATTTACCCCTCTGGAAGAATGGCAATCTTCCACATGTACAGGTGATCCCAGACCTTCAGTATTGGCCCCAGCTTCGGGTTAGATGTCTGGACGACCTCTTGGTCGACTCTGTCTTTCCCACCATGGCACAGCTTAAAGAGAAAACGGGCCAACAAGAGATTCAATGGTTTAGGTATTTCCAACTCAGGGCGGCCTTCAAAACACAATTTTCCTCCCTTGAACTGGTGTATTCCTCCCTATGCTTTGAGGACACTCTCTGGGATGGGATGGATGATAAATTGATCTCTAGACTTTATAAGGTGTTGCTTCTCTGTACTCCAGACCCTTTTGATAAAGCCTTTCAGAAATGGCAAGTGGGACTCCCCGCTCTGGGTTCAGAAGACTGGGACCAGGCCACTGAGGGACCATATAGTTTTCTGATATCGACTAGGGACCGGCAGATCCGCCGAGGCCAGATATCCCAAATGCCGTCAGCCAGAGGCTAACTTCCACCACCTGGTCTGGGAATGTAATATGGTCTCTCGGTTCTGGATTACTGTGATTGACCACTTAAAGGAACATTTGGCCTTCCCTGGTACTGCTACTCCTGAGGTGTGCCTGTTGGGTATTGTAGAAGACTTACTCCCATTATCCAAGTCTCGAACTCTCATTAAGACTGCTCTGTAATATGCCAAGAAATCTGTAGTGATGCGATGGATGTCTCCCCAACCCCCTACTATGCAGCAATGGCTCTCACTAGTTAATAAGGGACTTCCTCTCATTAAACTGACCTACGAGGCTCGTGGCTGTCCGACTAAATTTGAAAAAGTGTGGTCCCCATGGCTTGATGTACACCCAGAACATGACCCCCACTTTTCCCTGCCTCCTACCCCCCAACAACAACAATAATGTTATTACTGGCTTAGAGGTTAGGCCTGTGTACCCACTGATAGCTGTATTGCTCTGTTTGGTGTAATTTCTACAGACTACTGTACATCCATTGTTTATCGTGTATGTATGTGTTTTTTCTCCCTTTTTCTTTCTGTTCCCCCCACCCTTTTTTCTGTTGAAAATTCAAATAAAAAGATACAAATATAAAAAAAGCCAAATATAAAAACAAATAAACATGTGGAAGGAATCCAATTAAGAAAATGAAAACCTTGAAAGCCTCACTTAAATTTTTAACTTCTAAAACATTGCAGCTCCCAATGATGGATATGCTTTTTATTCAGATCTCAGCAAACGTTTCAGGGGCAATCCCCCTTCTTCAAGTGCTCTTACAAACTGTGATCAGGTACAGGTAAGCAGTCAACAGGATTCTCCATCCACATCATGCACCTTTTAAACCAACCGTGTGTGTTACATAATGCAGTGCATATAACATATTTCAAAAATCATATCTTATTTTACCGTATTAGGATATACAGTATACAAAGTCTTTATTGTACGGCTCAATAATTATCCATATCTGACCCTTTTTTGTGCTGGAATGGGAAAAACTGTTAAAAGCAAGAATATAAGAATTCCTATAGTAACAATACCTATAATATAAAATAGTGCACAGATCCCAGAGCTTTCACTATATGCAGGTTACCTGATAAAAGTAACAGGAATATTTGATCTCCTCATTGAGGCCCATAGGTGTCAGAGTGTCAAGTTTATCAATCCACTTCTTTCTGTAGTAGTATTCTATCCAAATCACCCCCATCAACCTCAATTGTTTACTCCAATGGCCTTGAAGTTTAGAGGTTTACTAACTGGGGTGACGTATTTAAGTCTTTCCAATTAACCGTTATAAATTGCTCACCTATGCTCACCTATACATTCCTCTACCAGTCTTTTAGTCTTCCCAACATAAGCATTCCCACAGGGTCATTTCAACATATATATTACCACTATTGTATTACAGATAGCATAATCCTTTAGCATTGTTAGAGTTTTTCTCACTGACTTGAATCAAGCCCATAACGTTTCATCTGATACAATTCTCGTATATAATAGTAAGTTAATAAATATGTTAATAAATTGACCCTTGCGTGTTATTGATCTGTACTTAAATCCTCCTCAAGAAAGGGGTCAATTGTGCTCAAAAACCTTATGCTCTGTGCATTGTTTTGAATACTACTACAACCAGAGCAATAGCACAGTGTGTACTTTCTCCTATTGGTACATATATGTGCCATATAGCAATGCAGAATAAGAGAAATATGACTTCTTAGTAAAATAATGCAGTGCAGGATAAATACATATACATAATCTAATGCAGATAAATGGCATAGTCAAATTATGGCTAAAAACTGAAGGAGGGCCAGGGCTGTTTACAGGAAATCTGTTATAAATCCTAATGAAGTGCTGCCTACACAATCCAGCAGATCAACGTGAAGTGAAGGAGATGTTCCTCTTAATTACAACGATATTTGTGGTACCATGATTTCTATAACACGGCTTCTGCTTTATATAACACAGTGTATAAGATGTGTGATCCCGATAATGCACTTCTCAAAATATAATTTAATTTTCTTTTCTTGGCATCCTGGGACTTAGGATATGCTCCTGTAATTGTTTAACATATACCGGGCTCCTATTAATGTCATCTGCAAGCTTTTTTTATGTTAAGTATTGTTGCACTAAATTATGTATTCCCATAAATATTTCAAACTAATATGACAGAAAATAATAATTATAATCCCTGCAGTGCAATAAAAGGGTCATATCTGTCATTTCAAAATGGATAACAGCAATAATGTTTTCTAGTGGGATTTTTACAAAATGGAGGCATCGTGTTTTCATTTTAACATCTCTTAGTGTGCACATATGATTATCCAGCCATCTGCTGGAGATTTAAGTGCCCAAGGCCAGCTAACAAGTTAAAATGTATTGATGTCTCTACTTACTGATAATCTATGTCAACCTTTTTGCCCATTTTAACCTGAGTTTATATTTACATTCCAACCCAAGAGAAAACCTTGTCAATCATGTCTAGACTTGTAGTGGGAACATCTGAATCATCCTCAAATCTCTTCGGCTAGTTCTGATTTTATTAGGTTTAAGAATTATTTAAAGAATGTGACCTTAATGAGAAATTAAAGCATCGTCAAAGGATTTGCAGATTAGAATATTTAAGGGGCAAGAGCTTTCTTTAGAAAATGTAATTCCTTTAAGGCCAACTTTCTTCTAGGATACCATGCCACCATGTTTGATCATTTTCCCAAGTATCCCTTGTGCTGCCCTGCACATGAGCCTGCTCATGTTTGTTATGGGGTTATTTAGGAAATGGATTTACCTAGAATAGAGTACCAATTTTTATGGAAGACTTATATGTATGGCTGAACATATTGGCAACCCACAGCGTTCTGACCTATAGCTCACCATTAAAATACTAACAGTATTCCTTTTACATCAGTGGATGAGTTTACAGGGCAAAATATTAACTGGCCCAAAGAATACTCTGTGTCGAGCACAAGGCCAACATCAAGGAGGATTCTGCTCATGGCAGATGGGGACCCAGAGACAGAAGGCAGTGTTTGGACGGTGATTGAAAGGCTTTTTTTTATCAGCTTCCCCTAAAATTTTGCAACCCTAGGCTCAGCCCTTTGTCGTCGTCCCACAAATCAGGGCCTGGTAAAAGCGAATGGCAGATTTGTTACTAGTCATTATGGAAATGAAAGTATTTCCATCTGAAGCAGGATTCTCTATCGTATATGGCATGAAAAGTGAAAAATGTTATATAAAAATCTGTGCAGTTTAAAGAAAGTATGGAAGCATCAGTGTCACCAAGGAATTGAAAATGCCTAGCAAACAACCAGAAAGAGTTGTACAGTTTTGGATGATACACTGACAGCTTTCAAATAGACCCCATTAGTGGAAGTAGCACGGCACTCTCCTGTAATCAAAGGGGTAATCAAAAAGCTCTTTCCTGCTCTGTTACAGATATAAAACTGATATCAGATTTTGGAACCTAGTTGAAATGGATACTTTTTACCTGTCATTAAATAAATAAAGGAAACCTACAATGACCTATTGTACATTGGGATTTCTGCACTCAACACCCCTGCTTACATTAGAAATGTCACACTGAGCCTATTGTACAGATGATATACCAACCCATCAAATTAACTCTATTAAACAAAGTTTATGTGTAGCACATGTGTGCTTTTGTTCCTCTGAAAGATGAACTAATAAAATACTAGAAGCCTGTGATATGATGATGTTTTCCATCAATAGAGTTGTGCTATATAAAATGATCACAGCATTAGTTTATTTTAAGATTGTTTTGCACATATGTCTCTCTTAAATAATATCATACCATAAATGCATGTATAGCCCTATTCTGCTGCTGAATAAAATCCTCCACTGATTTCCTTCTTTTCTGCACTACAGGAATCCTGTATCTCTGCTACATGGAAGAGCAGGTACACTATAAACTGGCATGCCTCAGGATAGACTGTGCTGTAATACCTTTCCCTGGGAACTTTTATGATCAGTAATCACACACAGAGGAAAGGTTGGTAGGTGTATTTGAAAGACGCTGTATCTTTAAATCATTTTGAAACATATAATCTGCCAGCCAGGAGCAAATTCACTAACTATTGAAGATTGTTTGGCTCTAACCTGCTGGGGGATCCTCACGTATGTTTCTTCAGAGTCCTGAGAAGGACTCCCATTGGCTTTCTGTGTCCTGAAAAGAGAATGTTTCGTTCTTCAGAGGCGTGACAAGGATTCCCTTTCCTTCCATGCCCTACACAAAGCATGCTTTTCTGCCACTGGGATTCCTCAGGGGTTCCTCTGCGGGCTTCCTTTCTGTCAGTGTCTCTCCCAGCACTTCCTCTGCGGGCCTTCCTTCCTGTCAGTGTCTCTCCCAGCACTTCCTCTGTGGCCTTCCTTCCTGTTAGTGTCTCTCCCTGTCTTCAAAATAAATCTGCACGCACTCCTGCAACCATGGCCATGGAGGTTAAAAGTGTAACTTTATTCCATATTAGTTAAAAGGCACTTTGAGTGCCTATGACTACGTATCTGTTGATACGAAACGCGTTAGGACGCATGTCTTTTAACTAATATGGAATAAAGTTACACTTTTAACCTCCATGGCCATGGTTGCAGGAGTGCGTGCAGATTTATTTTGAAGACAGAGTTTGCCTAAGCTACGGGTTCGGGGCACGGCACCCGGACCATTCGGCTAACTTGGTGAGTGGAAAGCTCTTTGGCTGTTTTCTAACATTTAATAATTGGAGTGAAGGACCTGGGGTCTGGACACCCAGGTCAGATTATTCTGCTCGGTAAGGTTTGCCCAGCAGTTTATATTAACGCATAATTTGAGCAATTTGAGCATCTCTTTTGCATGTATATTTATGGAGTAAGACAAGGGATTTGACCCGTAAAATTTATAATTGGTTTTGCACTATTTATATATTATAAATTATAACTAGTCCAAAGGAGATTGGAGCCGGCATTTTCTTGGTTTCTGTTCACAGTGTCTCTCCCTGCACCTTCTCTGTGGGCCTTCCTTCCTGTCAGTGTCTCTCTTAGCACTTCCTCTGTGGACTTCTTGTTATTGTTTTTCCGAGCACTTCCTCTGTGAGCCTTTCTTCCTGTTAATTGTAATTGCAAATTGTCTCAGAATATCACTCTCTACATCATACATAAAATGAATGCAAAGGTGAACAACTCCTTTAAGAAGTATTTACAATAGATCATTTTTGTTGTAGTGGTAGAAACATTTAGAATAAGGGGTCCTAGAAGAGATGACCTGGTTGAAGGGCAGCATAAATGTACATTAACAAAAGGGGGCTTGGGAGTCTGTGTATATTTCTTATAAACCTCCACTGCTTTTTAGGAGAGGGAATAATAAACAAAATTATTATTATTATTATGATTATTATTATTATTATTATTATTAATAAATTAATGAATATAAAAAATCTGGCTGGAGCCAAAGAATAAAACAACACTAATTAACTCCTTCATGCTGTTTAAATGTAAAAAAACAAACCCTATATTAACCCTCGCATAGCATGGCAGGGTTCCGTTCTTAAGCTAAACTTAATACATGCTGCCATTTATTACTATTTGATATGCAGTATTTCATTAGAATATGATGCATTTAAGCAGGTATGCATTGTGCCTTTTGAACATATATTTCAGTAATATTTTTTCATGTAAGGTGAAAAGTAAAGGGGACAGATTTTCAACTGAATGTATATTTAGCCTTGGGGCACAGGTTATTTTTAGCTTTTTGCAGAAATAGGAGACCAAAAGTTGGATAGAATTTCCACTTGTGTTTTTCTACCCAATAATTATCTTTCTTTGTCTTCTTTGTTCCCTACCATATATCATGTAGTAATATAATGATTGCTGGAAGAGCACATGTGCAGGAAGTGCACCCGAGGCCCCCTCCAGATGCAAGCTGCGCTGTAGATTTGGAACGGGTGGGGGCCTACAAGGGGGTGTGGGCCCAGGTGCAATCACACTCCCCTCATCCCCGGTAGTTCTGCCACTGGTCTTATTGGTTGCTACTGCTCCTGGGCAAATGTAGAACTTTTTATTACATATGGGGGAAAGAGTCCTAATAGGAAAGCTTCTAAGTCAACACACAACTGATACGTAGTTGGAAAGCCAAGCTTGATTCCAGAGTGTTTGGATATTGACCCTAAAGGCATCCTTAAACTCTTATAGCTGTATTTTGCCAAGTAGTAATTTAGAATAATCTTTTTGTTAGGTACGATTTCCATAATTGCCCACACATGCTCATTCATTGCATCACACTGAAGTAAAAGACTAATATTGACAGATCACTTAAAAAATCAAGAACATTTCTAATAAATGCCCTATTTCTTGGCTGCGCTGATTGGAAATGAATTGAAATAAAATGCAATCAGTTCGATTCTTTTGATTTGAATTTTCTAGAAGCATTCCTGTTTTTTTCACATGATCTGATAACCTTAGAAAAGACTATTAGCATGTCCATATTTGACTCCCATACCATTAATAGTATTTTCAGAGCAAGTAGAACACAACATAGAACCTTGTGGAGGTAACATCTAATTTTTGAAATGGGGGAAATAATGTGACTACTTATGATTAAGGGTGGCAGCACCTGAAACTCAGCTACACAAATTCTTTCTCTACTTACCTAGTGCTGCTGTACCTCTTAGATGCTGGAATAAATGCCACTGTGTAGAAGTATTAATATGTTTAGCCCAATTGTTTGTAAATCTACACTTGTTTTTAAAGGGGGTGTTCTCCTTTTGCAAAGTCCTACCAAAGAAGTACTTTCTCAACAGTGGTGGAACTACCAAGGGTGCAACTGCACCAGGGTCTGTACCCCCATGGGCATTGCAGCGGTTCACATGCAAGCAAATCCACCGAAAAATTGCCTTTGAAGGGGGGCCCAGCTGCACGCCCTTGACCCAAGCTCCTTGCAGGTTAGTTATGTTCCTCTATCTCAAATACATTGCTATAGAAAAGCATCCTAAAACTCTTGTAGCTTTATTTTGCCAGGCAGTATTTTAGAATAATCATCGGATAATCTTTTTAGTAGGTACTTTTTAGTAATTACCCACACATGTTCATTCATTGCATCACACTGAAGTGAAAGACGAATATTACCAGATCACAAAAACATTTTTAATAAATGCCCTGTTTCTTGGCTGTGCTGATTGAAAACTGATTGAAATTAAATACAATCAGTTCAATTCTTTTGAGTTGAATTTTCTAGAGGTGTTCCTGTTATTTTTCACATTATCTGATAACCTTAGAGAAGACTATTAGCATATCAATGTCCATATTTGACTCTTATTCCATTAATAGTATTTTCACTTAGTAGGAGAGCAAGTAGAAGACATTAACATAGAACCTTGTGGAGGTAACATCTAATTTTTGAAATAGGGGAAATTATGTGACTATTTATGATTAAAGGTGGCAGTACCTGAATCTCATAAGGTAATAAGGCTCTGATGTTTTTTTAAGATGAAAAAATTAGAGGACCAGTAACATGAACTTTTTTATTAAAAAACACAAAGACATATTAAACTGTTAAATTGCTAAAGTTGGCCATAGACACACAGATCCTATCGTATGAATCGAGGATTCGTACGATTTTCGGATCGTGTGTGGCGTGTGCCGACATCTTTCGTCCGGCAGATATCGGTCGTTTGGTCGATCGGTCAGGTTTGATTTTGACCCGACCGATCCTGCCGGAACCCAGGGCACATCGTAATCGGATCGTTCGGCCATACGGCCGAACAATCAGATTACACCCGATATAGCCATGTTTGTTAATGGCATATGGGGAAAGATCCGCTCATTTGGCGATGTGCCAAACGAGTGGATCTTTGCATCTATGGCCACCTTAAGGGGCAAATTCACTATTGCCCCAAAGCGCTAGCATCAATTCGCTAGCGTTGGGCATTTTCGTTACTTCGCGAATTCACTAATAAACGCTGGCGTAGATTCGATAGTGTTACTTCGCACCCTTACGCCTGGCGAATTTTCGCTACGGATGTAACTACGCAAATTCACTAACGCGCGCAGTGTACTGAACGCTACCTTTTACGCTAGACTTCCTTCGCCACCTCAGACCAGGCGAAGCGCAATAGAGTAGATAGGGATTGCTTCCAAAAAAGTTCAAATTTTTTCTAAGTCCCAAAAAATGCTGGCGTGTTTTCTATATTATGGGTGATAGGCTGAAAAAGATCGAGAATTTTTTTGGGGCTCCCCTCCTTCCCCCCTACATTTCCTAACTCATGGCAACTTAACTATACAGTGGGCACATGTGTAGGGCAAAAAAATAATTTTATTTGATGTTTTGAAGGTTTCCCAGGCATTTGTAGTGATTCTACGTATTCCTCCATTGAAATTTGAATTTGGCGCCGTATGCAAATTGACCTTCACTAGCGTAACTTTGCTTCACTTAGTGAATCAACGCTAGCGCAACTTCACAACCTTACGCTACCCCTGTGCGCAACTTCGGATTTTAGTGAATTTGCGCAGCGCTGGCGGAGCGCTGGCGAAACTACGAAGTGCGGCAAAGCGCGGTGAAGCACGGTGAACTTACTGAAACTCCGCTTGCACTCCTCTTCAGAAAAGGAGATCCGGCGATCCATCGTGTGGTGCTCAATTTCATCGTGTGGAGCATCGCATGATGGATCGACGCTGTGTTGCCTTTTTTGAAGAGGAGCGCAAGCGGAGTTTCGGTAAGTTATTATGTTAATAAAGACTTAGCGATTTAAAAATTTAATTTGTCTTTGAGTTTTTTTTTAGTTCTATTATAACAAATTTTTTAAATAAAAAAAATTGATGTTACTGATCCTTTGAATACATATTTTAAATGGAAGACTAGCTGCTTCCACACTTTTTTCAGCTATTGGAATTATGTGAATGCTTGAAAAGAAAAGTAAACGCTAATTAGAAAATTAAATATTGTATTTTTACAGGAAATTATACCCTGTGAATCTCTTAATTTTTACTTAGTCGAAATGAGGGAAAACCCTGATTTTATTTGCATCTTATAGGTTAGAAAAGCAAAGCCAATTCTGGAATGTCAGTTCATATTTACTGAATACACAATCGTCACACAATCAAATTATTTATAAACTTTAAAAATTGATATGAAGTATGGCTTTTTCATTTGAATGAGATACAGCGGAATAATTGTTCCTATAATAATAAGACATCTATTTTCACTTTACATGTTAATCACGATCGTATTAACATTTTTATCTGAGCTTCAGAAAACCAAGTTTTAATCTTTATTCCATATGTGGAATGTTTCAAATGGAAACATGAACATCGATCAGCTTTTATCTTGTCACTTGTGCAATTAGCTTAAGTCTTTCCATATACATGTAAGTTGGCAATTTTTTAATGCAACTCACTAATCTTCTGTATTATGACAGAATGTTTCAAGTGATTATCATTTAACTCTGGAAACTTCACAGCCAGCCCATTGGGTTTATTTAATGTTTAAATGACTTTCTAGTAGATTTAAGGTATGAAGATCACTGAAAGGATAAAAATTACAGAAAGATTCGTTATCTGGAAAACCCCAGGTCCTCAACATTCTGTATAACAGGTCCCATACCTGTACCAAAGCATAGCTATTAAGACTAGTAGACTAGTAGACTGACAGCATAGACAGTATAATGTGCCTCTGTTAAAGAAACAAAATCCCTCTGATCCAAATATTTTAAATTGCATCTGGAAACTTCATCTCCTTATGGAATGACATGATTTTAGCATGCTGATAACATAACATCCAGCAATTTGTAAAGTGCTGCTGTCACCAGAAAGAGGGTTGACCAAGATTAGACAAATAAAGCGTATATAGCAAATATAGCTGTACCTCTAAGATACTAGAATAAATGCCACTGTGTATAAGGATCATCATTTTAAGCCCAATTGTTTGTGAGGCTATACTTTTTTTTAAAGGGCATGTTCTCCTTTTGCAAAGTCCTACACCAAAGAAGTACAAAACAAGTTTGAATAACAATAATTAAAGTGGGCTCATACTCTAAGCAAAGATCAGTAGTGGAACAGTGGAGGACTGCATGAATCTATCGGCTACTGTACATTCCTGGGCTTCGCCACTTCACTGGCATTGTAGAGATCCAACAGGCTACAAGGGCAGTGATATAAGGGCCATATAATTGTAATAATTTATATCATTAAATCTATCAATTTTTTTTACAGCAATGTTTTTGGGAAAGTACTTATTTTGCAACGTCAAGAAGCAAAGTATTTGGTATAACTAGGTAAAACAGGAAAAAATTCAAACTAGGCCACATTTTTAAGAAGCAATATACACTAATAGTCAGCCATGTACCATAGGGCTGATGAATATGGTTTCCTTGTTACCTTTACTGCCTCCCTCTTCATTTGTCTGGAATAGGTTAAGGTTTATTGTTTACAAGAGGTAACGGTAATGTAAACAAATCTCCCACTTTCCCTTATTGTTGCCTTTACTGTTCTGTAATGTACAGTACAGCATCTTAACAAACTATTAAATTGTCTTTGATTACATAGAAAGCTCATGTTTTATAATGTTATTTACATATATCTTTTGGAAATGTGCCGATATGTATGTTTATCTAAGATTGAAGTACACATGTTTAGTGCATGGATATGTGTGTAGCAAAGGTGCTATTCATGGTGACACCAAGAAATTCTGATGTCTATATCCAGAACTGGAATCTAATCCACTCCTGAGAAATCAATCGTTTGAATGGAGATATAATGAATACAACTTGAATAAGCACTGGGACATTCTGAAAAGTGATCCTTAAAGATTATACTGTAGAGAATAGTTTTGGTAAACTACAAGATGTCACCTCCTACCTTCAAATATGGTAGCTGATAGGACATACATTAAGGAAAGACAAGCTTGCTTTTTTTGTTTGTTTGTTTGTTTTGCAGTGTCTCAGAAGAAATCCATCTTTCTAAAGATGCCTTGTCAATCATAGTCAAGCTCCACCTCTTTATGCATAGGGATGTAGCGAACTGTTCGCCGGCGAACTAGTTCGCGCGAACTTCGACTGTTCGCGTCCGCCGAATGTTCGCGAACGTCGCGCGACGTTCGCCAATTGGTGTTCGCGTTCGATTCGAAGTAAAATTTCGTTCGACCATTCGACCATTCGACTGTTCGATCGCTAAAATCGAACGATTTCCATTCGTTCAAACGATTATAAGCATTCGATTGAATTAAAATCATTCGATCGAATAGCTTCGATCGTTCGATTCGAACGAAAATCCTTCGATCGTACGAATAAAATCCTTCGATCGTTCGATCGAACGATTTTATCGAGCGTTCGAAGTTCGCGAACTGTTCGCTTTTTTGCCGGTGTTCGCGAACGGCGTTCGCGAACACATTAACGGCAGTTCGCTACATCCCTATTTATGCAGCATCAATGCTCTTCAAATCCCCCATCCCTAGTAAAGAGCTACATGTCAATATGACCCTTGATTATTAGAGATGGCGCGAACTGTTCGCCGGCGAACTTGTTCGCGCGAACATCGGGTGTTCGCGCTCGCCGGAAGTTCGCGAACGTCGCGCGACGTTCGCCATTTTGGGTTCGCCATTGTTGGCGCTTTTTTTTGCCCTCTCACCCCAGACCAGCAGGTACATGGCAGCCAATCAGGAAGCTCTCCCCTGGACCACTCCCCTTCCCTATAAAAACCGAAGCCCTGCAGCGTTTTTTTCACTCTGCCTGTGTGTGCTGAAGAGATAGTGTAGGGAGAGAGCTGCTGCCTGTTAGTGATTTCAGGGACAGTTGAAAGTTTGCTGGCTAGTAATCGTTTTGATACTGCTCTGTTATTGGAGGGACAGAAGTCTGCAGGGGTTTGAGGGACATTTAAGCTTAGGTAGCTTTGCTGGCTAGTAATCTACCTTCTACTGCAGTGCTCTGTATGTAGCTGCAGTGGGCAGCTGTCCTGCTTCTGATCTCATCTGCTGACTGCTGCAATAACAGTAGTCCTTGTAAGGACTGCTTTTATTTATTTTTTTGTTCCAATACAGAGCAGTATCAAGCAGATTACTAGCCAGCAAACTTACTATCATCTGTCCCTGAAATCACTAACAGCTCTCCCCCTACACTATCTCTTCCAAGCACACACAGGCAGATTTTTCAGATACATTTTTGCCCTTGATCCCCCTCTGGCATGCCACTGTCCAGGTCGTTGCACCCTTTAAACAACTTTAAAATCATTTTTCTGGCCAGAAATGTCTTTTTTAGATGTTAAAGTTCGCCTTCCCATTGAAGTCTATGGGGTTCGCGAACCGTTCGCGAACCGCTCGCATTTTTGCGCAAGTTCGCGAATATGTTCGCGAACTTTTTTTCCGACGTTCGCTACATCCCTATTGATTATGAAGAGAAGAAGAAGAAGGATTATATCACTGGCAAGAAGGTGACTAAATATGGTGCCTTGCTCAATGTAAGAATATAACAGTGGTTTGGAACTTCAGGAAAAACAGAGAGAAGTAGCAAACCTGCTATTTAGGCTCTTGAAATGTGCCGTTTAAGTTTGTGGTGTTTTTATTTAAATCATAATGGGTAGAGATGTAAACATTTGACAGGCCATAGTAAAGCAGATAAATCTAGCATTTCTTTTAGTTAAGAAATTATAATTAATCTTGGGAAAGGATGATAATTCTTCATGCAATGGGTAAGTAATGGGAAAGTATTAATCAAAAAAGATGTGATGCCTAAAAGCTCTTAATAACAATAATTTAATTTTGAGTCCAGTAGCAATGAATTTTATTATCTGATGGTAAGTCTGGAATATGTAGGTCTTACTTCCCTTTAGGAAAAAAATGAACATCTTTGTGGCTTAACAAATTAAAATATGTAAGGGATTTCATATAAATTCAGAGGAAAACATTTTGGAATTACAAGTCATAGGATACATATGCTTCTTTTAGAACATATACTGTACTTGTAAATACAGTACTTCAAGTAAAGCAGCAAGCAGGAAGGCAACAATAGAAAATCAGGAACAGATTATGAGTTGCAAGGGTCAAATCCTAAAAAATGTTTTAAGCATGTTAATAATAAAAAGATAAGAGTGTAGCTCCATTAAAGTGCTTAATCACTTCTGAAAAAGTAACACAAAAATGTAATGCACAAAATGTAAACATGGCTCAGTGTAAACTAGTTGTCAGTGGCTAACAAAGGATATGGTACTTAAATGTTTTAGCAAAGTTAATGTAAACAAGGACATTGGGCCTGATGCAATACAACCTTGAGTACTTTGAGAACGTAGTTTAATTTCAGTCAGGTCACCTTTTCTTATTTTCTCAGACTCCCTTTCATCTGGTATGGTGCCAAATCATTGGAGGGATGATGTATTTCCAATATTTAAAAAAAAAAGGATTACAATATCAACCTGTCAATTACAGACATGTAAATTTAACATTTCTTTAAGGTTTATTAAAGGAACAGTAACATAAAAAATTAAATTGTTTTAAAGTAATGAGAAAATCATGTAGTGTGGCCCTGCATTGGTAAAACTGATCTGTTTGCTTCAGAAACACTACTATAGTTCATATAAACAAGCTGTCGTGTAGCAATGGCTGAAATGAACAAAAGGTTATATGGCACAGGTTAAAAAGTGGATAACAGATAACACCATTATGATCTATGGAGCGTATCTGATATCTGATGTGTAACCTGAGTCTTTTCACATTTGAATGGCTGCCCCCATTGTTACACAGCAGCTCATTTATATAAACAAAAGTAGTGTAGCAAACACAGCAGTGTTAGCAGTGCAGGGCAACACTGCATTTTATTTTTTATTATTTTAAAACACTTTAGTTTTTAAATTTAATATTACGGTTCCTTGAAAGGATCACATTCAAATGTATGTTATGGAAAAAGGCATTTTAAATAGCATAACATTATGAAAGACAGAGCTTACAATCAAATTTAATTGTTGAAAGTTAGTACAAAGTTTATCCAGGAACTGGTGCCAGGAAGGATTTTTCCCCTTCTGAAACAAATTGGATAGGCGTCAGATTGGTTTTTAGCCTTCCTCTGGTTTGGCTAGCAGTTATGGAGGTTTCATTTGGACTTGAACTTGACGCACACATTTGGTTTTTAAAGCTCATTTACTACTAGTTACAATGTAGCTATGCAGGAATTAAAAAATAAACAGATCAACACCAACAGAATATAGATATCAGTCATTTGGTAACACCCCAAATTACATCTCAGAATGTTACATGTATTTCGCTTTTCTAATCTGAATTTATAGGGATTCATTTGATTGATATAGCACAGCATTATGGTAAGCTCTTTCGGGATAAGAATCTCAGAACATGCATGCCATCTTCATGCATATAAACCGATGAAGCTTTAGAAATCCTACTTAGCAAATGTAAGTGTAGCGCTATAGTAAACTGACTTGTGCTAGGGCAGTTTTAGCTACTTTCCTTGGTGGGCTAAGACCACCGATGAGCTCTCTTTCTCAGGGGTAAGCCCTCGCAGCGGGGTGGAGGCAAGGGTGTAGTGTAACTGTAACCTGATACGATAGCACAATGATGGGCGCCAGTAGTTCTTTAACAGTTGAACAAGAACAGTATTTATTGAACAATAGCACAGAGATCATTTAGCACATTGATCCACAATGGAGTATAGAACATACACAGCAGCATAAAGGAAGCATATACTCACAGCACGTATAGGCTGAATCCCCACAGGCTAGGGAATATACAGCAGAGAGTAAGTTGACAGCATGTGATGGGTATTGCCCAGTTTTCAAGATATCTTCCAGTGGCAGACTAGGGGAACTCCTGACATCCCTATTTCAACACTTGGTTCCTTACTCTGGGTCAGTAATACCATGGGATCTTAATCCCTCTAATCTCCTCCGCAGAGCCTTGAGCTGCTCAACTAATTAACCTCTCTATCACTCCTAGAGTGATCTATAAAACGAGTATAGCTGTCTAATTACTAGGGCCAAGGCACCTAGGGTCAGCACTACCCATTCCCTTCCAGCCTGCTTGGTTGGGCTAAAGCAATGGACCCAGAATACATGGTTCATAAACCTTTTATACTCTGGCACAGTGCCTCTAGAGTACACTGTGTGAACTGCAGGGGTTACATAAGCACAAGGTCCCCATAAGGACCCACTGAGGTGTCCATATTACTAGGGATGTGCCTGTCTGTAAAGTGTAAGGGTGTCTAAGATTTTCACATCCCTACATAAGTATTTTAGCGTTCCTGATATAAATGCTATGGCATAACTAACACTCCATCTATAGGTGCTGCATTGCAATAAGCAGTCTGCTACATGAAAGAAAATGAAAGCAAATATGTGATTGATTGCTGTGGGTAATTTTACACATATATTTGTAAAAGAATCAAGGTCTGCCTAAACATTTGTCTTTAATAAAAAAGGCCCTGTCAGTAGTACAAATCGTGGCAAGCGAACAGAAGAGAAAAATGTGGAACCCATAATAGATGTAACACACAGAGAATCTGATTGAATATTTAAGATGAATATCTTGCCTGAAGGATTAAATGGCAATATAAAAAACTAATATAAAGATACACAGAAAAGAGCTTTCCAGAGGTACCAGTATTTGTAATACATGTTAGTTTGAAGCATGGTCTAAACTGTATTTTAAAAAGTAGTGTTATTAGGCTAGTGATATTGTTTCTTTAGTATTTATTATTTTGTTAATTTAGCTTTCTATTGAAGGCTTCACCACTGGAGAGCTTATACCGGTACTCCCATATCTGTTACATTTACTCCCAAATAATCACATTGGCATTAAGTATAATGTAATAGATGACACTGATAATCAAGCCAACAAAATACCATTCAGGTAACCGTCACGTAGTTGATAAATCAAATTACCAAATCAGTAGAACAACATGACCATATTGGGAAAATTCATAATTTATTATATGTTAGAAAATGGCAGTTAAATTAAAAACAAATGAGCTCATCAGTATTCAAAACAAATAATTGCCTCCGAATTCGAAACGCCATAGTTAATATACGACTACTTGTATTATGCATCATTGCATATATAATGTAGAGAGGTGTCACTTCCAAAGCTTTCCATTTCTATATTTCTTGTGCTGTAATTTATTTTCTTTTGCTGTGTTTAAAGCTGCCACACAATGATGATGTATAATGATCTGAGATCGGGTATGGTATACAAAATGGCTTTGCATGTTCTGTAAGCATTGACTTTAGGGTTGATTTACGAACATAGATGATACCTTGCACAATTCTTTAGATCTTTGTTTTCATTTTCCAACTGGTAGTAAGTTCTTCAATAAGAATTGCTGATCAGCTGCTATTGGCAATGGCAATTGAGCAATATAGAACTTATGTTCTATGTATGCCGTGCAGTTTTGGGCTCCAGTCCTTAAAGGAACAGTAATACCAAATAATGAAAGTGTTTTAAAGTAATGAAAATATCATGTAGTGTTGCCCTGCGCTGGTAAAAGGTATCTGTTTGCTTCAGAAACACTACTATAGTTCATATAAACAAGCTGCTGTGTTGCAATGGCAGAAATTTAAAAAAGGCTATATGACACAGGCTAAATAGTGGATAACACATAACTCCATTGTTTTATAAAGAGCTTATCTGCTAGCTGCTGTGCAACCTGAGCCTTTTCTCCTTTGAATGGCTGCCCCCATTGCTACACAGCAGCTTATTTATATAAACTAAAGTAGTGTTTCTAAAGCAAACAAAACAGTTTTACCAGTGCAGAGCAATTAAATCTATCAATTTTTTTTACAGCTATGTTTACATGAAGCAAAGTATATTGAATTGTCTTTATAATGTTTTATAATGTTATTTACATATATCTTTTGGAAATGCATGGAGAAATGCATTGAAGTACACATGCTTAGTGCATGGATATGTGTGAAACAAAGGTGCCATTCATGGTGACTCCATCTGTATAATGAAATCCTGATGTCTATATCCAGAACTGGAATCTAATCCTCTCCTGCCCCAAGTGAGAAACCAATAGTTTGAATGGAGATATAATGAATACAACTTGACAACTTGAATAAGCACTGGGACATTCTGAGAAGTGATCCTTAATGATGGATTATACTGTAGAGAATAGTTTTGGCAAAATACAAGATGTCACCTCCTACCTTCAAATATGGTAGCTGATAGGACATACATTAAGGAAAGACAAGCTTGCTTATTTTTGTTTGTTTGTTTTGCAGTGTCTGAAATCCACCTCTTTATGCAGCATCAATGCTCCCCCCACCCTAGTAAAGAGCTGCATGGCAATATGACCCTTAATTATGAAGGGAAGAAGAAGAATTACATCACTGGCAAGAAGGAGACAAAATATTGTGCCTTGCTCAATGTAAAAATATAACATTGGTTTGGAACTACACATGTAGAATATGCATTCTGCATATTAAACAATGGCTAAAATACATCAGTAAAAATAAGCTGTAGCAGTGGGGGAACTACCGGGGGTGCAGTGGGGTAAAGCTGCACCAGAGACCATGTCCCTGCACCCCCGATGGGGCTCCCTTGAAGTTTTTTGCAGTTATTTCTTCGTGAAATTTGGCTCTTTCTCCTGCATTTCTCCCACAGTGGCACTGTTAACTGTTTCCTTGCCTTTATTAGCCATTTTGAAATATAACCTCAATAGTATACGTTTTTTAAATAACTCAAACCACAAATCGAAAAAATGAAAAAAGCAATTGCAAAGTTTCTCAGAATATCTCTCTCTGCACCATATTAAAGTTAACGTAAAGGTGAACGACCCCTTTAATGTTGCACTGATTAACCCTTGTGATTAATACAGTAGAAATTGTATTTCATGACTCCTGTGCTTATATCCTTTGAGGACAGGTATGGGACCTGTTATCCAGAATGCTCAGGACCTGGGGGTTTCTGGATAATGGATCTTTCCATTTGGATATTAATACCTTAAGTCTACTAGAAAATCAAATAAACATGAAATAAACCCAATAGGCTGGTTTTGTTTCCAATTAGGATTAATTATATCTTAGTTTCGATCTAGAAAAACGATTTTATTATTACAGAGAAAAATCATTCTCTTAATAAGAGTAATATTTCTGTGAACTTGTATGATTGAGATTTGAGAACATACATTAACTAGTATTATGAATAGGTATATATGTATGTGATGAGCAATCATATTGATCATATTAGTGTGCCTGTTGAACAGTTGAACTGCAGACACGTGACTACTGAATTAACCTACCAGCTCCTATGACATTAGGGGGCAGATTTATCAAGGGTCAGAGTGAATTCGAGGGAATTTTCAAAGTAAAAAAATTCAAATTTCAAAGTCATTTTTTGGATACTTCGACCATCGAATAGGATACTATGACTTCAACTTCGAATTCGATTAGAAGTAAAATAGTTCGAATTCATTTGATAATCTAAGTACTGTCTCTTTAAAAAAAACTTCGACTTCAATACTTCGCCAAATTAAACCTGCTGAAGTGCTATGTTAGCCTATGGGGACCTTCTACAGCATCTACAGTTTTTTGAAGTCTAAGTAAAATCGTTGATCGTACATTAAAATCGTTCGAATCGTTCGATTTGAAGGATTTAATCGTGCAATCGAACGATTTTACTTCGACCGCAGAATACGTAAATTCGATGAAAAAGGTTCGAATTCGATATTCGAATTCGAAATATTTTAATTCGATGGTCGGATTTCGAAGTATTTCTTACTTCGAAATTCGACCCTTGATAAATCTGCCCCTAGGTCAGTAATACTGTATTACAGCCCATAAGCATGGGATGGGGGTTGCGTGGGGGGGGTCCAATTGTAAATTTACGTACCAGGGCCCAGTAGGGGTCTACTTACGCCCACTGAGCTGTAGAGAAATAAAAGAAACACGATTCTCTTTATTCTATGATATTACTTAACCATGCTCACAGATTGTTATTCTGAATGTACAACTGGAGAACAAAGCAGGTTAAGCTCTCTCACCTTTCAATGTGCACATTGATAATTGTTCTCTTAAAAAAGCTGCTCTTATGCTGTCTAGGTCCCCATGTGCTTCTAACAAATGTTTAATGTATAATCATCTTATTTTCATTTGTCTTTCATAAATATACTTCTTTGTGCTTTAAGAATTACATATTGAGCCATAAAAGGAGACTAAAAGATGTCCACTTAACTCTGTTTCTACTGTATTTAGAGGCCTGTTTGCTCATTTTCGAAGTTAGCGACGAAAAAAATGTAGCACCAAAAAAAAAAAGTGTGACAAATTTAGTGCAGCTTTTATCCTTAAACACTAGTTTATGTAAGGAAGAAATTGACAGAATATTCACGCTCACATTTATTCTCAGGTAAAAGTCACTCGACAGTGAAAATCATTGTTCCATTCATTTCAGGCTAGAAACTTGGTTTTTTTTAATGAACTAGGAAAGAAATGTATACATAATTAATGCTGTTACAGGCAATACCCATTCCTATTGAACCTTGCCAGCTTTCACTTGCCTAGTAATTTTTATAACATTACTACCAGGCTCAGCCTGAAGGGCCCTGGGCCCACCGGGACTCTGCTTCAGGGCCCCCCTGCCGCACATGTTCACTTTTGCCGCGACCGGAAGATCGGAAGCGACGTGTGCACATGCACGAAAGAGTGTGCACTGTTTTTCTGTGACAAAGAGGGGAGGAAAAGCTGCAGGACAGAGGTGCAGGGTTAGGATCTGGGCCGTCGTGGCTACAAGAACTCAAGAACTGCGGGCCCACCAGGTTTTTTCCTGTTTTTTTCCCACAGGTTTTTTTTTTGCCCACTGGGTTTTTTCCCGCCGGCCCAGTCCTACCCTGATTACTACTCCCTCCTCTCCATCTAATTCTGTAGCCAGCACATAGGCATGGGCATCAGGTGCATAAACAAGAGTTTGTCATGATGCAAAGCGTTCCTTAATAAATGGCACTTACCTGCTTGATGTGATTGTGAATTCCAAGGCTATAAAAAAAACAACACTGAGATAATTGATATAGTGAAGTGAAGTTTATTTTGCTTGATTAACATCATAAAATATGATTTGGAATTATTTCTTAGGGTGGCAGGTTCCTTTAATAAATTACATGGCATTTTTGGCTTTAGAGAAAATTAGTTTATTCATGGTTTTTAAAACCTCTAAAACGACTAAAATAAGAATGTGATAAATGGGCTTCAATGTCTCTGTATACCGATTGTACCAAATGGACTAAATATCTGAGAGATTTTAAACAAGGTTTCTTGAGAAATAAGGTGTCTTTTTATCCTTTTAACTCTTGATCTCCACATTATAATAGCAATCCTGATACCAAACAAAATGTTCCAATAACGTAACAATCATTATGTCAAAAGAAATTATATTGATTAACATCAATATATATACATACGTTATTTAGCTTTTGTTTATGAATATAACTAGTTACTTACTGGTCTGAGAAGAGCTTCATTCAATAGTAATAGTGTTAGAAAGATGAGCATGAATTATTTTTTATGACAGTTTAGAAGCCACTGGTTCACTATAGTCTATGCATGAGATTTAACTTAAGGAAAATTAGGGTGTATCCCACTTATATGACTAAAACTATGCAGAAAAAGATAAACAGAAAGATATAGTAGATCTGAAGTCCTGACCTTCAGGTCAGAAATGAAGTTATACAGAGACACTATCAAACCAAGATGACCATCAGTGACCTTCAATGTCCATCAGTGGCCCTCAGCAAATGTGATTTTCCACCCTGCCTGATACATGCCAAAACCATATGTTTAATGGGCTGGTGCGAGGAAATGGGGTGGAGCTTGGTCGTCAGTGTGGGCGGGGCCCAGGGGGCCCCAAAAATTTTGTTGTACGGGGCCCCGTGATTTCTAATGGCGGCCCTGCCTGGATCAATACATCGATACACAGAAAAGTGTGTGAAAAATTCCACCCATGTATGTGCCAATTGTCTTATTAGATATGGAAAAGAACAGAAATACTTTATGGTTTGCTTATAAATGAACTTTCAGCAGTATAAAATGATTTATGATTCATTATTGAAATGCACAATCAACACTTTTATTGAATATAGGATACTGCTTACTTCACACAGTTGTAAAGATATTCATTATAAATAAACTAACTCATTCATTAATCAATATGGCAGTTATCAAGCCAGATTGAATGAGAAAGTTATCTTTGGGGTATGTATGGATTACTGTATGCATACCAAGGACTGACATGATAAAAACGAGAATATAGCTGACGCAATCTTGATATTTTTTATTGAGGAAAGAGATAGGCACAGTGTAAAGAACCAAGGGACACTAGGAAAAATAAAGATTGCACTCGTAAAAAATAAAGATTGCCCTCGTAAATATATTTTCATTCAATTATTGTGGATTTATCAAGTACTTGGCCACCTCAATGATAATCTCACCAAAGGGTGGAAAATCCACCTGCCAATAAATTGGAATGAAATAAGCATGCATGTTGAAGCAAAATGATAAGGGGCCTCTGGCCAGGATGGGTGCTTAAAGGCAAGGCTCTTAAAAGCTCCAGGCACAACAAGAACAAGAATTAAAATAAACCTGGCACAAATATTTTTCTCAATGGCATTTTTATAGATTGAAATGCATGTGCTTGTTTCTCAACCTTCAACCACGAGACCTAATCATAAGTGAAACCTAATCACATCATACAGAACATGCTGTAATGTGGATAACTAGGTGTTTGCAATTCAGCGGATTTCTTTGCATAAACTTGCAGGCAATAAAACAGCTGATTGTGTTTTCACCGGTCAGGCTTTAATATATTCACAAAGGAAACAAATTATTATTAAAATAATTACAATAATTAAAATACACTGAAAGCGACCAAAAGTTTTTAGAATTAGTCTAAAATACTTCTGTAAGTGATGAACTAATTCCCTTTTGGGCCATACATGTGAGGTGCACGGTGCAGGTTGTCACTTTCTAATTAAACATGCATGGAGAAATGCCGAATTCCATTATTTAAAGGCCAGCATTTATAACATTTTCGAAGTAAGCTATTTTTAATTGTTCCGTTAAAAGTCCACGTGTGAAACAGTCATTAAAACAAATGAAATATTAGTAATTAGAGAGGCTGCTTTCTTCAGTTCTTTAAGAACACGAAGATGCCATTTTATAAACATCATAGACTGATGCACCCAATTAGCTAGTATAAACAATCATTGAACGCCTTCATCGAAATGATTCTCCACTTTTACCATGTGACCTAGACCCGTGTTGCTTGTCAGCTTTTAAAAATACAATCTTTTATAAACATGGTACTCACTGTCTATTTTCAGGAAATGTTTGTCATTTTTTTCAGGAAAGTATTCAACACATGAACAATAATGTCATTGCACATCTTACTTAGGTGTGAAAAGTGTAAACATACAAATATACAGTAAATATAACCATAAAAAAAAAAATATATATATATATATATATATATGTATCGCATCCAGGGCGATACAATAATCTAACATCTAGATCTTCAGAAATTCAGTTCCTATATCATAGTTGGCACTCTACATCTAAATTCTTGTCAGGAATACTATTTAGTGTATCTAATACAGCAGTGATCCCCAACCAGTAGCTCGTGAGTAACATGTTGCTCTCCAACCCCTTGGATGTTGCTCCCAGTGGCCTCAAAGCAGGAGCTTATTTTTGAATTTCAGGCTTGGAGGCAAGTTTTGCTTGCATAAAAACCAGATGTACTGCCAAACAGACCCTCCTAGAGGCTGCAAGTCCACATAGGGGCTACCAATAGTCAATCACAACCCTTTTTTGGCACCACCCAGGAACATTTTCCGTGCTTGTGTTGTTGCTCCCCAACTCTTTTTAAATCTGAATGTTGCTCATGGGTGAAAAAGGTTGGGGACCCTCTGTAATACAGGTATGGGACATGTTATCTAGAATGCTTGGGACATGGGGTTTTCCTGATAAGGGATCTTTCTGTAATTTGGATCTCCATACTTTGTCTGCTAAACACCATTTAAAGTCAATAGGATTGTTTTGCCTACAATAAAGATTAATTATATCTAATTTTGGGTCAGGTATAAGGTACTGTTTTATTATTACAGAGAAAAAGGTAATACTTTTTAAAAATTAGAATTATTTAATTATAAACAAATCTATGGGAGATGGCCATGCCGTAATTTGGAACTTTCTGAATAGTGGATTTCTGTCACCATCCACAGATTGAACATGGTTGCTTAGTGGTTTGGGTTTTCATTAAAAAAATGCAGAGCTAATGTCCTGGTTTTCTTCTGGTCAACCAGATGAGCACTTGTTAAGGGGCTGCATTTTGGACAATGAGATGTTTACATGATTAGATCTGACCTAATACTTTTTTTTCTTTAATCAAGCCTCCAATTTCTGCTGAAAAGAACTGTACATTCCCAGGGCCAGATTTGTCTTGGAAGCTGGCGTCTTCTGTCACCCCTTACCTCTCTCCCACAAGATCATGTGCATACCCATCCTTTCTTCATGCAATGGGAGCACACAGCAAAGATTCAAACAATGGGCAGAAGTTCCAGCGTGTTTAATCCCTAGTGCTCCAGATGTAAGCAAACTTCATGTGTGGCTGGGCAGCATGCCGACCCTTAGAGGCCCATTTACTAAGGGTCGAATATCGAGGGTTAATTAAACCTCGATATTCGACCATCGAAGTAAAATCCTTTGAATATCAAAGGATTTACCGCAAATACTTTGATCGAACAATAGAAGGAAAAAACGTTCAATCAATTCAAAGGATTTTAATCCATCGATGGAACGATTTTCCTTCGATCAAAAAAAGCTTAGAAAGCTTATGGGGAAGGTCCCCATAGGCTAACATTGGTGCTCGGTAGGTTTAAAGTGCCGAAGTAGGTAGTCAACATTTTTTTTAAAGAGACAGTACTTCGACTATCGAATGGTCGAATAGTCGAACGATTTTTAGTTTGAATCGTTCGATTTGAAGTCGAAGTCGTAGTCGAAGGTCAAAGTAGCCAATTCGATGGTCGAAGTATCCAAAAAAAACCTTCAAAATTCGAAGTTTTTTCAGTTCGAATCCTTCACTTGATCTTAGTAAATGTGCCCCTTAATGTTTGCCATCCTAGGCCTGGGCCTTTGTGGCCTTGTCACAAATTTGGGCCTTTCCAATTTGCAGGAAAAACTATACATAATTCCCCATTGTGCACCTGAAGGTTAGAGTTTGAATCATTAAACCAGACACCAGTAATTGGATTTCTTAACCACTTAAATGCCCCACCCTACGAGCCTAAATTGCAAACCGCAGCTCAAGTGATTATTTTTTGACATTCTTTTGCTCAATATAGAGATGAATTTTCAAGTTATGACCATGATGTAATAATATGTATAACATGACAGTTAGGGGCCCATTTATTAAACCTCAAATTTATCTGGTTGAGTTTTTAAAGTGGAAACTCAAATTCTTTGAGCAAAAAAGAAACTCAAATTGTAAGAGATTTATTATACCCCCAAGCTTCTAAAAATCCAAATCCAAAAATAATCCATCTCAAACCGGTCGATTTCATGTAGAAGTCAATGGCAGATATCCCTGAAGTTGTTTCTTGACATTGTGATCTGCGCTACATAATCCAAGGTTTTCATCCGATAATCCAATACAGTGGAGTTTTTGCAGTGCGATAACGTTTTTTCGCTCTGACTGTCAAGAATAATTATTGATAAATTATTGATAAATCAGTTCAATTCGTGGATGGGAGTTTGTCAACTTTGATAAACTAAAAGTAAAACACCCATAATGTGTGAGAGGGGAGACTTTTAAAATTCAGAGACCTATCAGTTTAGGTTTTGCATTAAAACTGATAAATATATTCTTACATATTCTTACATTTAAATTAGAATAACTAATCCATGCTATTTCATATGTACCTATTATTATCCACTGGATCATTTCATTTTATGGCTACTTACCGTATTTTTCAAAAACTATACAGATAATACAATCATTTGCTATACCATTTTAGAAAACCTTTGTTTCTAGATCATGAAAAACAGATGAGTACATGTAAATAACTCCTCTTTTGTTTCTACTTGTTGCTCCTAAAGTAGCAAACAGATGGCAAAATACAATATCCAATGTCATGTGGGTTAAAAGAAATCTCAGATGTAATTATATCTAATCATGCATGCCAATGACTCACTGGAAGTGAATCACATTGCATTAATATGGAAGCTGTAAATGGAAAAAAAAATATTTTGGGAGACCCTCAGACATGCTCATATTATCATAAACTGTAAGCCTGATCTCTATATTGTCCATGCTATTCAATGAGGAAATAACATATGTTGGTAAATTCATTTAGAATATATTTCAAAAGAGTAGAAACTTTAGTCTTGAGATTGAATATGATTTACTTGGATTTTGCTAAAACCTTTCAGTACGTTGCTGGGCTGCATATGATCTTAAAACAGAATTAAGGAATACTAGCACTATTGAAAATAATCTGTAGATAAAACTGGCTGATGACAGATGCAGCATTCTCTGTCTCAGTGATCCCCAACCAGTAGCTCATGAGCAACATGTTGCTCTCCAACCCCTTGGATGTTGCTCTCAGTTTCCTCAAAGCATGTGTTTATTTTTGAATTCCAGGCTTGGAAGCAAGTTTTAGTTGTATAAAAAACTGGGGTACTACCAGTCCACATAGGGGCTACCAAATGGCCAATCACAGTACTTATTTGGCACCCCAAGAACATTTTTCATGCTTGTGTTGCTCCCCAACTGCTTTTTCTTCTGAATGTTGCTCACCGATTCAAAAGGTTGGGGATACCTGCTCGAACTGGACCCATGCATCAGCAGGTTGGAGATGACTGTGAAGAGATGAGAAAATGGCACCTGGAACATAAGGTTGGCTGAAATATTTGGTTGGGTAGAGTAACTCTCATCATGGAATCAGAGGCAGATTACTACCACAAAGGTAAAAAGGACTTTTCATTTATTCAGAGAAACACACTTTAGGTGTTTATCAATGGACTATGCAGTCAATGTAGTCACTGACCCATGGTTATAGGTGAGTAATGCAGATAATGGAAGGGGCCAGTAGGTTTCAAATATTTTTGAGAAGGTAGATTTGCATATTGTGGGTCAAAGGTTAGGGAACAGGTTGGGGTTCTCTATTAAACCCATGATATTCTTTGGTGCTCAGGCAAACATTTTCATCTAATTTGTGACTTTAGGTAATAAATTGTAAAAGTAAGTAATAGATGCATAAGAATGTGGGGGAATTTAAAAAAATGTAAAAAAGTTAAGACAAATTTGTAAAAATACTAAAAAAAAGTTTGTCTTTTATTGCATTGAGAACTTTAAGAAATGCTTGAAGTTGGCATAATCTTTTGGTGCAAACATAACTTTTAAAAGAAGTTTTATTACATACACTGCACACTGTTGCAAAATGTTAAATGGGTAATTTTTCCTCCACCATCGAAGTGGTCACTAAGCAGTTTCTGGGTTCACAAAAATTCACACAAAGGAAAACGTGTTTATGCAGGGCCTTAATGTTTTGCATTGTAAAATATTCCCCACTAAATGTGTCAAGAAATTTATCAAAACCTACAAGCATGTAAGAGATTTGGTCGGTACATACCCCTGTCCTCAATTGTTTCTCTCTGCTAGCAGTGCTAAGTAATTAAATCAGCATCCACCAGCCTTTTCCTTCCTAAAGGGGAAGTGTATGACAATGTACACAATCAGCTAAATAAATCAGGATTGTTCCAGGTCTGTGTTCTTTTTTAGGCTTAAAAAATCCATGTGGTTTTTTTTTTTATAAAACACTAATCGATAAAATGTTTCGTTTTTACCATTTTTACACTCTACCCTTGAGAAGGATGAAAAGTGCTGATAGTATAACGAACCTTTCCCTTATTGCTTTGTGTCAGTCTTACAGGTAAAGTGGGGTTTATAACATATCCTATTAACAATCTAAAACAGCTACCACATGACATTCACCTATATCACACAATACAAATGAGCTAAGTTGTCTAAAAGATGTGTTTAACAGTCTTTATAGTACTGAGTGAACAGAGTACTAGAACTTTTGGTGAAAAATGTATGCTTGAGAAACTTGCTAAAGAAGACTGTGGGTGTGTATAAACATCATTCTGTTATGGGTTATTAATTTTGACAAATTTGAAATCTAAAAAAATGTCCTGTACAATAGTTGTTATTTGTCACTGCTCAGTACAATGGGATGATTGTAGTGGTGGAGTTAAATGATCTGAAAACTGCTGATGCACAATGAGTTCCTCTCCATGGCTTGTTGTTGTGGAACATTTAGAGAAATTCTAAAGTGGCTTACCAAAGTAATGGAATAGAATACGGCTTTCCAATATTTGCATTTGAAGATTTAAGCTTGTGGGATCTACATGTAGTAGGGTAACGGTTCTGTAAACTTTTAGGTCTGTTAGTTTTACCCAGGAAGGTTATTAGCCAGCTAGGTTGAGTCCTGGTAACAGTTGGAAAGGAAGTAGGTCCCTTAAGCTGGCCCTAGACGCAAATATCCGATCGTACGAATCGAGGATTAGTAAGATTTTCGGACCATGTGTGGAGAGTCCCGACATTTTTCGTCCGGTGGAGGTCAGTCGTTTGGACGATCGGACAGGTTAGAAAATTTCTGTCGGCTGACGATAATATCTCTGCATGTATTGACAATCGTACGATTTTCAGTGGGAGACTGTCAATAGCTTTTGTCAGACATAACTTTCGTACGATTGCTGTCAGGGGCAGAACATCGGCTGATCTGTTCTTTTCTACTTTATTTGATCTGAATGGTTACTGGCAGGATTCGTACGATCGGATCTTTGCATCTATGACCAGCTTTAGAGAGTAAGGTATCAGATTTCTGTAGGTGATAAAAAGGGAAGCACAAATGCACTCACCCTCTTTGGTTCCCCTACTGGCTGGAGGAGGTGGTGTGGTGCATATTTTTTTGAAATCATTATTTGAATTTTTTTATGGTGGAGATACAATGTGGTTAACCCTTCCTTCAATATTTAAGCAAGGTCCCAACTGAGTGACAAGAGTCCTGTATAGCACATGCTTACTGTCGATTGATACTGCCCTAAAGCTAGCCTGGGTAAGATCTGCTACAGTACAAGGTACTAGTGAGCATCCAGTTTCCTAAACCCCTTATATACATGCACTTCACTTTTGAGGCATTTTATTAATACAGAGAGGTGCCTATTTTAGCATACAAAACATAAACCATAAAAATAACACTTTACAATTCTCACTTGGTCAGTCCACTCACTTATTGTCCAGACAGGGTTTGTTTTCACTAGAAGGTGACTGCATTACCTTGTGCAGTAAAATAAAATCTTCGTTGATAGCAGCCAAACTCCTGAAGTGAAATTATAACAGGAAATTGATAAGCTGTTACTATGTGTACTCCCTTTGGTCATCTTGACCTTTAAATATTATAGACTGGCTGATAATATGTCATCTTTGAATCGCCAACACAGTTAAGTCCTTAAATTGTCAGTCACTGGGGAAATCATTGGCCTTTCAGAGAGGTGACCGTGGGGTTCATTTATTGTGCTACATCTGTAGTCCTGTTAACACTGCAACCACTCTAACACTACTAATTGTGACATAGTTTTTGAACTTATTGACCAATACACAAGAAAGCCACTGGTGCCCTGCAATTAGCGCCTTGTCTGACGTGTATTTAAAAACAACTCTACACTCACGGAATAAGTAAGAACCATACTCTGTCTCTACCATTCCCAACATACTTCCAGTGCAGTATGTAGAAATGAAACCACACATGCTTTAACATCTTCAGGGCATGTGCATGTTCTCAGTAATGTTTAAACACAATAGGGCTTATTTACCAACATTGGGCAAATCTGCAATTGGGCAATAATCTATAGCAACCGATCATTGATTAGCTTTTGTTTGGCTTGCTGCAGGATTGGTCTGCTGGGATACCGGGACTTTTCCTGGTGGGCCCTTTGCCCTTTCTGGAGCACAGAGCATTAGCTCTTTTCTACCTTTATCATGTTTTGCTTGTGTTTAATTTATTCCCAATAGTGAGAAAGATAGAAGGGAGTTAGTTAAGTAGTGTGTGATGGGCTCAGCAAATGTATTTGCTCTTGCACTCCAATTTACATTGTGCAAATACTTTAAGATTTTAACAAGCTTTAGTTGATCATGGACTGAAGTGAGAGATATATAACCTTTGTAAAGCACTATAGAATATATAATTGTTATATAAATAAAGAATAATACATAATCTTGAGAGGTCCCTGAATTTGGCTAAAGGTCGTATAGTTGTTAGTGCTAGTAAGAAAGTAATCAACATAGTACAGTATTCTTTCAGTGCTGGATCTGTGACTATTTTGGGAAGCATGGTCTATCATAAAGACAATATTTTTTGGACTGAAAGAAGCTATCCTTACTGTAAAGCTACAATGATATAGAGTACTCAATTCCATTAAAGTAGAAGCAGTGGTTTTTTTTATATTTAAGCTAATGTTAACATAAGACTTTTAGGCTGAATAAATGTTATTATTTCTCTATTTTTCTGCCTTATTGTCAAAATTCTATTTTGGGGGTACAGAGGCCTTAAAAGGCACTCTTTAGAATCGTTTTAAAAGGGGCCCCAAATGTTTAAGTTATATAGACTTCCAGGAAAAAAGTGTCTTAGGGCCAGGCTTAGGGACATTGCTAATGGAAGTGTGTCTGTGCTGTATAATTCCATATTTGCTTAAGGGAGGAACTCCACGATGCAACGTGTCGAATGTTCTCAAGATACAGAAAGTGAAGGAGAAATCGCAAATCGCTGCGTTATCATATGACAGTCGCATCAATGTAGTTCATACCTGTGATTTCTCCTTCACTTCCTGTATCTCCAGAACATCTGACACGTCTCATGCTTTTCGTCGCATGGTGACGTGTCGGCTGGAGCCGTATCTCGGAGTTCCTCCATTGAACTGGGTTATTAATGGCACAATGCTTGCTTGTAGACGCAATAGCTCTAACTTTGGATAGACCACATTTAAAGCAAAATAGGTTCATAAATGTACAGCTAAGTATACAGCTATCGGAAACTGATAAGATTGTACAAGTGTGGGATCTGTTATCCAGAAACCTGTTATCCAAAAAGCTCCAACTTACAACCAACTTGTAGACTCCATTTAAACCAAATAATCCACATTTTTAAACACTATTTCCTTTTTCTCTTTAATAATAAAACCAAACTAAAATATATCCAAACTAAAATATAATGAATCCTTATTGGAAGCAAAACCTGCCTATTGGGTTTATTTATCTGTTCACATGAATGAAAAGATCATGGAAAGAGCCACTATCCAGAAAACCCCAGGTCCCGAGCATTCTAGATAACAAGTCCCATACCTGTATTAAACATCAGATTGTGTGTACAGCTTTAGTTTATTAACAATTTTTGGGACAGATTTAAATCAATGAGTAATCTTTATTTAATGGTTTATCACATGAAGACTTATGGGCATGGTTCAATTTTGGGAGAATTTTCCTTATTTGGTTTATTTTTTTTTTTTTTTACTTTAATTTAATAGCTTTTTCATCTAAAAGACAATTAAATAAGTTGTCTTACTGAATTGCTTCTGGCTCTATGGGAAAATCTCAAACTGATATTGGAGATAAGCAGTGGTGGAACTACCGGGGGAGTGAGCGGGCCAGGGCCTGCACCCCCTCAGGGCCCCCCGGCAGACCGCGCGCCGCTGACAAATGCGGCCGTTCGGAGGGGGCGGTCCCGGCTGTGCGTCACGCACCAGGGCCCGCCCCCCTCTAGTGACGCTTCTGGAGATAAGTTTTATCATCAAACTAGTTCTGGCCCTTTGTTCTGATTTGTTATATAGAATTAATTCTAGGTTAAGGATTTTAATAGGAAGGATTTTAATAAATACCCCTCCATCAATGTATTATTACTAAGTTTAATTAACTATAAATAAAATGGCAATTAGGGATTAGCTAAATATTTTGCCACATTTTGCCATGAAAAAATGCCCAAAGAGTAATGTTTAACAAAAATGTTGCACGGAAAGTTTCTATAGGAAAGTTTTGCCATGTCTGTACAAGATAAAAGTAGTATTTAAACATAGGGCATGTGAATAGACAGAACTTTTATGTAGAACATGTTGGAAATAGACATTCCTTGTCAACAACAATGTAACAATATGCTGACAAATCTTCTGAGCAGTACTATAAATGCATGCTTTACTACAATACTAGTCATACTCATTCTTATTGTCAGGTTATACTCATTTTTATTGTCAGTCCTTTAAGAGTTTTAGGCAAACACATAAAAAAATTACAATCTTCCATTGCATATATCACCGAAGACGATCATTCAATAAACTTCTGACAAATAAATGCAGGATTACAGCAGCAAGTTTCTGAGCTACTATGTTTACTTTTTCAGTTTGAAAATGCGGAAGGAATTTACAAAGACAATTTAACATTCGAAAAGTTGTTGCGACACAGTGGGGTATACATTATTTAAGAAACAGTCATTCCTCTTTGGCAGACTTTATGTCTTCACTTCATATACCTGTAGTTATTTGGCATGTTTTAGTACAGGAATGAAATCCAGAATGCTTGGGACCTGGGGTTTTACAGATAATGCATCTTTTCTTAATTTGTATCTTCATACCTTAAGGGGCCTTCGACTTTGATTTTGATTCGAACAATTGGAAGTAAAAATTGTTAGACTATTCGACCATTCGATAATCAAAGTACTGTCTCTTTTAAAAAAACTTTGACTTCATACTTCGCCAAATTAAAGCTACCGAAGTGCAATGTTAGTCTATGGGGACCTTCCACAGCACTTTTCTACATTTTTTTTGATCAAATAGAAATCCTTCGACAGATCTCTAAAAATAGTTCGATTCGAATGATTTAATCGTTCGATCATGCGATTTCTATTTGATCGATCGAACACGCTAAAAATCCTTCGACTTCGATATTCGAAGTCGAAGTATTTCAATTCGAGGGTCAAATTTCAAAGTTTTTTTAACTTCGAAATTCGACCCTTAGTAAATGCGCCCTGCAGTCTGTTGGAAAACAATTTAAACATAAATAAACCTAATTAGCTGGTTTTGCCTCCAATAAGGATTAATTACTGTATATCTTAGTTTGTTCAAGTGCAAGGTACTGTTTTATTACTATAGAGAAAAAGGAAATAATTTTTTTAATTTGGATTATTTGATTATAATGGAGACTATGGAAGAGAGCCTTTGCATAATTTGGAGTTTTCTGGATAACAGGTTTCTGGATAACAGATCCCATACCTGTATTTAGCATATGTTAATAAAGTTGAAATAAAGATGAACCACATTACAGAAAAGAAGTTTAACAAAGTCACAATCTCTGTTCTTTTTTATATAACACAAACATTTACCTTTCTGTTATTGAGGAATAAATCAGTAGTAAAGAAAACATTGTTACAAAAAATTATCCTTTTTAAAGAAATACCTGTTTCACAAACATTCATGGAAATTGCACGTCAAAAAGGACCCCACTGGGCCTTCTTTTTTCCCTTCTCGGAGAGAGTCTGCTGCTTCTTTTGTCATGGCCCTGGTCTGTGATGAGTCTATTCTTTCCAAAAAGAATGCTAAATACATTTGCACCACTTTAAAAGATACAGAATCGATTTGCTCATCTCAATTCACTTAGTGCCTATCCCCAAGGATTCTACGTCTTCATTGCTGAACACATAACTGAATTAATCACGGAGCTCGCATGAGCTGTTTTTTTAGTTTCATTAAAGAAATTCAGAACCCATTTTTAATAAGCTACTCACAAAAATGAGACTAATACAGTTAAACAAATATGAATTACCAAATTCAAAAGAAAAGAAAGAAATCTATTAACACAGAGAAATGGAATTAACTGAGAATCCCTTTAACGCTTCAGATGATTATCGCCCAAATTAATTTTCATTAATGAAATTCAATTTCATTAATATTTATATGTTCAAATTATTATGCGCAGTATCAACAAAGTGAACAGTTTGGTTTCAAAAATGAAACTTTCGGAAAGTACTTTGTTTTGTTACAGTTTGATCTTATCACGCTCACAAATTCTTTCTGAAATGTAAAAAAAGATCTTTGGATTTTTAGTTTATATTAACAACAATTTAATAGTAGCTTTAAATCTTGATATTAATGCTAAATGCTCTTATGCTAGGGAAGAACTGAATCCACTATGTTGGGATTTGGTTGAACCCTTGAAATCCTTTGTCAAAGATTCTGGCAAATACCAAACCAAATCCAATCCTAATTTGCATACGCATATCAGGGCGGGAAGAAAAAAGAGAACTGCCCTCTGTGCACGTGATTAAATACTTTTTGTTTTCTTGTTTTGTGATGAAAAGTCACGTGATTTTAACAATTTGGATTCGGCACAAGGATTCGGCTGAATCCGAACCCTACAGAAAAAGGTTGAATCCTGACCGAATACCAAACTGAATACTGGATTAGGCACATCCTCATTTTATACAAAGTCAATAAATAATGTTAGTAACAAACATGGAAATGCACACCCTTAGCTCATACAAAGCCAAGCAAACACAAGTTGTAGGACCATTGATTTCATCTTTATATTCCCACTTGAAATCTATGAGAGAAAGACAAAGCAACATTGGACTGCCCACCAGAGAACCTGTTTTCCAGGGACCACTCTCACATCACACAGGTGTAGACAATTGCTATATTCTGCAGGCATTTCCTTATGAAATATGGAAGTGCTGGGAAGTCTCTAAAATGTGGACCATTAGGGTCTAGACCTATCAAGAGATCTTATAATAAGGTACTTTGGCTGTTCAGTTCATATTGAAATCTTAGGATCCCCAAATTTGATAAGGTCCAATGCATCTGCACAGAGCTGGAGTCCCTACATACCCCAAATAATAATTCTAATATCAAACAACTTTCAAACTGAAAGAAATGGTCTTTAGGATATTATATTTCCTTTGTTTTATAGCACTACCATGTTATGCTATACTGAGTCTATCAAATGGGCTTTTTCCAGTAGAACTTACAACCTAATTGTCCTTACACATATTTATATACATTTCTGGTCATATTTATTATGCTGTGTAAAACAAAATATGCATAAAAAATGGTGTAAAAATGGTGTGTAACATAAATGGTGAATTTATCAAGGTGTTTACACTGTGTAACCACCAGATTTTTTTTCCTCCTTTTTACATGTATTTATTTCTTCCCTTATTTTTTAAAAATTGTTTATTTATATAATTATAAAACAAAATAAGAAAATAAAAGGGAGGGGGAAAGGGTAAGCATTATCACAACATGTATTCAATATCTTTTTCCACATCGTCAAAATCAGACAGCAAGTAATTTCTCTGTAAACATTTCACTTAGCTCTATCACCAACCTTCTACATAGTGGACATCTAGCCCCGTTTTTTGTTTTAGAAATTCCATTTTAGAGATTCAATCCAAGGCAACCAAATTTTGTAATACTTATAACTCGTATTATGAATAATATTTGAAAATTCTTCCATTTGTCTAATATTCTCTGTATTCAACATCCCCTTTTTTATCATGGGGAATATTGAATATTTCCAGTAGATTTTAAATATTTTGCGCCAATGTATATCTGACAGCTTTAGTTGGAGTTCTCTTTCCCACTGTTTACAAAAGGCATTGTCTCCAACCTGCATGTTTTCCACCAATAGTCTATTAACCTTTGAAAGAGCTCTAATATGATTGGTAGGAGAAACAAGTAATTGTTCCCACTGTGAAAGTGCCATATTCCAGTTTTTTACATTTAATTTATTAATATACAGTAGTTGTCCAATTGACTATATCCCCAGATGTCACAGGGGTGGGATCCCCAATGTTTTTGTATTTCTGCCAAGGGGATTAATTTATTATTTACCACAAGATCGCAAGATTCTAGTATTTCTTTTGTTCCATAAACTCCATCTGGCAAATGAACCTTTTTCCATACTTGGTATAAAATCCAGATTGAATATTTGAGGAGCTAGAAGGTATGACACAGTAGTTAAATTAAATAATTATTTAGTTTTTAATCAGACTTTAATTGTGGGTGCAATTAACGGATGTTTCTTTTATTAAATTATTGTCATTCACCCACATTGCATTTTCAAGTGGATATTTTAAAAAAGCTTGTTCTAAATTGCACCAATCTTTTTTATCTTTAACAGAAAACCAATTGATAAGTAGAGTAAGATGAACTGAAGTATAGTACAAGTAAGTACCCGGGAGACCCAATCCTCCTCTGCTTTTTGGTAAGATTAAGAGGTTATGTTGCAGTCTTGGATGTTTACCTTTCCAAATAAATTTAGATAACATGGATCTCGCAGAATTAAATTAGGCTTTGAGTAATTGAATCGGTAGTACCTGAAGCAAATATAGGATTTTGGGAATGATAATCATTTGTATTGCTTGCACTTATCCAAACCAGGACAATTGAAGCTTTTCCCAATTAACTAATTGTTTTTGTAATTTATCCAATAGAGGTAAAAAGTTCTCTTGGTATAGCTTTTTAAGATTAGCATGCAATTTTACCCCTAAATACTTAGGGGCACATTTACTAAGGGTCGAAGTGAATTTTCGAATTCAAAAACTTCGAATTTCAAAGTAATTTTTGGGTACTTCAACCATCGAAGAAGCAAAAATTAAGAATTGAAAAAACTTTTCGACCATTCGAAAATTGAAGTACTGTCTCTTTAAAAAACTTTGACTTCGACACCACCACCTTAAACCTGCCAAATTGCTATGTTAGCCTATGGGGACCTCCTAGAACCTATAGCCAGTATTTGGCTAAGTTTTTAGTCAAAGTTTTTGTTTTGAAAATCGTTCGATCGATCAATTAAATAGTTCAAATCGTTCGATTCGAACGATTTCTACGATTTGAATTTGATCGAAAACAGCTAAATTCACTATTCACAATTACCACTTTGAAAATTCGCCCCTTAGTAAATGTGCCCCTTAATATTCGAGTTTGCACATTTTAAAGGGAAGTTTGATTTTAACATGTCTTTAGTGGCATCCTGAATATTAATATTTCAGACTTTGAATAATTAACCTTAAAGTTAGATAATCCCTCAAACTTTTTGATCAAGGAAATTATGTTTGGGAGAGATATAATTGGTTTTGTTAGTCTGCGAACAGTGTCGGACTGGCTCACAGGGATACCAGGAAAACTCCCGGTGGGCCAAGGTGTCAGTGGGCCCCTGTGCTGCTAAATATTTGGCCTATTTCAAGGCCATTCCCTATTTCTATGAGAACAAAGAGGCTAAATAGATGGAATAATAGATCTGAGAGTGGGCCCCTGGTCTAAATTTTCTTGGTGGGCCCCTGGTCTAAGGTTTTTGGGTGGGCCCCTGGTATCCCAGTCCGACAATGTCTGCGAACACCAGATTTAACACCATTATTTTACACCGCATCAGACCTTCTTGCAGAAAGAAGAAATGTTTAAAAAAATTATGCTGTTTTTTTTACACAACAAAACCTGGCGATGAGTAGTGACGTTTTTGCCATTTTTATGCACCACACAATAAATCTGCCCCCTAACGTTACTGGACTGAAGGAGGAAACTGCAACAACTAAGAAACCTAAATAATGAAAAAAGAACATACAGACACAATACCCTTGTAACCCCCAAGACCTCAGCAATGTAAGACATCGGGTCTCATTTATAAACGCCGGGCATATTTGCACCTGGACAGTTACCCACTGCAATCAATTAGTAACTGGTACTTTTCAGCCAGCTGCAGGTTGAATAATGAAAGCAAACTTCTGACTGGCTGCCATGGGTTACTGCCCAGGTGTTTAGAAATTGTGCCAATATGTCACCTGTAATAAACCAACCATATAAAAAGGGTGCCTGAGTAACATTAACATTTTCAAGTCCTCTTTTATAACAGCATCAATATGAACAAAAATGGGAAATGCTAAGTTAAACAGAGATCCCAGAGATAAACTCATAAGAGACATTAAAAACAAACGGAACCTTGTATTAAACTCGGCAATTCTGCATCCAGGCAGTATCTCCCATATCAACAAGACAGTGATTATCATGTAACATTCAGCCTGGAGGAAGCACAATGAAAGTGTTGATAAATGGCCCCCATTTTTATGCCTCTGATAATGGTGATGAGCCCCATAACTTTCTAAGTATGTATGACAAAATAAACTGAATGATTAAAAAAAAGTAATGAGAAGAACTTCAATATCTTTTTGAATGTAATAATCATTAATATCTGTCTACAGTATATTATTATGTAAGTATTTCTTCATGCATATAGTCATACAAAGATGGTGCCCGATTTACACTGACTCATTCTTTACACTAGAAATGTACATTACTGCAGGCAAAATGATTTTCCTCAGTTTTTATTTAACAGGCATCATTGATGGTTCTTAAAATAAAAAAATATGAATTGACAAAGGTCATCAGGCATAAATTGTTTAATTAGGCATATTGAGTAGTGATTTAAGATTATGTTTTTTTGAAAATAATAACAGTACCTCTAAGTATTGCACGCCATAGGGAAACGTTAATGTGTACAATTATCAATCATATGTCCTGCAATTAAGAACATGAAAGTGAAAAGGATGAAAAGTATATTATTCTGAGGTTTCTACATTACTTGAATGCAAAATTATGGGCTGTCAAAAATGAAAAGTTCTTGCAAGCAGGTAATTGCTATGATAATGAGCACTAAAAAGATTTTTTTTTTCTCTCCAGTCATTTTTTTTCAATGACTGACTTGTGACGGTTTCAAATAATCTTGTAGAATAAACTGTCTTTATAGTAAGCAGCATTTTGTGTGCAAATAAGTGCTGTTTTTAGTCTTCCCATTGGTTATTATCTAGACCAGTGGCCCCCAACCATTTTTGGTTGCATAAAAACCAGGTGTACTGCCAAACAGAGCCTACTTCAGACTGCCAGTCCACATGGAGCTATCAAATAGTCAATCACAGCACTTATTTAGTAACCCCAGAAATATTTTTCTGCTTGCAAAATGCTGTCTTTTCTGTTTCTTAGCACTTTTCCACATGCAGCCATTTGAATACAATCAGCTAGAGCACTGTATATTGTGCAGGAGAATGTGCAAGATGTACCAGTTATGTAGAAGGGGGTTATTTATCAAGCTCTGAATTTATCTCAGTATTTCTAAAATAACTCGGAATTCACGAATCAACCTTATTTATTAAATATGTTTCGGGCAAAAATCCGAAAACTTCGGACCTTTCCCCCGAAAAGTCTGAATTTTTCCACAAAAAAAACCAAAAATTGTTCAGTCTTTTTGGTCAGAAATCATCAGATATCGGTGCAATCAGCATCGCAGACAATGGGATCTTCCCCATTGACTTATACAGGACCCGAGAGCTTTAAGAAGCCGGATCTTTGGATTTGGGTTTTTCAGACTATCGGACTTTAATAAATCCTGAAAAATTCTGGGGTTTTTTTTGGTCCGAAAAATCCGAATTGTTTAGATTTTGGTTATTCGGTGCTTGATAAATAACCCCCTTACTGTATATACTTTATAGTAAAGATTATGGCACAAAGGGGGTTTTGATTGTCTTTACTTGTAGACGTGATTAAAAACCTTCAACTGCCCACAAAATGCTTCCCATATCCAGTGGAAACCAGCAAAGTTCACTTAGTACCTGCAACTAGTGCACTTAAAAGTGCCAGTCAAGTCCATCTTGGTGGAAAAAAAGTTCAATTCAGTAGGGCTGAACCCCCCCCCAACCCCTATGGAAAAAGCTTTCTATCACAGTATCTATGGCAAGGGATATAAATGTATTATCTATGATTATAGCTGTAGGTCTTGTAAGTCTTCTTACTCAGCCTAGCCTCTAGTTACGTACAGAGTTTTTTTCTTATTTAATGTAATCATTTGATAAATTCCTTTTCTCACCTCTCCAAAGAAAATGTTATTTACTCAATGTGTAATATAATATAAACCAAGATTATGGGCAATTGTAGTATCAAGAGGGTCTTATTTAGATGGTAAAAGTTATATACCAGACACAGTTCATGGTATGTAAACAGAAAATAAATCATTACTAAATATGAACACTAAAAAAGAAAAACAGGTCCTTTTTGGATCAGAAGGAAAAAATAGTAATGATAATCATTGCGTTGTATAACATTTTGTCATTTAAACACAGGT
Source organism: Xenopus petersii (assembly GCA_038501925.1). Lineage (NCBI taxonomy): Eukaryota > Metazoa > Chordata > Amphibia > Anura > Pipidae > Xenopus > Xenopus petersii. The sequence goes on along the minus strand of CM076682.1, from coordinate 41,202,671 downwards.
TTAACAATTATAAATGCTTATTTTTGTTATGCTTTAACTTTTTCATTTAGTTGTCATGTAGCATTAAAGCTGAAGATGCATTAGTGCATTTTTATTGCGTTCAACGTTTCAAGATGGTAAAGTGTACTTATGTTGCTATAGTGTAATTTGGTTAACATTTGTGTGGATACAATTTTAATGAAGGTTATAAAACAACAACATTAGCTTTTTATTTAAGAAGATTAACCAAAGGAAGAACTTCTTGTGTCGCCAAGCCTTGATTTGTCCTTTATTTTTATGTCTGGTCCCCAGTGGGTCATGATGAAGAGTTAGTTTCTGGAAATGGTATTTAAATAAAAGAAATAGAAAAGTTCTTATGTTATTCAGGCAATGAAACTTGACATTTACAAATTGGAACAATCTGTTAATGGCTTTGTCTGTGTGATCCTTATAACTCAAAAAAATGATGTTAAATGGTTCAGATTCAGATGCCTTTTAATGATTACATTATAACATTTAAAATTAGAAAATGCCTTAATGGAAGACTATTTATCAAATGTCGGATTTAAGCAGTTTTAGAGGTTTTTGAAACCACGGCTAAAAATTACGAATCTCATGAGATTTTTGAAAAAATCTGAATAAAAAAAGTACGAATGGAAAATTACGCTGAATGATGTGCTAAAAAATCTGAATACATTGAACACCTCTAAAAATTCAAGTTTTTCAGACAATTGCAAGTGGAAAAAAAGTTAAAAAATCTCTAAAAGTCTGAATTGATTTAAAGCTGTCCAATAGGATCAGCACAGCTCCCACTGACTTCTACAGGACCTCAACAACTTTTACCTGGAGAAGTTTTGTATTAGTGGTTTTCGTGTTTAGATTTTTTTTAAAAAAAGGGGAAAACCACAATTTTTTAGAGGTTAGTGGAAAAAAAAACAAAACAAAATTCAATTGTTAGTAAATGGGCCCTTTAATATGGATTTCTAGTCAGCCGCATCCATGGGAACCCTCAACATCACCTCTCTGATTACCAAATGCACCCCTAGACATAACCACAGATAATCAACTTGTGATATTAATGAAAAAAACAAAAGCACTGAATTCATTTTACCCCAATGTAAGTTTATGGGGCAACTTGTGTATCAGTCAAAACTTTTTCTACTAGACAGAAAGGTGCCAGAAAGATGACAGGAAGGTTCATAAATAGGAAACCAATTTATCACTTGGAAAAAATAACGATCCTTTGTAAATCTGTCTTTTACACTTTTAGAAGGGTTAATCCAAGAAATGTTGGCTGCCCTTTGTGTCACAGTAAATCAATATAATTGTGGTGAATTGCACTTAATTAATGCAGCAGTATTTCAGCAAGGGTAATAAGCACCACAGTTAGAAATTATACTTTGTCCTCAGTATCTTGGGAGTAAGGATATTTAATTGAGTGTTGGAACTTATTTTGATGTCCTGGGTGGTTTATTTATTTACAAAGGATGCACAAGGCTGTTTGAGTATTTTAAGTTGGGCCATAACTGCTTTGACTTACACTTAATTAATAATTTTTTGATTGGGCTGTAAGACATGAGCTCAGCAAATGGTTACCTCTGTCCACATTTGAACTGAAGGGACTTTTTTGGTGCAGTTTGTAGTCCTTAATTACACTGTTTACACTGCAAATAATTTACTCTACCATATAAATTGTTTTTCTGAACCAATAAGTACTGTATATGTTTTTAGTTATAATATTAGTGTGTAGGCAGCCATCTCAGATCATTTTGCCTGATCCTGTGCGTTCAGAAAGAGCCAGCACTTCACAATGGATGTAGTGTACTTTCAGAGACACTATTGTTTCTCCTATTCAATGTAACTGAAAGAGTCACAGAGGGATTTGGATTTTTACTATTGAGTGCTGTTCTTATATCTACCAGGCAGGTGTTATCTTGTGTTAAGGATCTGTTATCTGGCTACCATCCCATTGTTCTGTTGTTAGGCTGCTGGGGAGGGGGAAGGGAGGAGGGTGGCATCACTCTAACTTGCAGTGCAGCAGTAAAGTGTGAATAAAGTTTATCAGAACACTAGTGATATGACTGAGGGAACCTAAGAAACGCACATGTATGTATTAAATTTACAAAAAACTGTTTGCTCTTTTGGAAAACGGATTTTAGTGCAGATGTCTGCTGGAGCAGCACTATTAACTAATGTATTTGGAAAAAACATGTTTTCCCATGACAGAATCCCTTTATATGGAGGAAGATTTAATAAATATTGCTGCCATTACAACTGCTTTCATTATATTAAACGAACATGTATTTGTTTTTTGTAAACCATGACACAATTATAAAGTGACTTGTATAAATGAAATATAACTGACTGACTTTACTCTGTTTTCCAGAAAATCTGGCAGCATTTACAGTCATAAAATGTGCGAATACCGGTAGATCAACCCTAAAGTTTCTTTCTTCCAAAAAAAACCAGCAACATAACCAATACATTTTTCTTTGTAAAAATGACTGTGTCAATAATTCTGTTGATGTTGTGTAGCAAACAAAATAACACATTTGATTGTGGTGACAGTGGTAATGTTATGATAATATAACAAAATAAAGTTTACATGTCTATATAAATCAACAAACATACAGACAAGGGAATGGAAAGTAATGTATTTTGCAAATTATCAGTGGATTATACTACACATCTGCCTCTAAAGTCATAAAACAAAATTAATTATTAATATATTTAATCAATAGCAGCAGCAATAAATATGAGTTTCTCCTTTCATCATACAGCACAGTTTTCAGCCAAACAAACAGATGGCAAATTATACTCAAGTGAACCCTTGTTAGGGCCATGAGTTCATTTCCCAACAACAGTTTCATTTCAATTGTTCATGGCACCAAATGTGATGTTACCATATACACTCATTTGCTCATGTGGAATTTAACTTCTGTTGGTTATTTTTTGTTGCTATATATACCTAATAACAAGATTGGAACAGATAAATCACATTGGGAGAGACAAAACACAATGGAAAATGCAGGAAGTTGGGATTTAGTTGGAAGGAGGCAAAGGTACCTCTTTAGAATCACAGTATCTCTCTAAGGAGTATCGCTGCCACAACATAACATCATTATGTCAGAATCCTGTGTTAAGAAGTCACATACTCTATGTGGTGCTGAAAACTAACTAGGCTATTTTTGTGGGCAAACTCAAAGACCTCTAGCATGAGTAGCTTCAAGGCTTGGAAATTTAAGGAGGAACATTCACCTCTAGCAACTCTCATTACCAAATAGATTGATGGTTTAGTTGCATTACTGGGTCCCTAGAGAAGTATATCTATGGAGCCATCTCAACTCTACTAATACCAGTTGGAGTACTAGCAAATATAGAAACAGGAGCAAACATTCTAACATCCCCATCCTTGACTCCCCATAAATCAATGATATTCCTTTATGCAGCACTCAGTTGGTCAATAGCAGTGGTTGGATCCCACAATGGTATCCCACAATTACACTATGGTTATTTCATCCCTTGGGTGTTATTCCACTAGTAAAATAGAAACTGAGGCTTAAGTATCAGACAAACTGAGCTTTATGCACTAGCAATTCATCAATCCAAACAAACCTCTATGGGCACATTTACTAAGCTCGAGTGAAGGATTCGAATGAAAAAAAGTTTGAATTTCAAAGTAATTTTTTGGGTACTTCGACCATCGAATAGGCTACTATGACCTTCGACTTTGATTCAAACAATTTGAACTAAAAATCGTTCGACCATTCGATAATCAAAGTACTGTCTCTTTAAAAAATACTTCGACTACATACTTCGCCAGTTTAAACCTACCGAGGCTCAATGTTAGCCTATGGTGACCTTCCCCAGCACTTTTCTCAGTTCGATCAATTGCTTAAAATCGTTTGCATCGCTCATTTGAAGTATTTGCGCTAAAATCCTTTGAATTCGAAGGATTTTACCTCAAATTAACCCTCGAAATTTGACCCTTGATAAATCTGCCCCCTAGTGTCAATATATATATATTTATATATATAGAGAGAGCGAGAGAGCGAGAGAGAGAGAGAAATATATATATATATATATATATATATATATATATATATATAGGATCAGTTATTCATTAAGAGTCATTTATTACTTCAGACAAAGATTCACATTAAAAAATAAGATAAATTGATTAGCATCTAATGAAAGATCGGGTAGTATATCATTTGAAGTCAATATATAAAGTATAAAAAAAACTCAATCTTATATGAAGATGTAGATGAAAAACTATGCATTAATAGATTCCAGAACCTGTAATCTCCTTTCCCCTGAAACCCATTTTAAATAGTGTTAAAGGAGAAAGAAAGGTGATTACAGGCTCTGGAATCTATTAATGCAAAGTTTGCTTGTGACCTATTTATAAGGCCAAGAGAAACAAATTGCCTTGGAATTTTGGCCAATATTTAATCTTTATGATTTAAATTACATTAGTTCCATTGGCAAGGTGCATCAAATCACTGGAACATATTGAAAAGTAGAGGGTGTTATTAAAGTTCATGACTTCTTGTACTACAGGTATTGGAGCTGCTTTCCAGAACGCTTGGGACTTGGGGTTTTCCAGATAAGGGGTCTTTTGGGCTATTTGGATCTTCATACCTTAAGTGCACTAGAAAATAATTTAAAGATTTATTAAACCCATTTGAATTGTTTTGCTTCCAAGGATTAATTATATCTTATTTTGGATCAAGTACAACTGTTTTATTATTGCAGAGAAAAAATAAATATTTTTTAAAAATTTGAATTACATGATTAAACTGGAGTCAACAGGAGTGCTTCAAAAAAGTTCCCAACTAGGTAAAGCAACAGAGGTTTTAATTTGCTAGTGGTGGGGCAATAGAGCATCTGTTGCTAGGTGTAGGGATCTTGTTTTGCTAACAGTAGAGCAATAGAGCTACATAATATGTTCCCTTAATTGAAAAAGGTAATTACAGAAAATTAGAAAAATGTACCTTAATATAGATTTCTGTTAGAAATATCATGGTCTGATAAGTGGATAAACCACTGACAACTACTCTCTCTGGAGAATCATTTCTGCCCATATTTTTTTTAGGTATTTGCACAAATTAAACTGTATCTATTGAAACATCATAATAGAATACATTTTGGAGTATCTTTTGTTATCTCATTAGGTAGAAAGTTATGTTGGGTGCCATACTTGGTGCTTCCTCCATAATATTCGTTATACTGACATAGTGACACTGGCCATGCAGGCAGTTGAGGTGAAATAGTTTCTTTAAAATATAATGTAGTATTTGCGATGATTTCCGAAACACAATTTCTTTATTTTCTGTTTCAAGACATGAATCACAATTGTTTCTGAGGAATCCAGCCTTCCATAAACCCTCTGAAATAAGGTAAACATATTTTTTCACACATCAACAGACTCACTAAGCAACAATTTATATAGAAGTAGCTGCTTTCTATTTAAAAATAATAGCGCGTTTTATTTTTTATTATGTTTTTAATAGCATAATTGATTTTATACAGTTTTGTTGAATGCGGATCATTTCAGGCAAAGGGAATAGGGACTGTCCAATCCATAAAGTTTCTTTGCCTAAGGCACACAGAGATTAAGAAATTTACACAAGGCCACAATGAGATAACCTCACCATATACCATTGACCTCACCCCTTAACCACTACTAAAAGAAGAAGAAGGCTATAAATAATTTTGGAACAATAAAATTGCAACACATTGACCCATGAAATCAGCAAAGAATTATGCTATGATACTCTGGCATCCTATAAGCACTGCCATACTAAAACCTCTGAAGAGTGCAAATAAGAGGTCACTGTGGACCATTCCAGGTCATGCAAGTGATAAAAATCAATTCAATCACAGTTAGAGAAGCCTACAAATCATCAAAATCTCCACATTTTGGATTTATTTTTTGAATGATGCTGAGTTTGTATGTGTTTTCTAGCTAGTGCATAAATTAGCAATTCTCATTGAAATAAATTCAATTGCTCCAAGTTTTCCCCAATTTAAGGGAACGTGAGTCTGTTAAACCGCATTTATCACTGAACTGAACTGTTCTCAAGCAAAAACATATTTGCATTTTTTAACTGGAGCTGGAGTACCTTGTTCCAACTACTTCCTGCACCTTTTCATACTAGCTTTGGTTTTTACAGCCCTTCCATTCAGTTTACCCCTCCTTATCCATCTTCCTGAAAGTTCTTCATAAGTACTGTGGTTGCATTATTAAAGCTAGCTAGGAGGTTGATAAAACAAGACATTTATGCATCTATAACTTCAAGTTTCTGTTTTAGAGCAATCTATGCCATAAAATATTATATTATAAATATATATAAAAAACTAGTTCTACAACTAGTAAATGCATGCATAATATGCTTCAAAGACAGTTTTCAGTTTCAATATATCTGCTGCACCAGTCCTTTCTAAGAAAAATGCATTTTACAGCCAGTTGTTTTTAACAATACAAATATTCATCCACGCTGTCCCTTAGGCCCTCGGTGCCAATATAAAATGAAACAACACTGCACTGCCAGTCAATTTCCTCCTGCAGCTGGCTCAATCTGCCCTAGGACACAAGGCATAAAAGCTTTACTAATAAATAAAAAGGAAAAAAAATGAAACAGGCATAGGGAAAGAACGCAGAGAGCCTGTGTCTTATAAACAATATTAATGGCAATACCATGGTCCAGAGTCCTTATACAACAGATAGTTAATTATTTTGCCTGGGACATGAATAGCATTTTGACCTCCACAAGCAAGCTGTGCTTTTTATTAGAGTTATCCCCCCTATAAAACTGTAATTGTATAAACAATAAGACAGACTGAAACTTCTGTAGCACACTATATCTGACATTAGACATTTTATGAGTCATCTTAAATGAAATTAGGATGCACAATTACTTGTTTCCACTTACAATATACTGTACTACACCAAATTGGAAAATGTAAAATTCATTGGATTTAAATATGAGTTTGCCAGAACCATCTTAGACCTGTACCACAAGAAGAGGGAAGCCACATTAATTAGGGATGGGTTCATGCATGGGTTTATCATCCCTTTTGTATACAGGTCCAGTCCATGATAAGTGGTGGCAGACAAGATACAAAAAGAAGTTGCTTCTGGTTGCACGGCAGGTTCACTCCTAGCTCTCCCTTTCCCAAACTTACGGGTTTCCCCCTTGGGCTTAGTCCTAAAAAAAGAGCCGGGAAAATTCTGGCTTATTCACCATCCATCCTGCCCAAAAGAAAAATCTTTAAATGATGGTATTAGCAAGGAAATAGTGGCAGTTTCGAATGTTTCTTCGCTCGGGCAGTATCACTAGTGCAGCAAGCTGGGAGGGGTATGTCCAGTTTCCGCCTCCTTCCTTAACACAGAGGGAGGAGACAATCTGTTGGGTTGCCAGTTTGAATGCCACTTCTATTTTGATATGTATCCGCCAATGGGATGTGCAATATTCTGCTGCTATTTTGAGAACTTCAGCACATTCCTTGAGTGGGTTGTCAAGAATAAATCTGGTTACAAATCAGTAATTCATTACCTAGATGACTTCCTGTTTGTAGGCTACAGCTACAAAAATTTGGCAGTGGCTTTTGAGCACCTTTTAATTTTTCATGGGAAAAATTTGGAGTACCACACGATTTGAGGGTGTGGCAATACTTGGACAGACCTGTTTAATAGGGGAGGAAATATCAAATTATGAGCTGTGTCTGTACACAGATACAACAGGGTCAGTCGGTTTTGGGCCAGTTTTTGGCAATAGCTGGAGTGCAGAACAATGACCTGACAACTGGTAAACAGTTGGCCTGTGCAGAAACTTGACTCTTGTCTAACTGTTTTCCATCATCGTGGCAGTGAAGATCTGGGGGGGCAGGATATGCCTTAGTTTGGTATTTGTCATAAATAAGTTGACCTCATCATCTTTACCTGTACTCGCTTTACTGCAACACTGGGTGCTGCGCTGCCTTGAGGCTCATATATAGTTTCGCTCTTGGCACAGGTAGCCTGGTAGAGGACAACTGCTGAGCCTGGTCAAATTTTCTGCGGTCTTAGGGTGGCCATAAACGCAAAGATCCACTCGTTTGGTGACATCGCCAAACGAGCAGATCTTTCCCCGATATGCCATTAATGAGCATGGCTATATTAGGGTTAATCTGAACGTTCGGCCGTATTACCGAACGATCAGATTACGATGCGCAATGGGCTCCGACGGGATCGGTCGGGTCAAAATCAAACCTGTCCGATCGACCAAACGACCGATCTCCGCCAGGCGAAAGACGTCAGCACTCTCCACACACGATCCGAAAATAGTACGAATCCTCGTCCTCAAGGTTTCTGGGTGACCCTTTTAGCCCTACATGGCCCTACCTGTCCCATATGTTCGGTACAGGATTTTGCTTCTTTTAGACGCGCGGGGGATAATTTTTTGTTCCACAAGGATGGTTCCCCACTGAGGCATTTCCAATTTATTTGCAACTTTAATAGATGCTTGGAACACATTGTGTTAATAAGAAGGAATTCGGTTCCCAATCCTTTAGGATTGGCACGGTGATGGAAGCATGTATGAGGGGCCTCAGTGACTCAGCTGTGAAATAATTGGGAGGTGAAAATCGAATTGTTTTTCTTCATATATCTGCCCCAACTTAATTGTTAATGAGCATCTCTTCCCTTCAGCAGTCCTGTTGATTGGTCACTCTTTCTTCCAGCTGGTTGAGAGGTGGGCTTCGATTCGCCGGGAGAACGTAACCTTGGTTTCCAAGGGGTGGATGTGGTATAGAAAGGCATTTGTGTTTTGTGTTGGCTACAAGTACTACAAGCATTCAGCAAGGTTTTTCAAGGTGCACTAGTCCTGGTCATACATGTGGGGGTAATGATCTGTGCAATGTCAAGCAAAGTTAGCATAGCTCATAAATGTATTAAAATCTGAATTAGTTCACTGTTCTTCCCTGTTCAGAGACATAGTTGTGGTCAGAAATCTTTCCCAGAGTGGTATGGAGGGGGGCCAGGGATCCAGTGGCCATTGAACAAGCTCATAGGCTGCTTAAGGGCAGGATCCCCCATTTTGTTAAAATCAAGGGCTAGTTGCCTGTTGACTGTTGATGCTCCTGGAAGGCAAAACCCATAGGTTCATGACGCAGGATGGCTTACACCTTAACAATATCGGGCACAATATCTTCCTCTCTGGCCTTCAGGATGGGATAAAGTGCACATTAAGGCTTTTGGTGGGTGGGGGTGAAGCTCAGTGTAGGGGGTACATGAACTCCTCCTGGCATGTATAGTTCTTGGCCTCATAATGTTTTGGTGTAAGGTTCTGGTTTATTTCACATGCTCACTGCTGGCATTCAGATTAAATACAGCTATAACATATTGCTATCACTTGTTATGTCAATATATTGGTGGTTCAGGAAATATAAATGCCAAGGACAGTTAATGATTTCTTAATAAAGATGTGGCCAACCTCTTACCCCCACAAGCTTATGTCTCTGTGTCTTTTATCAGCCCCCAGTAACAGGTAAGGAGAGAGAATCAGTCTCCACAGTCTGAATTTCAATGCCAGGTTACAATGTGCCTAAAATTCTTTCTGCATGAATCACACACAAGCGTGCCAATTAACAGTGGTGAACTCTGGCAGGTGGCTTGTATTAAATGCTTAATAAAAATGTGCCTAAATAATTTGGAGCAGACATCATTTTATTGCCGAAGGCCAGAAATAACCACAAACCTGGATGAAATTGTGCCAAGCACCCATGGTAGATGCATTGATGGGAAAATGCTGCACTGTGGGTAAAAAACATATCTAATAATATCAAAAATTGTGCTTTTTTGTGTTGGTCTTGGGCCTGCACAGGCCTTTGTTATAATCGGATTGTTGTCCTAGGGGTTGAGAGATTGGATCACCCATTCTGGCCCAGCAGGCAGTTGGCCAAATCAGGCAAAGATTGTTTGGCCGGTTTTTCTTTGTTTTTGTATATTTTGCAACAGTTCATTCTCTGCCATATTTATCAAGAACCAATCTCTTGGTGAGCAAGGCTTTTAAGACTTTATATTCTCCCCCCCCCCACCACACACACACACACACCTTATTTATTTTGCCATGTGTCATTATGAAAAAGTTCACTTCCATATCTACATTAACATTAATGCCTAGCTGTATTGCACAACAGAACCTTTGAGAGTATTCATGTACATGCAGAGATGTGGGGGTGGATGTTACTAATAAAATATTCACTGCTGACTAAATTCCATTCTGAGATTAGAAGTCACATGTATATACTTGGGGAATGTTCCCAGATTGTTAAGCATCCCGTTTTATTTACTGTACATGCAACAGCTACAACAATCACGTATGCATTCCATTGTTGGGCTCCTTGTTCTTATTTTTTCTTGAATTTAGTCGCTTTACACAAGCAAGTAAGTGAAATGAAAGAAAGCCAGTTCCTATTGAATTGATCCATTAAGTTGCTCAACCTATTCTGTGATGTATAGAAATATATTTGCTTTCTTAGTTGGATTAATAACCATTCTGCCAAACAGAAAAACTTGCTTTAATTATACTAAATGTAATTATTTCTATTTATGGCTATGCATGCTTTGGGATGTAGAGAGTCCATAGGAAACCAAAACCCTGATTATATTTATTACCAATGTGCCCAAAGCCCATGGCACTAGACACTAGTAAACCATAATCATATAAGATGGTCAAGGTAACCCCTACTTTTCCCATAATATCAAAAGAAACATTACATTTCCTACCTGCTGCATGCAATTCTAAAAGGGTATTTAATAATAGGCAGAGCACTGTTAAGTGGACGTGCAAATGCAATATATCTTCCTATATGTTATTTGAGGCTCTGTAAACATTCACTAATGAATGACAATGTGTTTTGTTACATGGGATGTCATGAAAGATGATCTAGAGAAATTGCTCCATCACTCTGAATTGATTGACCTGTTTCCATACAGAGGGATTCTGTTAAACAAACACATGCAGACCTGCAATCACTGCTTAATTGCTGCTGCATGATATTGTCTGTATGATTAGGGACAATAAAAGTGTTAGTGATATTACCTGGGCAAAATTAAATTCATTATGATAGATGTACAAATGTTCATAGTGCAATCCCTTAGCAAATGTAAGTTGATCTCATAATTTAAGCACTTATGAGAAACAGAGTCATTACTTGTAAACAAAGAGAATATTGTAGCTAATGCGCTTTAGTGGCCATACACAGCACCATTTAGGCATCCAATTTATTGATAAAACCAGCAGATCCTCCCTGTATATATGGCTAAAATGTTGGTCATTCCAGATGATATCTGTTTGGATATTTTAAGAAGTGACTGCATCGCCCATAGGGGTATATTTATGAAAGAGTGAAGTTAGAGATTACCACAGTCTTCTAGAGTGAAATTCTGCCACTCTCCATTCATTTCTATAGCTTTTTTAAAGACATATTTATCAAAGTGAAGTTTGATTTTCGCCCATTGATAAATACTCTTTTAAAAATCCAATTTTGATCTCTAACTTCACTCTTTGATAAATATACCCAAAAGAGTTACTCAGTCAGCAACCTGGTCAAATTACTGGATGTCTGGCTATTTCATACTGATAAAGCACTTTTATGACACTTGTTGGTAGGTTACTTAGCTAGTGTAGCACTCCATTGCTAGTCTCAGCTATATGTAGAAGAGACAATGCATCCATCTGCATGCCTTATTCTCTCTACTGGGTGCTTCGTTCATTTGATCACAAGGTGTTCTCTTTCATGAAGCCAGTGGATGGCTTAAATGTGAGAGGGTTCTATTGTTTTGTTCTCCTGCTTTCTTTATCACTCCAAAAAGGCAACAGGTTACCTCTTCAGATCAATATTGTTATTTGCACACTAATGCCAATAAGTATTTGAATGTACAGGTATGGGACCATTTATCCAGAAGGCTCAGGACCTGGGGTTTTCTGGATAATGGATTGTTCTGTAATTTGGATCTCCATACCTTAAGTCTACTAGAAAATTATGTAAAAATTAAAAAAAAAAACAATAGGCTGGTCTTGCTTCCAATAATGATTAATTATATCTTAGTTTGGATCAAGTACAGGGTATGGTTCTATTATCACAGAGACTAGGAAAATTATTATTATTATTCTCTGTTTTACAGTTATTTTATTACTCATTTTTCTATTGAGGCCCCCTCCTATTCATATTCCAGTCTCTAATTCATATAATTTTTATGGTTAATACTAGGGATGCATTATTTTAGGATTCAGCCGAAAACGGAATCCTTTGTGCAATATTTGGCTGAATCCCGAACCAAATCTGGCAAATTAGGGAAATGAGAGGGGGAAAGAGAACTGTGCGCACAGCACGCGCTTAAAAAAAAAATTGCAATCCTTGTTTGTGTGATGAAAATTCACATTATTTTTTGGATTCAAATTATGTTCTGCTGGGCAATTGGATCCGGCCGAATCCAAATCTTGGTGAAAAAGGCTGAGTCAGGGCTAAATCCCGAACCAAATGTTGGATTCGATGCATCCCTAGATTAGAGTAATTTGGATCCTAGCAAACAGATTGCTGAAATTGCAAACTGGAGAGCTGCTGAATAAAAAGCTAATTAACTCAAATACTGTAAATAAAAAAAATGGAAATTAATAGCAATTTCTACATCATACTTAAAGTTAATTTGAAGGTAAACAACTCCGTTAAGAAAGTAGATATATTTTTCAGGGTCTAAAGATTCTGAAGTTAGTATGGTGACAGTTAAGTGAAACAAAAATAAATGATTTTTTTTCCTTAAAAAAATGTGTGTGGGGTAAAGTTTATTTTATGGCCATATCTTCCCAGATTTGGTCTTCCAGTTTGATTTCAACCGTACTGCCCAACAATCTAGATTTGTATTTAAGGTTGAAGGGTTGTCATGACTGATAATCTGGTGATTCTATTGCATCACAAATGATCTTAAACATTTAAAAATGTTTGTCATCTGCTGCTGGCCCATGTTGGTGAGGTTACAGTACATTGGAAGATAAGGATCTAAAAAGGAGTGGCACTGTATCTCCATTCACTTGCTGCAGTTTAGTGCATATTGGCTGTGAGCCTGACCAAATGAAACAATAAAAAGAAAAAGCTGTCAATTGAATTCTGCATGCAAGTACTCATCACCTGATATCTTTAATCAAAGGTTTTCCCATAGGATAATTTCTTAGAAATTGTTTGGCTATAAAAAGTTTTTAACAACAATCAGCGGAACTGTAAGAGAGATTCAGAAACATGTGGAACATAGAGCACAGTGCTCTAAAATGAAGTGATTTCTGATTTATAGAGATGTAGGGACTAGTGATGTGTGGGCCGACCCGATACCTGCTGGTCGGGCAGGTTCGGGTCGACGTCACAGTGCTCCTCGCCACCTTTAAATGTCGACATCTGACTTCCTGGTTCCTGTTTTATACTCTTGCGCCCCTTTTGTGGCGTCATTGTGACGTCATCAGCGGGTCGGCGCAGGTCTATAAAAGAACGGTGCAAGGCAGGTTAGGGTCGGGTGCAGGTCAGGGAAACCCTGACCCGCACATCACTAGCAGGGACCCATCGGGTTTACTAGGTTCCTTTGGCTTTAAGCCCTACCCTTTTCCTAGTCAGTAGGCAAAAGCCTATGTATCTATTTAGTTATTTACTTCAGTATTATTGGTCAAAGGGTGTAATGACCACTTCCTGGCACACTTCAATATAGTGTGTGGAAAGGGGTGGATCTTCCTCTTTGGTTGCTGGTGTCCTTACTTACTGGATGTGCCCATTGAGCCTGGGTACACCAAGGCCCAGTAAAGCCACCGCCCTAAAGGGACAGCACCTTTAGTGTTCAAGTCGGGGACCAGGGAACCCCGTGAATGAGGATTAGTAAGAGCAGGATAGATATTTCATAGACTCTCTAGGAGAGTGAGATAGACAGGTTATATAGAAAGAGCAGTTGTGTGCTCCATCGAGGATCGGTAGTAGGGAGTAGCTTCCTTGTATGCCTTTAATGAAGGGACCACAGTTGCTAAACTTCTTCTCCCTAACCACTCCACTGGATGGGATCTGGACCACTTAGGTATATCGGCCTGAGGGAATTGATATACGCTTGACTACCATGCCTTATGGGAGTCACATCTTTCATTGCTGTATCATCCTCCTCTATCCACTCACATCTTTGATATGCTAATACCTCCTCATATGTGAGTAAAACCTATGGTCATTTGTCTCTGATATAATAAACCATCCTTTCTGTTTCACCATAAGAACCTCCTGGCATCCAATCATTCCTATTTTTATTTTCAGTAGCCTGAGTGTTGTAGTGTCACTACACCTTTATGGGAAACTTCCACTTAGCGAAGGCCCTGATCCTGATGTGTGAGTCACAATGTAACCCATGCTCGTATCTTTAGCTGGACACTTAACTATCTGTGGTCTGGATAGCCCAGATTAGCATTACAAAGACATTGTAGGTTGTATGTTTATTTTTTTTGCAGTAGTTAGTATAAGTCAAGGTTATTTCTGATTTTGTCAAGAAAAACAAGAAAGTACTGGCTCCCACATCTTATGGGGACTGATGGGGATTACAAGAATGAAATTTAGAAATAGGACATGCATTATTATGACTTGGCCAAACTGCAGCTGGGAAGCATCTTGTAATTATACTTCGGATCTCTATCCCAACTGCTACTATGTTACAGGGAAAGTGTCATACAGCATGCAGATGATTTATTTATAACCACATGAAAACATGAAAACTGTAATATCATAGTGAATATATCACTTATCTAAAACTGTCGGTAAACAGTATTATTCAAGTTTACTGGTTATTAAAGTACCAGTAACATTATTAAAACAAAATGATTTATTTTTATTGCATCCTGTATGTAAAATGTTTTATTAGTTACCAATTTACTCCCAAACTGTGTGTTAAAAGTGTTACTAATGCTAGACATTTTCCATGCTGCCAGGTGGATCATGGTCCAGACTGAAAATTGCATTCCTGCATGGATTAGCACCACAGATTTTGCATTCTACAGCATGGGAAGAATTACTGGCAGCAAAAGGATCAGGAACACATAAAAAACTTAATTTGAATATATCTACAGAGAGCGTTGCCTAGATACATGGTTACACATTTACTCTAGGCTGAAAAAAAAATCCTTTAATTTTACCCCCCTTAAAATGACTCCATACAGATCTATCAATATACTTAAATATACAAAACTATAAAAGCATACCTATACTAAATTATCTGTAGATCTTAAGATCACAATAGCCTTGGATATTATGCTTATCCAACAAATCATCCAAGCCACTCTTAAAGGCATTAACAGAATCAGTCATCACAACATCACCCAGCAGTGCATTCCACAACCTCACTGCCCTCACTGTGAAGAACTACTTACGCTGCTTCAGTTCAATGTTCCATTCCTCAAGTCTAAAGGGTTGGCTTCTAGTGCGTTGTCTGTCTATAATGTCCTCGTAATGTACTTGTAAAAAGTAATCATGTTTACTCGCAAGAGCCTTTTCTCCCCAACCTTGATAGCCTTTCCTAATCCTCCATTCATTTTACCAGTTTAGTTTGCAAATCTCGAAACTCTTTCCAGCTCATTAATATCATTTTTAAGGACTGGGGCCCTAAATTGCACTGGGGACCAGGGACCTTTAAAGAAGCGCAATTTTTATTCCTCTAGGTAAAGCTGTTTTCTATGGAAAAAAAGCACTTAAAGGTATCCACTAAATAAGTCTGACTAGAGTTACGCAGTTACACAAAAATCACCAAATACTTCTCAATTATGACATCCATTAGTTTATGTTATTTCTACATTTTTCAGTATTGAACCTCATTTACTGCCCAATCCTGCAATCTAGTCAAATCCATCTACAAAGTGGCAGCATCCTGCATTGAACAGGAAGCAAAGACCCCTTCAGTGCTCCAGGAACAACACTGGTCTAATTTGAAAATTTTCTATTTACTACCATTCTTTGTAATTTATTCTTTAGCCAGTTCTCTATGCACATATAATATTCTTGGCCACTATAAGTAATATGTTTTTTTTCTTGGCCAATATAACTAATTTAATCAGAAACTTTCTGTGTGGCATTGTATTAAATGATTTAGCAAAATTGAAGGATATCACATCCACTGCCATCCTAATGTCTAGGTTTCTGCTTTCCTCCTCATAGACAGCAATTACATTTGCCTGGCAAGATCTATTAAAACCAAAAAACCGTGCTGGCACAAACACATATCATGTCAAACTAAAATGAGAATGAGATCCTTTTTCAGAATGGTGCAATATTCACTTGTGAACATTTATCAGGAGAAAACAAAAATTTTTGTTTAAATTTTTGTTAATACATTTGTGCTAGCCAATTTTATTTTGTGACTTTTGTTGAGCTCACAGAAAGGCTGGGGTGTTGGGCTTTTTAAGGGGGGTCATTTCTATAACAATTTTAAATATTTCCTCTAACATGATGCTTTAATATCTTTAGAAACAAAATTTTACTAAAAAAATTGAAATAAAAATAATTATTTCTACTCTATTCCTAGTAGATAAACTACTACTGGGGGATGACCTGAGCCAATGCCCCTTTCAGATCTTATCCAACTTTATTTATCTAGAGGTCAATATTGCGCTCCCCATTTCTATCTATTACTCACTGATTGTGGCCCCCCCTGCTTGAGTGGACTAAAAATAAGGTGGAGGCCTGGGCTCCCCTGCCAGTGGGACCAGTGGGCAGAATAACTCTCATATGTTCATCCAACCAAAAGTAATGTATGTTATGTGGCATGCCCCGCTTTCCATACCAAAAATTTTCTTCAGAAAGATGGGGGTAAGAGTAGACCCAGGCTTAGCTTTAGCATTTTGAAAAGGCAACAAGTGAGGGGTGGAATGGTAGTCCCTGATCTTTATATACTTTACATAGCCCTGCAGCTATCGCACAATGCAGCTTTGATAGGGGGGTAGCACTATTACAGGCCTGGACATCCCTGCTACCCCATGGCCAAACTATACCTCAATCTATGCTTACTCCCTACAGCAAGCAGAAACAGGGAGCTAATCCAATAATGGTGGCAACCAAAGAACTCATTATTAAAGCCACACAACTTATGTTAATAACCACAATACACCCTCTAACCCCTCTTTGGGGGAACAGGGGATTGTGCGGAATGGTAGATCTTGACCCCCCAGGTGGGTGGATCATAAAGGGCATCCTTATATTGGGGGATGTTTGGCAAATAATAATACCAACCCATTTGCAGCTCTTCAAGCCAAGTTTGGTCACCCAGCTTCTCAGTGGCTTAATTACATGAGACTGTAACATTCTCTGACACAGGCATAGGCGCTCCCCAATTATGTTGGGCCAAAATACTAGATTTCACATGCAGTGGGCCCTCTGGCTTAAAAAATTCCCCCTTTCCACTATACACTCCCCAAAGGACCTCCCAGACATTTAGTGAGATGCATAACTAAGCTTCTAGCAATTACACCTTTGTAACCCTTTACTCATGATATATAACATTGAAAGATGTCCTTATCATTGTGCAAGGGGTAAACAGGTCATCTAAATATTACAAGCTAACTGAACTTGCACATATACCTCCATCACTGTAACTCTATTGCAACTCTGTACAATGTTGGTTTAAAGAATACATACGTTGTTAACCTGTGTTAAACCGCTGATGTGTAATGCTGTGTTTGATTTTCAAATTGTTAATAAACTTACCTGAAAAAAAAAATAATAATAATAATACAGGTATAGGATCCCTTATCCGGAAACCCGATATCCAGAAAGCTCCGAATTACGGAATGGCTGTCTCCCATAGACTCCATTTTATCCAAATAACCCAATTTTTTAAAAATGATTTCCTTTTTCTCTGTAATAATAAAACAGTAGCTTGTACTTGATCCAAACTAAGATATAATTAATCCTTATTGGAAGCAAAACCAGCCTATTGGGTTTATTTAATGTTTAAATGAATTTCTAGTAGACTTAAGGCATGAAGACCCAAATTATGGAAAGATCCGTTATCCGGAAAACCCCAGGTCCCGAGCATTCCGGATAACAGGTCCCATACCTGTAATTATTTCTAAGTAAAGAAACTGTGTAATGAAACTTTGACCACAAAAGAAAACTTTATGTTTAAGAAAAGATCACATTATTGTTTAGAGCCTATAAGACATATTGCTGTTTTGTAATCTTATTTTGTAATTATTTTTGCATTTCTGCCCCCACCTGCATAAAGCTCTAAGAGCCCCTATTATAAGACAATGTCCAATCATTTACTTAAAAGGAGCAAAACATATAAAGCCAGTCATAAAGCAGGCTGCGTGAAGTGTAAATCACTAAACAAAACAAAAAAAAACCCTTTCATCTCTAGAACAAAGAGTACTTTTCAAATCAAACAAAAAGTAACTGCAGGAAGTACAATAAAGTGGGTAGAACACAATTTATTTTTTATTAAAATGCTCAATCTCCATTGAAAATACTACCTTTATTTTACTGCTTAGAATCTTCTGCTTGAGCCCCATACGCACTTTCACATTGGTGCTAGTGGTTTTCTGAATAATGTGTTCAGAAGTACACGTCCCTGCTGCTGAATTATCTTGGCAAATGTGATGATTGAATGATCTTTGTTTATGCAGCTGTGTTCAAGAGACTTCTGGTAGGTGTTGCCAATTGCATTACTGTCAACTTTATTCTGGGCAATAGGGTTGTCATTCACCTAGAAATATCTAAAACTGAACTTGTTACAAGTCAGCTTCATTTCACTTTCTATCTATATCTCTTTTTATTACTTGAAGAATATAAATTTGTTAAGGGCCATTGGCCAAGCAAGTTACTGTTATCTTAAAAGCTTGTTAAGTATAGAGATGGCGCGAACTGTTCGCCGGCGAACTTGTTCGCGCGAACATCGGGTGTTCGCGCTCGCCGGAAGTTCGCGAACGTCGCGCGACGTTCGCCATTTTGGGTTCGCCATTGTTGGCGCTTTTTTTTGCCCTCTCACCCCAGACCAGCAGGTACATGGCAGCCAATCAGGAAGCTCTCCCCTGGACCACTCCCCTTCCCTATAAAAACCGAAGCCCTGCAGCGTTTTTTCACTCTGCCTGTGTGTGCTGAAGAGATAGTGTAGGGAGAGAGCTGCTGCCTGTTAGTGATTTCAGGGACAGTTGAAAGTTTGCTGGCTAGTAATCGTTTTGATACTGCTCTGTTATTGGAGGGACAGAAGTCTGCAGGGGTTTGAGGGACATTTAAGCTTAGGTAGCTTTGCTGGCTAGTAATCTACCTTCTACTGCAGTGCTCTGTATGTAGCTGCAGTGGGCAGCTGTCCTGCTTCTGATCTCATCTGCTGACTGCTGCAATAACAGTAGTCCTTGTAAGGACTGCTTTTATTTATTTTTTGTTGTTTTACTACTACTACTACTACTACTACTACTACTATAAGAGCCCAGTGCTATTAGTCTAGCAGTGTTGGGGAGTGGGACTGGTGTGCTAATCTGCTGCTCCTAGTAGTTCAGCAGCACCAACTTTAATTTTTTTTTTTTTAATATTCATTTTTTTTTTATTTTACTTTTTTTTATTTTACTACCGCTGTAGTAGTGTATAAGTTGACCTTTTAGGCATTATTTGCCCTGTAGGCATTTTTTGCCCAGTGTGTTATTCAACCAACTGCTATCTAGCTGTGTGACCGTGTTCACATTCTGTCTAAATATCCATAATATTACCGTCTCCAGAAAAAACACCGGAGTGACTTTTTTCAAGCAGCCATAATAAATTTTACGTAATCCGTATCCATCGCTGTAGTAGTGTATAAGTTGACCTTTTAGGCATTATTTGCCCTGTAGGCATTTTTTGCCCAGTGTGTTATTCAACCAACTGCCATCTAGCTGTGTGACCTTGTTCACATTCTGTCTAAATATCCATAATATTACCGTCTCCAGAAAAAACACCGGAGTGACTTTTTTCAAGCAGCCATAATATATTTTACGTAATCCGTATCCATCGCTGTAGTAGTGTATAAGTTGACCTTTTAGGCATTATTTGCCCTGTAGGCATTTTTTGCCCAGTGTGTTATTCAACCAACTGCCATCTAGCTGTGTGACCTTGTTCACATTCTGTCTAAATATCCATAATATTACTGTCTCCAGAAAAAACACCGGAGTGACTTTTTTCAAGCAGCCATAATATATTTTACGTAATCCGTATCCATCGCTGTAGTAGTGTATAAGTTGACCTTTTAGGCATTATTTGCCCTGTAGGCATTTTTTGCCCAGTGTGTTATTCAACCAACTGCCATCTAGATGTGTGACCTTGTTCACATTCTGTCTAAATATCCATAATATTACCGTCTCCAGAAAAAACACCGGAGTGACTTTTTTCAAGCAGCCATAATATATTTTACGTAATCCGTATCCATCGCTGTAGTAGTGTATAAGTTGACCTTTTAGGCATTATTTGCCCTGTAGGCATTTTTTGCCCAGTGTGTTATTCAACCAACTGCCATCTAGCTGTGTGACCTTGTTCACATTCTGTCTAAATATCCATAATATTACCGTCTCCAGAAAAAACACTGGAGTGACTTTTTTCAAGCAGCCATAATATATTTTACGTAATCCGTATCCATCGCTGTATTAGTGTATAAATTGACCTTTTAGGCATTATTTGCCCTGTAGGCATTTTTTGCCCAGTGTGTTATTCAACCAACTGCCATCTAGCTGTGTGACCTTGTTCACATTCTGTCTAAATATCCA
The DNA here is from genome assembly GCA_038501925.1 of Xenopus petersii. NCBI lineage: Eukaryota > Metazoa > Chordata > Amphibia > Anura > Pipidae > Xenopus > Xenopus petersii. The sequence goes on along the minus strand of CM076682.1, from coordinate 41,181,912 downwards.
TAATATTACCATCTCCAGAAAAAACACCGGAGTGACTTTTTTCAAGCAGCCATAATAAATTTTACGAGATCCGTATCCACCGCTGTAGTAGTGTATACGTTGATCTTGTGGGCAGTATTTGCACAGTGTTTTCTTCAAACCGCCATCTAGCTGTGTGAGCTTGTTCACATTTTGTCTAAATATTGATAATATTATCGTCTCTAGAAAAACCACTTGAGTTACTTTTTTTCAAGCAGCATTCATATATTTTACGTAATCCGTATCCACCGCTGTAGTAGTGTATACGTTGATCTTGTAGGCATTATTTGCACACTGTTTTCTTCAAACTGCCATCTAGCTGTGTGTATTATCGTTTCCAGAAAAACCAACTGAGTTTTTGTTGTTGTTGTTTTTTTAAAAATAATGCCAGGCAAAGGCAGGCCGCCACGCAGAGGCCGTGCTAGGGGCCGTGCTGCTATGCAATCCTGTGGCCCTAGCAAATTGCCCAGTTTTAAAAAGCCAATGACCCTGAACTCCCAAAATGCTGAAGAGGTAGTTGACTGGCTTACACAGCACACCCCATCCTCTACCGTTTCTAACTTTACCACAACATCCTCCTCATCCTCCACTGCTATGGCCACCCCACGTAACACTTCCTCCACCACCGGTGCCCCTTCTTCACTGGAGTCAGAGGAGTTATTTTCCCATGAGTTTCTTGAACTGAGTAATGCGCAACCATTATTGCCAGAAGAAGATGAAGGAGATGAGGACGTTACACCAGATTTAATTCTGGCAGAGAACACGACAGAGATGGACATAATGAGTGATGAGGAGGAGGTCCCCGCTGCTGCTTCCTTCTGTGATGTGTCAGAAGAAATTGATGCATCTGAGGAGAATGATGATGAGGAGATTGATGTTTTGTGGGTGCCTAGTAGAAGAGAGCAAGAGGAGGGTAGTTCAGATGGAGAGACGGAGAGTCAGAGAGGCAGTAGGAGAATAAGACTTAGAAGAAGCAGGGAGGACAGCCCGCAGGGATCAGTAGGGCAACAACATGTATTGGCACCTGTGTTCAGCCGGCCAACGCACCCGCCATTGCCGCCAATGCCGCCAACTTCTACTGTTACCGCCAGATCGCACACTTCCAAAAAGTCAGCAGTGTGGGATTTTTTTAATGTGTGTGCCTCTGACAAAAGCATTGTAATTTGCAATGAGTGCAGTCAGAAACTGAGCCTTGGTAAGCCCAACAGCCACATAGGTACAACTTCTATGCGAAGGCACATGAGCGGCAAGCACAAAGCACTTTGGGAGCAACACCTCAAAGGCAACAGGCAAACTAAAAGCCACACTCCTTCTGGTCCAGCATCTTACTGCTCTACCTCTGCTCTCCTTGACCCGTCTGAACCACCCTCCACTCCGCCTTCCACCTTGACCACCTGTTCCCATTCCCAGTCATCTGCCACCAGCCAAGTTTCTGTGAAGGCCATGTTTAAGCGTAAGAAGCCAATGTCTGACTGTCACCCCCTTGCCCGGCGTCTGACAGCTGGCTTGTCTGCACTCTTAGCCCGCCAGCTTTTACCATACCAGCTGGTGGACTCTGAGGCCTTCCGCAAATTTGTAGCAATTGGGACACCGCAGTGGAAGGTACCCAGCCGCAATTTTTTTTCTAAAAAGGGAATACCACACCTGTACCAACATGTGCAGAGCCAAGTTACCGCATCTCTGTCACTTAGTGTTGGGCCAAAGGTCCATATGACTACTGACGCATGGTCCTCCAAGCATGGTCAGGGCAGGTATGTCACCTACACTGCCCACTGGGTGAACTTGGTAATGGCTGGGAAGCAGGGAATGGGTAGCTCAACAACAACAGTGGAGTTGGTGTCACTGCCACGGATTGCACGCGGTTCTGCCACCACCTCTACTCCTCCATCGCTCTCTACCTCGTCTTCTTCCTCTTCTTCTTCTTACTCTGCTGCTGGGTCCTCCTTCTCCTCCTCCACACCTGTGCACCCCCAGCTCCCCTAGGCTATTCGACGTGCCAGGTACGCCGTTGTCACGCTGTCTTGGGGATGACGTGCCTGGAAAGCAAAAACCATACCGGATCTGTACTCCTGTCATCTCTGCAGTCACAGGCTGATCGGTGGCTGACCCCACACCAACTGCAGATCGGAAAAGTGGTGTGTGACAATGGAAGCAATCTGTTGGCAGCGTTGAGACTGGGCAATTTAACACATGTGCCCTGCATGGCACATGTGTTAAATTTAATAGTCCAACGTTTTGTCTCCAAGTACCCAGGATTCCAGGACGTTCTCACCCAGTCCAGAAAGGTGTCGGCCCATTTCAGACGTTCCTACACAGCCATGGCACGCCTTGCTGACATTCAGCAGCGCTACAACATGCCAGTCAGGCGTTTGATTTCTGACAGCCAGACTCGCTGGAATACAACGCTCCTTATGTTGGAACGTCTGCTGCAACAACAAAGGGCCGTCAACGAGTACCTTTTTGAACTGGGTGGTAGGACTGGATCTGCAGAGCTGGGGATTTTTTACCCCCGTTACTGGGTGCTTATGCGCGATGCCTGCAGGCTCATGCGACCTTTTGAAGAGGTGACAAATATGGTCAGTCGCACCGAAGGCACCATCAGCGACCTAATACCCTTTGCTTTCTTCCTGGAGCGTGCCGTGCGACGAGTGACAGATGAGGCTGTAGACCAGCGTGACGAGGAGCTGGAAGCGCACGATTTCTGGTCGGAATCACCAGAACGAACCCAGGCACCTGCTGCAACGCAGGGAGAGGTGCCAGAAGTGGAGTCAGAGGAGGAAGGTGGCTTTGTGGAGGAGGAGGAGGAGGACCAACAGGAGCAGGCTTCCCAGGGGGCTAGTGGTGACCTTTTGGGGACCTCTGGTCTTGTACGTGGCTGGGGGGAGGAGACCGTGGATGATGCAGTCCTTGATAATGAGGAAGCGGAGATGGATAGCTCTGCATCCACCTTGTGAGAATGGGGTCTTTCATGCTGTCATGCCTGTTGAAGGACCCCCGTATCAAGAGGCTTAAGGAGAAGGACCTGTACTGGGTCGCAACGCTACTAGACCCTCGGTACAAGCATAAAGTGTCAGAAATGTTACCAACATACCACAAGTCCGAAAAGATGCGGCATTTACAAACCAGCCTGCAAAACATGTTGTACAATGCTTTTAAGGGTGATGTCACTTCAGGAACTCATCAACATTCCAGGGGCAGAGGTGCCAGTAATCCTGCCACGAGCACACCTGCAAGGACAAAGCCCTTTGGCCAGTCTGTAACGTCAGACATGCAAATGTTTTTCTGTCCAAGGCAGCGCTACAACCCTTCTGGATCCACCCTCAAAGAACGCCTCGACCGGCAGGTAGAGGACTACCTGGCATTAACTGCAGATATCGACACTCTGAGGAGCGATGAACCCCTGGACTACTGGGTGCGCAGGCTTGATCTGTGGCCAGAGCTGTCACAATTTGCCATGAACCTCTTGTCTTGCCCAGCCTCAAGTGTGCTCTCAGAAAGGACCTTCAGTGCAGCAGGAGGGATTGTAACTGAGAAGAGAACTCGCCTAGGTCACCAAAGTGTCGATTACCTGACCTTTATTAAAATGAATGAGGGGTGGATCTCGGAGGGTTACTGCACGCCGGAAGACTTGTTCTGACTTCTATGCAGCTGTCCTTCTCTTCAAGCCTCATGACTCCACACACAGCTGTCCTTTAGCGTCCTCCTCCCTCCGCCACCGTTACAAACTAGGGTGCAAACCCTACTGGTTTAATTTTTTCTGGCCTCTGTGCTTCAGTGGCTGCAACCAAAAAAACTGGGCAAACAATGTCTACAAGGTCAACGTATGGCAAAAAATGACTATTTTCAGCATTTATATGGCATATTTTTTCTGGCAACTGTGCTTCAGTGGCTGCGTCCAAAAAAATGCATATTTTCTGCATTTATATGTCATAATTTTTCTGGCCTCTGTGCTTCAGTGGCTGCGTCCAAAAAAATGCATATTTTCTGCATTTATATGGCATAATTTTTCTGGCCTCTGTGCTTCAGTGGCTGCAACCAAAAAAATTTATATTTTCAGCATTTATATGGCATATTTTTTCTGGCAACTGTGCTTCAGTGGCTGCAACCAAAAAAACTGGGCAAACAATGTCTACAAGGTCAACGTATGGCGAAAAATGACTATTTTCAGCATTTATATGGCATATTTTTCTGGCAACTGTGCTTCAGTGGCTGCGTCCAAAAAAATGCATATTTTCTGCATTTATATGGCATAATTTTTCTGTCCTCTGTGCTTCAGTGGCTGCAACCAAAAAAATTTATATTTTCAGCATTTATATGGCATATTTTTTCTGGCAACTGTGCTTCAGTGGCTGCAACCAAAAAAACTGGGCAAACAATGTCTACAAGGTCAACGTATGGCGAAAAATGACTATTTTCAGCATTTATATGGCATATTTTTTCTGGCAACTGTGCTTCAGTGGCTGCGTCCAAAAAAATGCATATTTTCTGCATTTATATGGCATAATTTTTCTGTCCTCTGTGCTTCAGTGGCTGCAACCAAAAAAATGCATATTTTCTGCATTTATATGGCATAATTTTTCTGGCCTCTGTGCTTCAGTGGCTGCAACCAAAAAAATTTATATTTTCAGCATTTATATGGCATATTTTTTCTGGCAACTGTGCTTCAGTGGTTGCAACCAAAAAAACTGGGCAAACAATGTCTACAAGGTCAACGTATGGCGAAAAATTACTATTTTCAGCATTTATATGGCATATTTTTTCTGGCAACTGTGCTTCAGTGGCTGCGTCCAAAAAAACTGGGCAAACAATGCCTACAAGGTCAACGTATGGCAGTTGTTTAAAGAGAACAGTAGATTACTAGCCAGCAAAGCTACCTAAGCTAAAATGTCCCTCAAATCCCTGCAGACTTCTGTCCCTCCAATACAGAGCAGTATCAAGCAGATTACTAGCCAGCAAACTTACTATCATCTGTCCCTGAAATCACTAACAGCTCTCCCCCTACACTATCTCTTCCAAGCACACACAGGCAGATTTTTCAGATACATTTTTGCCCTTGATCCCCCTCTGGCATGCCACTGTCCAGGTCGTTGCACCCTTTAAACAACTTTAAAATCATTTTTCTGGCCAGAAATGTCTTTTTTAGATGTTAAAGTTCGCCTTCCCATTGAAGTCTATGGGGTTCGCGAACCGTTCGCGAACCGCTCGCATTTTTGCGCAAGTTCGCGAATATGTTCGCGAACTTTTTTTCCGACGTTCGCTATATCCCTAGTTAAGTACGGACTAGTAAATCAGAGAAACTGAATATCACTTATTCGACATGGCAGTTGTTTCTTGGAAGGACATTTGACAATGTTTCCTTTAAAGGGGGTGTTCACCTTTGAGTTAACTTTTAGTATGATGTACAGAGTGATATTCTGAGACAATTTGCAACAGAAAAAAGGTTATATATACTTATCACCTTTTCCACATCATGTCCTAACTAGCAAATATTTTTCGCCAGCCATGCAAAATTCCACAAATTTCACCAAAAATTTGCAGCGGAATAATTTACAGAGACAAAAAAACCTGGCGAGACATAAATGTTGCAGAGACAAAAAAGCCACAATAAGAAAAACTCCCACTGACTTTAATGCATTTGGACAAAAAAGAAAGAAAAAAACTGCCCATTAAACTTAAAGCATTTGAACAAAAAAATTGCAGTGACAAAAAAAGTTGCCAGAAGGAAAACTCACATTGATTTTAATGCATTTGGAGTGAGAAAAAAATTGTCAGACTAAAAAAAATTTTGATGCCGATTGCATTTCGTGAATTATTTGCTGTTTTTTTTTTTTTTAAATCCATTTTTTGGCCAAGCGAAACACAGATTCACTCATCACTAATCCCAACTATTAAAGGTGTAGTTTTTAGTATGTTATAGAATGGCAAATTCTAATCAACCTTTCAATTAGCCTTCATTTTTACTTTTTAAAGGGGTTGTTCATCTGAATTGACTTTTAGTATGATGTAGAGAGGTATTTGGAGACAATATGCAGTTGGTTTTCATGTTTTATTATTTATTATTTTGCTGTAGGGAATCAGGCAAACTTTTCCCCTGTTTTTCTGCCTGTTACATCATCCAGCCTGGTTACAGGCTGGAGAGCAATCTGATTGGCTGGGAGGAGGAACCAGAGTTCCTTGCTTTGAAGCCAAATGCACAGGGTTACAGAGAGAGCTTTTAAAGGGAGCCCCTGCTACAGAAGCCAGACAGAGAGAGGCAGCAGAGAGGGTGCAAGTGCTGCTTGTTGTTTGGAGAGAGCTGTGGTGTGCTCTGCTTTGAGTAAGCATTTGAGCCTCATTCATTAATAGAGTTTCTGTCTCTTGCGTGTGGATATTTTGGTCAAGGTGAGGACAAATTACCAGGACCTGAACTGTGCTAATTTGCATTGGTCCATTCGGAGTGGAGTGTGAGACTGTGGTATTGAAAGACTGGGGTTCCCCAGAGCAAAGTTATATTGCGTGATTTATATTTACAGTTATTGCATTCAATTTTATATGTATATTTATTTGGTTACTGCAAACTGTGTGTTTATTTTCCTAGTGGTGCCCCCTGAGGAGTGCTCCTCAGTGACGAGTAGGTGGAGGCACTGTACTGTAAATCCTAGTTCCCAGTATCTTTCAAGCAAAGGGAATTCAGGGCCCTGAATTGCAAACGGTTAATTGCTATTTAAAAGAGTGTGATCCGATTCTACAAGCAGTGTGGTAAGAAAGGGTACCATTGGTTTTTGAGTTATTTAGCTTTTTATTCAGCAGCTCTCCAATTTGCAATTTCAGTAATCTGGCTTCTAGGGTCCAAATTACTATAGCAACCATTGTTCCAGCAACAAATCATCAATTTGAATAAGGGACTGGAAAATCAATTGGAGAGTACCTGAATAGAAAAATGAGTAATAAAAAGTAGCAATAACAGAGCATTTGTTTTACATGGGGTCAGTGACCCCCATTTGAAAGCTGGAAAGAGTCAGAAAAAAAGGAAAATAATCCAGAACTATAACAAAGAAAAAATTAAGATCAATTGTTGCTTAGAATTAGCCATTCCACAACATACTAACTTAAAGGTAAACCACCCCTTTAAAGTACCTGGGTCCTTCAAAATGAAAGCAATATTATTTAAATAAACATATGATAATTTCTAAAAACTATACACAGTTTTGGAAAGATCAAACTAAAGCTGTCCATACACAGAAAAATCCAATTGTTTAGGGAGGTTATCAAGTGAGCAGGTTCCTGTTTGGGTAGGGCACCCAATTGGTAGGCTTAACAAGGCTTATTTTACCATAACATAACATAATGGGCCAACTATTGGGTCACAGGGAGAACCATTCAGACTCATCAGTCTTTAGTTGTATACATGCAGTCCTTAACTGTATCCATCATATATCCATCCATAAGGGCATCATTTTGAATACATCACCCAAAGAAGTCATGAAATTTCAGCATTTACCATTCTGTTTTGTGATGTACTGTATGTAATTTCCAGCTGGTACAACCAAATCATTTGTTTCTTTTTGTTTAAAATAAAAATCTGCTATCTATTATTGTCATCTGAAACCACTGAAGATCAGAATGGCATCACTTACAGTAAATGAAATTCCATAAACCTTCTTTGACTGGTTTAAATAGGTTCTAACGCTCTGCAATTCAAGAAACACAACTGTCTCTATAATATAAAATATGCTATATTTACAAAACACCTACATTATATGCTTTAAAAGCAGTTATTTAAAATAATAATTCGAAGCAAGAGTGTGGAAAAATATATCCTTTTAAAGCACTTGCTAAGCTGATATTGCAAGACAAAATGCCTACTCCTGGTGACATTTAATTAGTAATACTGCAGAATTAATTAGGCCAACCACAGTGCAAATTTTAAAAAAAATTACAATCATAGACATTCTATTTAATGAGTATGATATTTTCATGTTAAATAAAAATAATTATCTTCAATGAGCACTTTAGCCTTTTTGATATTGTAGAAAGGGACAGTTTTTATAATTTTTTTAAATTTCACATTATACTGTGATTTAATGGGTTGTGATACCTACATAGAGTGTGGTTCTCAAAGCAGGAGGCTATGATACGCTGCCAAGAATGCAGTTTTAAGGGTAGTTTAAACATCAAGCTGATAGTTGTTCCTTAAATGGCAAATTTGCTGCTATGAACTTTTTTTTTTTTTCCTTTGCCCACTTAGATGCAGAATACATTGCTTGCTTTCTAAATTATTTTAACTAGAAATATAATTATGTTTAATGTAGATTGATATCTGCTAATTTTCCTAGTTGGGAACTTTCTTCCTGTCCTGACCCAGGTTCCCAGGTATTTAATATTTATTCTAACTAATTGTCAAAGCGTAATAAACACTCATATGGTGGCCTTTACACCATTGATGACAGTATTGGGAAGACATTTAGGAATATGGGCCATTCATTTGTTTATATCCAATAGTAAGATGTAAAATAATCTTAAAGTTGATTGTATAATGTGTCCTTTAGGGACTATAACCTTAGCCAATAACCCTAGGTTTGTAAAAAGAAAGGAAAGCCTAAAACACTGGAAGGGGGTCAATTTGTTTGGCACCCAACAGTGATCAGAATACCTTTACCTGCATCCAGGGGTGCTACCATTTTCCCCACTTTCAGGAATCCTTTGTGCCTTTCTGGGTAGGCATATACATAGAACCTTTCTTCAGAGCTTACTATATTATACATGTCGATTAAATTGACGCATGGGTACAGCAGGAAAAAATGACGGTGCTGTATGAAGAGGAGCACCAACCTAGGGAAAAACAATTACCATGTTCTTTGCAGGAGGGTTCCTAACAAGTTTGCATCCACCAGTGTTTTAGGCTTTCCATGTCCCTTAAAGGGGTGGTTCACTTTTAAGTTAATTTTTAGTAGATTATTGAATGGCCAATTCTAAACCACTTTTTAAACTGGTCTTCATTTTTTCTTTTTTATAGCTTTTGAATCATTTATTCATCTTCTGACTCTTTTCCAACTTTCTGATAGGGCTCATTGACACCATCACAAAAAACAAATGCCCTGTAAGATACAAATGTACTGTTATTGCTACATTTTACTAATAATCTTTCTATTCAGGCCTCTTCTATTCATATTCCAGTCTCATTCAAATCCATGCATGGTTGCTAGGGAAATTTGGACCCTAGCAACCAGATTGCTGGAATTGCAAAATGGAGAGCTGCTGAATAAAAAGCTTAATAACTCAAAAACCACAAATGCTAAAAAATTGCAAATTGTCTCAGATTATCACTCTCTACGTTATATTCAAAGTTATCTCAAAGATGAACAGCCCCTTTAAAGCAAATTACAGTGCTTTGCATGCAGTACTTGACTGCATTAGTAAAGAAGTCAATAGCGAAAGTGTTTTATGGATGGGTCCTAAGGCACATCTATGGGATTAGGAAATTAACCCCTTGCCTTTTATGAAAATCTTCCATCTCTTCTATGATATGTCATAAGCTTTCTTAAATCCTGTTTCATACTAATAATGCTTTCTCTCAGTAATACTTAACTCATCATAGCTGTTTTACAGCTAAGGGAATATAAATTTATATACAAATAAAGATTGTTACAATTGTATAACAACTGTTTTATTTGCAAGAAAAGCACAAGTTAAGAATAGGCAGATGTGGCCAATAAGTGAGGCAGGGGGCTTTCTGTAACTGAATCAAGTACAACTTTGGTCCATCTTGGCTTGGGTGGCTTACAATGTTGAGTAGTAAAAGATTATTTGTTTACTGCGGAAACACAAGGCAGACACATATGTTGCTTGAATAAAGCTTGTGAGACGTGAGGCTTCTTTGATGACGGTGGGTAAAAAAAACGAATTTCATAGTTTTCAATATTAAAAAAACTTTCTTTAATTCTTTCTTCTACAAACCATAATACATAACAATCATTGTGCCCCTTTAGTGACTCTACTATTTTGTAAATTATTCCTAACATGCCAACGGCCAATGCTTCATTTTGGTCAAAGTATAATTTTGTATGGGATTTTTAGAGGCATATTTATTAAAGGGCAAAAGTAAGAGTCCATTCTTTAATATATATTCTTCCAAATATCCCATACAAATGAATATACAGCAGTGGAATTTCAGCACTGGTGATCTGGGGTGAGGTATTTTCCACCTTCTAAAGAAGACTAAGGGGCACATTTACTTAGCTCGAGTGAAGGAATAGAATAAAAAATACTTCGAATTTCAAAGTATTTTTTTGTCTACTTCGACCATCGAATTGCCTACTTTGACTATGACTTCGACTTCGAATCGAACGATTCAAACTAAAAATCATTTGACTATTCGACCATTCGATAGTCGAAGTACTGTCTTTTTAAAAAAAACTTCGACCACCTACTTCGCCACCTAAAACCCACCGATCATCAATCGATCCGAAATTGGCTAGAAAGCCTATGGGGACGACCTTCCCCATAGGCTTTCTCGCCAATTTCTGATCGAAGGAAAATCTTTCGATCGATGGAGTAAAATCCGATTCGAAGGATTTAATCGTTCGATCGAACGATTATTCCTTCAATCGTTCGATCGAATGAATAGCGCTAAATCCTTCGACTTAGGATTTAACTTCGACGGTCGAATATCGAGGGTTAATTAACCCTCGATATTCAACCCTAAGTAAATGTGCCCCTTATTGTATAAAAAACAAGAATGTGCCAGTGCATTATACTTCTTTAAATATAGAAGGAACTGTGCTTTTAATAGTTGTGTTTCGTGCTTCTGTAGGGGCTGATAGAACACAGCCACCCTAATTTGAAAAAGGGACAGTGGCAGATCTATGGGGAGCTCCAAAAAAAGGGATATTCAGAGTGAAAGTGGATACATATATCATTCATTTTTTGCCTAAAAGATTAGGGGAGGGGTCACTTTTGCTGTCTCCTATAATAAATACACCTTGCACCACACTTGGGTTGGTGCATATGCACATGCACCATAGACTAAACATCTCTGATCCTCATCTACTGGGCATTCATGAGTATCCGTCTGTGGTAATAAACGTCTAGAAAAAGATAAGTAAAATGTCAGTGTTATGAAAACAAGGACTAGCCCAGTGAAATAGCCTTTCTTGACATTTAAGAGCTTCTGTTACAGTGAAAGGGAGATGTTTTTTTTAAAAAAAAAAAAAAGTCTATTTTTTTAAATAAACAGTATAATGTGATTATTGCTGCAATCAAGTTCATTTCCCTGAATTTGAACTCATGTTAACCTTTCTCGTCTTGTTATCTTGACTGCATTTGTCGTATAAGGATCCCTGTGCTTTCTGTAGGTTGTGCTGCTGTATATTCAGGTGTGAAGCTTGCTGTTACCTTTTGGCATTGTATTAACAGGGAGCATTAAGTACTACACTAATCTGTAATCAGACTAATTTAATAAAGCGGTTGGCAAGAGGGACGATTGTGTTTAAACATGCAGTGCATGGAAGCCACGGTTAATCTATTTTGACTGTAATTATTATTACCGTATGCATTTGGAAAATCAGTTTGTCACAGGGAACAATGAATTTATTTCAGGCTGAAATTAAAGGCTGTTTTCTCTATGAGTGAGCACCTTAGCGGCTCAAACGTGGTCCCTGGACAATGACACAACATCTGCTTCATTTTAATACCTGTAGGTCATATAAAACGTTTCATTATATGCTGTGTATAGTGAAAGAAACTGACATTTTTGGAGGGGGCTGACAACTGTAGGAGGCATGTTTTAGCTGATACAAAAGGGATTTATTAACAGAGAAAATCAAAAGAGCAGAAAAATATGAAGCTACCCTCCACACACACATATTTTCTTAACACGGAGTGGGATTAGAACTTAGCAGTAGCAAAGTGCTGCTGGCACATAAATGTTGGTTACATGGTTTACAGGAATGCTCATTTCTGAGGTTGTGAGGAACAAAGATGGTGTCACAAGAAGGATGAGATTCAATGCTATAATAAAGAGAAAGGTAACAATCAAACAAATATCCAATGCAGATCTACTAACTTCTAAGGTTGTATCTTTCAAGTCTATAGAATAAGGCAGTGTGCCCTTTAAATTAAATCGTTGCCCACCTTTCTACTGCAATGTACTGCTTACCTTGTTCTTATTCTCACCAGTTTATAATCCCCTTTACCCTCCAGTCTCTTTCCTTTTCCTCTTTCCTTTCAGCTCCACAGGTTTGCTACTATCTCTCCTCTTCCCTTCACCATATTAGTAGCAGCAAAAGCAAAACACAGAGAGGCACCACCAATGTAGGCTACAGATAGTGAACCTGCTGGACAACCATGACCAAAATGGTTCACATTCGTATTTAATAAGGTGAGAAGAATCTTCTTCTGTCTTCTTTCCTTTGGGCCTGGGCAGGCACATGTCCAATAAAGTGAAAAAGGTGGCTTTTTGCATCTAAGTTTGGCACCTGCCCAGACCAGAACGTAAAGAATATAAGCAAAAAATGAAATGCTCACATACTAAAGAAACACAATGATAAGCACAAATAACTGCTAATACCCAGGAATCAGTCCACTGAATGTATTAATACATTCACAAAAGGGATTTGTGATAATTATGTAATATAAAAATTCTCATTACAGTCTTCATCGGGGAAAAAGGTAAAGAAAAAAACCTGCCTCTTTTTAGTAATTTTTTTCTATTTACCTTTTCCCCCCTGATGAAGAGCAAAATGTCATTTAATACTAGATTTTGCCTGTGATTTTTGTAGTTTATGGAAGGAAGAGAAGACAGCAGACGCCAAAGAATATGGCTGGAACTTCTACAGCAATACCCAGACTGGTGTAGTTTTTGCTGAATAGAAGCACCAGTCCAGCTTACAAGGTAAGTGTAAGTGATTATAATCACTAGGGGGTGCCTAATATTGCTCCTGCTTGGCACAGGCCTTGGCCATATAAATTACAGCTTGCCCTGGCTGTCAAAGACAGTGGAGAAACTTTTGGGGGGCATCTATTTGCTCTGATCTCCAGGATTTCGCAAACCTTACAAGCAAACCGAATCTCAGCAGATTCACTAATCACATAGCATAAAATCAGCAAGAGATTAGTAAATATTACTACGCAACAAAAGCCTATGGTGTAATAGAACATAAGATCAGTCAAGGGTTTGTTAATAATCTAGTTCCATTAGAATGTAATGACTAGAGGTATAATTAAAGCAGCATGCCATTGATTTGTCCATAACCCATTATAATTCAATACAGAACACACACAATTGAAGCTTAACATTGATTTGCTCTTCTCACCATGTAGAGTGGTTGAAGAACACATTGGTCATTTACAATTCTTTTTCTATACATTAGCAAACAGTTATTGGCCAGCTTGCAAGCTTTTTTATAGAACATTAAGGGGTTATTTACTAAACTCTGAATGCAAAAATCATGAAAAATGTGTGATTTTTTTTTTTATAAAAAAATCACGAATTTTGTCGGAGTTTATTAAACCCCGAGGATGGAAAAGTCTGAATCAGAAAATCCGGCATCTCAGACCGGTCGAGGTTGCATATAAGTCAATGGGAGAAGTCCCAAAGATTTTTTTGAAGTGCGCTGGGTTTCATGCAATACCCAGGAGTTTTCGGGCAAAAATCTGAGTTTTCGGGTGAAAAAATCTGAAAAAATTGTGAAAATCAAATGAAAAATCCAAAAAATTTTGAAAATTTGTTTTTTTCCACAAAGCAAAAGTTTGTAGCAGAAAATATTGAGATAAATTCAGACTTTGATAAATAACCCCTATAACTATGATTCAGTTCTTTTTAAAATGCATAATTGAGTTCAGTGTCAGACTGGGATGGCCAGGGCCCACTGGGGCTATTGCCTTTTGCCCCACCCAGTGGCAAAACTAGATGTTACTGGGACCCACTGCAAAATAATTTGAGGAGCCCCCAAACTCTCCAGAGGTTGTCCTGTTTTACCAATATATATTAAAATGACTCATTAATTAGGGTCTCATGAGGCCCCTATACCTCCTGGGGCCCCCTGCAACTGCAGGGTCTGCTTCCTCTGTAGTTACGCTCCTGGCCCAACCCCAGTTGGAAGCTACAATTTCTACAAATGCCACCCCCTCCCCTGCTACCTATTGTTTACCTTGCTTTGTTTTGTGGACGAGAAACAGTCCCCAGTGGGTGGGGGGAGTAGGCAGACCATGGGTCAGCAGAGGCCTATGGGGGACCTCCTACAATCAATTTGGAGTCGTTTGGTGGACTTTTGAAAAAAAAATTTGGTGAAAAAACTTGAGTTGATTCAAATTCGATTCGAGTTTGCGGGTCAATCCTATTCAACCAAATTTGAAAAATTCGAATTTTGTAATAAATTTCAATTGGTCGGTTTTTTTTAGAATTTCCATTTTATGGGAGTTTATGGGAGTTTTTATAAACTCCCATAAACTCTAAATTCAACCCTTGATAAATATGCCCCTGAGTGTTGCCATTTCTGTTTAAATTAAAAATTGCAGTAGCGTGTGATTCTTTTAGCACATACCTTTCTGGTTCTCACCTGACTGATGTTCTATGTTGAAAAATATTCCCAAATGTGCATAAACACTGTACATAACCAAATCATTTCTCCTTGGATTTGAAATTCGTGGGTTTAACAGGACAAAGCAGTCAAAGCCATTCTGATGAACTGACACTTTTATTCCTCAAAACATTTCTGTCAGGAAAATTTTGATAAACCTAAAAACAGATTAAACTGCTGGAAATCCTTCTGGATTCCTTTATCTGAATGACCAATGAGCATATTCTACACTGCTGCTTGGAACGCCTGTGGCTGGCTTTACAATGCAAGTGAAAGAGATAAGGAGGCTTAGGTGAGGCAATGTAAACAGACGTACCGTATCTGTAACCAAAAGGGAACATAACCGTTATATTGCTAATAAATAATGATGGGCTGGCACAAACCAGACCATACTCCATAAGTTGATGCAGTTAAAGGTTAGTTCAAACGAAGAGATTCGGGGAGATTTTGTCGCCTGTCGACTAATCGTCTCGTCTTCTGAGCGACAATCTCCCCGAAGTGCCTCAGCGTGTTTTCCCATAGGCTATAATGAAAAGTCGCCTGCGCTAAAGCACACGCGGCAATGAGTTTTCCATAGTCGCCCGAACTTCGGGCGACTATGGAAAACTCATTGCCGCGTGTGCGATACTGTAAAAGTATAAATTATAATATGACAAACGGTAGAAATTCTTGTCTTACATTATCATACCTCCCAACACCTTGAATTTTTGGTCACGCCCATTTTTGTGGCCACACCCCATAATTACCATGTTCGTTTTACAAAATTTGGCAGGTTATGAAAGTTTGAACATAGTTCTATGTTTTATTTCCAATTATTACAGTTTTGCTAATGAAGGTAAATTGCCCTTCAAGCTGTGAGTCTAATTTTTTCCAAGGGAACCTGTTCTCTTATATTGTCAAAATTACTTATTTGCGTATCTAGAAATTGTTACAAAATTGTATCTACTGCTGTGGCTGTAATGGGCTCTCTGCCAAAAGCTAATTAAGTTAGAAACTGTGTTTCTTTTTCTGCCTGTTCAGTGCAGAGAAAAACGGGACTTTCCATTTCCAGTACAAATGAGGGACTGTGGGTTGAGCTGTCAAAAGAGGGACTGTCTCTCTAAAAACGGGACCGTTGGGAGGTATGCATGATGAACACAAATACAAAGTGCAAACAGGAATGAGAATAAGCATGTGTTTTATTGACAATGCAGTTGTTTTTTTACCAAGAATTCAAAAGTAATTGTACACAATATACTAATGCAAATGCTAAATCGCTGCTACTTTGGTTATCAAAACGAACTAATTATGCTAACAGTTTTTTTGTGCTAAAATAACCTTTTTTCAGAACAGCAGGAAAATTGTAAGGATACACACACACACATATACACACACACACATACATATACACATAAACACATAAACACACAAACACATATAACAACACACACAAGGGACTTGCACAAGCTTCTCAGCAATTCAGATGTACTGGAGCATGAGAAAACATTTAGAACTCACTGCTTACAGCTACCGAGCTTTCAAGTCATTAATTTGATTCCATCTCTAAATCCTTAGGGTCTGAAAAAAAATTATTGCTGCAAACTCAAACCTTATCATTCCAAGCATTTGCTGGATAATTTGACCGGCAATAAACATCACACTCAAGTCCTAATGTGATAATGGCTGCAAGTTTTTTACTATCTTGCATGTATTTGAAAGAAAACGGGGCAAAGTTGAAATATGAAATAAATGAGAGTGTATGTTTAACAATAATGTGATGAAATGTAATTTATGAAAGCAGAACCAGCCATGCAAATAATTTAGAGGGTGTAGCAAAAAGTGGAAAATGTAGCGACAGGCAGGCACCAATACAGAATCCAGGAGCCCGTAGTTAAATAATACAAGTTTTATTTTACATTATAATTAAAAATAACAGCCTTATGTGTTTCATGTCACCAAGGGACACGGGGAGGCCCATTTATCTTGGGTCGAATTTCAAATTCAGTTTTTTAAAATTTGAATATACCCACAATTCGGCTGGGAGGTAACTTAAGAAAAAATTTGAATGCCTAATATTCGTTTGAATGGTTCCGACGCGTGAATTCAAAACGTATTCGATTTGTATTCAATTCGTATGAATCTAATTTTTCTACTGAAAAAAACCCTCAAATGTCAGGAATGCAATTAACATCTCCAAATGGCTCAACGGACTTCTGCCATTAACTCGACAGGTTTTAGGTGGCGGATATTCGAATTAGGATGTTTCCATGATCGAAGTGTGATAAATCTCACATTCTAATTTACATTGGAATAAGGGGATTAAAATTTGAATGTGTGAATTTTTAAACTTGAAATTGTATTCAAGTTGACTTTTCAACCCTTGATAAATCTGCCCCTTAAAGGAATTGTTCAGTATAAAAATAAAAACTGGGTAAATAGATAGGCTGTGCAAAATAAAAAATGTTCCTAATATAGTTAATTAGCCAAAAATGTAATGTATAAAGGCTGGAGTGACTGGATGTGTAACATACAGTAATAGCCAGAACACTACTTCCTGCTTTGCAGCACTCTTTGTTTCCACTGATTGGTTACCAGGCAGTAACCAATCAGTGACTTGAGGGAGGGCCACATGGGTCATAACTGTTTTCTTTTGAATCTAAGATGAATGCTGAGTCTCAATTGCAAACTCACTGAACAGATATGTCCCATGTGCCCCTCCTTCAAGTCACTGACTAACTCGGAGTTAAAGAGCTGAAAAGCAGGTAGTAGTGTTCTGTTCTGTTCTGTTATGTTACACATCCAGTCACTCCAGCCTTGATGAAGTGTCAGGTTTACTGACACGAAACGCGTTAGATGTAACCCCCCTCCCTAACTATTTTAATGCGCAAAATAAAGCCAGCAATTTGATATTACTTCGCCAGACTCCGTTATTGCTTTGAACGGCGCTCCGCAGCGGTATCAGTGATGTGCAGGTGAAGCCGGCTAGAAGGAGCCGATCTATCGCGAGAGCAGCGGCTTAGCAGGAGTTGGCGTACAAGGGGAGAGCTCCGCCATTAGCCACATCGTGTTTTTCGTTTGTACTCCAGCCTTTATACATTACATTTTTGGCTAATTAACTATATTAGATTAGAACATTTTTATTTTGCACAGCCTATTTAGTCAGTTTTTGTTTTAAAACTGAACCATTGACTCCTACGTGACCTCGGCAGGTTTTAGATGGTATATTTTCCAGGGCAGAGGTATAGTAAATCTCGAAAAAGGCAGGGTTTTTTTTAACCTGAAAATGTGATTTAATAAATAAATAACCTTGAAAACTCGAATTTTCATGGAAAAAAACAACTCAAACCTTAATAAATAACCCCTTAAATAAACTCGGTAGGCTGATTTTGCTGCCACTAAGGATTAATTATACAGTATCCTAGTGTAACTCCATCTTGGCCACCCCTTTGTGCCATAGGATATATGTCATAAATGTCTTACCATCCACAGGTCCTGTACTGGGAATTTCTCTCATGATTTTTGGGGTCGCGTTATCCCCGAGCCCAAACAGGGCATCGCCACCCATGTGGTTTCTCCATAACTCTGAGCCTGGTGCAGCACCCCAGAAAGGAAACAGTCACAGCTCCATTTTCCTTGAAAATAAAACTAGAACTGAGCCTGAACACATGGCTCTAAGATATTGATGTGCGGGTCGGGTTTTAGCCAAGCCTAAACCTGCCCTTCCTCCACCCGAGCCCACTTGTGCCCGACTTCCAGGTTCCTTTTATAGACCCGCACCGACCAGCCCCGCCGATGACGTCATAAAAAGGGTGAGCAGATGCCTGGCTATAAAAACGGAAGTAGGAAGCCAGCAGTGTAAGGTAGCGGGCAGGGAGAGCAGGAAGCAGTGCTTGACCCACCACCCCACGTGGGTATCGGGCCGGCCTGCACATCACTACTCTTAGCTATATGAAGTAGTTACGCACTAGTGAAACCTTCTGGCCAAATCTGAAATCTGCCAGAACACACTGCATTAGGGACAAATGGCTTACTTTCCCTCCCTTATCCAATTTAGGTCCAGCACTTAGCTGGCCAGGCAGGGGATTTCCCACCATGTGAAACTTTTAGAACAATATGGGAACTTAACCCTATGGGTACCTACACTAGTTTGGATTAAGTACAAGGGGCTGTTTTATTATTACAGAGAAAAAGGGAATCATTTTTTTAAAAACATTGATTATTTTGATAAAATGGAGTATATTTCTGTAATTGCCAGCTTTCTGTATAATGGGTTTCCAGATAACTAATCCCATACCTGTATTGGTATCGTTGAACAGCTGACCATTCAGAGAGAACTTTGTGAAAGTCAGTCACATAATAAAAATCCTGGTTGGTTCATTCCCCCCATCTCTATGTATGACAGGGCTGCCTTTGGGCTTCCTCTTTTGACCACTGCAATATAAGCATCTTAGCATGCAGGGTCAGGACAGCATAGGTGTGAGCAGCTTTGCAGTGAAATAGAAAGCACAAATTGTTTTTAAGCATACGCAATAACATCTGTAGCTTGTAAACACATTTATCTTTTACTTAATGTGCTGAAATGAAAATTGCCTCCCCCATTTGCAGAAACATAAACTAAAGAGCATAACAAAGGACATCATTACCATGTAAACAGATTTTGTATAGTTTACATGTTATTTGTGGCTTTTCCTATTATAATATTATAAAATACAGTCTAGTGATATAATATTTTAAAAGAACTTACATTGGGTTTTTTTTATTTTCATTTTGAATGAAAGGACTAAAACATTATTCCGATTCTTGGATACAGAATTGCAGAAATAAAGACATCCCTGTGAATTTAAGAAATTCAGAACAACTTTGTAAAGAACAATTACCCTGAAATTTCAACTATTCAATGTGACTGTTGGATACTTAAGCAATAGAGATAAAAGAATGTCTTGCAGGGAGGCTGGTGAGCAGCTCACGAATCGCTAGTAGGCATGCTAGCTTTAGGGAAGTTTGAATAGAACTACTTCTTATGCTCCCACAAACTGCTTAGCATTTCAATGGCAGACTTAATTAAAAAAAACCTTCACTTTGACATGAGTCACTTTTAACCTTTTTTATTAGTATTGTGAATTTTTGTTTTATTTTTATCTGTTCTGATGTTAATAGACTTAACTCTTGTGAGATATAGATTGTATTCAGGCAACAACAGGGCAAAACCAGAGCTGTATTTATGGGGTCCAGATGGGGATGACTTCACATGGCCCTGCACATAATGGGCTAAGGCAATGCAGTTGGAAGGAAGAGTGGGAGCATTTTAGACTGTGTAGCACAGGGGCACCAAGCACTCCCACCAGAGAATCTGATATCAAGGGTCCACCAACCTAGTCCTAAAAACATCTTCTTGTTACACAGAGTATTGCACAGAAAGGGTTCTTGCTTTCCCATTTACACTGTGCAAATCTTTCCTGTGAAACTGACTCTGCCAGCCCTATATAAATAATTGCCTCCATACATTCTCCTGCTTGGCAATACATTTTGCATTTTTTTGTCCATCACAGAGTTCTAAACTAACTTTTTCCTCACTGCTGGGAATAAATTAAAATATAAGCAGAACTTGGCAAAGGAAGAAAACAATGAAAGCTCTGTGCTCCAAAAAGGGCAAAAGGATTTTTTTGACTAGGGATAAAATATTTTTTAAAAATTCTTGACCCTTGTCTATTGTAGTAAATAGTCAGGTAATCAGTCAATTGCTGTTCCGACCAGATATCATGGTACACTGGAAATCTTATGCAGCATAAAGGGAACATTGTGACCTACCTTCAATAACATTTGGCCCATGTGTTGGTGCAAATCCATATGTTGATAACCCATGTTCTAGATAAAGGCTGTTCCATTTGTAGTTCAATGGCAGCTAAAGTGCCATAGACCAGATACACATAGTTTATAAAAATAGTAGGGAGCCAACAGCTAGCTTTTACTGTCACTTATTAAGAGGGAAGTTAGACTAATACTGAAAAATCAGAAAGAATATAATTTAAATTCAAATTCCTGCTCTTTGTCTTGTGTGGCATTAGGGTGCAGGTCTTTTTAGTAATTTGTATATTGTCCACCCTCCTAAAGAAAACAAAAATATGCCCCCAAATATGTGGTATAGTCTTTAATCAGTCCACAACTACACTAGATTATCTTCTAATTTAATCATTGTTGCTTTTTTACTCTTATAAAGGATAGGGTGTTCTTGAGTCATTACACAAACATTATGCCATTTCACATTATTAAGGTGGCCACTAGAGAACAATAGATCATTAGAATCCTTTGTTTAAGTTTCCTCAACCAAGAAGCCATTGTCTGATCCTTCAGGAGCATTTGAATGATCTCAAATATACAGAGTGAAAAGTCTCAGTTTGCAGACACATGGAGCAATAGAAATCATAACAGTACAACAATGCTTTAGTCCATTGAATTTCACAAATCCCTATTCAGCATAGGCAGACAGGAGGTTTTTGCTATTTCGAAGTAGAATAATTATATAGGGATTCTGAGTATGGATCACAAGATGGTTGAATAACATTCCATTATAAGCAAAGGCAGAAGGGCAGGTTTTGTGCACCAAAAGGAATATAAATAATGGTATGTGGCTCCTGAGGAAGTGACGGGCTGTCACGAAACGCGTTGAGCATATGGCCCAAGGGATCACAAGGGCATGCTGTCTGTGGATTGTTTTAATATGATGAAATAAAAATCAAAGTTTTTAATCGACTTATGGCCATCCTGGTGCTCCATCCTTATATGAATTGGACTATGTGGCTCCGTTTCAAATGAAAAATAAACAGAAAAGAAAAAAGAAAATAAAGAAAAAATTAATAGAATAGTCTCTTACCGAGGTAACCCCCAGTCCAAGGGTTTGCCAACCATTTTTGGTTTATGTAGAAAATTTACGTATAGGAAGAGACCATCCACTAGTAAAAGTCTTTATTCGGACATATGTTAGCCTGTCTTAATAAAGACTTTTTTAATTTTACAAAATATTTTTCTGGCTACTGCTTAACTAGTGGATGTTCTCTTCCAATACATGAATTTTCTATTAAGGGGCAGATTTATCAAGGGTCGAAGGGAATTTTCGATGTAAAAAACTTCGCATTTCAAAGTAATTTTTTGGATACTTCGACCATCGAATAGGCTACTACGACTTCGACTTCGATTTGAAGTAAAATACTTTGAATACTCGACCATTTGATAATTGAAGTACTGTCTCTTTAAAAAAAACTTTGACTTCAATACTTCGCCAAATTAAAACTGCCGAAGTGCTATGTTAGCCTATGGGGACCTTCTAGAGCAGTTTTCTACATTTTTTGTAGTCGAAGAAAAATCGTTCGATCGATCGCTGAAATCCTTCGAATCGTTCAATTCGAAGGATTTAATCGTGCGATCGAACGATTTTACATCGACTGCAAATTGCCAAATTCGATGAAAAAAAACTTTGACTTCGATATTCGCAGTCAAAGTAATTCAATTCGATGGTCGAATTTCAAAGTATTTTCAACTTTCGAAATTCGACCCTTGATAAATATGCCCCTTAATGTATATTAAAGGTCACACTTGTCCATCTGTTGCTACAGTCTCTAGTCCATTAACAGGTTTTGATTATGCCTGTAAAATGTAACATGCACAGAATCAGAAACAAATGAAGTCTGCAACAGGGTGTGGATTTCATGTGCCTGTAACATGGCAAATAAACATAACTCCCTGTCTTTGAAACTTCAACCCTATCTTATTGTATTCTTTTGTCCAGATGAGTTGCATTCAACACTTAAACACGGAAGGCCAATTCTGTATTTTTTTAACCAGATTAAACTGTCACAAAGCATTTATAAATAAAGCCCTAGTGATTATATGTACATCAGGAAATCTCTACTAGATACTCTAGGCACCTGGAATTGACATGTAGTTTGATTTTTTTTTGTTCCATTGAGTCTTACCTCTCTTGATTCCTAAGGTTAATTCAACTGTGAAGTCAAATCTGTTCTCCCCCCAATTACTTTGTCCTTTGCAGTTATAAACATCTTCCTTGGAGGTTCCTTGGAGAGCTAAAACACTTAAGGGCTCAATTATACACTTCCAAGAAAGTGACTAAATTAAAAAATTCATTAGAGTATACCTTTTTCTCTGACTAACTTGGTTGTCCTGCTCATATATCACTTGGATTTTGCCATAAGCAAAGCAATAAAATAAGCCTATATATAAAACTGACTCTCAACCAAAAAAGCTATTATGCAGTTAGATGGGAAAGGGGGGAATCAGTTGGGGGCTAAGAGTTCGATAATAAGGTCTCAGATTCCTTAGAATCACGTATTTTATAAGTCTCATCCAGGCCTTAACAACTTTGCTTGTGGCATAATAATGGAGTTATGTAGATATACTCAGCATTTAGGCTGCTCAGAGCTTAGTTTGTACTTTACTTTGAAAATCTTCAAAGAAGTTCAATTTAAAATAGTTTATACATACAAAATAAATTCAGATTAATATTAACTCTGGCTTCAGTGGCACTTTCAACTGGAAAAAGAAGGAATAATCTTTTTAAATATTGATGTCTTTTTAGCTATTTCTGTGAATATTTGCCCTTTAGTTGATTTACCTTTGCATATCAGTGACAATACAGTTATTTGACTATGCATAATCAGCATCACTGCCAGTCTCCTCGACACTTAATTCTTGTGAAAGCTGTCCATTTTCATACACAGTGTAAAGTCAATTTATAACTCATTTGAGCTCTTGAACCATGGATGAGTTCGATATGTTTCATGGACTAATGTGAACTCTCCTTTTTTTTATATATATAAAATTATGCAGAGACATTTTATTCAAGAACCGCAAGACCTTTAATTTGTTTTCTACAGTTTATTAATGTGATTTCTGACCTCATTTAATTTCCAAGGAACTACATGGAAATTACCTTGCATATTTAAAAATAATGCATTTTAATGTAATCGTAACAAGCAGTGACTCACTTTAGAGCGTAGAATAAAGTCACGTAGGACAGCACCTTGCTATGCCAGCAGCTTAAAAAGGTTTTTAAGTATTAAAAGTTGTAGAAAAAGTCACGCACTATAAGGCAAACGTCAGTTTGACTATCATGCTGATGGAGTGGGCTGCTCATTGCATTCAACAGTTGCAAGCGCATGATAGCACATAATGGCTGATTCTTTCTACTTCAAGTGTAATTAAAGTGGTATTAGAAATAAGAAGATCTCAATGGATTCTTTTAAACAACGTCCTGTTATGGAGGTTACAGAAAAGTGATAGTGTATAAAGCAGTGTAAGAGTAAAGCAATATACCACTACTAATAACTTTCAGTAAAGTGGAACAAGTATTGCTCTAAAAAAGTAAAAGATGTTGACTTTACCCAAAATTCAGATGAACTTTTTGACCAAAAAATCGAGCAATTTGAACCTTTTCATGAAAAAATTGTGCAATTCAAAAGTTTTCATGAAAAAAATCGCGAAAATTGGAAATCGCGAAACGTGGGAATTCGCCGCAAATTCGTGCCAGGCAAATTTATTCATCCATCACTACCCATATGTGATTATATATTTTTTTAACGTCTAATAAACTTGCTAATGAGTTTGTGTTTTTTTTATTCTTAAAGGAGAACTAAACCCTAAAAATGAATATGCTCAGTGTGCTTTGAGCAGCTGTTGAGAAGCCAAGGTTAGGGGTCATTGCAAATTTACAAGCAGAAAATGAGGTTTGCCTGTAATATAAACTGATGCTAGAGGGCTGATTATTAAATTGTGATGATAATTGCACTGGTTACTGTGATGCCATGTAGTAATTATCTGTATTAATTACTAATTAGCCTTATATTGTGACTTTTCTATTCTGTATATTCAGTATAGTGTGCGTCGGACCCTAAGCTCAGTAAGTGACAGCAGCACAGAGCATGTGCAGTGAATCAGCAGAAAAGAAGATGGGGAGCTACTGGGGCATCTTTGGAGACACAGACCCTCACTGGTAAAGGGCTGTGGTTGCCTTGGGCTGGTGCAAAAGCCCAAAATATAATGTACAAAATTTCTAGCTACTTCTTTAGTTATGATTTAGTCCTTGTAAGCTTGAATCCCACCCTGTGATTAGCATTACTTCTTAACACATGGGGTTGAGTTCATAATTATTTGAGTTCTGTTTCCTATGTTTTCAGTGCTTCCTACTGGCTTAATATAAGGGAATTGAAACACTACAGAAACCCTTTAGGAGGCAACAATGAGTGCTGTTAGCAAAGAAAAGACTACCTGGGAGCACACCGACAATCTCGACCTCCGTCTGCAACACGTGTAGAGCTGCCCCAGTAAGCTTAATAGTCCAGAACCATAGAAACAAGCACGGTGCACCAAGGAGGGAGCACTCCAGACTTAAATGTTGCTTAAAAATACATATTTTCTTGTTCCATTAAAATAGGCACTCCGTCAAATAAAGGAATCATAGCTTAACACGTTTCGTGGCTATCCAGCTACTTTCTCAAAAGCATACTGGTTCACACAAAGCTCAGGTATAAATCAAGTTAAGTCCCACCCATAAAATCATTAACATCTAATAATCACTTGGTACATCGGGATAACAAAATTTTTTAAATTTACAAATGTAACATAACATTTTCAAAAGTAACATCACGACAATTTCCAATCCCGATTCATACCCCCATGTTCCTCCATAGTCTTAAGGTGGTAGATCCAATATACTTCTTTAGACAATAGCAGGGCCGGAACTAGGGGTAGGCAGAAGAGGCAAGTGCCTAGGGTGCAAAGGCAGAGGGGCGCCAAGCACGTATCTCTTCTGAGCCCTTCCCCTAGTCCGGACCCGTGTGTCTTTAAGCTGTGGCTGCAGCTTAGTTGTTTTTTAATGTGTGCGCGCCCTTCCACGCATGCGCACTGGCTGGCATTTTGAAATGGCATATACCCTCTAGCGTGCATGCGCCCTGGCGCGGCATTGCCACTTCCGCGCATGCACAGTTGCGTGGCTTTGCCACTTCCGTGTGTGCGCACTAGCACGGCCTCGCCGCTTCTGCTCTTCTGCATATGTGTTGAACAGTGAGGGGCGACGTAGTCGGCCGTGGTTGCCTAGGGCGCCCGGCCAAATTGACCCGGCACTGGACAATAGCCTTTTATTCACATCCCCTTTCCTAATCTCAGTATGTGGTTTATCCATAACCTGAAAACGAATGTTCACAGGATCCACATGACCCAACTTCACAAGTCTGGCTATTGCCGATTTCTCATCGCCCCTGTCCACAGCAGATAGGTGCTCCAAAATTCTAACTCCAACAGCACATGTGATTTTGTCCACATATTGGGCCCCACAGTGGCAGGTAGCCAAATAAACCACTCCTCTAGACATGCACTTTATCCAGGAGGCCAGATTCCTACCTTTCCGAAACACAAAAGAGGGTACATTCTCCAAAACATAAGTTAAGAGAGGGTCTTGCAATAATATGCCCCAATGTTTCCCCAATATGCTTAATGTTAAACGACTGATTTGAGTATTTAGTACAGAATTGTACCTTAGAACTATTATGTGTGCGCTGTCCGTTACCCTGCATCGCTATTCTCTAAAGGCACCTTTCCATCACCACTGTTATTCCCTTGTTCAAAACTAATCTCATTAGTCAAAAGGGGGTTATGTTTGGTGCAATGTTTTTGCTCCAATAGACTATCCCTCTCATAGTCCACCACTGTGTCAAAAACTCTTTTAATAACCGAAGTTTTATACCCTTATTCAACAAACCTATCCCACAGCTCCATTGACTCCTTCATAAAGTCATCATAAATTGAGCATATACATCTTAGATGTATAAACTGTCCAGTCGGGATGCCCCGTATACAAGGAGCTGGATGTCCACTTGTGTCATGTAACAAGATATTTAAAGGTCTAAAAATGAGTCCAGATCACCATCCCAAATCAATGTAGCAATGTAGCGATAAAAATGTATAATATTAGACCTGAATGGGTTTGAATCGCCAAAAACGTGGTGCCGCTCCAACCAACCCATAAAAAGGTTAGCATAGGTCGGATGTGGATTTGTCAGGGAGCAAACCGGACGATCATGTGATGGACCAGAGACTAACAGGACAAAGAATTCAAGACCCCGGGAACATCAAGGCAAGAACCGGTTCGCACCTGCAGTTATGGAGACAAAGGAGGCGGGGGAGACGTCGGTCCAAGAGAAACAGATTACCCAAGAAGATCTATGAAACGCAAACAGAAAATGCATTGGTAATGTATACACCATCCTCTCCCATTCATGTTGACAATAGTTTGGGTGATAAGGAAGAGGCACTAACACTCACCATTGATGTTTCTAAAAGTGATATTAAGACAGACAGTAGCGAAATAAACAATGTGATTTATCTTTTGAATTATGAATTGTCCGGGAATGAATTAAATTTGCTTTCTAAAGGTCTCAACTACGTACCGGATCGACATTAATGTGACATTTTTGATACAATTTTGGTTCTTAATAAATTGATACGTTTATTGACATTGAAACGGCATTTCGCTACTAAAAGTCAGAACGTTAATGAGATAAATATAGATGATTCTCTGGATACACTGCGGGAGGAGGCAACAGATTCCTTTGGAACTGAGATATCAGAGACAAATATGTTTTCTCAAACATTAGATTTTCAGGATATATGTATGGTTAATGTTCTTGAAGAACTACAGGCTGAAAATTGTTGTACTGTACCCGCAGATTTACGGACTGTCCACATGGGTTTAAAGAAAAAAAT
Source organism: Xenopus petersii (assembly GCA_038501925.1). Lineage (NCBI taxonomy): Eukaryota > Metazoa > Chordata > Amphibia > Anura > Pipidae > Xenopus > Xenopus petersii. The sequence goes on along the minus strand of CM076682.1, from coordinate 41,154,586 downwards.
CTATTTTCTATCCGATTCATTCAAAGGGGCATTATATAGATTTATTTCATAAACTAGTGCAGCAGGACATTTAGTCTCTGAGTACCTCTGAAAGAGCTCATTGTAGGCCCAAGAATTTAACCCATGGTGAACATCAGGCTTTACTTTCTCAAAATAAGAAGGTGGTGATAAAACAAGCAGATAAAGGTGGAGCCGTGGTGGTGTTGGATGCAAATAAATATGAGAAAGAGGTGTATAGGCAACTTTTGGATGCTGACACCTACACCCCGCTTCCCACCTCTATCTTTCAGAAAGATTTGGGGTGCCTGTTATGCCAAGCCCTGGACAATGGGATAATTAACAAGACAAAGTATGACTATTAGTGATGGGCGAATTTATTCGCCAGGCGCGAATTTGCGCGATTCGCCGTCAGCGAATAAATTCGCAAAACACCCGTGAAAATTCGCGGAAAAAATTCGCCGGCGTCAAAAAATTTTTTTCGAAAAAACAGACGCCGGCGTCAAAAACGGCACCGGCGTCAAAAACGAGACGCCGGTGCCGTTTCGCGAATTTTTCGCGAAGCGAAACTGCACAAATTCGCCCATCACTAATGACTATTTGTATATGTTTTGCTCTATAAAAATATATCACAACCCAACCCACACTATCACACAGAATAGGTCAATGTTACTTTAATAATTATATGCAAAACGTTTCATCAAAATCGATAAGAGTTGTTTATTATGTTAATTAGTACACATAGTATTAAGGCAAACAGCTGTTTAAGTATATTATAATAAAAGAGCGAACATCAATACATCACCGGATATTGTAGCATCACTCCACGGCTGGGGATTCCTGCACAGGAGGAGAATTCCAGGAATCTCACCACGAGACGTTGATCAGGCGTCCACCAACAAATTATCCCGTTCTCCTCCTGGAAATCCCCTTCTTTTATTGAACAACTGTTTAGTTTCAATACACGTGATTATTCATGCACAGTTGTTACAAAATATTACATTGGCTCGTGCATCATGCACGAGCTTCATTATATTGTGCTATCTAGTTACTAGCTTACGGTTATGCGCAATAGTTATATAAGAATCACGAGTCAGACATGCGTAGTATGTTATTTTGAAGAGTTGTGGCGCATGTCCGCCACTCCGTGTCCAATCATAATATTACAGTATTTCATGATAAGTGAATCATCCATCTCTCTGCTCAACAACAAGTTTGTACTCTAATAACCTTTATTCTTTATTAACAGTAACTGCAGCACAAGCCATTACTATCTATACTATCTGATGTTATTTTATCTTTCTGTTACTTATCACTCATTCATCATCGGACTCATATCACAATATAACACTTCTAATTTTCCATAACCTTCCAAAGGTGCATAGATCCTTGGAGGATGTTAAGGGCCATCTGATCGTGGCAGGTATACGTGTCTTGAATGAGGGTCTCTCCCACTATGTTGACAAACTTTTGACCCCACTTGTTGTGAAACTTCCAACCTATTTAAGGGACTCAACGATGTACATTAACAAATTTAAAGATATACATTGGAAACCGACTTTCAAGTGGTTTACCATGGATTATGCATTACATTCCTCAATACAGCACAATCTGGGTTTACAGGCTATTACATATTGGTTGGATAAAGAACAACATTGGCTTACGATAAGGATAGTCTATTGTAGCAAAAACTTTATACCAAGCATAACCCCCTTTTGACTAATGAGATGAGTTTGGAACAAGGGAATAACAGTGGTGATGGGAAAGGTGCCTCTAAGAGAATAGCGATGCAGGGTAACAGACAGCGCACACATAATAGTTCTAAGGTACGATTCTGTACTATATACTCAAATCAGTTGTTTAACAATATTAAAATATTGTACATACACTAAAAAGCAATACAAAATGCCTCAATACTTTAATTGCCTGTCTAGAGGGGTGGTTTATTTGGCTACCTGCCACTGTGGGGCCCAATATGTGGGCCAAACCACACCAGACATGTGAAGTTTGGTCATGTGGATTCTGTAAACATTTGTTTTATGGTTATTGATAAACCATGTACTGAGATTAGGAAAGGTGATGTGAATAAAAGGCTATTGGATAAAGAAGTATATTGGATCTACCACCTTAAGACTATGGAGGAACATGGGGGTATGAATCGGGATTGGGAATTGTCATGTTACTTTTGAAAATGTTATGTTACATTTGTAAATTTGAAATTTTGTTATCCCAATGTACCAAGTGATTATTAGATTGCTACACACATTTTATATTGATGTTTTGTAGTTTTTTATTTAATAAATTAAATTAAATAAATTAAAAATATTTTAACAAACAACTACAAAGAAAAAGTTAAAAAAAGAATAAGGCCCTTTAGATGACAACATAGCCTAGTTACAGTATAGTCTAAGATGCGATAATAGAATCTGAATGCACAAGACAGAAGAGATATCTGCACAATTTGTTCTGCTTTGCAATAAACAGTAACCATATTGAAAAGAAGCCCGTTGCAGTAAATATTGAGGTGAATGTTGTTTAATAATCAACAAGAAAAAATATGGGGCATTGTGCTCTTTCTTGCTTCATTTACTGCCTAATACTACAAATAGCTTTTACTTGTGTTCAGTATGGTGAGGCTCATGTAATACCTGTTAGACTGAAACAGAAATGCATCAGGCCTCTGAGTACCATTGTAACAATAAACAGTTCCCTTATTTCACTGTATTTCTTATATGCAAAAATTGAAAAATAACACCCAATTTTCATCCGGCATATAGGAGAATCGGTAATTTCCTCTTGCTGAAAGTATCCACTGTTCTACACATTCATATTACAGACACACACACTTGCACATTATGTTGACTTTATGTCAGTAGCGTTCGTTGAGGGGGGCGGGCCCTGGTGTGTGTCGCGCAGCCGGGCCCCGCCCCCTCCATACCGCCGCATTTTCAGCGGCGAACGGACTGCCGGGGGGCCCTAAGGGGGTGCGGGCCCTGGCCCGCTCGCACCCCCTGCTCCCCCGGTAGTTCCGCCACTGCTTTATGTACAGTAAGATTCGTCCTTTATAACCTCAGTGATAAATGTTGTACATTCTGCAATTATACAATCCTTTATGTTGCAAAAAATGCACATAACTTGAATGATATGTAACAGATAACAACAATGCCATAACAACAATGGAATCTACTTTAAAGTGTGGTATAGCATCCATAGCTGCTAGTTTCCTGGATCGCTTGATTAGGTTCTCAGTATACAAGTACTTCGGATACAGTTTCTTGGCTGTTTTTAGGAGCATTCAGAATTTAGGAGTCATTATTTGGTTTAATTACTCACTTTTAAACTGAATTTTTTGCATAAGGAAGAAGTATTTTTGTACATTTATAAACCTTGGCTGGGGTGTATCTCCATTCACAGGGATTTCTTTATTTGTGTTTTGAGGTCATTTCCTCCTGGAAGAAAAGCCCAGGTTTTTAATATTATATGGAGTGCATCAATGGGCTCAGGTGATCCTCTCCCTGTTTATTTAGCTACAAACAAAGCTGTTTGCATCCCACTGCTTATATTGTGCTTTTAGTGCAGTAAACAAGCTTTAGTACTTTAGATTATAACATTCTCTCTAATCACCCCAATCCTTTAGTCCCCTTACATCAGTTTCACCCAGATTCTATCATATACAAGTTTTTACTAACTTTTTAGCTGTGGCTCCCCATAATGACTCCCTTGGAGCTCCTCTAACTTGGCCTCAGAACCTCTAAGTATTCAGGTGGGACTACGGACTGTGCAAAACAAAAAGCTTATTTCCTCAACCAATTAGATGCTGACAAAATAGAATGAATGTTAAATGTTTAGGGTCTTGCATTTAGAAGAGTAGGTGTAATATATTCCATAATTCCATAATTCTTGCCAGTGACTTGAAGGCCCTATGTGCAAAGTTCACTTTTATATTAATTTTGTTATTTTGTTATATTAGTTTTGTTATAGATGGATTGTAACGGTAGTTGACAAGGAACCCAAGGAAACCGCTGGCAAGTACCTTTTGGTGAACAAGGTCACCCCTGACTATACTGGTGTTCACAGACACCCTCAGGGAACCTGAACACGACAATGGTAACAATAGTACAGACAAGGTTAAAGTGTAGAGTGAAGTCAGGCCAGACAGGGACAGGTGGCAAGGATCAGAGTCGATAGGCAGGCAGGAGTCAAAACCAGTAATAGTATACACGAGCAGGGATATCAGAATCCGAGTCAAAGGCAGGCAGGAGTCAAAAACCAGAATATCAATATGGCCAAAGTTTGAGCAGGAACTGAATAAACAGAAGCCAGCTTGGGCAATGAGGGGAAGCCACTATTTAAGGCAAAGGGGCCCAATTGGAGACGGGAATCAGAGATGGACAGTGAAGGGGACCAATAACTGAATAATAGAACAATCAGCGTCCAATTGGATGCAGACGCCAGTTTAATTGGGGAGAAGTGTCAGGTGTGCATGCACCAAATGTAAACGCACAGATCTCATTTTCGCCTGCGGGGAAACTGGGCGCACTTAGCGCATCACCGCTGGGCGCCTAAGCGCCGGAAGAGAATGCGCCTCCACCTGAACTCACCGGACCGTTTCTGAAAGGAAAGATTAGACAGCCGACCTATTTTTTGCATTTTCAACTGATAATCATTATTTATTTTGTATATTTTTTTCTTAAATATCTGCATTTATAATTATATTTCCAGCTTTGATATGCAAGAGCACCCCATCAGGCATTCAAGAAAGACAAAGTGGGTTATGTAATAAAAGGTCCTAAGTTTTCTGAAGAGCAATAACCTATAGAAACCAATCAGAAGGTAGCATTTACTGGTCACCTGTTTAAAAGCAAAGAACCTATTGGTTGCTATTGGTTACTGCTACTGGGCAAACTTAATGCATTTTAGTACATATGGGTGTATATGTAAAGTCTCCTGGGACATGTGTATGAAACTTGTTAACACAGTTTCACGTGTTATGCCCTCTATGCCATACATTCACACAAGAGGAAAGTATGATATAGAGGGCATCAACGGAGTTGATATATATTACTTACAATTTATTTAATTATACTGACTAGGGATGGCCGAATTTGACCCATTTCGTTTTGCCAAAAATTCGCCACCGGTGAAATGTCGCAGATGCCCATAAAAGTCTATGGTCGTCAAAAAAATTTTGTTGTGCGGCGAAAATGTTTTGACGTGCGTTTTTTTGGGGGTTTTTTTATGCACAACACCATACAAGTCTATGGGCGTAATTTTTTCAGCAAAACAAGGCGAAAAAATTCGCCCATCCCTAATACTGACCACAAAGCACATACAGTTGCATGAGTGACTATGAAGACGGGGCATAATCATAAGAAGACTTCAGACCTGGCTTTGCTTTTGATACAGGAGAGTGGCCACTTCTTTGCTGAAACAGCTTCTAAATCCTCGTAGAGTCCAATACATTCACTAATTCTGATGTTTTGTGCTATTTACTTTACCCACTCCAAATAATGTATACAATTTTTAATGTTTTAGAACTAGGGATGCACCAATCCCACTATTTTAGAATTTGGACGAATCCAGAACCATTTGTGAAAGATTCAGCTGAATACTAAATTGAATCTGAACACTAATTTGCATATGTAAATTAGGTAAGGAACGTAAAGAGAGAAAAAAAATGAATTCCTTGTTTTTGTGACCAAAAGTCATGTGATTTTTGAATTTGGATTCAGTTCAGCCAGGCACTTGGATTTGGCCGAAGCTGTATCCTGCTGAAAAAGGACAAATCTTGGCCAAATCCCAAGTCTTGGATTCGGTGCATCCCTATTTAGAACTTTTTGTAAGAAAAAAGAGAGCATTGCATTTATTTGGCAGGCAAAATTTAAACTGAATTGTGTACATTTTCCATTTCTTCCAAAACATTGCTGTGAAAATGTGCCTGTAAATTTTCAGTAATTTGAGATGTGTTTAAGCTCTAATTAGTTCTGTTGAGAGATAGAATGCATGCAATAAAATCTAAACATAAGGCAACCTTTTCATGCAAAGGAAAAAAATAATCACCCCAGAATGCTAAAGAAGAAATTGTTTAGTAGAAGATAGGTGGGGGTTGATGTCAAGACCCTGCGAGCGGTTGGCTTCATGCCTTTGTTTATACATTGACAGCAAGAAGCAATTTATTTGCACTATACAAGAGCATCTTTCACCATTCTGACCACAACTGCATTCGGTGTAGAATGTAAAACAATTTTATCTACTGGGTTTTTGCTGCATTCTGAGGCTGAAACATGAGTGTATTGATTTGATGTAAAAGACTCTTTATTTCTACTTGTTCATAGAAAGGACACCTGAGACCTGAGAATATAAACCAAAGACAACATACAGTATGTGTTTGTGAATATGTGTGCATGTCATTTAATAATTATGCTAAAATATTTAATGCAATGACTGTAAACTCGAGGGAACCTCATTCCTCTTTTGTTGTCTTAGCACTTAATTTTACATGTAATTGTATGTATTGTACATATGTATTTATTCATGTTCAATTATTGTTTATACAGTATATATGTTTTATTATTATATTGTTTCAATGTATAGTGTTGTGTATACAAGTAGCATTAGATTAATAAGAATATACAGGTATGGGACTTATTATCTGGAAAATCATTTTCCAGAAAGCTCCGCATTATAGGATGTCTCATAGACAAGAGAAAGCAGTAAAACCACAAACTACTTTAAATTTAAAGATTCAAAACTTTGAATCTCGGATCCAGAGAAATTTAATGGAATTGTAGCGCTATTAGCGCAGCATTCATTCCTTTTATTCTCACTAGCACCTTATTTAATTCATATAAGAACCATGAACTTTTAGATTATTCATCAATTGTGTGTAGATACATTTTGTTGAAGGTCACAGCACCTAATTTATAGCACTTAAGCACTTTAATCATAAATATTTGTATTAACACAATCGATTGAAATACCATTAATTGTATGTTGGTGCTAAATTGATTGAGAACTAAGCATATGTTTATAATAGCACTAAGCACTTATATAATTAGATCTCAATTAATTTTAGTAAGGTAGTGTGGGGTTTTACTGCTTTCTCTTGTTTTTAGTATCCCTATTCTGGTTTATATACCTCTACACAGCCTGAAATTTGGTACAAGTGAGTGAACATTAATTACAAGTGAACTATATTTTTGTTTGTGAGGATGTCTCATAGACTCAAATGTAACCAAATAATTCCATTTTTTAATAAATGATTTCCTTTTTTTCTGTATTAATAAAACAACATATTGTACTTGATCCTAACTAAGATGTAATAAATCCCTATTGGAGGCCAAGCAATCTTATTGGATCAAATTTAGGATGGGCAAATAAGCAGTGAAAACAATCTCTAGTCTATCATGTCTTTTCCCTACACCCAAACAAGACATTATAGCTTCAGCAGCAATGAAATAAGCCATGGCCCTGTCTGACACAGGTAAGTTAAGCAGACATAGCAGAAATTAACGCTGGTGAAAGTTCACTATGAAATGCTCTGGCTGCCGAATTCTCAATTTTCGATTCTTTGCCGGCGTTTGTTTGCCAAGACATAACTTCGCATTTTGATGAATAGGTGCAAATGCTGCAAATGAATGTCTGGCGAAGTTGTGTGATGTGTGGCAAAGTGTTCCGAGGCAAAAATTCACGCTTAAGTAAAGTAGTTTCTTAGTTTTCCCAGGAGGTTTTTAGGCAGCTAGACTGGGTCCTTAACTACAGTTTGGGGGGGGGGGGGGATCTGACTCTTTCTGTAAGGCAGACAAAGTACAGACCAGGATTAGGCAAAGAGGAGTCTAAAACAGGCAGAGGTCAGGTCAAGCAGCGAGACAAGCCAAATTCAAAAACCAGGATCAAAACACACAGAAAGGCTTGAGCAGGATCTGAGACAACCAGAAGCCAGCTAGGGCAAAGAGGTGGGGAGGGAGTTTGGCACCAAAAGTGCAGGAGGAGGTGATACAGAGGAAGTAGGACAAAATATTTGGCAAAATGGCCCCAACAGCTGCACGAGAGGTGATGCAACAACGTTAGAGCAGACACATGCATATGTGCAGAAGCCTGCAGGACCCAGAGCACAATCAACAGTCGGTGCAAACAGAGGTAGGACACCTGACCTATGGCACACTTTACACAGGATCAGAGTATTTAGTAGAGCAATCAGAGGCTCCAACAAGGAGGCTAGTAAGGGTTAGTACCCTGCAATATAAATGCTGCAAGTATAGCAGTCATGATATTTTTAACCCCAAAAGTTGCCCTGTAGGTATGCACTGTTGTTAGGAGCTGGTACAACATGTGTAAGGCCACAGGTTGGGCATCACTGATGTATATGCTGAAATCATGTAACAATAGGAGGCATACTTATAATGGTGTATAAAATACTTTTCAATAAAGAAACAGTTTAATGATTGGTGTAAGATAAATGGTACTCACTCATTAATGCACTCACACATGCATTTGTGTCATGTATAATAAATAATGTTTTACAAAGAGCTAAACAACTTATTTATAAAGATGACTATTTTTATGCCATATTAATGCCAAAAATTTAAACCCTTGTAGACTAGGCATAACCCATTAAAGTCAACGGAACAAACTAAGATGAAAAATGTTTGCTGGCACAATATCAAATGTGTAAAAGAACCTGAACCTGAACCTAAGAGGGGAATCATATACACCTTCCAAATTGGGACATATTAGCAGCAGCAGGCCAGACAATGCAGTCACTGAAACACAAATCCTTTTATAACTAAGCCTATTAACTTGCATACTCCTTCAACTGATGTGTACTCATATGAACATACCATTGACTTCCTATGGCCTTACCCTTTAAATCCATGATAGCTTTAATAAAACAACAGCTAGGAATATTATTATATTATCCACTCAATGGATAAATATTGATTTTAAGCATTATTTTTAATAAAAGGCAGAGATCTTTGGATGCATGATACATAGGCCACCAATGAACATCCTATGCATTTGATACAAGTACACAGCAACACCAATTATTTTCTATTAGGCGACCTGTGCACATTTAGTATTTGTATGCCGATTATCATAGGAAAAAAAATTGTAACTGATCACTGTCAGGTCTACTTTACATTTTCATTTGTTTTGCATGGAACAATTTTAATTCTCCCCCAGACATAATAATGCTGCATTAAAACCCAGAGGGTGGGATAGAGTGTGCTGTGCTGACATTTAAATTACCAATATTTTTAAAAAAGGGGATCTGCCACCCTTGGGCAATAAGAGATGCGTGTATGTCGAGATTAAATGCATCCCTTTGATTTTTATTGACTTCCCCTTGGGGGGGGGACAGTTTAAATGCATACCTATTAAATTAATTTTAGTTGCCTGCAGGGCTGGTGAATTGTTAGGTGTATTGATCCGATCCTTCCCCTTACTAAGGGAAAACAATAGAGAAATCACTGTAGGATACAATCTGATTTATGTCAATTTTCTTTTGAATAAATATGTTAAACGAGCAAAATGATAGTTGTGTTCCTTTATTCTTTTTATGGCTTTCCCAGTAAATAAGATCAAAGCATCCTCTGAATTTGTTTACGTGCCTCCTTGGAAACATATTACTTAATAATTCTTTATAAGAAGCACCTCTTAAAAACAATAAATTCATAAATACAGAACATTGGGGCTCATGGTTTATTCATGATCATCTCTGAAACAGAAAGAAGATAACAAATAGAAAATAAATATTATTTAAGCAACAGTTTCCTTTGGGCACATAATGACATGCAAGTAGTTCCTGTGTTATATATATACAGAATTGGGCCAAACCTGCAGATTTAGCAAATATAGTCAAATATAGCTTCGTGAAATATATGTTATAGCAGTACTGCTTATTCTCTACCTAAAATAATATTTACAGGAATCATATGGGTAGAAGTTGGCATATTGAATACCTTGTTTACCTTGTTTATCCAGAAACCTGTTATCCAGAAGCCTCCAAATTACTGAAAGGCCATCTCTAAAAGACTCCATTTTATCCAAATTTTTAAAAATGATTTCCTTTTTCTCTGTAATAATAAAACAGTATCTTGTACTTGATCCCAACTAAGATATAATTAATCCTTATTGGAAGCAAAACCAGTCTATTGGGTTTATTTAATGTTTATATGATTTTCTAGTAGACTGAAGATACAAAGATCCAAATTACAGAAAGATCCATTAACCAGTAAAACCCCAGGTCCCAAACATTCTGGATAACAGGTCCCATAACTGCATATGTAATAAAGATGTTTCACTGTCTGTCTAGCAAGCAATAAAAGGTGGCATTTATGAATGCAAGTGATTTCAGATGCAAGTCAACTCTCTGCCCAGTGGGTCACAACTGATCTTGTGTTTTGATGCAATTTGGTTGCATGTTGAGTCTAAGTTTTGTGCATTTTAAACAACGTTTGTATTTGTTTCACTGGGCACAAGTCTGGTACACCTATTGATGCAACCTGCTCTGGAAACCCTGGCACTATCTCCATGTTCAGAGTAGCAATATTTCCAAGGTTCCCCAACATCAATAGGCCCAGTTGTGTACCATTCATCGGAAGAGTCCATTTTATAGCACCAAGGTTCGTAAATGACTTCTATAGTGACGCACATGTGGCACATCATCTATTAACTGAATCACCAGGCTACTGTAAATCCATATAAGTCTCATCAATTACTTTATGGCAGTGCTATTGTTTTAGGGAAGGGATTCTACATATGGAAAGGGAATCAGCACCTCCTGACAAGATCCCCTGGGCAGGAGCCCTAATGTACATAATACTCTGAAAGCCTTAAGGAAGTCCCATAGACAAGGAAACAGAAGTTTTTTAAATTATATGTGATCTAGAAGGACCCCAGTGAAAGACATACAATGAGAACCTGTGATCCTCACTAGGGCCCCAATAATTATGTGAACGTAAACCTCACTTGGGCCCCAATAATTATGTGAGTGTAATTAAAGACCAGTCTCTGCATCCTAACCAGATTCTGAATCGCATACTATTTATAGAAATCTTGCACATGTTCCATTTCCCTTATGGATAACAGAACATTCCAGTCCAGTATCACTGCCTGAAATGCTCATAACTCCCAACAGTTACAGAGCAACGTAATCCTTTTAGCCCCAAGCACGGTCTGTCAAAATGCATAGTTGCCTGATGTTTCCCTCAAGCAACACAGATCCTCTTCTGCCGAGAAGCAACGTTGCTTTCCAAGCAGGAATTATACAAGAGGCTTTGGGGACATGGGTAACATCAGTAATACAAACATGTTAACAAACTATTTGTGAGATTCAGAATACCTAATTGCAGAAGAGCATCTACAAAATATAGGTTTTAATAGAAATATTTACAAGTTGGTGTTCAAAACGTCAGATTTTTTTCAATAAATCTTGATTTTTTCACAAGTATTCCCGTTGTGCCGAGTGCGGCACTATGTCAATATATATATATATATATATATATATATATATATATAAAACAAGGGAAAGTTGTGCTCACCGCTAACTTTTAAAACCATTAGGCGAGCACAGTGCACAGTGGCGTAACTAGACCCCTAAGGGCCCCGGTACAGAAACTTACAACTGGGCCCCCCCAAAGGGAATGTTCACCTAGGAGTTAACTTTTAGTATGATGTAGAGAATGATATTCTGAAACTATTTGCAATTGGTTTTCATTTTTTGTAGTTTTTGAGTTATTTAGCTTTTTATTCAGCAGCTCTCTGGTTTGCAATTTCAGCAGTCTGGTTGCTAGGGTCCAAATTCCCCTTGCAACCATGCACTGTTTTGAATAAGAGACTGGAATATGAAAAGGAGAGGCCTGAATACACAAATGAGTCATTAAAAAGTAGCAACAACAGTTAATGTAAAAATTACACGTAAAAAGGACATGTAAAATTTAGGTTTTACTGTATTATAATGATATACGGGATAATGTACTGTAAATGATAAGGATATTAGAAATCACTGAGGGGTTCTGTGACCATATAAAGACACAAGGCTGCAGGCTGAGTTATACAGGGAACTCCGAGTATCACTCATGTATTATAAGGGATAATGTACCCCCTACTGTAAATTATAAGGATATTAGAAGTCAATGAGGGGTTCTGTGACCATTGCTTAGTACAGGGGAATACCTATGCTGCCATAGTTTTATGGTATCTCGCTGTACAGAATATGAGCAAATTTAGGGGCTGTTCCTTCTGAATTGTGCTTAGTACAGGGAATACCTATGCTGCCATAGTTTTATGGGATCTCTCTGTACAGACTATGTTCGTGCTGAATTTAGACCATGCCCACTATGGTAGAATATTTGATAGCTAAACATTTGTTTTAGCTGTACCTAAAGCTCAAATCTCATAATTCAGAGAAAAAGAGACACTGATGCAATTTAATTAATTATTAAAACATTAATCAGAATAAACACAGTTGCAGTTCCATGAACAAATACCCCAGAACTTAAAGTAGGATGAACACAGTAAGAATTTCATGTTTAATATCCCCCGAATTCAGACTAGGATGATACAGTGGCAATTCCATGAATTAATAACCCCAGAAATCACATAAGGATGACACACAGTCAATTCCATGTCAAATACCCCAAATGTCATAATAGGAGGGCACAACTGGAATTTTTGCTATTAAAAGCATTTAAAGGGTTAAAAATCACAAGGCAGTGTAATAAATGTGATTTGCATCCTTACCGGCCTGCCTTCTTTTTTTCTTCACTGATAGTCTTGGGGGTGGGTGGAGATGAGGAACCTGCAGCAGAGTCCTGGACAATTTGAACTAATACTGGCACCCTTTTACCCTGCTGCAATTGGGATTTGTCCTGCCCACACACACTCTCAAACTCCACTCCGGCACACTCTCAACCCCCCCTGCACACACTCTCAACCCCCCCTGCACACTCTCTCATCCCCCCCTGCACACACTCTCAACCCCCCCTGCACACACTCTCAACCCCCCCTGCACACTCTCTCATCCCCCCTGCACACACTCTCAACCCCCCTGCACACTCTCTCAACCCACCCTGCACACTCGCAACCCCCCCTGCACACACTCTCAACCCCCCCTGCACACTCTGTCAACCCCCCTGCACACTCTCAAGTTTCAACCCCCCACTCTCTCAACTCTTACCCCCCCACAGCACTCTTTCAACCCCCCCAGGATCAGACTGCGCCGGCTCCAGTGGGCCCTGCTGGCCCAGATGACCTGTCCGGTGGTAACCCGATGCGCATGTATGCAATCGCGCACTCGCGCATGTACGTTAGCTCGCAAATTGTTGTTTTTTAGGCAGAAAATTAGATCTGGGCCAGATCTAATTTTCTGCCTAAAAAAAAGAATTTGCGAGCTAACGTACATGCGCGCGTGCGCGATTGCATACATGCGCATCGGGTTACCACCGGACAGGAGCTGCTGAGGCAGCATCCCCCGGGGTCCGAAGGGGGGGCCCTGAGGGAGAAGCCCCAGTGGGCCCCGGAGTCCGAATCTGAAGCCAGCAGTGAGAGGGAGGAGGTGTCTCCTAGCAGGAATCTTTATACTGATGGCACCACGGAGTAGCCATCAGGACTTTACCGGTACTCCATTCCTGGGTTGCGGGCCCCGCCGGGGGTGCAGGGGAGCAGGCCCCGGTGCCGCTGCACCCTGTGCACCCCCGGTAGTTCCGCCACTGAGTGTGCAATGAGGCTGTGACCACAAAATACATATAGACAAATACAAAAGTCCTCTGCACTCAACCCATTAGCAATATATTTAAGACATTGAGACATTTTGTGCATACTGCTACTGAAAAATGCCTTAGCCTTTAAACAAAGTTTAATAGTGCGACATCGCATGAGCAAGGGTCGTTTCACCCTGCCAGCAATACCTGTGTGCCGGTGAATTCTTTCTTCGTACTGTTGTGGGGTTGCCAAAGCCCTTTTCCCAGAGCACCAGGGTTAGTACTTTCTGGGTGTGCGTGAGCAGTTTGGAGTTCGTTAGCCTTTAAACAAAACAGAGATTGTTTGTCCATATATTGCAATATATTTAAGCTGGCCAACTACGTCAAAATCATTCCATATCTGGCCAGTCCTACACTCACTTTCATCTGATTCATTAAGAATTCTATTGGTTAATTATACATTTTACAACGGTACTAAGATTTACCTGCAACTTACTTGCTGCTTTTAAAGTAAAACTTCCAAACTTGCCCTTTTTTGGCCACTATTGGGATCACCTGACTATAACTGGTAGGTTGGGAGCTACAACATGGAGCTGGTCACTGCTCCTGTATAAACAATAACAAATAAGGGAAAGTTGTGCTCACCATTAATTTTTAAAACCATTAGGCGGAGGTGCAATGAGGCTGTGACCACAAAATACATAGACAAAAACAGACAGACTTTGTAAAATGAAGCAATAGAATTCTTAATGAATCAGATGAAAGTGTAGGACTGGCCAGATATGGGGTGACTTATATTGCAATATATGGAGAAACAATCCCTGTTTTGTTTAAAGGGTAAGGCATTTTCCCGTAGCAATATACACAAAATGTCTCTGTCTTAAATATATTGATAATGGGTTGAGTGCGGATGACTCTTGTATTTGTCTATATGTATTTTGTGGTCACAGCCTCATTGCACCCCCGCCTAATGGTTTTAAAAATTAGTGGTGAGCACAACTTTCCCTTGTTTGTTATAGTTATACAGGAGCAGTGACCAGCTCCATGTTGTAGCTCCCACCATACCCAACTATAATCAGGTGATCTCACTGGTGGCTAATACAAGGGCAACCAAGTGTAGGGGCCCCTACGGGTTAATCTGCCCTGCAGCTTTAAGGCCCCCATCTTTTTCTTAGAGTGATCTACCAGGAGAGGTGTGACAGCTTCCTGCTACACTGCACTATAGTGTGTGTAAGGAGTGGCCTCTTCCTCTTTCGCCTCTGGTGATCCAGCTGGGTGTGCTCAGGGAGACTGAGTACAGAAGGACAAGAAGAAGTCATGTGTCGAAGTCGGGGACCAGGCAACCCCGTGAATGAGGAATAGAAAGTGGCAGGTGTAGCTCCCAGTACTAGTACGCTCTAGGAGTGTAAGTAAGATAGTCAGGGTTGAGCTAAAAAGAGCAGTTCTGAGCTCCACCGTAGGAGTGATAGATTGGAGGTATCTCTCCCAGGCCATATTGCCTGTAGTATAGGGATCCCAGCGGAGAGGGAATCAGGAGAGATGATTGCCCTGAGGTTGATCCAGAGACCACTACCAGAATATGTTTGCAGAGGTGAAGTGGGATACCTGCCAAGTCTGTCCTAAGGGAGTGTCAGCCTGTGTAAACTGCATGATGTGTGCCTGCGCACTTTTCCTCTGATTCACTGTGATGTGAGTACTAAACCTGTGGTCACTTGCTTCGTGCATAGTAATAAACCTTGTTCCTGTTTTATTAAGAACCTCCTGGTGCCCAGGTCTTTTGTTGTATGCACAGTAGCCTGGGGGATGTAGTTGCACTACACCATTATTGTGTAAGTCGCAGTGTAACCCATGCTTCTAATGGTAGCTGGTCAGTTTAACTATTTGTGTTCTATGCAGCCCAAATAGGTGTTACACAAGTTTGGGAGTTTTACTTTGAAAGCAGCAAGTAAGTTGTAGGTAAAACTTATAAACTTATAATGAAGCAATAGAATTTTTAATGAATCAGATGCAATTTGAGTGTAGGACTGGCCAGATATGGGATGACTTTGATGTAGTTGGCCAGCTTAAATATATTGCAATATATGGACAAACAATCCCTGGGGTAAGGCATTTTTTAGTAGCTGTACAAAAATGTATCAATGTCTTTTTTTATTTTTTAGTACAAAATGTCTCAATGTCTTAAATATATTGACATATATACAGTATATTTTACAGGATATATATATATATATATATATAGGTAATGCAAGGATCAGCACACTCATTTGTAGAAAAGCAAAGTGTATTTTATTTCAACACAGCATTGTGTATATATATATGATGTGCACCCATTTTGTTTTTTGTTACGGCTGATTTTCCACCTGTGAATTTTTGCCGCAGTTTCGTGGATTTATTCATGGGCAGTGAAAGATTTTCACTGCAAATCCTTGCCTGGCGAATTTATTCGCCCATCACTAATATAAATATATATATATATATATATACTGTATATATATATATATATATATATATATATATATATATATATATATATATATATATATATATATATATTCAACTTTCTTTATATCTGTAAATGTTCCATGATTTTTGTTTTCATTGAATCACAAGGTTACTACAGATCCATATAAGTGTTTTTTAATTACTTAATGCAAAACAGCAGTGCTATTATGTTTAATGGGAAGGGTTCTACTTATGGAAAGGGAATCAGCACTTCCTGTCAATATTCCCTGGGTAATTGGTGCAAAAGCCCTAATGAAGGGGGTACTTTGAAAGCCTATGGTTGAAGGAAGTCCCATAGAAAAAGAGGGGAAACAGAAATGTCTTTGTCTTCAGGATTAAGCCAAAAAAGTTTATTTCTAAACATATCAGTTTAGTTTACAACAACTCCATTTAAAACACAACATAAATACATTGCATCTCTGATGTGTTGGTAAAGTTGTATGCTCATGCTTGGAACATCTTGAACAGAATTTCTAATAACTTTTTGTGCTTTTCATAATTTGTATTATTCTGGTTAAACAAATGATGGCTGTCAAAATACACTTGTGCTTGCTTATAAATGAAGATAAAAGTGTAACCCACTTCTTTGTCAAGGAATCAACTAAACACGCATTTATCCCTGTAAGCTGCCAAGAACATGAATAAGCAACGTAAACCAGATAAGAAAGGCTAAAACCAAAGGAGCTAAGTGAACATAAAAATTCCGAAATGTTTCTGCCTACACATATTTTTTTAAAACCTGATGCAGTATGAAATTAAGCTAATCCATTAACTACATTATTGCCAATAACTACATATTAGTCTCAGAAATATTCACTTACTGTTTGTCAGGAATGAAAGGGTTCTGAGTCAATCACCATTGTGCTTTTATATACAGAATTACAGAATGTCTGCCATAGTTTATTTATCCAAATAATCCACATTTTCAAAAATGATTTCCCTTTTCTCTGTAATAATAAAACAGTACCTTGTGCTTGACCCAAACTAAGATATAATTAATCCTTATTGGAAGAAAACCAGCCTATTGGGTTTATTTAATGTTTACATGATTTTCTAGTAGACTTAAAGGTATACTGTCATGGGAGAAACATTTTTTTCAAAATGAATCAGTTAATAGTGCTGCTCCAGCAGAATTCTGCACTGAAATCCATTTCTCAATAGAGCAAACAGATTTTTTTTTATTCAATTTTGAAATCTGACATGGGGCTAGACATTTTGTCAATTTCCCAGCTGCCCCATGTCATGTGACTTGTGCCTGCACTTCAGGAGAGAAATGCTTTCTGGCAGGCTGCTGTTTTTCCTTCTCAATGTAACTGAATGTGTCCCAGTGGGACATGGGTTTTTACTATTGAGTGTTGTTCTCAGATCTACCAGGCAGCTGTTATCCTGTGTTAGGGAGCTGTTATCTGGTTACCTTCCCATTGTTCTGTTGTTAGGCTGCTGGGGGGGGGGGGAGGGAGGGGGTGATATCACTCCAACTTGCAGTACAGCAGTAAAGAGTAAATGAAGTTTATCAGAGCACAAGTCACATGACATGGGGCAGCTGGGAAATTGACAAAATGTCTAGCCCCATGTCAGATTTCAAAATTGAATATAAAAAAATCTGTTTGCTCTTTTGAGAAATGGATTCAGTGCAGAATTCTGCTGGAGCAGCACTATTAACTGATTCATTTTGATTTTTTTTTTCCCATGACAGTATCCCTTTAAGGTATCAAGATCCAAATTACAGAAAGATCCATTATTCGGAAAACCCCAGGTCACGAGCATGCTGGATAACAGGTCCCATACCTGTACCACATTCAGTAGTGACCATGAATCGATGTATTTATAGCACCACCAACTAATTCATAGTTTAATTGTAAATCATATACATTAGATTAGAAAATTTCTCTTTTTTTTTATATATATTGTCTTTATTTTTATTTTTTTTTCCAAACCACAGGATTCCGAATATTAAGATAAATACAAATATTCAGCATAACAGTATTACAAATATGGTCTCAAGAAAGTTTCTGGTTCGTGTAGGTCTTATAGTTCTGGTTACATAACTTTTATGATATCAATGTTAATAGTCGAAGAGCAATTGGGAGAACAGTAGAAGTGTGCAGTAAGGTAGCTGGTACATGTACTTGTCAGAGTGTGCCGTGATACCATATGAAATTCTTAGGAATCCTGTATTACAACATAAACAAATCAAACAGAGGGATAACATAGAAAAATTAACATAACATTAATAGAATAAAATCAGCACAGACCATTCATACTCATATGGGTGGTTAAATAGGTACCGGGTTGCTATGATACGGTGGATCCTGGGAGGCAGATGTAAGTGCCCGAAGGCATTCTAGGTCACACCAGGTTGTGTGTCAAAATGTATTGACTATCATTGTCTGATATCTGGGGGAAGATGTAGGCTACAGGTGGACCAGATAACTAAAAATGTTTGGATTGTTTTATTGGTGGACGCCTCCAACCAGACCATATGGAATAGGAAGTGTAGTTAACTTTTGACTAGTTGTATCGATGGCGCAGTAGTGGAGAGCCATTCCTGTAGTATGTCTTTCCTAGTTGCTGCAGCTAGTCTTTCTGCTAAAGCCTTATTGCCTTTGGTTACATGGCACCTCCCTTTAATTTTGCTAAAGACTGCCCATTCAATGTTGGGTTTAAATGTTTGTTTTGTCAAGAGGTGCCAGTAATCATATGCTTTTTGTCATAAGGTTTGAATGACTGGGCATGCCCAGATGTGATGGAGTAAAGAGGTCTCTTTGTCTTGGCATCTTAAACATGCAGGATTGTCCAGCTGGCCCATTTTAAATCTTAATAGGATCGATGTAAAATTTGTAGGGCCATAATTTTGTATTGGCTGGATGGGGTGATCCTCATGCTATGGGAGTAGAGTTTATATATATCAACTGTGTTGGTATTTGGGATGGAGTTGACATTTCTCTTCTGTAGATTTTCATTTTGTAAACAGTTGCGAATTTGCACCGTTTTGTTTTGCGAATTTATTTGCTGGCAGCGAATAGCGCGTATTCGCGCCTGCCGAATAAATTCGCCCATCACTATTGCTGAAAAATAAAACCCAGAAATACAAAACTCATACAAGTGTAAAATGTTTTTTTCCAGTTGAGATGTGCATTGGTTCTGCCTTCTCACTAGTACAATTCTATATTCTTTGGGGAGAAGTCACAAAGAATATCTCATTATCTCATCTGTAATCTGTGAATCTGGGCTGAAAGGTTGTTATTCCTGAGGCTGCACAAAGCAAGATATCCTGAGATCATGCAATATCTCACTTGTATTAAGCCACGTCAAATGGCAAAGTAACTTTAGATTGATCTGTGTGCAAGAATGACAATTTGTCAATAAGGGTTTTCTGTCTTTGTCATAACATTCTTTTATTTTTTAAAGCTCTGCATAAATTCCCTGGATTATGCAAAGAATATATTTTAAGAAATATGTCAGTTCCCTCTTAAAAATATGATAAACACCACTCAAACGTAATTTTAAATGTGGGCATAGTCATCTTAGTCACCTACACAGGGTATAAATAGAGATATTATGAAAAATCACAGATTGCTATTGCAATGAGTAACACACGTGTCATCGTCAGTTTGATATTTGTTGGCCAACCTGCAATAAACAACATATTTGTTATCCCCTTAATTAAAAAAGAGGGGGATCTGTTCTCCAAGGCGTTATATTAATGGGGAATAATGCTGCCCTCAGCATACTTGCAGTAGGACTGTGGCACAGGCGATATCATTGTAAGATGCTAAATTAAATACACAATTATAAAAAAATTATATACTTGCTTTGCCAAAAAAAAGAGCATATCGTCGTTTGCCAGTTGCAAAATGATCCATTTTCATCCAATTTTTCTGACACGGGATTGCTAACATGTACCCCTAAGCAGATGGCGTGTGTCACTGCAGGAAAACAGAAACCAATATGGTAATGAAATAACTTGGAAAGCAGGTTTTTAACATTTACTTTTTAACAAATGGCTTTGAGAAGTAACAGAGAAGGGGAAAAAATTTCACACTCTGAAAACATAAAGGATCCTATACATGTTTGCAGTGGTTCTGTTCAATAATGCAGAGACTGTGCAGGTCCACTCAGAGCTGCTGTTTAATCATGCTGCAGTGCAGATCTCACAATACATAACATGGCTGTCACAGCTTTATCACTTCCTGTGCTAGGAATACAAAACACATCCTGGGCTAATATACGGTCTGCCACTAGGTGACAGCATAACCCCTTAACATACAGTGGGGACTCTACAGGCCTCACTCTCACAATATTGCTGGAGAATGAACATTTACATAACTTTGCCTGATAACAGTGAAAAAATATTTTTGGTTGAATATAACTTCTTATATAATGAAATTTCCAGGGGCAAAAGACACTTCTAGGGAACAGTATTATCTTATTTTATGAATAACCCTTTACTCTAGCTTGCACATTAGCCAAAGCTCCTTTCCCATGGCAGGGTGTAGTGACATAACTAGAGTTAGCCGGGCCCCCCATACAAAAAACCTTTAGAGGGGCCTGGCGCACGCTGATCCCCATCCTCCGACCCATTTCCTGCCCAGCCCATATCCCGCCTCTGCCCCGCCCATGTCCTGCCTCCGCCCACATCCCGCCCGACTTGCGTGCCCTTCCTCGCCAGTAAAAGAAAGGCTGGGGATGAGGGTTTTTTTATTAGCTATAGAGGAAGCAGAATCCACAGACCAAGCCCCCACTGTTTCCTGGGCCCCCTGCGACTGCAGGGTCTACTTCCTCTATAGTTACGCCACTGGCAGGGTGCGCTAAAAGACAGAGGTGGATGGTTAGAGCTAGAATAATAATTGCAATAAAATCAAATTGGATTACTTAATTGCAATTCCTTCTCTAATTGTGGATTGCAGAAATGTTTTTGAGAGCTTGCAGTGAGACCACAGCTAATTTTTGTAATATAAAAATCTTGCTAGGCACTTTTTTTGATGCCCTATGCTTTGCCTCATAGAGCATTCTGTAAGGGCTACACATCCATGATTTTAACCAGTTACCGTGTCACAATATATAGTGAATAAAGTACTCCCATTGTAAAATATAAGGATATTATAAATTACAGAGGAGTTTCATTTCCATATAAAAACACAAGACCGAAGGCCTCCAAGGTGACTTCTAATATACTTATAATTTAAAAGAGGGGGTACTTTATTTATTATAATACACACGTTTCTGTGAATCATGTAACAAAAATGACATCGCTACTCACTGTTTATAACTGATGACATCACTAGTCACCATTTATAAGGATAAAATTTACAAGATATTCATGGTTTTTGTGTATTATATGTATACAATACCCATGAATATCCTGCAAATAAATACTTATAAACGGTGCTTGGTGATGTCATTGGTATAATCGGAGCTTAGGGATGTCATTAGTTCACATGACTCACTGAAACTTGTGTATTATAATAAATAAAGTACCCCTGTTGCAAAATATAAGGATATTAGAAGTTACCTCGGAGTTCCATAACCTGTATAAAAACCATGGAAATCCTTGGTAACTTAAAATATCAATTTATTTCACAATATGTGGTACTTTATTCACTATATATTTTAAAACAGGGGCACTTTATTCACTATATATATATATATATATATATATATATATATATATATATATATATTGTGACAGGGTGTTTGGAAAACACCACTGTTTTAGAGGAAAAGGGACATAAAAGAGTGCATTTAAACTGCATTGTATGTGCTGCAAAGGAATACTCGGCTCAGGTAGGGTTAATATTCCCTATCAGCCAGGTAATTAAGTGGCAGCTGAGAGAGGATCTACCTGACCATGTAAAAGGGCTGTGTGAGCACAGTTCAGGCTCTCCAGGGAAGTGAGGAGCTGTGAGAGACAGAGTTGGGCAGAAGGAGCTTTGCTGCCAGCAAGAGAGTTCCAGAGCTTGGAGTCTAAATCCCTTGTGGGGAAAGAAAGAGAAAAGGACTGGCAGAGGCTAGTGAGTCTGAGTCCCAGGAGGGGAAGCCAGCAGGGCTGAGTGTGAAACCCAAATACTTCAAAGTGCAAGAGGGTGAGAGTTTCCCTTGATGGTGAGCGACCAGAGGGAGGGAAAACCCTGAATGTTTGGCAGTGTATTTACTGAACTGTACCCTGCATTTTCTACAGTGAAGTTGAACTGTTACCTGAACATTTTTCTGTTGCCTTTTTGTTGGGAATGTCCAGTGCTTAATAAAGCTGTGTTTTTGTCGGAAGCCTTGGTGTCCCTGTCTCTAAGCTCAAAAATTCTACGCTACCTGCCTACCAAACGCTAATATATATATATATTACAGGTATGGGATCCGTTATCCAGAATCCCATACCAGAAAAGCTCAGAATTACGAAAAGGCCGTCTCCCATAGCCTCCATTTTATCCATAAAATTCAAAGTTTTAAAAATGATTTTTTTTTCTCTGTAATAAAATTGTCCACACTAACATGTAATTAAACCTTGTTGGAAGCAAAACCAGCCTATTTT
Organism: Xenopus petersii; assembly: GCA_038501925.1. Classification (NCBI taxonomy): domain Eukaryota; kingdom Metazoa; phylum Chordata; class Amphibia; order Anura; family Pipidae; genus Xenopus; species Xenopus petersii. The sequence continues at coordinate 41,131,855 of CM076682.1, read as the reverse complement.
GAAATGATTTTCTAGAAGACAAGGTATGGAGATCCAAATTACAGAAAAATCCACTTTCTGTAAAACCACTACAATCTGTGTTCAGATGTGACCGTTATTTATAAAGGCTACAGTATCTCCATCATTTACAACATATGTTCTGAAATTTCTATCCATTTCTCAGTCATTGGGAAGAATCCCCAGGAGTAGGGATGTAGCGAACGTCGGGAAAAAAGTTCGCGAACATATTCGCGAACTTGCGTCAAAAATGCGAACGGTTCGCGAACGTCGCGAACCCCATAGACTTCAATGGGAAGGCGAATTTTAAAAGCTAGAAAAGACATTTCTGGCCAGAAAAATGATTTTAAAGTTGTTTAAAGGGTGCAACAACCTGGACAGTGCCATGCCAGAGGGGGATCAAGGGCAAAAATGTTTCTAAAAAATCCATTGTTGACACAGCGCTGCGTTTTGTGCTGTAAAGGGCAGAAATCACACTACATTTCTAAACCTGTGTAATAAAATGCTTTAAAACGTCCGGCGTCTACATGCCAATCAAGTCGTGTAAAGGTTACAGCCTGTTCACACGCAAAGACGAAACGCGGTGCTTACTGCAACGCAAAAAGACGCAAAGAGCTTTAATGAATGATACCGTCAAGTGAGCAAATAATAGTTTTTAATTACTAGTTGCTTGTCACCTCCAGGATGTTCGTCCTGTTGGTGGCAATATTTCTGTAGTGGTGTGTTTAGCAGTCAGCGTGCTTGTGCGCACGTGCACGGTCAGGCAGAGGTAATTCAATGTACAGTGAAGTGAACCAAAAAACACTGATTCTGCAGTGTGGGCCCAGTTTTGGTCTACTTTATTGATCACCTGCGGTGACCATAAAAGATGCGATTTTGCCACTGTTGCAGAACCCTGAAAAATTAGGCATGTGTACTTTCCTGAAAAATTATCTTTTTTTTGTCGCAGCCACTGAAGCACAGAGGCCAGAAAAAATATGCCATATAAATGCTGAAAATATTAATTTTTTTTTGTCGCAGCCACTGCAGCACAGAGGCCAGAAAAAATATGCCATATAAATGCTGAAAATATTAATTTTTTTTTGTCGCAGCCACTGCAGCACAGAGGCCAGAAAAAATATGCCATATAAATGCAAACAATATTAATTTTTTTTGGTCGCAGCCACTGCAGCACAGAGGCCAGGAAAAATATGCCATATAAATGCTAACAATTTAAATTTTTTTTGTCGCAGACACTGAAGCACAGAGGCCAGAAAAAATATGCCATATAAATGCTGAAAATATTCATTTTTTTTGGTCGCAGCCACTGAAGCACAGAGGCCAGAAAAAATATGCCATATAAATGCTGAAAATATTCATTTTTTTTGTCACAGCCACTGAAGCACAGAGGCCAGAAAAAATATGCCATATAAATGCTGAAAATATTCTGTTTTTTTTGGTCGCAGCCACTGAAGCACAGAGGCCAGAAAAAATATGCCATATAAATGCTGAAAATATTCATGTTTTTTTTGTCACAGCCACTGAAGCACAGAGGCCAGAAAAAATATGCCATATAAATGCTGAAAATATTCTGTTTTTTTTGGTCGCAGCTACTGAAGCACAGAGGCCAGAAAAAATATGCCATATAAATGCTGAAAATATTCTGTTTTTTTTTGGTCGCAGCCACTGAAGCACAGAGGCCACAAAAAATATGCCATATAAATGCTGAAAATATTCATTTTTTTGTCACAGCCACTGAAGCACAGAGGCCAGAAAAACTCAGGATTTACCTGGATTCAAATTAAACCAGTAGGGTTTGCACCCTAGTTTGTAACGGTGGTGGAGGGAGGAGGACGCTAAAGGACAGCTGTATGTGGAGTCATGAGGCGTGCAGAGAAGGACAGCTGCATGGGGAGTCAGAATCAGAAACTCAGCACAAGTCTTCCGGCGTGCAGTAACCCTCCGAGATCCACCCCTCATTCATTTTAATAAAGGTCAGGTAATCCACACTTTTGTGACCTAGGCGAGTTCTCTTCTCAGTTACAATCCCTCCTGCTGCACTGAAGGTCCTTTCTGAGAGGACACTTGAGGCGGGGCAAGACAAGAGGTTCATGGCAAATTGTGACAGCTCTGGCCACAGATCAAGCCTGCGCACCCAGTAGTCCAGGGGTTCATCGCTCCTCAGAGTGTCGATATCTGCAGTTAATGCCAGGTAGTCCGCTACCTGCCGGTCGAGGCGTTCTTTGAGGGTGGATCCCGAACGGTTCTGCCGCTGCCTTGGACTGAAAAACATTTGCATGTCTGACGTTACAGAGTGGCCAAAGTGCTTTGTCCTTGCAGGTGCGCTCGTGGCAGGATTACTGGCACCTCTGCCCCTGGAATGTTGATGAGTTCCTGAAGTGACATCACCCTTAAAAGCATTGTACAACATGTTTTGCAGGCTGGTTTCTAAATGCAGCATCCTTTCAGACTTGTGGTATGTTGGTAACATTTCTGCCACTTTATGCTTGTACCGAGGGTCTAGTAGAGTCGCGACCCAGTACAGGTCCTTCTCCTTAAGCCTCTTGATACGGGGGTCCTTCAACAGGCATGACAGCATGAAAGACCCCATTCTCACAAGGCTGGATGCAGAGGTATCCATCTCCGCTTCCTCGTTATCAAGGACTGCATCATCCACGGTCTCCTCCCCCCAGCCACGTACAAGACCAGGGGTCCCCAAAAGGTCACCACTAGCCCCCTGGGAAGCCTGCTCCTGTTGGTCCTCCTCCTCCACAAAGCCACCTTCCTCCTCTGACTCCACTTCTGACACCTCTCCCTGCGTTGCAGCAGGTGCCTGGGTTCGTTCTGGTGATTCCGACCAGAAATCGTGCGCTTCCTGCTCCTCGTCACGCTGGTCTACAGCCTCATCTGTCACTCGTCGCACGGCACGCTCCAGGAAGAAAGCAAAGGGTATTAGGTCGCTGATGGTGCCTTCGGTGCGACTGACCATATTTGTAACCTCTTCAAAAGGGCGCATGAGCCTGCAGGCATCGCGCATAAGCACCCAGTAACGGGGTAAAAAAATCCCCAGCTCTGCAGATCCAGTCCTACCACCCAGTTCAAACAGGTATTCGTTGACGGCTCTTTGTTGTTGCAGCAGACGTTCCAACATGAGGAGCGTTGAATTCCAGCGAGTCTGGCTGTCGCAAATCAAACGCCTGACTGGCATGTTGTACCGCTGCTGAATGTCAGCAAGGCGTGCCATGGCTGTGTAGGACCGTCTGAAATGGGCCGACACCTTCCTGGACTGCCTGAGAACATCCTGGAATCCTGGGTACTTTGAGACAAAACGTTGTACTATTAAATTCAGAACATGTGCCATGCAGGGCACATTTGTTAAATTGCCCAGTCTCAGTGCTGCCAACAGATTGCTTCCATTGTCACACACCACTTTTCCGATCTTCAGTTGGTGTGGGGTCAGCCACCGATCGGCCTGTGACTGCAGAGATGAAAGGAGTACAGATCCGGTATGGTTTTTGCTTTCCAGGCACGTCATCCCCAAGACAGCATGACAACGGCGTACCTGGCACGTCGAATAGCCTAGGGGGAGCTGGGGGTGCACAGGTGTGGAGGAGGAGGACCCAGCAGCAGAGGACGAAGAAGAGGAAGAAGACGAGGTAGAGAGCGAAGGAGGAGTAGAGGTGGTGGCAGAACCGCGTGCAATCCGTGGCGGTGACACCAACTCCACTGTCGTTGTTGAGCTACACATTCCCTGCTTCCCAGCCATTACCAAGTTCACCCAGTGGGCAGTGTAGGTGACATACCTGCCCTGACCATGCTTGGAGGACCATGCGTCAGTAGTCATATGGACCTTTGGCCCAACACTAAGTGACAGAGATGCGGTGACTTGGCTCTGCACATGGTGGTACAGGTGTGGTATTCCCTTTTTTGAAAAAAAATTGCGGCTGGGTACCTTCCACTGCGGTGTCCCAATTGCTACAAATTTGCGGAAGGCCTCAGAGTCCACCAGCTGGTATGGTAAAAGCTGGCGGGCTAAGAGTGTGGACAAGCCAGCTGTCAGACGCCGGGCAAGGGGGTGACTCGCAGACATTGGCTTCTTACGCTCAAACATGGCCCTCACAGAAACTTGGCTGGGGGCAGATGACTGGGAATGGGAACTGGTAGTCAAGGTGGAAGGCGGAGTGGAGGGTGGTTCAGACGGGTGAAGGACAGCAGAGGTAGAGCAGTAAGATGCTGGACCAGAAGGAGGGTGGCTTTTAGTTTGCCTGTTGCCTTTGAGGTGTTGCTCCCAAAGTGCTTTGTGCTTGCCGTTCATGTGCCTTCGCATAGAAGTTGTACCTATGTGGCTGTTGGGCTTCCCAAGACTCAGTTTCTGACTGCACTCATTGCAAATGACAACGCTTTTGTCAGAGGCACACACATTAAAAAAATCCCACACTGCTGACCTTTTTGAGGCTGGCAATCTGGCGGTAACAGTAGAAGTCGGCGGCGTTGGCAGCAATGGCGGGTGCGTTGGCCGGCTGACCACAGGTGCCGATACATGTTGTTGCCCTACTGTTCCCTGCGAGCTGTCCTCCCTGCTTCTTCTAAGTCTTATTCTCCTCCTGCCTCTCTGACTCTCCGTCTCTCCATCTGAACTATCCTCCTCTTGCTCTCTTCTACTGGGCACCCATAAAACATCAATCTCCTCATCCTCATTCTCCTCAGATGCATCAATTTCTTCTACCAGCTCACAGAAGGAAGCAGCAGCGGGGACCTCCTCGTCATCACTCATTATGTCCATCTCTGTTGTGTTCTCTGCCAGAATTAAATCTGGTGTAACGTCCTCATCTCCTTCATCTTCTTCTGCCAATAATGGTTGCGCATAACTCAGTTCAAGAAACTCATGTGAAAATAACTCCTCTGACTCCAGTGAAGAAGGGGCGCCGGTGGTGGAGGAAGTGTTACGTGGGGTGCCCATAGCAGTGGAGGATGAGGATGTTGTGGTAAAGTTAGAAACGGTAGAGGATGGGGTGTGCTGTGTAAGCCAGTCAACTACCTCTTCAGCATTTTGGGAGTTCAGGGTCATTGCCTTTTTAAAACTGGGCAATTTCCTAGGGCCACAGGATAGCATAGCAGCACGGCCCCTAGTGCCTCTGCGTGGCGGCCTGCCTTTGCCTGGCATTATTTTTAAAACAACAACAACAACTCAGGTGGTGTTTCTAGAGACGGTATTATTATTGATATTTAGACAGAATGTGAACAAGCTCACACAGCTAAGTGGCAGTGGTTTGAAAATGAAGAAGAAGAACACACTGGGCAAACAAGGCCTACAAGGTCAACGTATACACTACTACAGCAGTGGATACGGAATATATTATTGCTGCCTGAAAAACGTCACTCGGGTGGTGTTTCTAGAGACGGTATTATTATTGATATTTAGACAGAATGTGAACAAGCTCACACAGCTAGATGGTTGTTGTTTGAAAATGAAGAACACACTGATCAAATAATGCCTACAAGGTTAACGTATACACTACTACAGCAGTGGATACGGAATATATTATTGCTGCCTGAAAAACGTCACTCGGGTGGTGTTTCTAGAGACGGTACTATTATTGATATTTAGACAGAATGTGAACAAGCTCACACAGCTAGATGGTTGTTGTTTGAAAATGAAGAACACACTGAGCAAATAATGCCTACAAGGTTAACGTATACACTACTACAGCAGTGGATACGGAATATATTATTGCTGCCTGAAAAACGTCACTCGGGTGGTGTTTCTAGAGACGGTATTATTTTTGATATTTAGACAGAATGTGAACAAGCTCACACAGCTAGATGGTTGTTGTTTGAAAATGAAGAACACACTGAGCAAATAATGCCTACAAGGTTAACGTATACACTACTACAGCAGTGGATACGGAATATATTATTGCTGCCTGAAAAACGTCACTCGGGTGGTGTTTCTAGAGACGGTATTATTATTGATATTTAGACAGAATGTGAACAAGCTCACACAGCTAGATGGGAGTTGTTTGAAAATGAAGAAGAAGAACACACTGGGCAAACAAGGCCTACAAGGTCAACGTATACACTACTACAGCAGTGGATACGGAATATATTATTGCTGCCTGAAAAACGTCACTCGGGTGGTGTTTCTAGAGACGGTACTATTATTGATATTTAGACAGAATGTGAACAAGCTCACACAGCTAGATGGTTGTTGTTTGAAAATGAAGAACACACTGAGCAAATAATGCCTGCAAGTGCACTACTATTGGTGCACTACTATGAAGAACAGCAACAGCACTGTACACGTTAAAGAACAGTAAGATAAGTAAAAGAAAAAAAAAATATATGTATATTAAAAAAAATATTTTTCTCGGGTTGGTGCTGCTGAACTACTAGGAGCAGCACAGTAGCACACCAGTCCCACTCCCCAACACTGCTAGACTAATAGCACTGGGCTTATAGTAGCAACTAGCAAAGTAAAAAAACAAAAAAGAAAATAAAAGCAGTCCTTACAAGGACTATTGGGTTATTACAGCAGTCAGCAGATGAGATCAGAAGAGATCAGTGCCCACAGCAGGCAGCTACATACAGAGCACTGCAGTAGAAGGTAGATTACTAGCCAGCAAAGCTACCCTAAAATGTCCCTCAAATCCCTGCAGACTTCTGTCCCTCCAATACAGAGCAGTATCAAGTAGATTACTAGCCAGCAAACTTACTATCAACTGTCCCTCAAAGAAATCAGTGAAATCAGTAACAGCTCTCTCCCTACACTAGCTCTTGCAAGCACACACAGGCAGAATGAAAAAACGCTGCAGGGCTTCAGTTTATATATGGAATGGGAGTGGTCCAGGGGGTGTGGGGGTGGTCCAGGAGGGAGAGCTTCCTGATTGGCTGCCATGTATCTGCTGGTCTGGGGTGAGAGGTAAAAAAAAAGCGCCAGGTAAGGCGAACCCAAAATGGCGAACGTCGCGCGGCGTTCGCGAACTTGCGGCGGACGCGAACAGCCGATGTTCGCGCGAACAAGTTCGCCGGCGAACAGTCCGCGACATCCCTACCCAGGAGGACTGAATCGTTGGAACACCAATACTGTACCATGTGTTATATATAAAGGTTACGTTTGAACAGAGATGGAAGTGCTGATCACTGAATTCAGTGTATAAGTGTAAATACAAATGCTGCACTCACATGTCTTAACATCAAAGATCTAAAGTGTCTTTTTTTTTGATCTGATGTTTCAATTGCGCAGAGTGGCCTTCTTTAGGGACAAAGAAACCTTTGACTTTGACTGAGTGTGGCATTTATTGTTCACTTGTAATCAGTTGTCATGTAGCTCCCAGGCATTTGTTGTACTGTATATATTTGTGCTCTCTACTGTCTTTTGTTTGTGTTTCTGTGTGTAAGTTGCCAATTGTAACTAGTATTTTCTATTTGCATTGAAACTTTTTCACTCCCTTATGAGAGATGTTGCCACATAATTTTCATTTGGAAATGAAAGAAAATAGGAAACCTTTTAGAGATACATGTGTATGCTTACTTTGACATTAAAATCAATGATTTTCTACTAATCTGTTCCCGTTGTAAGTTTGTGATCAATAAGATCTTCGCTTTACTCATGGCTTATTTGTGTGCACCAATTTCAAAGAGAATTCCTTCTGAGAGGACTCTACCCATCATACCTTATTAATGGCCCTTGAACAGGCCCTCTGTTGCAGTGGTTCTTGAACATAATGTTTACTTCAGCTTTTAGCTACATTCATTATCGAACCACTAGTGCCACTACAATCCATAATGACTTACAACAGGCCCGTTCCTCCCTTGGTCCAAGTCTCAGTTTTGTTGCTTCTTCTTGCTTTGAGGAACTTCTATGCAAACTATGGTGGACTCCAAACCCTTTCTCATCTCATCTGAAACATAATAAATATTCTGCTTGTGACAAGTCCGCGTATTGCCGCCTTATATTATGCAGTTGTGTAAATGAGCATCAGTTGGTTTTCCTGGCTATATGCATTTTGATTTTTTGGAGCTGACATATCTAGTTATATGAAATGCCATGAATGTGTCATTCAAGAGCATACTACAGGTATGGGACCTGTTATCCAGAATGTTTGGGACCTGGGGATTTCCTAATAATGGGTCTTTCTGTAATTTGGATCTTAATACTAGAAAAGCATGTCAACATTTAATAAACACAATAGGGTGGTTTTGCTTCCAATAAGGATTGATTATATCTTAGTTTGGATCAAGTACAAGGTACTGTTTTATTATTACAGAGGAAGGTAATCATTTTCAAAAATTTGGATGATTTTCTATGGGAGATGGATAAGCCTAATGCGTTTCGTGCCTGAATGGGCACTTACTTATAACCTGTGAGTAAGTGTCCATTTAGGCACGAAATGCATTAGGCTTATGTATGTTCTAATAAAGTCTTTTTAACGTAAAAAGACTTGGGTTACTGCTTTACGAGTAAATGGGCCTCACTTCATTTTGAATCCTGCATATTGAAAAAATATGGCAACCCCTGAACTGGAGGTTGTCCTGGTGAGGGACCCTTTTACAACGTATAATTTTCTTTTTATTTTGGACTTGTACTTTTTTGTTCCAAGGGTAGAGCCACACACCATTGCTTGCATGTTTATCTATGGGAGATGGAGTCCTGCACAAAATAGTTCAGTGGGAGCACTTACCGGACAGCTGGCTCAATGTGCTGAACGTTCCACCACTATCCCATGTGGCAAATTCAAATCCAGGAAAAGGCAAATGAACGGAGCACCGCGGACGCCAATATAAAAATTAAAAAAGTAGAAATTATTTGATAACCATTAAAAACTCCAATTACAGCAGCATAGCTTCAGTCATGGTTGCCCACTTTATCTATGGGAAATGGCCATGCCATAATTAAGAGCTTGCTGGATAACAGATTTCCAGATAATGGATCCTATACCTGTACTATCATTAATAACAATCTGGGTTTTTTTTTATAGCCAGTGAAAAAAGTCACATTTTCTTTTTATGACTTATATGACTTTTCACCTTGGTTGAAAGAAGTTAGAGCAGAATTGCAAGTCTTTAATCTATAACATTGGAAATGTTCTCCAACATTGGAAATGCTGGAGAACATGTGTGGTAAAGAACAAAAACAATGGGGAAGGCGGGAAATGCTTTGATAACCGTTATCATTTATTTGACACAAAGTGTGTGATTGGTAAGTTCTGTAAAGGGACACATTAAATCCTCCAGTGTCCCCTATAAGGACAACTTAAGGCAGGTGAGGAAAGGATAACGTTTATACATATAATATGAAGTATAAAATATACAAAGTTCAACATGCCATATTACAGAACCTCAAGGACCTGACATGATAGTGATGACTAGCTACCCCCACATCCCCTTTACTGTTTGTACAGCTGAAACCACAGAGTGCATGGAAAGTTATGAAGTGAGTGTCATCACTAAAAAGATATGTTCTTATCTATAAAAGACACTAAGTTTGCCCAGGAGCAATAACCCATTGCAACCAATAAAATATTTGCTTTTAAACAGGTGACTAGTAAATGCTACCTGCTGATTGGTTGCTGCACCTGCGCAAACTTAATGTCTTTTATTACATAACCCCATAAGACTTCTAGGATCTCACTGGAAGTAACTGCAGGAGCAGTAACTAGTAGCAACCAATAGGTGACCAGTGCATGCATCCTGCCGATTGGTTGCCTTGGGTTAACTTAGTGTCTTTTATTATATAATCCCAATAATTTTTTGAGCTATTGAGACAAGCTTTCACAAGACTCTGTATTTGTCTAATAAATAAAGAGGGAACCTTGTCGCTGAAACTTGTTATATGATAGGGTTCTGGTAAGTAAAATTACCAACAAGTGGTCTTCATAATTCATTTTTGATATTTTAGTAATTAGCCATTTCATTTAGATTGAAACCTGCCTAACTGGTAGCTGATCCAGAGGAAGGAAAAAATGGGACAGGCATCCTGGCAGGGAATGGGGACAGTTTGGACAGGTTGTGGGCATCCTTTGGTGTAATGGAGCATAGGATGATAGATCAGGGGTATGGCCAAGCATATTATATATATATATACTTATTTGGCAAGGGCCATTTCCTCATGTGGACCCAAGTGGGCAATTAACTAATATTCCCTGTCCCCCAAGAATGAATAGCCCTAAGTATGGTAATAGCCTTCCAATAGCGAACTAAAGAAGCCAAAGGTGCAATAGCTGATGACATCAAACACGTATGCCCATACACAGTTCTATGTAGATATAAATGTACTGTAGTTTGATTTTTTTTTTTTTAAAGCGGTCTTTATTTGTCCCTTTCTGTTTTGTGTTTCTGACTCTTGAAACAGTGTATCAGAAATCAATTCTCTTCCAGATCAATTTATCAGCTGCCTTGCACCATTGCTTCAGAAACTAGGAGTGTAGAGAATGCAAACATGTATTGAAAATTCATTTACAAATAGCTTTAAAAGCACTGAAAATCTTTAATGAATGTATATTGAAATGGTGCTAAGAATTACATTTTCTTCAGCCAGGTTGCAGGAACCCTTCAAACAGCATTTCATCTAGTAATACAGACCATTTATGAAACATTAATCTGTTTAGAGGGATAAATATATATATATATATATATATATATATATATATATAATGGAAAAAAAATATAAGAGAAAACTGTATATTTTGTATTCTAAAATTTCTTAAATGTAGGAATAATTATACACTGAAATCCACAGCCCCTGAAAGGAAAATTCACCAACAAAACTCAGCAGGTTAAGCGACAGGTAGACAAAGGACCCTCGCTCATCAAAGGAGAAAATGAATTCATGTTATGAAAAGGAATGAGACAGGATGAGTTCCCTTTTCTGCCGCTTTCATGATGAAGATTTCTGCACTGATAGAATGTTGTATTGTTGTTGTTGCTTGCTATTTAGATGTGCGGAATGGCTTGTTTCATCTTGTTTCTAAAGCTATTGCTTCACTTTTAATGATTCCGGCGTGAAGTGCAGATGTCCCTGTACTATCTAGTAAGGCTGCT